>JAHTLZ010003542.1:9661363-9687399 GCA_023846285.1 Phrynocephalus versicolor | reverse complement strand
AAGAGAAGAGAAGAGAAGAGAAGAGAAGAGAAGAGAAGAGAAGAGAACTTTCATCTTAAGGCTGGGAAAAGCTACTTTTTAGACAACTCTCAGAATCCACCTTGGCAGTTGGGAAATCTTGGGAGTTGTTGTTGTTGTGCCATTACAATCATGACCAACTCTTCGTGACCCCATGTCCATGGAGTTTTCTTGGCAGGAATACTGGAGTGGCTTGCCAGTTCCTACTCCAGGCCCCTTACAGCACCTGGTATTCCCTGGTGGTCTCCCATCCAAGGACTAACCAGGGCCGACCCTGCTTAGCTTCCGAGATCAGGCGATATCGGGTGTGGCCAGGGCATCTAGGCAGCTCTGTCTTGGGAGTTAGAATCCTTAAAACAGCAAACCACCTTAAGCATGCTACTCCTTCTAACCATAGGAAGGTAGATGACCAGACTCAGTTTAAAGCAGCTCCATGTGCTCAAGATGTTCTTGGCTGATTGGCCATAGCAGGACAGTACAGTGAAAGGATGCCTTTTTCTGCAGATTTTTTGCAGGGGGATTGGCAAAACAGGAAACTCTACCACTCAGGGGAGTGGGCTCCTGGGCCACTGAAGATGGCTAATGTGGGAAACTTTGCAGTAGTCATTTCTGTGAATGGCAATCACATCTGACAACCAAACGTTGTGAGCACACCGCTGATGATAGCAGAAGACATATGAAGAAGGAAGATGAATGGAGCTAGGACCCTTGGGATGGCCATGAGCAGGACTTGGCAAAGGGTAACCCTCTGGTCGAAGAACTGTCCAACTCTAGTTCAGCATCAAGACAAAGGACAGCAGAAACCTTGAAATAGCGCCTCTACCTTTAGGCACCTGGACAGCAGCAGAATGGGTGGGCAAACATCTGACTGAGTCACCACCATTCTCAGTATGGAAAATGTCTTTGAATCAAATATTTCTACATTTCAAAGGTCATATTGTGTATATAAATCCACATTTTATGCAAATACGTGCTGCCATCTCCTCCTCCTCCTCCTCCTCCTCCTTTTCTACTGAAGTGTAAATAGGTGCCCTAGGACAGTAGCAGGACAAGCATTGTGCTCATGATGCCATTGCTGGAATAAGCTGAGCATAGCCGGAAGTAAATAAACAATCTGCATCATGAGGCCTGCAACTGGAAGCACACAAAAATCTCTCTCCCAAATTGGTTCATCCTATCTTTCATATTCCCCACCACACCCCAAGTCATTACAAGCTCTATATGTCTTACAAAATGAATTCTAGAGAAAATGTTTACGAAACTCTGAGGCCTTTCATACATTTTCTCAATGCATGACTTTTTTCCGTACACTATGAGGCCTGGACAAATATGTGGACCCTTTAAGGTCTATTCCAAAGTGCCACTGCTATCCATTACTGTAATTTTTTTAAAAAGTGTCCATGCTCTTAAGACATCTGCAGAGACATGGAGTCTTGTTCAAGTGTCAGGAAAAGAACAGACATCAAAAGTCAGCTCCAAAATAAACATTGCCTGAAATAACTGAATGGGCAATGACTCACTTTCAGAGCACATAGGAATCTTTCATCAGGCTGTTGTGTTGTTTTTTGGGGGTGGGATTTATTTACTGCACTGGCCTATCTCAGTTCAACATCACACCTGCTTCATCGTATGCTCTCCTGAAGCAGATCAACGGCAATCTGTTAACACTTTTCACTGCATCCATCGTCTATGTGGGCTGCTCAATCAAGCTAAAAGGAGAGCAGAGGCTCTTTTCTTCTCAATAACCACCTAGTATCAAGAACACTGCTCTAACATCAACTTCCTTTCACACTCTTTTTCCAAGCTGGTGCCTTCCAGGAATTCTGAAGAATGTTCACCATCTTCTGGACAAGAGTCATATTGTTGGAGCCCCCTCAGTATTATTCTCAATATATGCAACCAATATATTGATTAATATACTCATGTATTGCTTTGAAATATAACCACACAGATGCAAATTGTATAATTGCATTTCTGCTTCACATGTACTTCAAAGGCCTCACAGCCGGTCTAAGTAGTGATTTTAATGTTCTCATTATTGCATATCTGTAACCTTCAGCAACACAGCAAGGAAGCCAGTCTGAACTGGTTTCATGAATAGCCTCACTCAGTAGTTAGATTAGCCTAACGGTCTCCATTCCTCATTGTCCTAATTGCCTGTTTCAAGTTGCTTCTAAAGAACATAGATAGATAACAGGACCTGGAAGATCGGGGGAGTGCCCAGCACTTGTAAGACCCAAGGTTGGTGCTCCCCCATCACCTCCCTCCTTATGAGGTGAGGTAACTTGATCTTTTGAAGATGACCAGAAGGATGTTTTACTCTCATGTAACTATAGAATATAGTGTTCTGCGCCATGGCTTTTGCTTGTCTTTCCTAGCTCATCTGGGGAAGTTTCAGTCTACTGATTTTCTTCAGATGAATAAAATAACATAAGAACAGCTTTGCTGGAACAGGCCACAGCCCATCCAGTCCAGTCTCACAGAGCGGCTCACCATTTGCTTCAGGATATTCCCAAGCAGGTGTCTTCAACTGCTTAAGATTCCCTGCAAATGGCATTGAGAGATATCCTGCCTATCTCTCCAACCCAGAGATTGTCCTTAGGCATCTATCATGATAGCCATTGATACCTTTGTTCTCCATGAACTTTTCTAATCCTTTCTTAAAGGTGTCAAGGCTGACAGCTGTCACCACTTCTTCTGGCAGGGAGTTCCAGAGACCAGTGATCCTCTGGGTGAAAAAATACTTTCTCTTATTTGTTTGAGATCTAGCACCCAAAAGTTTCATAGAGTGCCCCCTAGTTCTAGTGTTGTGCGATAGGGAAAACAGTTTTTCCTTATCTACTTTGCCCATACCGTGTATGCTTTTATAAACATCAATCAGGTCACCTCTTAGGCCCTGTTGTTCAAGAGTGAAGAGGCCCAGCCGTTGCAGCCTCAGATGGTAAGGAAGGTGTTCCAGTCCCCTAATCATTCTGGTTGCCCTCCTCTGCACTTTTTCCATTTCCAGAATACCCTTCTGGAGGTATGTTGACCATAACTGTACACAATACTCCAGATGGGGCCTCACCATAGATTTATAAAAAGGCAAAATGACACTTGCTGACTTATTTTCTATACCCTTCCTAATGATCCGTAGCATTGAGTTTGCTTTTTTTCCACTGCTGCGGCACACTGGGTTGACACCTTCCTTACGCTGTCCACCAGGACACCAAGGTCCATTTTCTGGTTTGTTGCACAGAGTTCAGACCCCATCAGTTTATAAATGTAATTGAGATTTTTGCCCCAATGTGCATAACTCTGCACTTACTAATGTTGAAGCTCATTTGGCACTGGTTTGCCCACTCCCCCAGTATCAAGACAGCCCTCTGGATCTCTTCACAATCTCTCTCAGTTTTTACTACCCTGTATAATTTAGTGTTGTTGGCAAATTTGGCTACCTTGCTATTTACTCCTACTTTTAGCTCATTTATGAAGAGGTTGAAAAGCAGGGGTCCCAGTACTGAACCTTGGGGGACCCCACTCTTGACCTCCCTCCACTTGGAGAACTGTCCATTTAGTGCTACCCTCTGTTTCCTGTCGCTTAGCCAGTTACTGATCCAGGACAAGACCTATCTTTTGATTCCATGACTGGCATAATTATTTTACTTTGTGTGAGGGTTCGTTGATAACAACCAACAGTTCTGAAGTTGACAGGTTAACGGACTTGTGTAAATTATCAAAATTCAATAAACTTTTATTAACATTTCCAGGAATTATAGCTTCACCTGTATTTGTTTTTCCAAACAATCAACTTCAGGCAACAACATAGAATCAGGGTTTGCATTTTTAAACAAGTAATATTTCATAACAAGCACACTTCTTATCTGTTCTCTTTCTTGAACTGGGTTTCTGAACCATGGGTCCAGCACATACGGTCCCACAACAATGATGTCTGACTAGCGTACTTCAAGGGCCAGATGCAGGGGAGTGGTAGCAGGAGACAGATATATAGACTCATGTGCTCCCAGATGCATTTGGTGGGGCCACTGTGAGATACAGGAAGCGGGACTAGATGGGCCTTTGGCCTGATCCAGCATGGCTCTACTTATGTTCTCATGTAGCGCCCTCTGGTTCTCCCAGCCCCATCCAGGGATCCCTCCAGACGGTCCTGACATAGGTTTCACCACACCAGCTGCTGACCTCAGTGAACTATACCATTCGTATGGCACTGGTATCAGTAAGGGTAGACCTATATCATTCTTCATCTGTGTCTCTTTATTGGTTACCTCTCTTTCTGTCTGTGTTCCCTTATTCTCTCTCTTCCTTTTATACCCTCTCTCAACTTCCCTTATGAAGCTCCAAAGGGGGTGCCCCTAGGAAAAAACCTACTCCAAAGCTGATCGGGTGGGAGATAAGTATATTTACTGGAAATGAGAAGCAGTAAAACTCTATAACCAATATCCCTGTTTTGTGTCTGTCCTCTCTCGACAATGTTTATATAATTAGTTAACCTGTTGACCTTCACCAGGAAAAACACTTGAGACCTGAAACCTAAGTAAAAGGTACAAATGTCTTCAATTCGCACAATCTGTTCAGTCATTTTTACAGGGCTGCATAATTCAGAGACTAAATCCAATCATTAATACTAGTTAGAATTGGCCCAGTGACTCGAGAGACCTTGATAAATCAAGACTTATTTAAATCCTGTTTGATTCAACTGGTCTACTCTAGAGAGGACTGTCAGCTGGGTCTAGCCCCTTGTTATTTTTGCTAATCATGGGCTAGAACAGACAAAGACAACATTCAGAGGTTATGGTACCATACACAACTGTCCCTAGATCTATAAGGGCCTCACCACTCTCATGACCCCTCAGCTGAATTTGTCTTCTACCAAAGACAGAACATAAGAAGAGCCATGCTGGATCTGGCCAAAGGCCCATCTAGTCCAGCTTCCTGTATGTTACAGTGGCCCCAACAAATGCATCTGGGAGTGCACAAGACTAGATATCTGTCTCCTGATACCACTCCCCTGCATCTGGCCCTTGAAGGACCCCGGTTTTAAGCCTGGAGATTACACATCTCCATCATGGTTTGTAACCTGTGACAGACTTTTCCTCCAGGAATCTGTCCAATCCCCTTTTGAAGGCATCCAGGCCAGATGCCATCACCATATCCTGTGACAGACTGACAAAGCTGTTTGGATGAGCAGCGAAACATTTCGATCTCTCAAGAGAAGAAGTCCAGTGGCCATGACTCAACTTCCAGATCTTCTACCAAAAGAAATACAGTGGTACCTCTACTTACGAGTTTACTCTGTCCCAAATGCATACTCATAAGTCGAACAACTCATAAGTAGATCAGCCAAATATAAAAATATCAAATAAATAAATAAATAAATAAAATTGTAAGTAGAGCAGACTGCATCTAAAATTTGTAAGGCAGCAGTTAAAATGCCAACGGTTTTCCGCTCTTAAGTTGAACTGCTCATCAGTAGAGCCGCTCGTAAGTAGAGGTGCCACTGTATTAGGTTTTTTTTAAAAACTGGAAAATCCATTCTGTGTCCTCTCAGCAGCCACAAAAATGTTTATTATTATTATTATTATTATTATTAAACTGGGGTGTGTAGTGGGATCACACACAGCTTGCAGGCGTAATGTTGCCCATCCAAGAGCTAGAATGAGGAGATATGCAAGGCAATGGAGCCCCTGTGCTCAAGCCCTGTGTAGTCCTGAGGCTAGGTAATATTAGACTCAGGACATAACCATCTTATGTTCTCTCCTTTCTTCCTAGTTCAGATGACAGAGGTGATAACTATATCCAGATCTGATAAACCAGATACATTATGTTCAGATATTTCTTCAGACGACTTCAGGGTCTTTCTATAACAGCACCACTGCCACGGGGGAATCTTATTCAGTAGATAGTTACGGAAACATTTTTCATTTGACGCATGACACAATGCGTTAGAATTTACCAGGCTTTGGTCTTTTCATTCTTTCGGATTTATTAAACTGTAGCTAACTTTTTGTTGCTTGCCACCCTCAACCCAGTTCCCTAAGAAATTATCGTCAGATGTTCGTTAATTATAGACAAGAATGTGTACATTTGTAATTTAATGTATGAATCTATTGATATAAATGCATATATGTGTATAAATGTATAGATGTATAATGTATACTGTATATCCATCTATTGATACATATTACAGAGTAACCAAGACTTTGTCCTTCAGTTCAATTCAAGGAGCCAGCTGTTATTTTTAGGTAGGCATATATCACTTCACTTCTTTGTGACCAATAAAAGAGAGAGCAAAATTAAAATGTCAGTACAAAAACAAAAAACACTGGCCATGATAATAGTTTTTGCTTCTTAAGAAAAATTATTTCTTAAAAGTAAAAAATAAAAAGGAAAGGAGAGTAAGGTCTATAGCAGCTATAGTAAATCTGTGGACCTCTAGATGCGGTGTAACTGGAAGTATGATAAAGTCTTCTTGGAGACCAGGCAGAGAGATAGCATCTGGGAGTTTAACAACTGTTTTTCAGTCACAGAGGTCAGGGAAATTTGGAGGTTCCCATTCTCCAAAGCAAACACATAATTTTTTGATTTAGGAGAATATGTCAAGGGATCACCAACATAAAGAAGTCATGACAATGTAATTTAATGCCTCAGTTCAATTGTTAACAGTCACACAGCAACCATGTCTGGGATGCCAGTTCCTTCCCTTACTTCCTGCCTTGGGCAAACCATAGTTTGCCATTCAGTTCAGGCCACTGAACCCTTATGAATGGTAATGAACCATCTGTTCAACTGTTATGAGCTATGGATTGCTTTCTCAACCACCGAAAACCATAATCAGGAGTGGTTTTCCAAAGCAAACTATGTTTTCCCAGAACCGGGAAGTGCGGGAGGAAAAGCAGATTGCACAAAGGAGGGGCACAGAGTATGCTAACCCAAGGCTGACAAAGACCACAATATGGTCTCACCCACGGTTGTGAACCAGCCCAGTGCAATATATACTGTAGCTGTCAACCCCTCCCATGCCTGCCATTTCTGAGCCAAACATGGTGCTGTAGTTAAATGCCTGTCCTGCAGGTTAAACTGTGCTCACGACATGGGGTTCAATCCCCAGTAGCCGGCTCATGGGTGACTCAGCCTTCCATCTTTCTGAGGTTGGTAAAATGAGTACCCAACTTGCTGGGGGGGGAGCAATGTGTAGCCTGCACACTGTACAGTAATTACCGTAAATTGTAAACCTTCCAGAGACTACTTGAAGTGGTATGGGGCGGTATATAAGCAGAACACTTTGCTTTATGCATTAGTCATTAATCACACAATAGAACTGAAACCAAACAGAAAGGATACAACTTATTCAAACAGACAGGACAGTTACCAATGTTCCCTTTAAGCCAGGGATGTCCAAACTTTTTGCAAGGAGGGCCAGATTTGGCAAGGTGAAAATGTGAGGGGGCCAACCATTCAGCTGCATTTGGCCCCCGGGACGGACTTTGGACACGTCTCTATAACATGTAAAGAGGCAGGGGGGATGTTTCAGCAGAGGCGCTGGTGGGCGAGTAGGCTGGGCACGTGGCTGGGGGGATGGACAGTGGCAGGAAGGGCAGGCAAACCATAAAATCACAAGCTGGTGCCTCCATCCGGTATGGGCAGGGGCCAGCTGGTGGGGATGCATGACAGGCTGAGCCGGTGGGGAGAAGAGGCTGTGGGCCACTCGAAATTTGAAAACGGGCCGCATTTGGCCCCCGGGCTTGACTTTGGGAATGCCTACTTTAAGCACTTCAAGGACTACCTGCAGCCAACCCCGTGTTTCAGCCGACTGGCTTCCAGCCATTAGGTCAATCCCATGTTCAAGGGGAGGAGAATGAGAGGGAACATTGACAGTTACCATGTATTTAACAGCATCTCTAATACAATATCGTCTCCATAAATAAATATGACAAGGCAACTGGATGATGGTGCTATTGTGCTGAACAAATGGGAGGCAACAAACAAGGAAATGTTTCATATTTTATTTGTGTGTCAAAGACTAGCCCAAAGTACCGCTGCACCTGAGGTGAAAAATTGACCCTCATTAAATTTACAGAAGATAACTGCTTTGCTAGTCAAATCCTGCTTCAATACTGACAATTAGAATGTAACAAATAGAAAATTTCTCCATACAAGAGTGTCCCTATCCCAATGGCTTAAAAATAAAGTCCAGTTCTAAGTCATTCTTGGAACTGGAAGGCACCCTATGGATCATTGCATCCAGCAATTAAAAGAGAAACAGTGAAAAAAAATCAAATTCTTGCCCTTCGTCTCCAAAGCTAGAGATCTAAATCACAGAGCTATCCAGAATACTCAACCGCTGTGAGAGCTTTGCTCCCTCAGTCTGCCTCACGCTAGGTCCAGCTCTGAGAATCTCTCACCCCTCATGGATAAAGAACCCTTGTGAGGAAAAAAAATGCAAAATTGATAGCCCTTTGCTCTGAATATTGTTATGGTAAGGGAGTTTGTTTGTTTAAACAAACAAACACTGCACAGTATATATCTGCTTTGTTTCTGCATATACCACTAACCTTGCAGCTAACCTTGGTTGCTCCTAAGAAGCTTATACAGGAGGATCACAGTGCACACATTTTGGAAATTACAGGAGAAATAGCCTCTTTCCCAGCAACTCAGAATAGAACAACACACTCAAGAGTATTATAGCTATATTTCTGCTTTTTTAATTTGGTCAAACTTACAAATAAGCACACATATGTTCTAAGAGAGATTTAACCTCACTTAAAATGATATATTGCGACATTATCCATGTCAGTATTTTTAAACCTCTAACGAGGACATTTGGTCACTGTCTAAAAACATGCATCAACATGTTTAATACGCCATCAGTACTCATAAGTGAACTAGACCACCTTTTAGCTGTCAGAGGATATATTTATGGAGAACCCTTTTAAACTAGTAAGGCTGGCAACCCAGTGAGGTCAGATGAGCACTGGAGATTTCCACAGACGTCAGAAAGGATTAAAAAGTCAATGGTTTTTAAAAGCCCTTTTTTTAAATTTTCCCATTGGAAAACTTATTTTTGTTATTATGCAACTTCATGATATGACCGTCAAAATCCAACCAAACCTTTAAACTGGCCTAAGTCCCACAGCATACCTTTCAGAGTTAGCACATTGCCACTAGTTGAGCAGTTGGTACTTCTTGTGTGTTTCAAGTCACACAACTGGCGGGCATCAAGAAACGTAACTACAGTGGTACCCTGGCTTATGAATGCCTCGGGTTATGTAATTTTCGGGTTACAAAAAGAACTCCATTGAAAATAATGCCTCCATTTACGATTTTTTTTTCTGGAAAAGATCAGAAAACCCCAGATTATGATTATTTCCCAGGACGCATTGCGGCCCCATGCGGTTACGAAATTTCCGGTTTACGACGCATCCCAGGGAATGGATAAACGTCGTGAAATGGGGTACCACTGTAGTAACTTTCCAAGTATTAGCATGCTTAACATGTGTTTTGGCTCAAGTATTTCGCCATGGAATAGGACTATATATTCCAGCTCTATGAGACTACATTCAGGCAACTTTTTGGGGATGTCTTATGAATGGGATCCAGTCATTCTTGGACTGGGCCCTCAATGTTATGAGGTACCACAGGGTTCTTTCTGCACAAAGCATTTAGGTTAATCTTTCTGCTTTCCCGAGCACTGTACTTAGTGTGGTGCTACCATGACAGAAAAACAACTGCAGTTCTGCAACAGAGCTTGTAATGCATGGTGATAAGAAACAACATAACAACATAAGAAGAGCTTTGGCTAAAGTCCCATCTAGTCCAGCTTCCTGTATCTGTGGCCCCACCATATGCGTCTGTGAGCGGCCGAGACAAGATATCTGTCTCCTGATGCCACTCCCCTTGAAGCACCTTGTTTTTAAGCCTGGAGATTACATATCTCCATCATGGTTTGTAACCTGTGATGGACTTTTCCTCCAGGAATCTGGCTCAAGCAACAAACAAATTTGACTGAAGTTATTCTTGTAGCTGTTTTTGTCCCATTCTTGATACAGTAATACCTTGGTTTAAGAGTGTTTTGCAATGTAAGCAAACATTACTCCTAAATTTTGCCTTGGTCAACAAGCAATGTCTTGCAACACGAGCACTGGAACAAGTCACATGATCTCTCTCTCTCTCTTCCACCTGCTGGAATGTGGGTGATTGTCTCAAATGTTCCGTCTCAGGTAGCCTCCAAAGCAGAGGGAGGAGAGAGTAATGGAGGTCTCCCATGCACAGCCACAAATGTTTTCAAAGGAGAGTGCAGCCTGGGGTTTTATTTTTCTTTATATTTATATATAAAATCTATTTTCAACATTCTTTCTTATTTTTCAAACCATTTCTAGTCATGGGGCTACAAATTGCATGTTATTGTCACAATAAAAACAAAAACAAAATCCAGTTGTTAGTCCCAAACACAGCAGGTTACACAGCCAGGTCCGTAAACCATGGTGTGGACGTGGACTTCTAGCCAACTTCTTTTGTGAGTTTTGTGTGTACAGTATGTGGTCTGTGGGACCCCAGAACAAATCATCTGAGTTTTTTCTTATGGGGAAATTTGCTTTGACCTAAGAGTGTTTTGGTTTATAAACATGTTTCCGGAATGGATTATGCTCGTAAACCAAGGTATTACTGCATGACATGATGTTGGAAATTACTGGAAGCTCATTACAATCTCCATAACTCCCTACCATAGGTGTTGTAGTTGCTGTTAGTGGTGGTGGTGTTTTCAGTGTTGCTTATTCCTTCAAGTGCAATCAAAGCTTAAAGCTATGTCAGCTGGAATAAGCCTGGAAGGGGCAGAAGCCTCTCATGGTAGCATAGCTCCCTTCACGCCAGCTGAAGCCTCTTGTGCTGGCTGATCTCAGATCATGGGATTCAGGCCCAAGTGCGAGAAAAGGAAGATCTATGAAAATCACCTGTTATTGTCCTTCAGAGAAACTGTTTATTGTGCATTATGTCCATGGAGATTCTCAGTCATCCAGGTGAGGTTATCTAGGAGTTGAGTTATGGCAATCAGACCTCTTTTCTTGTGAGATCAAAATGTTTCGCTACTCATCCAAGGAGCTTCCTCAGTCGAGAAAACTTCATGGGAGGCTTCCAATTTATAGTTCACCTTGATTGTATGCACAAACAACACCCTTCCTTGTTGGCCAAGCCAGGTGGCACCAGAAATAAAATCCAAATGTGCTCAGGGATGTAGTAGGCTTAACACCAAACAGCCATACTAAACCATTCATGCATCAATATCCATCTTCCTCTATTTCTTTTCACCGTGCTAGCTGAAAGTTGGTAACTTTCTCCTACTACGTGGCAGCAGCAGAATGGTAGTGGGATCAAGAACCTGCAAACAGTTTTGACCCAGCCTGAGCCTTGAGTTTTCTAGCATCTTGAACAGTTCCAAACAGATGTCTCTGGGTTTCAGCTCAATGTCGTGATACAATGAGAAGAGCAAAGTTCAGCACAGTTTATAGCTACATCAGGAAGTGCCGGCTGCTGTAAACAAAGGCTGGATCAGCCAGTGGGCTATTTTCAGTTTTACATTCCACTCTGTAGAGGAAAAGCTTCCCTGTGCAACTCAGAAACCATGTCAAATGTGCATTGTGCAACCATTGTTGTTACATGAGTCACAAAACACCTATTCTCCAGGAGTTTCAAAATAAAATGTCTGCTTATTTCTTCAAAATACTGTAGTACATAGTAAATCCAGATCACCCACTGTTACTTTCCGCTAAACATTACCATGAGATGTCTCCTCCCTGGTACCATTTGGTTGAAATTTTCCATTCAGCCTCCAGGATGGGAGGGTGCCCCTGAACGTACTCCCTTCTCCTCACCCATATTGGCTTTTTGGAAACCAGATTTCCCTATTGGCAGGAAGCTCTTCTACATGTTGCATTTTCAGGACCCTTCATGATAATGGGCTCATCCTAAAAAAACAAGGCTTTGGGATTCAACACCCAAAATTATACACTGCTGTAGAATGACAGCTATACATGTGGAATTACTCCACTTAAAAATCACTGTGCTTCAGGCAACACAAAGACTCTAGGTATGGGGTACCACTGGTTCACAAGTAAAGTGTCATGGGATCCCTTCTATTGGAGCCACTCAACCAAGGCATTTATTGAATGGCCTCACACCTCTTTTTCTCACACATGTACAAACACACAGAGAGAGAGACACAACTCGTTCTCTCTCTAGCAAGCCTGCTTCAGTCTATTTTTGTGAAGATAAGTTGGAGGAGAAATGATATGTTCTGGTAAAAGATCTGTGATAAGCAAAGAAATCCTATAAAGAGGTATACCTGAACCCAGGCCTAGGAATCAGTTATGTTATACTGAGCTTTACTAATTACAATTGTTTCTGAACTCTTTATTAAAAGTTAGTAAAGAACTGAGCATACAATCAAAACAATCAATAAGACAGCATGAAAGCAATTGAGTTTTAGAATACTGTATCAAACTGCAAGCAAAAAGGACAAACAGAAGAAAATGTGTTGTAGAAAGAAGGGTCCAAGAATGGTATATATTGTATTTATCATGTATGAAAACAATGAAGAAGTTATCTGAAACACCATATATATTTTCTGTGCCTTACATTTCTCCATATGTTAATTCCTTTTAAAATTTTAAACAGTAATTTTTATAGAATATGTTTTAATCAGCCATATTTATCCATGATTAACAGCAAAGACCACTGGAAAATCTTCAAAATTAACTTGGCATCAGTATCACTGAAATCAATGGGAGAGGTTAATTCCTTAAATCTAATGGATTTCAATGGGAAATAAGACCTACATTTACACGGTCTGGATCTAAACTACTGATGTTGAAAAGATATCCTCCCCCCCACACACACACACAAAAGGTTTGTCATTCAGTTGCAAAATATAAATTCTTTGTGTAATTTGATATACACTTTGCTTAATGCAATTTATGCAGGACAAAATCCAGTCACATGACTTTGGGCCAGCATAAACGGGATCAAAGTGCCAGTTAATTTCATGTAAAGTGGCTGTTCCTAGCAGTCCATGAATAGCAAAAGTGTGCTACTGCTTATAGTACTGTTACCTGGCTGAGAAAACAATTATTCCACAGAAACAGGCATGCATCAGCCCAACTGTGAAGGGAACAACACTGCCTCCAACCAGCCATATCACTACATGGTTCCTGCAAAAAGTGGGTTAATGGCCAACTTATCATTGTATATGAGCGGCCACCCTTGCCTTTAAATGATTTCCAGGTCCTTGCCCATAGAACAGTCATGTCCAAACTTCGGCCCTCCAGATGTTTTGGACCACAACCCCCACAGTCCTTTGCCATTGGAAATACAGGCTTGGAATTCTGGGAGTTGTGTTCCAAAACATCAGGAGGGCCGAAGTTTGGGTATGCCTGCCATAGACATATGTACGGGCTGTCACAACAGCTCTGCAAGTCCCATCTTTGATGCCAACTGTGTTTAGATGGCATTATCCGGCACAGCAAAGGTCAAGTCCCCTAAACAGTACAGTACATACATTCCATAGAGTCCTTTAATAGCTGACAAACAGCCTCTGTACAAATGCTCCTGCCTCGTACTGGTCACAGCACACTCCTCTGGTCATGTACTCCTTCGAGGTGGGATTCATCCATCAGGTTTGTATGTATATAGATACTTTTTGGGATGGAGGCAGCGAGCCCAGTTACTACTCCTCTGAGTGTCTGACTGCACATGCACAAACCCATTGGTCTGAACTGAAGTTCAATGTATGGAATGCGTGCTGAACATCTGAACATGGCAATTCAATTAATACCGTGTAGGGTTGGTCTAACGTCTAGAGCAGTGGTTCCCAACCTTCCTAGTGCCGCGACCCTTTAATACAGTTCCTCGTGTGCTGGTGACCCCTTGCCCTGCTTGGAAGAGGCCACAAGCCCCCTTTGGCAGGCCATTGCCGCAGGAGCCATAGAGAACTTCTCTCTATACAGGCACCCTCAGCCAATCGCAGCCTCAAGTGCCAATGACTAACATCCCCTCCAACCTATCAAGCTGTAACTCACTCTCCCCACTTCCTCCCCCCACCTCCAGACCCAAGCCATTTGTGCCTTTTTCTTCACTGGCTCATGGCGACCCCTGTGAAATGGTCGTTCGACCCCCAAAGAGGTCCCAACCCCCAGTTTGGGAACCACTGGTCTAGACAAAGTGAGACGACTGCCTTGAGGTGCTGAGTCTGGAATCCATGAAGGGCTAGCAAAGTGTTAAGGGAAGGTTTTTAGAAAATGATTTCTGCTTTGTGTGTCAAAAAGCCCTTCACCACTCTTTGGTCATTCTTCGCCTTGACTTGACATGGGAGGTGGGACCATTTCCGGCTTCACCTCAAGCAGTAAAATTTCTTGAACCAGACATCCTTGGGACTGATGCTTCTCGAAATCTGTGCTCAACCACATGCGCTGGGAAAGCCTTACAGAAGTCAATAGCAGGTATGATACATAACGAATAAAATAACAACACCACTCGATAAGCACAGTGACTTAGGATGGAGTTCAATTCCCCACTGTGGCTTCTTGACAGGAAACCAAGCTCTGAAGGTGAAGGTGGCATGGATGAAGTGACAGAAGAGCAATGTACAGGTATTAACAAAATACAATGTAGTAATGGTATGATTTATGCAATGTTTGTGATTTTTTTAAAAGTAAAAACCCGTTGAGATGTGTTATCTTGAGAAAGCAACTAGTTCAGGCATGTCCAAACTTCGGCCCTCCAGATGTTTTGGACCACAACCCCCAGAAATCTAAGCTTAGCTTGCCAATGACAAAGGACTGTGGGAGTTGTGGTCCAAAACATCTGGAGGGCCGAAGTTTGGACATGCCTGAACTAGGAAGACTATCAAGGTATAATTTACAAGCCGAAACAAATCAAGGCTTGTGGTAATCAACAGCCATGTTGAACATGTGTGTGAAATGCTGAGTAACTGTGGTTAACAAAAAGGAAGGCTAACACATGTGTATTAAGGTTAAAGTAAATGATGTAATGTTTTGTGATTGGCTGAGGCTTGTACAGTATATAGTGAAAACCCATGTGTAATGTTTTTGGGGGAATTCTCTTCTTTACTTTGTTATGCTGTCAGATTGACCTACTGGAAATATACCTATGGTGATGGTGAGCTCTGCTTTAGTGTCTTTATTTTTCTGCTAAGCCAACTATGCTCAAAAGCCTACTCCAACAAAGACAGACTGGCCCAAAGTTACTTCCTAACTGAGCGGGGGTGTGAATACAGGTCTCACCACATTCAGCACTGCACTACTATCTGTATTCTATAATTAAGCCCTTCTTGTACTTGGACATGACAGCAGCTAACCTTCCCCTTTGCTCTTCTGATAACTTTCCTCAACCTGCAGAAAACATTTCCACCTCCCCAGTTGACTGGCGCAGCCTGACGGACAGGAAGGGTCATTTCCCCATCTAAGTAACACACTCTACACCAAGGATAGCTCTTTTAAATTCGCCTTCTCAGCTGTTGCCACCGTGCGACAAACCTTTAGCCATTTTATGCAGAGGCTATGGCATTTTGGGCAACCGTTGTGCTGGCTATAAGTCACCCTGCCACTCCAGGCCCAAAGCCTCAATAGGAATTTTGCAGGCTGAAAATAATAGAAATGCACATCTCCTATCATTAAGCACTTAACGTTATATGAGCTGTACCCTATGACTTTTTAATGTATCTTCCCAATTACTTGGGAGTGAAGCGTGCTAAAGAAAGCCTTTCCACCCATCTGACTGCCAAGATCACAAACTCCTCATTATTTTAAGCACCGGTATTGCCAGCTCATTCAACTGCCTGATAACTTCAGTCTCTTCCCACTGAAATATCTTTCCATACTTTCAAGCGTATTCCATGCTCTAACAAATAGGACAATTTGTTCCCGCAAGAACAAAGAGAAACAAGAATACAACAAGAAAGATGATGTAGGGTAAAATTATGTAGTTCTTTTGATGTAACTAATTCAGATGGCTTAACAGCTGAGATAACATGCAACACTTGAGGTGTTAAATGATAAACAGGGCTAGCTTAAGACATTTTCTTGCCTCAGAGGAGAGCTAGATGAAGAAATAGTACAGGATTTGCTCTGCTTATGGAAGAGATGAATTTGACGTATTTTTCCAGTCTTCATGCTGTATAAGGCTGAGTGAATCAGTCCAGGCTTTTTTCTGTGAAACCTGCTCTTTTCTCTCTCCCCACATGCCGTGAGGATTCAATGGGGTTTTCCTCCCTGCAGATGCTGTTTTCAAGACGGGGCACGTCTGTAGCACCAGCATTCACCTCCCTCCACAAAGCCTCTCCTCCCCAAAACCCTTTTAAAATACTTCTCTTCCCGGTGGACATCATGGGTGGGAGGACACGTAAAAGGAGAGCATTATAGGTATAGTTTCTGGTGAAGTTGCTTTCTCATTTAAAGCTTTTTGAAAAACCTTTCTATAGGAAAAAAGCACAGGGAAAGGGTATTTCATAGTCTCAGAACATAGAACACCAAAAGTCTGAACAGAAAGTTTTGCAAAATACATCATGATTCACAACTCAAAGTGACTCCACTTGGAATTACCCTCTTCCCACCGCCCACCCCTCTCTTCCCTTATTTTTAAGTAATGTGCGCACAAATTACTGACCTCTGGTGACATAAACTTGTTTGTACTAGCTTAAAACTCCTTTAACCTTCTTGTTATTATGGCCATAGGTCAGCCATGTTAAATACACAGAGCTAAAATGAAATAACCACTCAGAGGGTATTTAAGAGTACAGTAGAAGCAACCCAAAGAAGACTAAAACTGACACTGAAGTTACATACTTGCAACAATTAACAGACTAAGCGATACAGTACTACACTACTGAAGAGTAAATTGCCCTTGTCAAGCAAGAAACTGATTCCAGATCTTTTCGTCATGGAGCTATTTAAAACCACCACCACACAGTAGGTTCACTGTGAAAAAACTCCCAAATCATTAGCAGTCCTGAAAAAGTTACAGTCTCTTCCTGTCCTTTTTGACTACTCTGCTTGGCTTATACAGACATTGCATTTAGTTGAGTTACAGGGCTGGGAATGAATAGCCAGATTAGTATATAAATATGGGCTACAGCAAATCATTCTAATTATAGAGAAGTAAATAGGGGGAGGAAGGAAAAAATGATATGCCCCTATGTTGCTCAGTTGGTAAAGCTTCTAATCCATGGGGATATCCTGCACAGTAACCCCATTTTCGCCTCTTATTTTTTATCTGTTTCTTCCACAAATATATAACTGGCTGAGAGCAGTGGATACATGTATTTGGCCTATGTGAACACGGTCTCATATCATAAAGGCATGTCCTCCAAGTTTTTTAAGGTGGATAGGCAGCGCTTTTCATAAGTCCTGCTACCATGCCAGCTGGCTGGATAGCTCAGCGATGTAAGTACAGTGGTACCTTGTATAAAGGAATTATTTCGTTCCAAGTGAAATTATGTTAAGCAAATTTTCCTTTATACAAATTCCCATAGGAATGCATTGAAAACGGAGTGATCCCATTTTATGTTGTACAGATTATCCCCATAGGCGATTATGTTAAGCAAATTTCCCCTATCTCCGGAATTTTTTATGTTGTACAAAATTTATGTTATACAAGCTGTTTGTTATACAAGGGTCCACTGTACTGTATATGGCTGTGGCACCAAAGGTTGGGGAGTTATGTTGGTGAAAAAGATTTCATGAGCCACAACAGTGATATTCAGGCTAACTTAAGCCTTGTTGGTATTGTACAGAAAGAAGGCCACAACAGACTGCTCCTGAATAAGCTACAGTTTGAAAAAAAAATCTGTACTGAGTTCATTAAAACCCTCCACAACTCCATGACTATAGATCTGGGACTCAGAAGTTGACACAACGATATCAGAGTCAACAAGATGAAAAGTAGTCACTCCAGCGGTGTGGCATAAGAGCTTCCAAACATTCTCAAAAAGAAGAGCCATTTCAAGGAGACAGGTACACAAAAATTGCACTACATATTCACAGGACCACAGTGTACAAGACTCATGAAACTGTAGCACATCAAGAGCTCCTTTGGCATATGACATGATATGATATCTTAGAACTGCAAAGCTGGAGGAGACCCTATGGATCACAGGGTCCAGCCCCCTGTCAAGGAGACACCGTGGAGAATCTGCCTCTGCAGCCAGGAATTGTACTTAAAAGAGTGCGAGACCCAGCACTTTGTAATGATGCACTTGAATATGTTTGCCATAACTAAAACTAGATCTCAATGGATATCAAGAATATGAAAGAACTGTCCAATTTTTCCTCAATATCTTGACTGATTTTAGCAGAAGGCTTTTGTTGTAGGGAAACATTTGTACCCTAACCTGTGCTGAAGGAAAAGGGCAGTGCCATTTTTACACTAGAACCTGGGAGTTTCCCACAGTTAAAATTAGCTACCAAAATTCTGCTCCACAGACATTCTGAACACACCCAGTTCCCACATCTGAAGACTAGAACTGTTGCCTTCAAACCTCAGGCTGGCTTGACCAAAAATAAGCAGCAGCAGTAAGTGCAGCAGACAAGACATATATACATAGGCCAACAAAAGAAGATATAAATAGTGGATAGAGGGACGCTCTTCTCCCTCTCACAAAATACCCTAACTAGGTGACATCCACTCAAATTGAATGTTTGGAGAGTGAGGAAAAAGATTTTTTTTTACCCAGCATGTTGTTAGTCTGTGAAACTCCCTGCCACAGGATGTGTGATGGCATCTGGCCTGGATGCCTTCAAAAGGGAATTGGAACAGATTCCTGGAGGAAAAGTCCGTCACAGGTAATAAACCATGATGGAGATGGGTCATCTCCAGGCTTAAAACCGGGGTACTTCAAGGACCAGATCCAGGGGAGTGGTATCAGGAGACAGATATCTAGTCTCGTGCGCTCCCAGATGCATTTGGTGGGGCCACTGTGAGATACAGGAAGCTGGACTAGATGGGCCTTTGGCCTGATCCAGCATGGCTCTTCTTATGTTCTTATGTTACCTCATGAAGAGGAAGAAGCAACTATGTCAGGAGAAGTATGCGAGAGACCAAACTTTGGGCATGGTCAAGTTTGTGAAATACTGTACTGACAGAGAAAAAAAAACTGTAACTGCACTATCAAAACCACCATCACCAGCGGACAAGATTCTGAGATTGTTCTGTGAAGACAGTAGTGGTACAAAAGCCAGCAATCCAGTGGTTTGATAAAATGGAAAGGGCATCCATTGGATCATTACATTTTAACATCTGCTTACCTTGTACTCTTTCTGCTCTCTCTCCTCCCATTACAAATTTACCTTGAAAATTTTCAACTCAGTTCTTTTCCCCACAACATTGTAAGGGGGAAGGAAAGGTTTCAATTGTGGAATTATTGTGAGGTACTTTTAATATGGGCATGTGAAAGCTTGAAAGCAAAGAAAGCTTACCCCCCCCCCAAAAAAAATCAGTTTATTTGAAATGTGGGTTGGAAGAGAACTGGACAGATGTCACAAGCCACGATAAAGATGAGGCCCTAAGAAGCACATCCAATCTCGCCTGATTTCGGAAGCTAAGCTGGGTCGGCCCTGGTTAGTACTTACTAGATGGGAGACCACCAGGGAATACCAGGTGGAGTAGGAACTGGCAGTATTCCTGCCAAGAAAACTCCATGGACATGGGGTCATGAAGAGTCGGTCACAACTGTAACGACACCACACACAGACACACACACACAAAGTGGGGCTTAGAGAAAACCAGCCTTGAATTCTCCCTGGCTAAACTGAAGCCATGACACTCTGGCCACATCATGAAAAGACAAGATTGCCTGGAAAGGACAATAGTGTCAAGAAAAGTAGAAGGCAACAGAAAAAGGAGATAAAATGTGAGATGGATTGATTGAATCAATGAATGAAGCCATAGCCTCGAGTTTTCAAGGCCAGGGCAGGATTGTTTTTTAGGAGATTGTGGAGGTCAAGGAGCCATAGGACTGCAATAAATCAGAAGCTAGCTGACAACACACAATACCATTGAGAGGTTGCATTAACAGCCTCTATTTATACATGACACTGACACCTGTGTATCCCAGAAGATGGGCAAGGCAGCTTTCAATCTATCCAACTCCGCTATGTGCCCTCAACATCTGCACAGACTCAATTCCATTTTAACATGATTTCTTATTTCACCCAGTTCTTTCATCCAGCCATGAACAATATAGCATGAGACCTCTGGGTAATGGGGCGGCTAAAAAATCTTGTAAATTTTGTAAATAAATGTATATAGCTGTTGTGAGTTTTTCGAGCTGTTTGGCCGTGTTCTGGAAGTTTTTTAGTATTCAAGGTGTTAGCTGTGCATTTGATGTGAAATGTTTTTGTATTTTGTATGTTGCTTATGTATTGATTACTCTGACTACATGTCTTTTAAATATTGTGTTTTTCTATAGTGAAAAGTCCCTGAAGAAGGCCATTTTTGGCCGAAACGCATTGGGCTCTTTTAAATAAACCATTTTTCTCAACTTCCTGCAGTTTCGCCAGACTCTGTGGCCGGCATCTTCAGAGGGCAAGGGGCTCAGGAGAACTTGGAGTTCTCTCTGTGCTCTTATAATATAGCATGATACCTAGCAAAGTAACTTTTTTTTCAATCTACAAAAACCCTGTGATTTTTTTAAAGGATTATTCATAACATAAGACAATCCATTCTGTCTCTAGTTGAATTATTTTACAACAGCCTGTAAGCATAAGACCGGGCTGTAAAACCAAACAAAATTATTTCCCAGTGTTTAAGAATGGGACACAGACACTCCACTCACTCCTGCAGGGCAACTTGTTTGGTGTAGCAAACACGTCAGTAGGAACAAAATACAGAAGAGCCAATCTACCTACTGGAATAAATGCTCACAAGAACCCATGTTATGTCATTTTAGAGTTGATGGCTAAACATGATATATTTTAATTTCATACACCAGCCCAGAAACAACCAAGAGCATGTTCCAGCCTAAGTCCTAGTGACTTCCAGGGAAGACATTTGCTGAAAATCCCTCCTAACAGAGGAACAGACTCTACTCTTGTTGAAGAATACCCACTTTTTATCATTTATATACTCTTTCATTAACAATTTTAATCCCTGTTGGCAATGGGAGCAAAATAGATTGAAGGTATATTTCAGCTTGGCTAGATTTTTACATTTAGCATATACTGGGCTGGATTAAGACTTACTGTATATACTCGAATATAAACCTAGTTTTTTGCCCTAATTTTGGGCTGAAAAAGGGGGCCCTCGGCTTATATTCGGGTCAATACTTTTAGCCACTGAGGCAAGTGCTTGGGTCGGTGGCTAGAAGTCATTTTAATCACTGTGTACCACTTATCCTGACCCCCCATGTTGCAGGGGAGTGGCCTTCAATGTTTAAAATGACTTTTAGTCACCAACCCAAGCACTTGCTTCGGTGGCTAAAAGTCATTTTAAATATCATACACCGCCCCACCCCCAGCTCACAAAGGAGGAGTTGCCAGGCCCTGCTGCATTTCCCACCCTAGACTTATACTTGAGTCAATAAATTTTCCCAGTTTGGGGGGGGGGGGTTAAATTAGGGCCCTCGACTTATACTCGGGTCGACTTATACTTGAGTATATACGGTAAACTACTCCGAACAAATTCACTGAAAACAAGAGAACTTGAATGCAATTCTGGATCTGCTCTTAAAGGTGGATTTATGCACTGTTTATTTTTTTGGGGGGGGTGGATATCAAAAGTAGCATTTGAATTAACAATAACACCCATTCCTTTACCTGTCAACAGTAACCCACATGTCAATCATCAATAACACCATTTTTAAATGCAAGAAATTGTCTGAGTCAATGTTTCACGCTTCGTTTTCACTCTGTCTCTGGATGGGTTGAACTCTTTCCTTAAACTGTCCTTGGTATATTGTCCCCAACATATTACATAACAATCCTGCATTAACTGTATTCAATCTACACCAATTTGAGTTAGATGAATGCAGTACACCTAACAGAAAAACTTAAAAATATAATATTATTTATTTATTTCAGTTATCCTACACTGCCAATCCAATTTGTTTTTTGTCTTTAAAAACAGAAAATAGAGATCATTCCTCATGGATAAACCACTTCTTTTCCCTTTTAATCATAGTACATGGTTGTCATCTTTACATCATACCAAGAGGATCCATCTATATTTTGATTATTCAACTCATAAATATGACCGCTGATAAATAATGCTCCTGAGAAATCATCCTCTGATAGATCAGAAGCTGTACCCTGCCCATGCTGTTTTGCCCTGAAAACATAAACAGCTTCAAAAGAGCTATAAATCACTTGTAGATTAAAGTTTTAAGAGCACTAATTTTGCCTGATAGATTCTAAAGCTAATGAATTCAATCCAACAGACACTGGTCCAATTTGTTTTTAAAAAGTGTCATCTTAACCTATTTTGGAACCTGTAAGTCATGTACAACTACTGCTTTCCTTAGCAGGCAGCTTTTACCTGTCATGTAGTGTGTTTAACCATATTGCCTGAATTATTTGAAATTCTTTCAAAACATTCTTATGGCAAAAAATGCACTGGTGTTCATTCAGTAAAGCAAAGCAAATATACTGCCCCATACCAATTCAAGTAGTCTCTGGGCGGTTTACAGTTTTTTAATTATGCAGGCTACTCATTTCCCCCCCCCCAGCAAACTGGATACGCAATTTACCAACCTCAGAAAGATGGAAGGCTGAGTCACCCATGAGCCGGCTACCGGGGACTGAACCCCAGGTCGTGAGCACAGTTTTACCTGCAGTACAGGCATGTAACCACTGCGCCACAAGGCTCTTATGTGCCACCTGAGATCAGGATCGCAAGACTTGATCCTTAAAATAACCAGCGTACCCTGAAATATAAGGCAGTGGCTCCCAAACATGTCTCCCTGGTGTTGATGGGCTCCATTTCTCACCATCCCAGTGAGCAGGCCCAGGAGCTGGGATGATGGGATATGTACTCCACAGACACACGGGAATCACTGATATACTTAGCCAGCAGGTTGATTAGAAAGGTTGGTTTCCACTCCAATGATTTAATTGCCATGAAGCTCATACTGGGTCACATGGGTACAGTGTGCACTGTGGCCGCTCTAGTGTGCGATCCCCTTACCTCTCCCCCTCAACAGCTGCTGTGCTCCTCCAAATGACCTAGCACGGCATCAGCTCAGAGAGCAAAACAACTTTAGCAGACGTGAGGAAAACATAACCCGTCCATGCTCGCTGCAGTTTAATGAACTCAGGTTTTCAAGCAGCCTCCAGCTATCATCATAGCAACTTAGTAAGCAAACGAATTCCCATGGTAGAATCGGTCACTGGCTCTGCCAAAGGGGAAGCATGGAACGACTGGGCTGGCCCTATTATTGAGCCAAGAGAAACACCATACAGAGTAATATAGGGGGCTGTGTCAGGTCTCTGCCGCTTCCACCTTCCTGGCCTAAGCTGATCTGTCTGAGCCTGTTTCACACAATCAGCCTTACATGCTCTACGGCAGTGGTGGCGAGCCTTCGGCACTCCAGATGTTTTGGACCACAACTCCCACAGTCCTTTGTCACTGGCAATCTAGGCTCGGAAACCTGGGAGTTGTGGTCCAAAACATCTGGAGTGCCAAAGGTTCACCACCACTGCTCTCTGCTATCTTGTCGCTCTGAGGTGGAATGGTGAATGTCCTCCCACCTTCAGGGTCAAAGTAAGACCAACTGCCAGTCTAGCTGGAACTGGTATGGAGGGAGGGGTGTCCTGTATGTAATCCAAAATATCACCAAAGGGATTTTGAACCAGACCTATGAGGTAAACAGGAAGTTATGTCAAAGACGGGGCTCCTTACTAAAACTTCAGAACTTTTCTAGACCTGGAATGGATGTCAATGGTCCGAAGTCACAACCCTCTCACACAGATAGCCATGTTTTTCACGTGGACAGTTCTTAGTTATTGTCTGTTGTGGATCATTCTTCTCCTGTCACACTACTAGGAACTTGGACTTGGGGCTGCTTCATTCAGACACCTGACAACATTGTTCCCTGTTCCCTCCCTCCCGTGCACACAATATAACATTTCTTTTACAAAAATCACTCTAATTATAAAAATATTGCATTGAGTGTGTGAGAGATTAGACGGTTTGTACTCCTAGAAACAGGTATTAGAAATTTTCAACAATAATTTAATGAAAGTTAGATTTATTAGATGCCACCTAAAAACACTCAACTCTAAATTTGTGTCCCTGCTTTTTCTAACATCATACTATCAAGTATCTGTTTCAAAAACTTGATTAGCTTAGCAATAAAACACTTCTAGGCCAAACAATAAGTCATTTGTATTTCAAAAGTTCACCATTCTAAGCAACAAGCAAAAAATGTTTGTAATACCAAACACGAGAGCCCAGAGGAACATTTTTACATATTCTTCTTGGCATAACAATAAACACATAAGGAATGTCAAACATTCTGCACAATAAAAGTGCCCAATAAGCAATGTTTCTAATAAAGATAAGATTGAGAAATATTAGAGATTAACAGGACAAATTATCATTCCATCAAGTCCTGGCCACGATGTAAACATACAATTTATTCAGTCTAGAATCCATTGTTTCTTTGATGGGTAGATCATCTTCAAAAGCATTCCTCAATCTACATAAGCCTGAGAACTCTTTCTCATAGGTCTACCAATGGCTCCACAAAACATTTTAGGCAATGCTTCCTAGTAAGGACTCCAAGATGATGCTCATTATATGCATCCCTTCGGTCTTATATATATGACAGAAAACATGCTGGGTGAAAACAGAAGTATGAACTTGCAAACAAATGTCATGTTTTTGATGCCTCATGCAAAACCACGGACTGCCAACTGTTTTGGTCTAGTTAAATGTGGATAACAGAGAAATATCCATTATTCACAGAATCCAGCTCTAATTCTGTTAAGAAAACACTCCAAGGTATTTGATTTCCATTATATCACTTCAATCTATGCAAGTTACCTTATTACAATAGAGCATCCAAAGCTCATACAGCCTCTCCCTGGACGCCATCCTTCTCTCCCTCTTCCTCTGCTGTGAAGCACCATAGGGTCAAGATCCTGCCATGTTTCTTTTCAATCCATCAAAACTCCGGCTTTAGTTTCTGTATTCAATCAAGGAGGGGGGAAAAGATGAGTTTATTTAATGCTGTTGCACACAGACCAGATGGCAAAAGATGACTGTCTGCCCTCTCCTTGTCCATCAGTGGAACTTCAGAATTAATCTTGAAAAGTAAAAGTAAGCCTGTTGGAGGAGGCTAGGTTTGGGAAGATCAGGAATATAGAACTTATAGGTCCACAATACAAGAATCATGGGAGATCCCAGAAGCTGTTGTTGTCTGACTGATTAAATTTCACAAAAATGTCATATGAATCTAAGTATTCAGTGAAAACTGAAAATACAGTGGAACCTTGTATAACAAACAACTTGTATAACATAAAATCTGTACAACATAAAAATTCCAGAGATAGGGGAAATTTGCTTAACATAATCGCCTATGGGGAAAATCTGTACAACATAAAAATAGGATTACTCTGTTTTCAATGCATTCCTATGGGAATTTGTATAAAGGAAAATTTGCTTAACATAATTTCATTTGGAACGAATTAATTCCTTTATACAAGGTACCACTGTAGATGTTTTAAATGATACCGAATATCCTGTTCCAAAAAAGAGGGGGGGGGGCAGGCAGTCTTGACAAGACCACCTATAAAAATAAAAACTTTCCTCAAAATTGTAAGGTATTGCATGTTAGGTCATTTATTCAACTTCTACATGACAAAATGTTACGGTATTCCAAATGTGTGAGGTAGCACACCTATTGACTAGCTGGATCTTTCCAAAGAACATGCAGAAAGTATAAACGACATCATTCAGAAAAGCAGCTGATGTCAGAGAGGTCAACACACACACACACACACACACACACACACACA
>JAHTLZ010003542.1:9604517-9661353 GCA_023846285.1 Phrynocephalus versicolor | reverse complement strand
ACACACACACACACACACACACACACACACACAGAGGGAGAGAGAGAGAGAGAGAGGTCTGAGCTCAGTGGTTTCCCTTCCTGCAGATTAAATGTCAGGTGAATACCTCCGTTGTTATTTATTGTTGATGTGCTTAAATGATTTTTCACCCCGCCTTTCTCCAAGATGGCTCATGCAGTACTACTGAATGGCAAAACTAAAAACCAGAATGTCTACAAATAGACTTGTATATACACTGTTAGATGAACCTTTTCCAAGGGGAAAGGCGAAGGTAAAAAAAAATACTCTAAAATAAACAAATAAATAAACCTATGAAAAAAAGTGAAGGGAAAGAGACAGGTTGCTTTCCCAACCAGGAAGGGCTGCATTCTTACTGTCCTGCACCGTAAACAAAAGTGCAGTGCCCGCTTATGCTTCCAATATCCGCGCTCCCCTACCATATATAAATCCCCCCCTCCGCCGCCGCCGCTCTTATTCTCACGGTCGTTATCAGATCTCCCGCACTATCCCCCACTATCCTCCTCCTCCTCCTCTTCCAACCCCGCCCTGCAAGTTTGCATTCCCCACCCCACCCCAGTCCACTCCCCGGCAATCCCTCTCCCTTTTCCTGCCGGTTCCATGGGGTCTCCTTCCCGGTTTGCGACCCAGGCGGCCCCTTCCCACCTCCCTTGGCGCGATCCTACAGCTGAGCCCACCCCACCCACCAACCGAGCCCGCCTGCCAATTCCTCGTCCCCTTCCCAGCCTCCCGGTCCCATGCCCTGCCTGCCTGCCTGCCTGCCTGCCTTCCCTGGGCAGGCTCCCTCGCTCTCCTTCCAGCTGATCCCGGGATCGGGACGGCCAGCCTGGATGAGCGGGAAGGAGCTCCCTTAAGAAACTTACCGGGGAGAAGCTGCGCCAAGAGAGCACGGGCGCAGGTTCGAGCCCCAGGTTCGGCGGCTGCGGCGGCTCCTACTGCTGCTGCTGCTGTTGGCAAATCGGGAGCCACATCGGCCACCCGGCGGCCCCGCCCACATTCCAGCGCAGCCTCCCGGGCCGCCCTCTTCGCTTCTGACGTCATCAGAGCTGCCGCTGCCGCCGCCGCCGCCTCCTCCTCCTCCTCCGCTTCCGGGCGCTCACAGATGACATCCCCCAAGTCTCCGGCGTTCTTGCGGCCATCTTGACTCCGGGCAAAGGTTGCCAACAGTCGCTGCCCCGTCTTGCTAGTTATCCCGGTTTGCTAAAATAAGGGGTTGAGCTGTGGGACCAAAACAGCCACAAGTGCAAGGCTAGGCTAGGCGAAACCTTTATAGGTCGCTAGTAAAATCATGCATAGAAGTAAAACAAAAGTGGGTTGAGCCAATAAAGTTACCACCCCTAGCCTACTTTGGAATTAGTAAAATAATAAAATAAGTGGTGGCTCAGCGGGCTAGAGCACTGGAAACTGTCAGCTCGAGGGTTCCAATCCCGGGTGTTGCCGTGCAGCTGAGAGAGCTCCCGCTGATAACCCCAGCTCTTGCCAACCTAGCAGTTCGAAAGAATGTAAAATGCAAGTGGATAAATAGCGCTGTAAAAATCGGGAAGGTGAAACAGTGTTTCCTTGGAGCCACACTGGCCACGTGGCCACGGTCTTGCACAATACTGGCTCTTCGGCTTCAATACGGAGATGAGCGCCGCCCCCTGGAGTCGGACACGACCAGCATGCATGTGCGGGGGGGGGGGGACTTTTTACCTTTATCTTTAATAAAATAAACGCAAGCTGAGGTTTAGATGGCAGGCCAAAGCATTGTACCAAAAGTGCATTCTTGGCAAAAGATGTACAGTAGTTTTCCAGGCGTTAGAGATTCTTCGTGGCCAGAGGATACCAGGCAGGTGTTCTTCTTCTGATGGGGCAAGAAGCAGGGCTGGTGTTAAGAAGAGTGCACCAAATCCCAGCATTGGGTTTCGAACCCCAGCTCTCCAAACAAATATGCCTAGACCATGCCCTCCCAACCCCTCTTCCTCCCTCCATTTGACTCTCTCCATGGTCCCTGTGGCCGGAGGGGTTGTGGGGGAGGTATTGTTATTAGGAAGCCAAGTGGTCCTGGGACTGAAGAGAGAAATGTGCACTTGGAGGAAGGGGTGGTCAGTTGCTGCCCAAAGCCATGACGAGTTTGCTGATTCGTGCATAAATAAATGTGATTTATTCTACCCTGATGGGATGGACTGCAGTCCCCCAGAACTTGTCAGTCTTGAAGTGGCTGCAGTCTTTTTTTGGGGGGTGGGGGTGGGGTAAATAAATTGACTGATTTGTAGGAGTTCTCAAGCACTTTTCTTGAACACTCGTGGTGGTTTGCAACCTAAAGGCTTCTACTGTTCACAATTTATTTATTTATTTATTATTAAATAATAATAAACTTTCCCATTGGGAACTCTGGGTGGTGAACAGCACAGAAAACAAACAGCAGAATATACAAATAAAATTACATTAAATAAGGAGATTTAAAAAGGCAAATGAACTGGTGTACGCAAGATGGCAAATGAAAGTACAATATGCTTTCTTGACCCAAAGAGTTTTAAAGGAACAAACAAAGAAGCAAGGACATCTCGTCCGATTTCATAAGTGTATTGCACGGCTAAACTACTGGAATAGACTAGAACATTAGACTAAGCTTACTGAATCATGTATATGAGGTATACAATTGCCTACTAAAATATTAAACACTAGTGAAGTTTCAAGTCCAGCAGGACTTTTGTTCTTGGTAGACAATGGAGAATATGAGGCAGGCAGAGAGAGAATAATCCAAAAAATATTCTGATCAAATATTAACAGTGTCGACATCTGAGTTGAAATAGTCCCAAGATGGAGAGTGCAAGGGCCTTGCATCACTTGTACTTTCCCTTCAGACAATGCAGGTCCCTGGGCAAAGGATTGCCAATCACTACATTGTCCATTGGCTTGTATCTAAGCATAGTGCTCCTGTGTGGCTTGGAGAGAGGGCCAGAAGCACACTGAAACATGGCAATTCCCATAAGAACGGTGTTGGAGATTCGATGTAGTTACCACCCTATGTAAAATGATATCAGCTGGAGCCCAATTAAGAGCATATAGCCTAGCACAGGGATGTTCAACTTTGAACAGGCCAAGGTCTACTTTTTCCAGCCCAGAATGCCTGAGGGCTACTACACTAAAACCTCTACTTACAAATCTTATCCGTTCTGAGCACATGCTCATAAGTAAAAACTTTTGTAAGTAGAGCAGCGGTCTCCAATAGGAATGCATTGGAAACCAATTAATCCATTATGGAGGAAACAGATTTCAATGCACCATGGCCCCTGAAACTGCCCCGCTCGGCTGAGACAGTGGGCTGGCAGACCCAGAACTTTGCTGGGGCAGTGGTGGTCCTTGGGATGGGGGAGGGAGGGGTAGAGAACTTACCCCCTCACTTTTTTAAATTGATGGCTGGCAGGCTACTTTTGAACCCTTTGCGGGCTACCGGTAGACCGCGGGGTACCTGTTGGGCAGGCCTGGCCTAGACGTTAGAGGACATAAGGAGAACTCGTCTGAGCCAAAGATCTGTGAAACACTTTATGATCCGGAAGAAGTCTCCTCCCACCCCACAACACACACACCTTAATTCCAGGACATTAGATCTTCCAATGAAACGGATTGGCAAGTATTTCCCACTACCATTACTACGGTAACTTCATAGATTATTATCCACAAGCTGTGCTGATGACTTCTGCCTTAGGCTATAGTTTCATACTCCACTTACAATGGAAGTAAGCCCAACTTCATAACACTTAAATTCATAAGATTTACTTGTATTAGACATGTGGAATTTTTTTAAACAAATCTTTATTTGAAAAAATATAAATGAAAAATTATAACGTGCTTTATACACTGCTGTGTCATTTGCAGACCAAGGAACTAGCTGCTAACTTTGTGGGCAGCTGTAAGATTTTCAGGTTGCATCCTGAAACCCCTTCTCTCAACAGGGGTAGGGGCCTCGGGCATTGTCTATCTGCTGCTTATCAGGGTATGCTTTCCACAATACCCAGACAAATCAAAAAGCCTTCACCACCAAGGCCATAGCTAACGACCCATATTTTACAGGTTTCAGCACCTCAGGCCATTGTTCACCTTAAGGATATGGATGCTATTGTCTACCTAACAAGCCTATTCATGTCATTGTTCAGCGTATGAGCCTAATTCAGACCAGGGTGACAAGAGATCAAAGCTGACTATAAGATGGAGGACTCGCACTAGCTGTATTCAGACTGATGAAGCTGTTTGGATGAGCAGTGAAATGTTTCTCTCAAGAAAAAGAAGTCCAGTTGCCATGACTCAACTTCCAGATAAATTCACCTGGACGACTGAGAATCTTCACAGACATATCCTGAAAGGCAGTCCAGGTCCTAATGGAGTGGAAGTCACACAGTCTCTGAGGGCGTTTATACACGACCCCTAAGCTCCGCTGCAAATGGCTCCCAGCTCCGGAGCTTAAAAATGTTTCCCCACCAGCTCCTGAGCTAACAGAAAATTAAGTGCGACCCCGCCCACCTAAGCGCGACCCAGCGCACCTTTCAAGTACCTGCTCTGGGAGAGTGAAAAATTTTGATGCGGAGAGTGCCGGGCTCTCCTCGCTTCTTTTTGTGTTTTTTTTCCTCCCGCCCCTTTAAGAGGAACCAGGAAGTGAGGGGGGATCGGAGCAACTTCCACCGGCACTCCGGAGGTAAGAGTGCATTCTTTTCTCCCTTTTTTTCTCCCTCCCCTCACACAGACAGAACAAGGAAGTGCGGAGGGGGTGGGAACGCAGGGAGAGCGACAAACCCTCAAGATCTCTGGTCCGAATTTAAGGGACCAGCGGATCTTAGGGGTCGTGTAAAAAGGCCCTGAGACAAACCAAAAGTGTCAGCCAACTTAATCCATCATCTTATAATAACTGTAAAGAGCAAGGAGAGATCAGTCATCAGACCATCCACATCCCAAAGAGTTCCAGGAAAGGCAGCCAGGCAGCCAGTGAGAGGCCGCTTTCAGAGGAGTCTCCTGCGAAGCTCCTTGTCCACGTTCACAGAATTTATAGCTCTCAGTACTTGAACTGCCTCTGCCAAGGCATCGAGCTGTTTTCCACCAGTTGTCCAGAGACCTTAACACGTAGACATACAGTAGGTGCTGCTTTAATCTTTCAAATCTTCACAGTGCTTGCGGGGCAAATGAGCCTCACATCTGCCAAGCACTCTCCATCAGCTGCTTCCCTGGCAGGACCAGCACCACCCCAGGGTACAATCAGCAGGACCACCAAGTTTTCCCTGTGCAGTAGCCCCTTCTACAGATCCAAGAGGTCATCTTGACTCAGCAAAACGAGGCATGACTATCACAAAAGGATTACAGTACTTTGTTCATTTCAACAAAAATATACAGTATTTATAAACCTATGGCATAATTTTCCCGTTACTTTCAGTAGCTGGTTTAAAAGAACATGGTATAGCATATTTTATTACTTTCAGTAGCTGGTTTTAAAGGACATTGTAAAGCATATTTTAAGATGCTTTGCCAGGAATCTTATGCTGTTCTTGTACAGCAAGGGAAGTATTTTGTTTCATCTTCTATATTGTGTAAGAATTTCTAAGCTTGCTGCTCCAGGACTGACCACTAGAAGGAAGTGGCATGTGTTTTTCTAGTGCACATAGTGGTAACACGACATACTGTACCTGTTTTATAAACCGCAAGGCAAACTAATAAGCTTTCACAAGGGTGTGGTAATAATTATATCCCCCCCCCCACATACATAATAAGTTTATTTTAATTACTAACATTACAAAATCTGGTGGATTGTGTCACACGATGGCAGCTTTTGGTAGCCAAAATACTTTTTAAAAAGAAAATGTAAAAACTATTGAACAATAGCTACCTAAATATTACATTTTAAAAATTATAACCCTATCAGAGACTATTTTCTGGACTTTGAAACGATAACTAAAATTACTTTTAAAATAACTTTTCGAAGGCCTGGCAATTTTCTAGATACTTGCCTTACCTTCCTAGGCCTCTACTATTTCAGATTCAGTGCAGGCATAATGTTCAGTGTGACAGGAAACAGTGACAGAATTTGGCAAGCCACCATTTTAGGATTTTTAATTATTTGTGATTCTAAAAGGTTTTTTCTTTTCTTAGCTTTAACTTATACAGAAAATTGTTGTCGTGGAAGAACACTGATAAAGAAGTTGCTCTATGTTCAGTTATCATTTATTATACTTTGCCAACTGAAGACAAAGATGCCAGCATAAAGGCATTATCTAAGGATCCTTGCTAAGTTATACTACCACTAACTACAACTTTTATTTCTTTTAAAGCTGTAGTTCTCAGTTTTTGGACCCCAGATGATTTTTGTACTAAAACCTCCCAGAAGCCTTCACCATTAGCTTTGCTGGACAGGATTTCTGGGAGTGGTAGTCCAAGAACACCTGGGGATCGAACATTCAGAGGCATCGACATCTTAAAGGCATCTACAGACTGTTGAACCCTAGAATGAGAACATAACATGTAACTTTATTCTCAATTTAATATGGGAATATAAACAAACCAAAGGTACATTTGAGTTTCTAGATTAGCAATCTGCAAAGCATGACAGTGGCTGGCTATTTTTCACTCAATAAATAAATTCAGCCATCACTTGAGGTTTGGAGGAGCTGATGCTGCACAACCATAAAAATAACAGATTAAGACACCTTTTATGATATATTGGGCATCCCAACCTACTCTTGGCCTCCAGCTTCTTCAGTTATTTTGGTCAGTATTTAAAGGAGGGATGAGCAATTGGTGATCCTTAAGATATTTTCACATGTACAGTAATTCTTGTCAGAGGTACCCAAATGTGCTCAGCATTAAGAACTGTGGGAATTAAAAAAAAAAAACTCTGGACAGTCAAAGCTTCCCCACTCCTGCTTTGGTGGGATAAGATTTTGTTCTTTTCAAGAATATTTAGCTGTGAAAGATTACTGGTGCCTCCTAGGTTAGAGTGGACACTCTAAAGAGTACTAAAGTTTCATGCCCGTGTATCATGACAACCATGGATACAGAACTTTCTGGCTACTTCAGGGAAAATGGGGCAGAAGGGCCTCCATCTTGTCCTAACCCACAATCCTCTGAAAAGCATGCTTGTATAGTGTTATGAGTTTCATGTCTAGTTTGTGACCTTCCCATAGACAAAATGGTGTCCAGTGTGTAAATGGAATGCAAGTCTGAACCAGCAGGGCCGTTCTTTGTACCTTTTGTCTTCTTACCCAATCTTTGCCCTCCACCTCCAGTAAAACCAACGGCTGAGCAACGTCCAAGAAACAGAAAGGTCTTGTCTCTTAAAATTCTCTATTAAGGTGCTTTCTTAGCAGCAAGAAATAACTTCAGTCTACAGGGAAAGGCTTTCAGCTGCTGTGCACTCACTTTGCCCTCGTAATCTTTTGCCTTGGAAAGGTGGCTGGGTAAGCAATTAAAAGGTCACAAACAAAGGAGGATTGTTTTCATCCGATAAACAGGCAGCAGAAACGCTGCACACCCGAAAGAAACAACTGCTGAAGTACAGCAGCTCAGAACTAATATAACAGAAAACTAATCCAAATTTTTAAACCATGCCCAGATAGCCAGTACTTGATGTGATCGCATCTGTGTGACTGACACAAAACACACAAGTGCCATTAGCCTAATTTAAATATTTACCATTAATTTAAAATTTGCCAAATTAATGTGTGTGTGTGTGTGTTTAACATATGTATGAAATGTATTGTTTTGAGCAACTCTGGTCCTCCAGACCCAAGCTGTTTGTGCCTTTTTCTTCACTGGGGACCCCTTTGGGGGCCGAACAACCCCTGTGAAATGGTCGTTTGGTCCCCAAAGGGGTCCCCACCCCCAGGTAGGGAACCACTGCATTAGGACATCAGAAATAGAAGCACCTGTAATAGCAGGGGAAAGTGCCCAAAATTCGCTGTGTGATAGTGGTCAAAGATGCAGTGGTCAAGGTGATAACAACACTGAATGTACTGCGTTGATGGCTACAAAAAAGCAGCAGGTCAACAGAATTCCAGCAAGAAGAAATGCAAACAGTGTGGGTATTCCTCTAGCAAAACACCTCTTTGATTGTATTGCCAGTCCGTGATGAGAAACAGCAGGCTGGCCAATCAAAGAACAACACATGGAGAGAGGAGAAGGGCAGTGGGCACGTGGAGGGTAAGTGGTGATATGCTTGGTACTGAGAGGAATCCCTCTTAGGAGAGCAGCGGATCCAGAATCAGCCTCAATTGCTGCGTAGTGTCATTTGAATGGTCATGATCAAGCAAGCAATCTTTATTTACCATCACAGATCAAGTAAAACTCATTTTTAAAAATTCATACATGTGATTTTTTTTAAAAAATGAATAAAACTATTTAAGCGTTTCAGGATAGCTAAAACAGTTTAAATATAGTGGACCCTCGTATAACAAACGGTTTGTATAATGTAAAATCTGTACAACATAAAAAATTCCGGAGACATGGGAAATTTGCTTAACAGAATTGCCTATGGGGCAAATCTGTACAACATAAAAATGATTAGGGATTACTCTGTTTTCAATGCCTTCCTATGGGAAATTTGTATAAAGGAAAATCTGCTTAACAGAATTTCATTTGGAACAAATTAATTCCTTTATACAAGTTACCACTGTAATATAAATAGATTGCATTAACAATCTATTTAAAAGAAAGTAACATAATAATAATAATAAAAAATAAGTTTAAAAGAAACATCATCATCATCATCATCATCTTTATTGTCAGTGTACAACCAGTGTACAGTGAAATTGGCTGAGCCTCCCTCCCTCCCTCCCCCCAAACACCATTCCATTAAAAAGCCACTCAATCTCATTTCATTCTATGTGCTTGCTGCACAACTCGCCGGTCCCACAAGTCTATCACAAGTTATCACGTCTCATTCAACAATCGAACAGCCCACGGATAAAAACTGTTTTTTAGCCTGTTGGTACGGCTTGCTATACTTCTGTATCTCCTACCCGAGGGTAGGAAAGTAAAGAAGTGCTGACCAGGGTGTGAATCATCCCTGATGATTTTCCTTGCTCTCCTAAGACAGTGGAGTCAGGGGACAGCCCATGATGTTTTGTGCTGTGTTCACTACCCTCTGTAAAGTCTTTCTGTCTGCAGCTGTCAAACCAGCATACCAGACTGTAATGCAGTATGGGAGTACACTTTCTATTGTAGACCGGTAATGGTTCTATTAAGAGCAAACGTTAAGCCAAAATTGTCTTCCGTATTCGTTTGGCAGAGAGAAGAAAACTTAGCCACTGATTCGGCGGCTGTCTTGTTTGTGTCATGTAATAAATATTTTAAGGACCAGCTCAAAGTCCTACCATGGTCATAATCCAAAATGAGGCTGGTAGGTATGGCATGATAATAATTTCCCATTCTTCTGAAGTCCTCAAGGAACAAGAATGTACTCTACACAGAGAGTCGTGACGATCGGCACGCTCAAGCTGAGATGTCACTGAACCACCGCAAGTCACATGAGCTCAGTAGCAAGTACTGAATCTTCCCCATATCTCTGCTTTGGACATCAGCCCCTGCTTTGGATCTCCAAAGGAATTGGGGTTGGGCAGGCAACGGAGGGGGGGAGTGGTCAGGATGAGGAATCTAATGAGAATGGCTATTGAGACCATTGCCACCCCAGCAGCCTCGGCACTGAAAAAGGTCTTGATAGGTTAAAATAAATGGGAAAAATGTCAAAAGGAAATGCTTTTAACAGGTTTGCCAAATTGTATTCTCAAAGGCTTTACGGGCAGGAACTCATAGTTGTTGTGTGTTTTTTGGGCTGATTGGCCATGTTCTGGAAGTTTTTCTTCCTGATGTTTCACGAGACTCTGTGGCTGTCATCTTAGTTGGGCAAAGAGCTCAGGGAACTAGGAGTTCTCTCTGTGCTCTGGGGTATAGAGTGAGTGAGACTATGGGCTTTTAAAGTTGTCGGAAAGAGGAAACTTGTCCTATGCAGGACAATAGGTGTTAGTCATTTTATTGTGATAAAGGGATTAAGAAATTGTATTTCAGAGGTTTCCTGCTGTGCGCTGCTACTGCTGCTGTGGTGGATGAACAAAAACGTACAGAGCCTTCGTGTGCATGTGCTGAAGGGAGAGTGCAGCTACTGCCAAAAAAAAAAAGGTTCTCAACCAAGTACAGACCCACCCAAGTAGTATATAGAAACCATAGCAAAGAGTAACTTATGTTGTTCCTTACCTTTGCATTTTTGGATAATATTTTGTTCTGGGGAGAACACCTGACACTTATAAAACAATGACGTAAAACTTCAGAAATTCATACTATACCTCTAAAATACGCATTTAATTAACTTCTAAAGTACCTTTTAAATATACAGTAACTGGAAATTGTTACCCAATACTCCAGTAACATAATTTTGTTTCCTCTCATTATCTTGCTATTTTAAGCATGCATTGACTTATTTCTGTGTCAGAAATTACTATCTTCTGTTTCAAGCCAGTCAATTTCTAATGATTAAAAACCATGTGCTGTCAAGTCAGTTCTGACTGATGGTGACTATTTTCAGTGTTTTCCTGGTAGAAAACACTAAGAAGGGGGGGGCACTCTCTTCTTCTGGGGGACGCCCTGGAACTGTGCAGCTTGCCCGAGGCCACACAGGCTGGAGTCCCAGCAGGGAATTGAACTCCCAATTCTTAACTCACTCATCTTTTCCAGACAGATTTTTCCAATCTTCAACTATTCCGTTTAGCTTTTATGTGTTTTTTATCACTAACACCAAAATATGTGTACACATTCAGCGGAGCGAGTCGCCTTAGCCACGCCGACCTTAAAATTTCCAACATGAGTAGGGGGAGAAAAAGGGTTGTTCTCTGAAAAGCTTTCAAAAAGGATTTCAGGCACGATGCCCTTTAGTAAAAGGCCAGCGCAGTTTGCTTGTGCATGTGTGCTTCTGTTCTCTTGTCATACCTGCTCTTCTTGTACATGCTTTAAAAATATACAGATGTTGATAAAAAACACCAGGTGTTTCCCCTCTCGCCTGAAAGGAAACATAAGGTTGGGGGGGGGGGGAATTATTTTTTTTCATTGCCTTGCAAAGAGGACACATGCAACACAGTGAATAATTTAATCTCATTTTGACAATTTAGTACTGAACATTATCAGCTGCAAATTAGAAGAACACCCTGGCTAAGAAAACAGCACACAAGTCATAGGCAGAAACACCCACACTTCAGCATTAATTGTGTACATGTCGATGTAAACATTGTCTTAAAAGAAATTAAATTATTGTTGTTATATTGTTATATTTTTTCATATCGGTGTGCGTTTTGATTAATATTTTCTTTCTTTTCCTTTACAGTATTTTGTTGTTTTATGTTTTCTTTTTGTATTGTAGTTTCATAATTTTTAATAAAAAATATTTTTTTTAAAAAGAAATTAAAGAGACTCAGATCCTGGAGTTTCGGGCTGTGGGAACCATGTCCTGAGTTTGCTATCGGTCCTGTTGGGAAGTCAGAATGAGTGCTCCTTTGAAGCTGGATTGCTCACACACCAAGGTTGGCCAGAATCTCATCTCTGGCACATGAGGGTGATTTCAATTTCCAGTGACATGCTGCCTGGCCCTTGGAGACCCATAGATTCACTGCCACTGGTTTAGGATGTCACCTTACAAAAGACCCGGCAGTAAGCAAACCCCTCAGCAGTACTGGTGTGTACTACACACCAATTAAATTATCAAAAAGCCTTTTGTGCAGTAGAAATTAAGCCGACGGAAATGCTTTCATTTGAATTGTACCCCATGTGGGATGCCCACTGATGTTGTGCTAAGATAAGAGACAGAGAGGCACGGTCACAGTTGCCTTGGGGGGGGGTCACCCTGCTGATAATAAAAGAGTGAGCAAAGAGGCTAGGAAGAACGTCTACTTGATGACTCCGATAACGTTAGACACAAGTAAAAAACAGAAGCATCTTAGTAGGAAACATTAAATATAATATTTGATATCTATCTAATATATACCTTTACAACATCTTAAAAGAAAAATATTCTCCCTATGATAATCCTGAGGGGGGGAAATGAACTGGGCTAGACTGAGAGTTCAAGACGCATATATATATTGTAAGAAAAGAAAGGAATAGGGCCCTTTCTGACAGAGGAGAAAAGTGGCATATAAAAGATCCATATGTATGCGCATGTATTTTGATACGCTCACATCTGCACCGACTCCCTGGCTTTTCAGAATTCCACCTACCCTCCTTGACCTGCTTCTGAGCCACGGAACTCACTAATAAGCTCCATCTAATTTGGAACGCAACACATTGATGCCGTGGATCAGTTTTGGCTGAATCAGTGGCAAGGTCTCTTTCGCATGGCCCAGATAGGCCGGAACGTATCTGCACGTCTCCGGCGGAGGCTCCTTTTTCTGGTGCAAAGCAGATAGGTCCAAGATGCCGGCTTGGTTCATGCACCAAGCGCCGTAGATTTCCTCGGAGGGGCACGGGTGGGGAGGATAGACCATCTTCGACAGCTTGGGTTGGGTCACAAGGTTCAGCAGATCTTTCTTGAACATCTCCCAGGAGTTCTGCCGGAGGAAGACCTGACACAGCTCATCGTCACTGGAAAAACAAAGTAACGTCTAGCATGACCTTCATCAACCAGCATTTTACCGGCACGTTGTTTCCTTGGGTCCATGCAAGTGCTGAAATACTATTTCTCTGGACCTTACACAAGGTTGTGAACTACATACTTCCACTCCCCTATTCTAAACTCTTGACTCTTCAAGAAAGAGAGAAACCCAAGTGGCCTTCCCTTATTCCTTATGTTAAACATGACAATATGGCACAACCATTATCCAGAGTGCATATCCTTTATACAAACTTGACAGTCGCATGAAAAGCAGGATAGGGTTCCCACACCTTTAACCGATGGGTAGAAGACCAAGTTTCGCCAGGTATGACTTCTGATGGAAGCTATCTACGTCTGCTGAAATTCTTTCTTTGATACTGATTTTAATACAACCGTGGTTGAACATAGGCATGTATCCCTTAAAACAAAAAGGACCAAGACCGGAACACATAATAATTCATACTCATGTACCATCAGGTCAATTCTGACTTACGGCAACCCTTCTAGGGTTTTCTAGGTAAAGAGTTAGCAGACTTGGTTTCCCATTCCCTTCTTCTGGGGGCACCCTGGGATTGTCCAGCTCCCCAAAGCCACACAGGCTGGTTGTTCTCCCAGGAGGCCCAGTGGGGAATTGAACTTCCAACCTCTGGCTTCACAGTCAGACCTCTGAACCACGAAGCTATTAAAAACGGTAAAATCCTACAGATATTCCAATCAATTTCTATGGGCAGTTCTCACTGTTCTCCTGAGGAGGTCCCAAGAACCATTACATGGTAATCAAAAATGTTCTCTGTAGTAATCAAGATGCTCTAAGTTTATGTGAACAAGTGTACCTTGTCCTTTCCTCAGACATTCCATACAAGCAGACAGATAGGATCTAACTTTGGACTGAATTCACAAGATCTTAACAATTTTGAATGCTACATACATACAGTAAATATAAGCAAGCATGGCCACCAGCTACCTTAGCTGAGATATTCCAAGAACTGTAGTATAAAACAGTATTTTTTTCCAAATTGTTCACTGCACTGTCACTTATTGCAAAATGTGCTGCTTATATATCACCCCATAGCACTTAAAGCACTCACTGGGTGATTTTACAATTTCATTGTGCAGGCTACACACTGACCACTGCCCCACAAACTGGGCAATCAATTTACTGACCTGAAAAGGATGGAAGGCTGAGTCAGCCCTGAGCTGGCTACCTGAGCCTGTTGGGATCAATCTCAGGTGGTAAGCCAAATCTTTGACTGCTGTGCTGCTATTTAGATACTGTGCCATGAGGCTTCTTTGTTATATAACAGATATGCCCCCCCTCCATACTCCTTAACTCAGCAGATTATGCCTACCAGACCCTTGACCAGTGGTGGCAAACCTTCGGAACTCCAGATATTTGGACCACAACTCCCAGAATTCTGAGCCTAGATTGCCAATATCAAAGGACTGTGGGAGTTGTGGTCCAAAACATCTGGAGTGCCAAAGGTTTGCCACCACTGCTCTAGACCGCTTCCATGAGAGCAACACGTACCTTGGATATTTAATCTTCAAGTTGCTCAATTTTGTGAGTGTGGCGTCATCAGAAAACTCCTCAACCTTGTCTTTTTTCATACGGATTATCTCAGCCCCTTGACTGACCAAAATCATACTGCGGTTGTCTTGTAGATTGGTCTGGAAAAAAGAACAATAGGGGTCAAAGACAGCTGCTGTCACAACCCTTGAATGTGTAATGAGTGCAATGGAGTGTGAGCAAATAGCCTATTCACACAACCAAAACAAAACACAACATGGGTACCTTAAAGGCGAATAGATTGATTTTCAAGGGATAACAACCTCTTTCATCAGATACATAACCTCACACAGAAATAAGTGTGTTGGTCTTAATGGTTCCAGAGTACCTCTCTGGAAGTTGAGACATGGCAACTGGACTTCTTTTTCTTGAGAGATAGAAACATTTTGCTGCTCATCCAAACAGCATCATCAGTCTGAGTCAGATACTGTGTACAGCTGCCTAGATGCCCTAAGCACATCCGATCTCGACTGATTTCGGAAGCTAAGCAGGGTTGGCCCTAGTTAGTCCTTGGATGGGAGACCACCAGGGAATACCAGATGCTGTAGGCGCCTGGAGTAGGAACTGCCAAGCCACTCCAGTATTCCTGCCAAGAAAACTCCATGGACATGGGGTCACGAAGAGTCAGTCATGACTGTAACAACACAACACACACACACACACACACAAGGAAGAAGGGCAAGGATACCAATAAATGAGATAGACTGGGCTACACAGGGTGGTTTGAAGTGCGGTCAGAGAAGTAAAGCAATCTTTGCATATTCACGTGCAAGGACTGAGTGGGTTTGTTAACAGCAACCCACACTGCATCTCAAAGTGACCCTGTTTAGCCTTTTTCTCCCTCTGAGGCTCCCCAATCCTCTCCTGTCTCTCCTTCTAGGCCAACAAGAGTGAACTGGATTAAAACAAAAACTAAAATTGGTAAGTGACATACCACGGCATTGGTTTGTCACCCAAGTGAAACAGCACTAAATTGTAAAACATTTTTCGAGAAGAATCACCCTCCACATCCTCTCCCGTCACCAGCTCTACAAGGAGCAGGCAAAAACTGGATTTTTCTGCCATTTATTGGTATTCTCCTCCTGTGATGTGAGGTGAGCCACGAGGGCTCCTCTGCCAATCTCCCTGCCGTGCTCACACACTGACGGCATTCTGTACCAAAGTCTAGGGTTTTATCCTGATTTATCCTGAAGGGATTTTGCTGCAACAGTAGAAGGTTTGTTTGCCTTTGTGGCCTTACCATGGTGATTAAATTAATAGCCATTGGTTCACCCTGCCAGTCAGCTGCCCTCTGCAAAGGAAATTGTGTCCGACATTGGAGAAGGCAGGGAGAGAAATTAAAAGAACAAATGCGAGCAAATAAACTTAGCAGCCTAGCCTTGAAATTTAGCAGGAAAAAAAGAAGCCATAAAGAACACTTCTCATATGAAGTCAGATGCCCGCCCGCCGCCCCCATTCAGTTCACTGGTAGAGTAAATGAAGCAGGGGAGTAAAGGAATGAATAAGCACCTCGCCACATGTGTGTGTGTGTCTGTCTGTCTGTCTGTCTCTCTGTGGGGGATTCCTGGGGGCGGGGTGGATTTATACATGAATATCTATTTTGTCCCCTTGCTCTGCTTATTATGTCTCCCTAGCATCAACGGGTAAATGACCTATTCTGCCCACAGCAATATGGCACCAACAAGCAGCGGCATGACAGCCAGGGAGGTTTCTTGTGTGGAACTGCTTCTAAGCTCAACCCTGCTAACAGCCCCACTGCCACCACTCAATCTCTGGCGTACATAAAGTGATCCTGGCTGCCAGGTGTCCTGTCTTATGCTGAGCAGATTTGCTCTAACAATACAAGGTTTGTTCTCCTTTGTGGCCTTGCCACAGTGATTAAATTAATGGCCATAAATTCACCAGCCAGGCACACTTCTCCTGGCATTTGCTGTGCGTGTCCAGACACTGGACCAAAACATTAGGTGCATGGTCACCATGCCTACCACTGCCTCTGGCTTGCACAGTGGATGGTGGCCAGTGGGTGGGTGTGCCACGAAAAGATTCTTCACAGCTGGTTTAGATCCACAACCAGAACCAAACTTCGGTCTACTCACTATGTACTCCCCTTTGCGCAATTCATCCACTCGGATATAGACAGCTGCCGCGACAAAAGCTGGCATCTCTCCATAGGAGGTAGAGTAAGTCATTTTCTTTTCAAATGCTCTTCCTGATACAACTTTTTGAACAACCTCTTCATCCTCCTCCGGCAGTGGCGGCGGCGGCGGCTTCTGCTCACTGAAGGGACTAGGCGTGAAAAGAAGTCGACACTTGCAGGTAACTCCCAGGCCGTCACAGATTCAATACTGCATTCCACCACCACCACCACCACCACCCCGAAAATGCTGCATTTCTCCCCTTCTACAGTAAGAAGTGGAAACCACATTTTGAAAAGTTACTGTTTTGATCTACCATCCCAGATTTCCCCCCACCCCCAGCCAGCGTGGTAAGATGCTGTGTGGGCTCCAGGATCTGGGATCTGTTGTCCAAAAAGGGAGCTTTCCTACGCCTCGCTAGCAACTTTTTCAAGCTCTGCTGCTCAGATGGTCCCCCTTCCCCTCTTCCCCTGCACTCTCCGGCAGAATTGGCATGGCCGGCGTGGCCAGAAACTTCAACTCAACGCAGCCTTGAGCATGTCCAGGGATGCTGCTGTGCCAGGCTTGGTTTTGAAGACTCCGTCTCAGTGCGGAAGCATGCCATTCCACCACATTTGCTGCTGCTCCTGACATGTCCACGGTTGGGCATGCAGAACTTTGCAACAGTACTTCAGCTTTAGAATTCTAGATGTCGACCAGAATACTATTTCAACAGAGTGGAATAGGATACTAGAACGACACACGCCAGTCTTGGGAGTCTGTTGCCTGCCTCCACTCTAGGAGGTGAGTAACTCTCCACTCGAGGGCCTCGTGAGATGCTCAGCCTGACGTAGAGAAGATCTTTGCAAACAATCAGCCCAAGCACCACCTATCCCTCCCCCCTGGCAGCTTGCAAAAGCAGGAAGAACAAGGCCAGGGAAGAGAGAAAACAGAGGGGATGGGTGGGGGGGGGAGAGGAGAGAAGCCCTCTCTGGGTCCTTGTCATACTGATTGGACAAAATTCTAACGGTGCATCTTGAAACTTGTCCAAACAGGCCATTGGCTCAGCCTTCACCGTGCCCATGATATGAGTGTGGCATCTCTGTGTCCAAACAACATGGGGCTGAGGCGAGTGTCAACGGGGACCCAACAAGACAGAAAAGAAGACACAATTGCTTCCTGGGAGTATTTGCCCCACTGCTATGTTTTGCTCCAGCTTGACCCCATGCAGGAGGATCCGTTTGCGTGTAGACCCTCCTGCGGCACTGCTTTGGGTTGACATGCACACTGGGCGGGTGGGTATCCTTTGAGGATATTTCCCTTGCATCATCTTTATGCTGGTCAGTCTCTATCCCTCCGCGCTTTGTGAACAGGTAACCCAAGGAGAGAACAGAGGAGAAAGTAAAGTAGACAAGGACAGCCATGTTGGGACTGAGATAGCAGGAATCCATTCTTGAATCTACAGTGGTACCCTGGGTTGCCAATGACCTGGATTAAGTAATTTTTGGGTTACACAAGGAAGTCCATCCAAAAATTTTATTCCACAAAACCCCAGGTTACAATTTTTTTCTATGGAAAACCCCAACTTTCAAAAATTTTTTGGAAGACTTCTATTCCCAGGGTGCATTACACCCCATTTGGATTTGGGTTAAGTAATTTTCAGGTTACAAAGCATACCGGGAAATGGATTAATTATGTAACCCGGGGTACAACTGTATGTGGTTGGCAGTGCCAGGAATGCCCAGGACCTCCCACTGTCTAGCCATGACCTTAAACCATACCCCTTTCCCTGAATCTCCTTGGCCCACAATGCCTTGTACTGTTCATTGAGAAGAAGCAGGAATTGTAAGACAAATTAGAGGGCTTTCAATTTCTCCCCCAGATTCTATGGCTTCTGATTATCTCATTTCACTGCCAAGGCTAAATGAATGTATCAGAATTAGGAATCCTCTATTGTTGCGCTTTTTATTTCCAAGCGCCACCCAGCACTGCATGTACACAATTTGCCTGGCTTCATGTACCTGTTGCCACCCCAAATGATAAAGGCCTATGTGTGTATGGATCAAACAGAGCGTGAAAGACACGCCAGTGTGATCATATGCACCACAGAAGGGAATCTGGCTTTAAGTGCTATCCCACCCTTACTCGGAGAGGCACATCTACCTCCTCATAAAAAGACTGTGGATGTCTACACAGACTGGACCTCATCGTGTTTTTATTGGTTATCTTCTGCCAGTTGGCACTGGCAACATAAAAACACAGGCAAGATAGAAATGAACAAAAGGAAGCTACAAACACCAGGCAGGCCTGCCCAACAGGTAGACTGCGGGCTACTGGTAGCCCGTGAAGGGTCCAAAAGTAGCCCACCAGCCATCAATAAAAAAAGTGAGGGGATAAATTCTCCACCCCTCCCTCCCCCATCCCAAGGACCACCACTGCCCCAGCAAAGTTCTGGGTCCACCAGCCCACTGTCTCAGCCGAGCGGGGCGGTTCAAGGGCCATGGCATGTTCTCCTGCTCTCTCTCCCCCCCCCCCCCCGGCCAGATGATCAGCACCTCAGCCTGTTCAAAGCTAGACAGCCCTGGCTTAGACAAACTTCTTCCTGATAATGAAACAGGAATCCCCTATAACATACTGAAGTTTTACATGCATATTTTAAAAAAAAACACCAATGCAAGTATGCTATACATTGTGTTATTTTCAATGCATTCCTATGGGAAACCATAGAAAGATTTTTACTTATGAGCATGTGCTCGGAACGGATAAAATTTGTAAGTAGAGGTTTTAGTGTAGTAGCCCTCAGGCACTTTGTTCCGGAAAAAGTAGACCTCGGCCTGTTTAAAGTTGGACAGCCCTGCACTAGGGCCTATTGAATCACCAGGGCCTCCTGTGCCACCAACAGGCTGGGTTTTGGATTGGGAATGCCTTCTCCCAAGAGGCCCACCGGGTGCCCTCCTGTCCTTCTGATGATAGTAATGAGTTTGGGTGGTGTGTGCTATTTGATGCATTTTAAGGTGTTTTTAGCAGTTCGAACTGATTATTTTAATATTTACATATAGCTAAATATATGTGGGCTGGGCCAAAGCTGACCTTTTGGGTGAGATACTCTGGTCAGATGCTCTGGTCCTAAGCCATGGAGGATTTTGTAAATCAAAACCAGTACCTTGCACCTAATACTTTGTGAACCAACTTGTGTCATATAAGTGGGAGAAATGGGTGACAGAAATAAATAAAGCTCCATGCATCAGGGGAAGCATAAATCTTTGCTGTAGTGGAGAACTGAGCGCTGTCAGTTAATCCTACCATGCTGCAAATGGTTAAATGGAAGATCTCATCATCTCCTCTAAAACTCTGCCCTTTTGGCTGGGTTGCAAGTCTCAACTTGCCTCACTGAGTAACTATGCTCAACCTTCCCTTCCAGTCCTGTTACTTTAGTTAAACATTATTTTCCAAGCTTTGATCCAGTTCGGACTCCACAGCCGCCTCTCACAAGCTAGACCCCAGACCTGAAAGCACGGATCAACTCCACCTATTCAAGTATCATCTTCCCCCATTACAGTATGCATTAGCCTACTTACTATTTCCCGGGGGGTGGGGAGCATAAACCAATTTTATTCTCAGTCCTTTAGAAGCAGGAGTCCTCCAATCATGTTGCTTCTGCTTACTCCAAGAAAGAAAACCCTGGATAAGGGTGCGAGAAAGGACTTGAACTGGAAAAATTTAGCGAGTGGAGGGCAAAGCAAAACAAAGCATACTAATTTGTATGCTACCCCATAGAGCTTAAAGGACTCTCGGGGCTGTTTGCAAGTAATGATGCAGGCTACACATTGCCCTTCCCACCAGCGAGGTGGGTACTAATTCTGCCAACCTTGGAAGGATGGAAGGCTGAGTGAACCTTGAGCCGGCTACCTGGGATTGAATCCCAGGTCATGAGCACAATTATGGCTGCAGTACGGCAGTTTGACGCCTGCCCCACAAGGACCCACTTTACAGGCAGTGAATCCCTTCTCCCATAAGAAGAGGGTTTGGGAAGCGAAGTTGAAGAAAGCCCTTTTCTGTGTTTCAGTGTCTCCCCACCACCACCACCACTCCGGCGACAGAAGAAAATGTCTTTGGATGTTAGGATAAGGTTCTTCTTCTCACCTCCCCTCACAGGTGTCCACAGCTATCACAACGCTTTTATGGCTCTTGGTGAAGTCCGAGCTTTCGCGGACATAATAGTCTTTCAGATCATTCAGCTGGTGTCTTGAGTAGGAGCTCCACATGGTGCTCTTGAACCTGTCCACGCAGGCAATCTCTGGGGAATGGAAAGCGCCTCTGGGATCAGTTGTGCTAGGAAACCAGCCTCTCCCCTCCTCCCTTTCCTTTTCATAGGAGTTTTGATCACCTCTACAGAATCGTTCCCATCTTAGAAAGGTTATAGGAACCTCTGGGCCCACTGGAGGTTTCAAATAATCACTCCCACTTGCCCCAGCTGAAAGAACTTGGAACATAACATACATAAGAATATAAAGAAGAGCCATGCTGGATCAGGCCAAAGGCCCATGTAGTCCAGCTTCCTGTGTCTCACAGTGGCCCCACCAGATGCGTCTGGGAGCGCACGAGACTAGATCTCTGTCTCCTGATACCACTCCCCTGCATCTGGTCCTTGTAGAACCCCGGTTTTAAACCTGGAGATGACACATCTCCATCATGTGATCGACTTTTCCTCCAGGAATCTGTCCAATCCCCTTTTGAAGGCATCCAGGCCAGATGCCTTCACTACATCCTGTGGCAGGGAGTTCCACAGATTAACAACACGCTGGGTAAAAAAATATATATTTTCTTTTGTCTGTTCTTACTCTCCCAGCCCTCAATTTGAGTGTATGTCCCCTAAAGAGTTTTAGTCCAAACCATCTGGAGAACATCAGGCTGGAAAAAAAAGCATATGCTGAATAGAGGGGCTCTTTAAATGGCAGAATAAGATCCACAATGTAGAAAAGGTGGAATACATATAAAATAAAGACTTACATTTAAAGCAAGGTATTGAGTTTAATAAAAATAGGCATTTTGTATTGTTCTGCCTTCCGGCAGAAAAACACATTTTTATCTATGCTGGACTTTCCCCCTAGTACTTAGTGAAGCAACCAGATACAAGGAAAATAGCTACCTGCAACTAGTTACTTTTGGGGCTACACAAGATGGGGCTCTCTTAGCAACCTTAGTTTTCTGGTGTAATGAATAATGCTTTATAGTTACTTTATAACATTACTTTTAAAGGACATCTAAAGGCATTTTAAAGGCATCTTGACAGGAAAGTTTTATCCTATTTCCCGAACAATCCTATGTGGCAAAATAGGCATTGTTTTGCTTAATCTTTTGTATTTTTGTATTTTCAAAGTGCAGTATCAGGTCTGGCCACTAGAAGGCACCAGGAAGTATTTTTCCTACTGTGTTAGAGTAACACAGCCAAGGCATTTAAGGCCGTTACTTCACATCCAGTCTGTTGCTCTAGAAAGTGCACTGAGTTGCGGAATATAAACTTGTTCCCTCACGTCCATCATGCTATATTCAAAATAACGTGCGACTACGCTCCCTGAAGCACGACTCAGTGCACTAAAGTTATATCTAGTTTAGGGGTAGTGTTTTTCTTGTCGCTGTTTTGTTGCTGTTTTTATACCGGTACAAGGCACAATGTTCCGCATCTTTTCCATTATCATCCCTGTTTGGTTATTTCTCCCCACTCAGATCCCCTGATTTTTTTGTTTTGTTTTTGGACTCAGTAGATATATTGAAACGTCGGGTTCCCCCCGTTACTGTTTCAAAGAGTAAATTGCAGCCCTTTTAGATGATTTTCATTTCCAAACACTGTACAGTGATCCACCGCCTATCGCGGGGGTTAGGGACCCAAGCCGACCCGTGATCATTGAAAATCTGCGATATGCAGATGCAGGTCGGGTCGGCCTGGGGGGCCTAGCTGGGGACTCTTGTACTTACCCCCAGCCTGGCGCTTCTCCTGAACAGGCCTTCGAGGGCCTTCCCGAGCCTTCTGGAGGCCTCAAAAAGGCTTCCCTGTGAACTGGAAGTGACTTCGGGTAATCCGGAAGTCACTTCTGGGTCGCCAAAAATCATTTATGCAACTTTGGGGGTGCAGGAACAGCAACAAAACCACGTGACTGCAACAAATTATATTACAAGATATAATTGGGTTGTGGTACAAAATGGACGTGAAGGAACGGCCTTATTTTCTCCAAACAGGTCATGATGATGCTGATAGCTCAGTGACTGGCTGTGGAGCCAGAGTTTGGGAGTTCGATTCCCCCATGGGGTCTTCTTGTGACAGGGGCCGGACTCCATAATCCATAAGGTCCTTTCCACCTCTGCAATTCTAAAAGATGATGACGATGATATAGCAGAGGATCTGGCTGCCTCAAACCAAAGAGTAATTGCAACAAGTTCCTCCCGAAAGGCAATATTCCAACCTCTAAAAGGGCTACCTCCAACTGGGACCAAGACAGAGGATGGCCATATTGGTCACACTGAAACCTTGGTCAAGGACTTAAAGTGCAAAAAAGCAAATTTTAGTATACCAGCAGCCAAGCGACGTTTCTCCCTCATCTGTAGTTTCTGCTTGGGCAAACACAGTTGTTTAGAGAGCCACTTGTGATACGACGGGCAAGTACTGAGGTCAACCAGTCGCAAAACTTCACAAACGCCCTGTTGAAATGAAGGAAAATTTAAAAAATAGTTCTGTTGATACTGTGGGACACATAAGCCAGCAATTTTTGGCATGCGGCCTAAGAGCCAGGGAGGAGTGTAAATCAGCCCCCCCACACACACACATCTAACACCCTCCACACATCATAGAGCCGGAAGAGTCCTCCAGGGGCATCCAGCCCAACCCCCTGCCATACAGGTACCTCCATCAAAGTACTCCCGACAGATCCAGTCTCTACTTAATAGAGTACTACAGATCCCATCATTCCCAGACCATTTGCTCTGGGCCCCAGGCATCCTGTCCTATTGTTGGAAAAAAGGTCTATCTCCCACTCCAAGTACAGTGCGAATACTATGACAAAATGCAAGAATGTGCTCATACACATACACAAAGACAGACAGACAGACAGATTATTTGTCTGGTGCGGCAAAATCAGACAAAATCAGAAAAGGGCTCTTTCTTGTTAATATTTCCCAACCTGCTCAGACAGACTAACAAAGCTTCTTGCAAAATAAGATGGCAAGGTATTAGGTCAGTGATAGCGAACCTTTTAGAGACCGAGTGCCCAAACTGCAATTCAAAACCCACTAATTTTTCTGCAAAGTGCCAATACAGCCATTTAACCTGAATACAGGTGGCTGTGAAGGGGCAATGTCAGGTGCCCACAGAAAAGGTTCCGAGTGCTGCCTTTGGCACCCATGCCATAGGTTTGCCAACACTTTATTAGATTATACTGTATATTATAGACCCCCCCCCCCAGTTTCTTATAGCCAAGAGTCTGTCCAAGTCAACTGCTATCCTGATTCATCTTCTACCTGTAGTGGTTTGTTATCTTTAAACTAGAAATGGACCAGGCAGCCCTTTAAATGTAAGATACCTTCAGACAGTGGATTGCCCTCTGCAATGCCAGACACTCCTTCACCCACAAAATCCTAGCATCAGACGGCATGGAAACAGCAACCCTGATGGATCTGTGTTTTGGATTGGGTCTCAGGGAGAAGACTGAGTTTTTGAGGTTTCTGCTGATGCTGATATAGAGATATTTAGTGTTTTAGCTGCTACATGGTACGTGAGTTGATCAAGTGCTGTGTCAGGGATGCTGTCACTGCAACCAAGAGAAATGTGGCCTTTTTCTCCAGATCGGTGTTGTAGTCCTTTTGTGTAACCCCTTGTTCCTGTGGTGCACCTCAGCTTTGGACCAACAACAGCCACTCCTGGTAAAGTCATAGGCAGTAGGACGTGTATCCTTTCTGAAAAAAAATCACCCCTCCCGGTGATCTCACCAGCTTTGATTGCAAACAGATCTTACTTTTGCAATAAATATAATATTGGATGGATCAGAAAGATCACTGGAGATCACTTGTCCATAGTGGAACCTCTCAGCTTTGCAGATGTTAGCTATATTCTCTACTGAAGAATCAGGCAGTGTTTCAAGAAGATCCACAGTTCTGGAAACAAAAAGAAAACACAGGTTGTATTGTAACTTACAAACCTACCTCCTCCTTTACAGACAACCTTCCATTTTGTGAAGGTTTGCCATACAGGAAATGCACATAGCTGGACCAACTGTGCCACGGATACAACTGCTCCTACATGCATCCTGGAAACAGCAGGAGTAGCAGATGATCTGCAGTGTTGAGGGGAAGACTTGGTGGTTGCCAGGTCAGCCATATCTTATCCCCTCAAATTTCACATCTAAACAAGGGAGAGTGTCCTTGTGTAACACGCAGAAAATAATGTGGCTTTAAGAGGGTGAGACAGATAACTGCAGGCAAAAAATCAAAGAAAAACAAAACAAAACAAAAGACACAAAACCTGTGGCACCTTAAAGACTAACTTTCATATTTTAAAGTAACGTTTCGTGGACACATCCACTTCTTCAGACATAAATAATGTGGCTTTGCTGTGCTACTTCCTAAACCAATATTGTCTGGTAAACATATACATGTACAAACATCTTCACACTGAGTCAGAGAAACCTGGTGTCAACTGGGAGCAGGAAAAAAAATGGTGTTCAGACTTTAAAGGCAACAAAAACAATAGAATCAATCTTCTTCCAGCTCCCCTCACATTGAACTCTTATCTCCTGGAGACTCTCAAGTAAGCATAGTGACTCCTCAGGACTTCGGCCAGTGCTTTTAGACATGAAAAGTCTACATTCCCCATCATCTGGATTCTACTCCCTTGGCCAAAATGTGCCTCATTGTTTTTAAATCAGATTCCCAAGGTCTGCTTTGTGTGTGGTTGGTGCAGAAATTGCATGCTGACAAGGAATGGAGCAGTAGGTTTTTACTTTATGGTGGCCCCCAAACACCTGGGTGCTTATGCTTATCAGTGAATTGTAGAGAGAGAAAGGGTAGCAGAAAGGGCACAACAATAATAGGGGGCAGGGGAAGTTTACTGTTTCTAAGGTTTTATAGAAGGTGTCATGACAGCTTTGGAAATGTGTGCCATGGATTCAGAACTGGAGTTGTCCACCTCTGGCTTTGCTCAAAGGAGACCAAAAAAAACTTCATAAGCCAAAGAAACACCACCCTTTGCTACATCAAAAGAGCAGCTGACTCATGCTTTCATAGCAAAGACACAATAAAGGGTCATCACTGAGTGCTCTAACAAGGCACTGCACCCATCCTGTGCTCCCAGAAGGAGCATCCTTTGGCTCACAAGACCCAGTTTATGATCTAAAATTTGGGTTAGGCAGCCCGTTGCCCTTCCTGTGTTGTTGGGCTGCCGCCTTCATCAACCTCAACCCCCGTTGTGCTAGAATGGCCATGACTAGCAGACCGCAAGCTGAGCCTCCCTTATAGAAATAAAAGCTGTCTTTCTCCACCACCAGCCCACAAAAGTGAAGCCCAACCGAAGCAGACACGCACAGGAGGAAAACAAGCAACCCAAGGGGCTGTTGAAGAAGACCAAGATACATTACCTCAGGAAATCATATCGCTTCTTTAATTCGCACTGAAGTTCCTTGTCCAGCTTGTACTTGAAAAAATCCTTCCGGTCCACCACCAGCAGTTCTGTTTCCTCCAGGCAGACCACGGTGGCCATCCTCCTTGTTCTTTGTAAAAGAGCCACCTCCTGTTAACGTGCAGACCACACGTGGGGCAAAGAAATGGCTGATTTGGATCCAGTAGGCCTGCAGGTATTACCCATGCCCAATTCAATTCTATTTCCATTTACAGTAATACCTCGGATAACAAATGCCCCTGATAATGATTTTTTTGGATAAAGAATCACAATTTTTAGGTATAGGGCTGCCTCAGATAACAAATTTTCCCTATGGGCTACCTCAGATAATGAATCGCAATTTCTAGGTATAGGTCTGCCTCGGTTAACAAATTTTCTCTATGGGCTGCCTCGGATAACGAATTTCCAGCATGCATTGGTAAAAAAAGAGTTATTCCAGGTGGCACTGCATCTGTACCTTTAAAGTGCACTTTATAAAGAGTTTTGAGCAAAAAACCAGGTGTCTGTGTCATTTTCCAAGGCTCTGGACCAGATTAATTGGTTTCCCATTCATTCCAATGGGAAACTGTGTTTCGGGTAACGATTTTTTTCCCGGATAACGAATTGCCTCGGATAACGAATTAAATTTGTTATCTGAGGTACCACTGTATTTAGCTCTCCCACCCGACACTTTACCTCTATGTTCTTCTGGATAATGGCTTCTCAAATGTCTAGATGGTAAGCCCAAGGGAGACCATGGAGTGGTGTTTCCTTAGCCTGATGGTTAGGGGTTTCTTGCCTCAAACATATCCTCCTCGATCCACAAAGACTCTTCCTACTCTCCCTAAAAGCTACACAACTCAACCAATAGTAGGTGGGCAGCATTGTTAGGTTCAAGAAATGGCAGTCAGGTGCCCCTATTCCTGCAACATCTTCCTCTATGATGCAACCCAGCCAATTACAGCTAGCTGGGAGCATCACCCCTAGCATGGCCTCAACACCCTTCACCTCCGCATTGCTACGTATGCCAACTGGTTTTCACTCTGAGATGTTGTCCTTTACCTTGCTCCGGCTCTCAAACATCACTCGAGAAGGAGGGGAAAAACTGGGCTTGATACAAGGACATCAAGATTCAAGCCCAGAAAGATCCATGAATCAGCAGTTAGTCTTGGGATGGGTGAGATACCAAGTCTTACTCCTCAATTTAAAAAGGATGTTGACAACCTTGAGTGGGCCCAGAGGAGGGTGACCAGGATGGTTAAAGGTTTGGAAGAAATGTCTTAGGAGGAGTGGCTTAGGGAGCTGGGGATGTTTAGCCTTACAAAAAAGAAGGCTGAGAGGTTGAGCCATGTTTAAATATTTGAAAGGATGTCATATCGAAGAGGGGACAGATTTGTTTCCCATGGCTTCAGAGACTAGAACTCTGGGAAATGGTTTCAAACTGCAGGAAAAGAGATCCCATTTGAAGATTAGGAAGAATTTCCTGAGGGTTAGAGCTGTTCGGCAGTGGAATATCCTGCCCCAAAGGAGGGTTTTTAAGTAGAGGCTGGATAGCCATCTGTCAAAAATACTGTGATGGAGGTTCTTGCATGGTGGCGGGTTATTACCTTTTAAAAATAAAATAAAAATATTTCTCTTTCCACATTTCTCACTTCTTAAACCACTTCAGGATACTGGCTTTGGAATGCTTAGACTTGTTTAGATCATTCTGATCAAGCTCATCCATTCCCAAGTGATTTGGGCTTGACGGCGCCTGGGTTCTAATGTAGGTGCACTCCTGTTCTTACAACAACTGTGTAAGAAAGCTCCAGCTCAAGAGTGGGCGGAAGACCCAAAGTCACTCAGCAAGTTTCAGGTTTCAATAGGGGTTTGCAACCTGGGTTTCCTCACACTACGAGACCCTAAGGATCACCCTCACTCTTAGCCCTCTCAAATTCTCCTACGAACCTCTGGAAATGTTGACCCACTGCTTGTCCACTGCAGGGGGAGCTGTTTTAAGCTTGTACTTATCCAGCAGTCATTTCAACAATCCCCAGACAAATCAAGACTACCTCACGCCTCCACCAACAAGGCCATGGCTAACGACTCATACTTTATGGGTGTTGGGAAGGTCATAAAGGTGGGCCATTGTCCAGCTAATGAGCCTGTTGAGACTATTGTCCACCTAATGAGCCTGCTCAAGCCACTGTTCATCTTATGAGCTTATTTCAGACCAGGGTGACATGAGGTCAAGGTGAACTATAAAATGGAGGACTTGCAACTAGCTGTTTGGATGAGCAGCGAAATCTCTCAAGAAAAGAAGTCCAGTTGCCATGACTCAACTTCCAGATATACTCACCTGGGTGACTGAGAATCTTCACAGACACGATGTAAGAAATGAGTGCCATTCGTATTTTGGAAGTTACAGTGGACCCTTGTATAACAAACTGCTTGTATAACATAAAATTTGTACCACATAAAAAATTCCAGAGATAGGGGAAATTTGCATAACATAATCGCCTATGGGGAAAATCCGTACAACATAAAAATGGGATTACTCCATTTTCAATGCATTCCTATGGGAGTTTGTATAAAGGAAAATTTGCTTAACATAATTTCATTTGGATCGAATTAATTCCTTTATACAAGGTACCACTGTACATGCTTTTAAATTGGTATGAAAGTTCAGAGTGCTACATAAAGACTCTATTGTTGCGCATACTCGGACCTTGTGGTTAGAAGGCCCTGATTTTATTAAGAAGGACCTTAAATTGTGGAGAGAGAACACATACTCTGTGTCCCACTCCCCAGATGGTATTCTGGAGAAGGTTCAGGCCTGGTCCATTGCCGAACTCCAATGCACATTTAGGCAGTCAGAAACCAGGACCGCACAGGTTTTATCTGCAACTGCTACTAGCAAATAGCAGAGACTCTTGTGGGCGCAAAAGGGATTGTCCTGTGTTCCACAAACAGAATGTTCAAATATTCTAGTCACAGCTGGTGGGAGAATGTTGTACACTGCATTGCGCGTTCTGCAGCATGTGGGCAATGCTCACCCCAAAGCAAGCCCCACTTGTGATTGTAGTTGGAGCCGAATCGACAAAGGCACTGTTCCCATCCTCATCATCAGTGACCGCCACGGTACCAAAATAGATGAAGTAGAAGCTGGCTGCCCATTGTCCCTTCTTGATTATCACTCTTCTGCGGCCAAACCTAGGAAACAGGCAGCGTAAGAAGTGGGCAGAATGGAATCAGGAGGCTTCCGGTCAGCACTGTGCTCCTTGCCCAACCGTGACGCCATTGTAGATGCAAATTAGGATACAGTACGTCCTTAAATCGTATGAATGCGCTACAACAAAGCAGCACCATCAGTTGTATATCAACCACCCTCTGTCATGTGATCTGTACCATATCATTTGCGATAGTTGCTTTTTGTTTAGTTTGTTTGCTTGTTTGTTTCTGGATAAGTTCAACCTCCTGCAGTGCCCCTTCTTTCCATGAGAACTCACTTCCTCACAGTCAATTGCTGAACTAGACCGGTCTATGATATCCATAAACAAAGTTAGGTGTCAAAACTGTGGCATTTTCTGGGACAAGGTACTCTCCACTCTCCCTTTTGAGCCATAAGATTTTTATACCTTTAGAATGCCTTGGTTTTGTGGAGATAATAACAATCTTGCATGTTTTGTAACACTGGGTGGCAGTGAGAGGGAGGTTTTTAGGGTCTACACACTAGAGGGAGTCTCTCTTTTCCCACTAACCTACTGCTTAAGTTCATTTTCCTGCCTCTAAATTACCCCTCCATCTTCCCATTTTCCAACCATGCAGCCAACAGAGGTCTGTCTCTGCCATGGTTGAGACTCACTTCTACTTTTTTCTTTTTATCCTTCTGACTGTAACTATAAATAACAACTGTAAGTAACAATATCTTTTTTAAAAACTTTAAATGCTTCGAGAGTGATTTTATACCAGAAAAGTGCTGGTCTGGGGATGAGGAATGGGTTTGCTGATGAGACTGAGCTTATCTCTTCATGTTTCTTACTCTGCTAAGTACAAGGAAATACCCCAAATAATTTTTCCAACAGTTTTATAAGCTACTAGGAACAGGCCTACAACTAGTGTCTGTATCACCCAGGGCAAACATGCTTCTGTAACACACACACCCAGTGGGGTGGGTGGATGGGATGAAATCATACAAAGTCCTACTTTGTCACTTTGGCACATGCACCCCAGTGCAGCGCCCGGGGAACATACTCCACTTGCCCCTCCTAGTTGTGCCCCCAACGGGGAAGTTGTTCCAAGAGATCAGAGTGGCCCTGAGCAAACTGCAAAAGAAAGTATTTGATAACATTTTATTCAAAACCCTTTTTTCCTTCGTAACATTTAGAAATGTGAGTTTACCTGAAAGCAAAATACAGTCTTTGGCCTCATCAGTCAATGGATGAAAACAGAATTCACGGAATCATTCTAGATTCTGACAGTACACTGCATTGCAATGTCTCTGTCAATGATGTGGTGTGTGGATTTAATTATACTGTTCTAATTTTTATAGTACACCCCACCAAGAAAGCTTGCTTTGAGAGGAGGAGGATTATAAACAATGTAACTTAAGCAAGGATGCCCCAAGCACATCCGATCTCGCCTGATTTCGAAAGCTAAGCAGTGTCGGCCCTGGTTAATACTTGGATGGGAGACCACCAGGGAATACCAGGCGCTGTAAGCGCCTGGAGTAGGAACTGGCAAAACCACTCCAGTATTCCTGCCAAGAAAACTACATGGATATGGGGTCACAAAGAGTCTGTCATGACTGTAATGACACAACACACAACACAACTTAGGCAAATAAGCAAGCAAATAAAAAAGCAAATTTTACAGCTCTCTTAGCTCTTGGTCATCCAGCTTTGTTGGAGGTTTGGCCATGTTCCAGCTCCCACCCTCAAGACTCTCAACATTTTATAATCAATCTCCCTGTCTGCAACCACCTCCCCGCAACAAACAGCTACAAGCACTTAAAGGAATGCTTGCTTCCAATCCATCCAAATGTTTGCTTTCAATCAGTTTCCTTGCAGTGGCTGCCCAGTTTCTGCAGCACAGTTTTTATCCTGTGCTTTGGGAAACCACAGAAGCGGCTTCATGGCCAAGAAACAGCCCATGGTCCCCGAGATGCGCATTCCTACAGCTGACTGAAGCTGGTACGCCAGGCAGCTCTTTTTTGGATGCTATGGAAGGGATGTCAATGGTTAGTAAGCTGCAATCGCACAATTAACTCATTGGAGAGATAGTAGGTCTTGTGTCTTCAACATGCACTTTTGAGCTCTGGAAAGTTTGGAATCAGCAACTTTAGTAACACTACCCAAGTGCAGCCTTGGCATTGCTGCAGAGGCGTTCCCTCCGTGGATTTTAACCTACTGTTCAAAGCGGACCACTTTGGCTAGAAGGTTTTGCAGGACTGGGCTATACTGCCGGAAGCTTTCCAAATGCTGCAAGCGATTTTGCAAATGCCTCACTTCTGCGTCCGTCCTCCACGCCGGCGGCTTCCTGGTAATTTGGATTGCTCTAAAAGGAAAATGTTCCTGGAGAAGATCCCAAGCAGACTTTCAATTTAAAAAAACAACAACACCCCTATTTACTTCATAGTATATGGGAAAGTCATCATAAGTTGGAACTGAATTGATAAAGCACGATGGTTGCCAATTACTTAAGAACATGAAGGGTGAAGTATATCTGTTTCTAACTGACAATGAGAAATCAATTTCCCCCTGCTCCATTAAAAATCCAAATCCAAATGAACAATCTCATTGCCTGAAAGGGCTCGCACATGGCACACAGTTCCCCAGGGGACAACGGAAGCCACAAAGGCACAGAGAAAGCAAGGGAGGCCACTTCTTCCTGTGGCAAAGATAACAAAAATCCTTGGCGATGCTGCCTAGAGCATTCCAGGTCATACCATTAAAATAAATGCCCCAAGCTTGTGAAATGGAATAAGGTCTCTTTCTAACAAATTAAAAGGGGACACTTTTACTATCAGGGAAATGCTGGCAGATTTCCAGCAGCAGGACCATGGACAGCAATTTTTGATCTCCAGATGATGATGCCATGAGAGTTGGGTGGCGTAAACTTATGCCAACAGGATTCTAGCCACTGTTTCTTGCCATTTGAGAACATTCCTTCAATTTCCCCAAACATTTGTTTTGCTGCACTGACAAGTATGGCTTTGGAATGTGAATTCTTGTATATCCGCTACCAAGGACATTGTGAACAACCCCCCCCTCCGCCCAAAAATAAAATATATTTAGTACATGGACAGTAATTTGACTTAAAAAGAGAACAGAGTTCTTTTTTTCTACTAGAAAACATTCATTTTAGAAGTTTCTTTATGCATGATTTCAGCCGGTAGGTCAGGGTGGAAATTTAGTGACTCATGTGCCACATGCATCTCCCTCTGCTTTTGGACCTGCCAAACTGAATCACACATCTAAAAGCCTCCAAAGAGGCATCTTTAGTCCTTCAAGGTAAGCTACAGTCCCCGTGGGTCTTACTCTACCCACTCTTCTTCTTCTTCTTTTTAAGCACCAGAAGCGTTTATGTTTTTATTGGCCAGAACTGGAGTTCCATTCACTTTCATTTCAGGAGGTGTGTCCCATGACAAGTTCAATGGGTGACAAAGGATGGACTTGAAATTCCCCATCCCTGCTCTATATCACACCTGTGGCAGGCCAACTTTCCCTCAACTTGTTGCCTATAGATGTGTGGAAGCCACTGGCCAGGACGGATGGAGTGCCCAGGAGCTGGAATCCAAAAGAATCTAGAAAACACCAAGTTAGGGAAAGCAGTGGTCTGTCACACTCCTTATGAAATACAGTACATTTCAAGAGTGAGTGAATGCCAAGCGGCAGGGAGGGAAAAGGGGAAAAAGCTCAAAAAGATGCTTTCAAGGGGAAAAAATCCTAATTTCTGATGTTACCTTCCTGAGAGATAAAACACCCCCAAAATTAAGTAGGAACCACTTAATCATACCCCTAATCTTAAGCCCTGGTTGTCTACCTTTGCACGAGCAAGAAAAACAAAAGAGGGTTTCTCCAGACCTTCGAAACGATGAACTCGTGCCGCTCAAACACAACATGGGAACCTTTCTTTTCCTTGAAAAAAATGTAGAAAGAAATCAGGCATGGAACAAGGATTCACTTCACCAGGAATTCTACAGAGAGGTCTGTGTCCAGGTTTAAAGGCTAGTTCTTTAATACTACTGCCTTCTAGACTTTAAAATTCCCATAACCCTTGGGAAGGCCTGCATTTCAATGGTGTGTGGCATGAGCTTTGGCAGGCACCACGCATCTTCAAACACCCACTGAATGGGACAAAAAGTAACAGGGTCTCTCAGAAGCTGCCTTCTTCCCTACAGACTAAGGCAGTGGTGGCGAATCTTCAGCACTCCAGGTGATTTGGACCGCAACTCCCACAGTCCATTGTCGTTGGCAATACAGGCTTGGAATTCTGGGAGTCGTGGTCCAAAACATTTGGAGTGCTGAAGATTCACCACCACTGGACGAGGGCAACCACAGGCCCTTTTTAGGCAGGGAGGTTCTCCAACTTAAAGCCTTCTTTTCATTCTCCAGTCAAAATCCAATTTAAAGAATGTCAAGAAAGGAGACTGGGGAACCTGAGTTTGCTGTTCCACAAGGAACATCTCTCTGGGCAGCAGATTCAGTAGGCACACAGCTCACTTGGGTCAGCCACAGTCCATAAAGGGAGAGGCTTCACAATTCTCTTTCACCATTATAAAAAGGACTTGGCTCAGGATATAGCTTCTGCACACACACACAAATTAGCATATGCAGTTTTATGCAAACCACTGTGCTTTGTCATCCTCCTTTTGAAGTAATATGTAGGCTGATACACCATTATAAATGGTTCCAGCCTCCGGTACTCCGAAGCGAGACCCTGCTTGTCGCAGTGCTGCCTAGCAAGCTTCATTTGCCTGCTCTGTGGAGGAGAATGCCTCCACTTACAGCACTTAACGTGCAGAATGCTCTCCACAGGCAAATCACAGAGAATCTTAAGATGGGGTATGTCCTACTGTCAGCTCAAGTCTTTGTTGGCACAGGCTTATTCATAGATCCTCAATGCCTTCCCAGGCGTCCCTGGAAACTTTAATGAAATATTCCACTCTTTTATATATAACCGTGTTTGTCTTACTATGGCAAATGGCCTTAGAACTTTTAAAAACATCAAAAGTAACATAAACATTTATATCAATAAAAGTAGAGAGGGGCAGTAGTAAGAGATGGAAGGGAAAGCTAAATGTTACATGGGAGATCTGTGACTTGGCTCTCCCTATTTTTTTACCCCTATAGAAAGCAATGGATGGGAGAAGATCATTTGGCAATGATGAACCAAGCTTTGTGAGAAACACTGAAAGAACTGAGCATGTTGAGCTTAGAGAAAAGAAGACCGAGCGCCTAATTTTTGCTTAAATCCGTACTTCTTCAATCTCCCCTCGGGTGTCTTTTTCTATCAGTTGAAATCCTTGGAACCCCTTCAGGTAGCGGCGGAAACATCGGCATACTCGGAGCAAGAGGATGATATCGACAATCAGCCGGTGGAAAGTCTTCCAAGGTAAGTGGAGAATGACAAATAGAGAGAGAGAGAAAGAAATCAGCATCAGTTCAAGGAGAAGGGGTAAAACTAAGGCACTGATTTGACAAAACGCTGATTAGACCAGTTAAAGTGCTGATTAAATAGAAAGGACAAATAAGACCGGCCCCAATCCTATAGTGAGAGTATTTTTACATAATCTCTCTCTCTCTCTCTCTCTCTCTCTCTCTCTGTGTGTGTGTGTGTGTGTGTGTGTGCCTGACACACTAAAAATTAAACCACTGATCCTAAGAAGCATTCTTCAGTCTGGTGAACGCCAGGCATTTTGGACTTGCAATATTTTTCCATGCATAAGACTATGTTTTTGGCTAAAATTGTTATACTCAAAATTGAGGGCCATCTTATACAATGGAAGTAAGCCGAGAAGAGAACTGCGCAGTTGCGAAACTGTAACTTTGGGTTGGAAAAGTCGGGGCTGTCTTATACATGGGAGTGTCTTATAGACAGGAAAACAGAGTGATTTCCTGTGATTCCCTTGCCTGTGAGCAAGTGGCCACTGGAGTCCAAAACATGTGGTAAGCACCAGGTTCAGACAGGCTGGCCTAGGAGTCATGGCTGCCGGTATCCATTCATGTATTCCTCCTCTTCTCTTCTGACAGTTGTCAGCCAACAGGGCACAACAGGATTATAAGGTTCTTTTTGTAAGGGCTCCATAGCTGCGGGGAATCCAGAGCCATTAAGAACGCAGCAGCAAATAAAACCAACCAATAAACTGAAGAAGCCAGCCTAATAACAAACATCCGCAATACAGAAGAACCAAACCGTTCCCCATATCATTCAGGAGCCAAGAGAGCAACTAAACAGATTATGGAAAAGGAACAGAAACAAAATGTTTTCATGATGATGATGATGATGAATGCTGGAAATTGCTTTATTGTGATTGAGGCGTCCTGTGTTTGTATCTATCGACTTTGATAAAATGATAAAAGATAAATAAAAACAAGCATCTAACATAAAACTAGTCAACTGCTTTATGGTTTTAGATACTCCTAATAAAATATGCAGTACAGTAGGACACCAGTATCCACTGATTCATTATCCACTGATTCAGTTATCCACGGCTGGCAGAGGAAAAGAATTAAATAATTCTGCAGCCACAAAGCAAGCTATTGTCATAAATAGCATCTGTAAAGCAAGCTACTATCACAAACAGCAGCCATAAAGTAAGCTACTGTCTCAAAACAGCAGTCATAAAGCAATATACTATGTCAGGAAACAGCAGTTTGGGGGTGGGTGGACAGGCATTCTCTCCTATCCATAGTTTTCATTATCCACGGGAAGGCCTGGAACCAATCCCCAGCAGATACCGGGGTCCTACTCTATTGTACTGTCTTTCTGAATTATACTTCTGCATCTATACTACAGTATGGTGGTTTAACATATATCTGATCACAGCAGCCTTTGTTTTTCCATGTGTTTTCATAATCTGGAGGCTAAACATGCTATGTGCACCTGCCTGTAAAATTATCCCTTCCTAACAACACATAGGGACATTTGCTAAAGCCATTCACCAGAGAAGCAGGATGCTTATTTTATTAAAATCAAATCAGTTCAGTTAGTAGATATTGATATTGCATATAGTTGGGTGACTGAATAAGCACTGCAGCTATGTCCCGGTCTGGGGGATAGCCTGCTGGCACACCCCGGTTTTTAATAATTTCCTAAAGGATCCCATGGAGGGAGCCAGGCAGATTTCAGTGGGAAGATGGTTCCACAAGTGTGGGGCTATTGTGGAGAAGGCCTGATTTTGAGGTTTATCTTTACAGGCCTCTCTAGGTATTCAAGAGCTCAGACACCCGGCTTGGGGAAAACAGGTATTACGGGCAGTTCCCATTGAGTGAAGACGTTCCATCAAGGAGATGAAGCGTTTCTTAACTACTACTCCACCACCACCACCACCACATCCATACTCATCCTCTTGCTGCTAATACATATTTCAATATGTTTTCACTGATGTCTTTCATTGTCCAGGTTTCACACAATCTCTGAAACTGACTGATGCAGCAGCCCTTGGTTTTGTTGTGTCCTCTTCTGAAGCCCCCTCTGTTCCCATCTCCATGGTGTGGTTCACCTCCTCTGCCTTGCCTATTCTGGGAGCCCCCTTCCTCCTCATAAGAACATAAGAACAGCCTTGCCGAAACAGGCCGCAGCCCATCCAGTCCAGCATTCTGTCTCACACAACAGCTCACTATTTGCTTCAGGGTATTCCCAAGCAGATGTCTTCACCTGCTTACGATTCCGCGCAAATGGCACCGAGAGATATCTTGCCTGTCTCTCCAACCTGGAGGTTGTCCTTAGGCATCCACCATGATAGCCATGGATACCTTTGTCCTCCATGAACTTTTCCTCATTTCTTCAATGGTCAGAGTGGTAGGTTGTGCTTCGGGAAGTCCCGAATTCAGGTCCCCAATAAGCCATTCGATGCCACTTAGCACCTTTCAGGTTGACCGACCTCACAGGCTTGCTATGAAGAGAGATGGTGGGGAGGAGAAATGCCAGGGATGCCACCTTCCGTGGGATACAGACACCACGTTCCATTTGTGGCATGCTTCTCTGCCTCACCAACAAGGCGCCTCTGTCCTCTTACACAGAGTGCCTCCTCTGTATTTTTTTACCCCTTTCTGCACTCTTCAGCCTGTTATTTAAATGAAACAGCTATGCTTCTCCTTCACGTGCCTTTTGCCTTTGAAATTCTCCTTACTGCCTGGCATCCATCGTACAGATACATGTGGTATATACAGTACAGTATATAGGCACATTATAGCATCTTGGCTTCCCCTACTTAACCAGGTTTTTGCTCCTCCTCTTCCTACTTCCTCACATACTGCACTGCATGCCCTTCTCCCTATTAGTTTGTTATTAAATTGGTTTATGTGGTTTTAATTGTACCACTTTGCTTGCTTGTGTGAAAACTGCCCAGAGTTCCTTTGGGAAAGTTGGTGCGGTCTAGAAATGCAAAAATAAATAAAATAAAATACATACATACATACATACATACATACATACATACATACATACATACATACATACATACATACATACATACATACATACATACATACATACATACATACATACATACATACATACATACAGTATCTTCTTTTCCTGATACCTTCATTTTTTAAAATCCAGTTTTTATTCTCACCATTTATCCACACCCTCTCTGGGGAGATGGGAAGGGGCAGGAAAGATGCAGATATTGGTACTTGGGCAAATTGGCTCTTTGCTTTCAATACTGTTATCAATGCACTAAGAATGGCTGTATACTCATTGTCTCCAATTTTCTATCTTGTCCTTCAGGGTTGTAAGCTGCCTTGGGTTCTTTCTGAGGAGGAAGGCTGGGTAAAAATATTTTAAATACAACAAACAAAGAGATCCATACCTTACATTTGGCGTCATGGCCATCCGTGGCACCCTGTTTGTAACCTGGACAAGAAAAACAAATAACCTGCTTTAAAAACACAAACATTTCCCCTTGGCACAGATGCTCCTGAAAATTTTGCTCCTGAAAAGGTCCCTATTCCTTTTTCCTCATTGCAGCTGTGGGCACCGTCTAAAACAGTGGTTCTCAACATGTGGGTCCCCAGATGTTCCTGAACTGCAACTCCCAGAAATCCCTTCCAGCACAGTGAGTGGTACAGCCTTCTGGGAGTTGCAGTCCAGGAACATCTGGGGACCCACAGGTTGAGAACCACTGGTCTAAAGTCTCTCCATGGGCTCCATGACTTTTAGATGGATTGTTACCATGCATGACTGCATCGACTGATTTCATAAGAACACCAGTGTTTTCTATGTTAGTTTCCATCCCTCATAATGGATGTTGTGTGTCCTCTCAGTAGCTTTAATGTTACCTTTTAATGTTCTAAGATGCCTCTTCTAATTCCCTGTTCATAACTTATAAAAATTATGTCTTAAATGTTCTGGGCTCTCTGTTGTCCCTCATTATTGTAACCCATTTGTGGTCCTTTTCCAAGGAGAAAGGTGGGGTAAAATATTATAAATAAATAAATAAATAAATAATGGAGGTCCATGGGAGCAACGTGGGGTGCAGGACAAGTGCTGATAGGGAAGAGGGAATTACCACTCCAAATGGGATAGTTCCCCCCACCCCTTATTTGATGTGGAGAACCCCTTCCAAATTTCATTACATCACGGCATGTCAGCCTTTATCAGTGATGTAGCTCTGTGTCATAGTGTGTTGTGTTGTTGTCCAACTTGATTGTGCTGATACGGGGGGGGGAAGTGGTTGCCGTTATCAGCTTAACTAGTGTGGACAGGGAAAACAGTAAAGGAGGGGGTGGGTGCTGTCAGTGAGTTTGGGGGTCAGATTCCCACTGTGAGGTGTATTAGGTCCAGAAGTGGTCATACAGGCAATTTTTGTTATCTTGGAGAGTTGGGGGTTAGGAGTCTTGAGGGAGACTCCCAAGGCTCCTAACCTGAAAAATCACCACTTCTGGCAGGGAATTATAGCAGAATCCCTGTATCCATGCCCACCCATGAATGCTTTAAAAATGAGCCTTATTAACAAATGCTACTTCTGTAGGGAATGCTGCTATACTTAGCATTGGTCTCTGGATCTCTCTAGTGGCCAGTTCTGGTAGCTTCACCTTTAGAAATACTTGTTTCTAGAATTTTTCTTTTCATGTTTTCAGAATGTGAATAAGTGAATCCCCAGACAGTGGTCCTGCAGATAAGGGGGTGCTACTGTGGACCTCATTTGGGACCAAGAGCAAGATAAACAACAGCTACAAGGGGTGATGATTTGTTTTAAACTGACTTAGCCTGTTTTAGCTTTTTAGAAATCATGTGCCCTTCCATGAAACAGTTTCTCTTTGCAATTCCAGGTCCTCAGACTGCTTCCTACTGGTGATTGGCATTCAGATAAGAGTTAGTTAAACTCTGAGAACTGAAGGGCCAGAAGGGAATCAATGGATCACTGAGTCCAGCCCAATTGCTCCACCATGATTTATGAGGGGAGGAGTAAACATCACATAATCTGAAGTATATTTTATTTTATTCCGTTAAAAAGAACCAGTTACTTACCTGTAAAGGTGGTTCTTCGAGTGAACCTTCGTGAAGCCACACAGATGGGTTTCCCAGGTGCCCCTGCGCCAGAGGTCGGAACTTCCCTAGCAATAGGAAAGTTCGTTAGTCTCCGCCCCCGCACCCTGCGCATGTGCGTGGGTGTTCCCACCTAAACGCCTCAGTTCCTCTTGACCACCAGGATCAGGTAATGGGTGTACCTTCCTCTTGACTGGTACACCAGGATGACAGGTAATGGGTTTACCAGTCAGGGCGTGACGGTCTGAGGGGAGGCAGGCGGATGCTCTGTGGCTTCACGAAGGTCCACTCGAAGAACCACCTTTACAGGTAAGTAACTGGTTCTTCTCCATCGTGGCCTTCATGAAGCCACACAGATGGGTGATTGCAAGCAGTACTCACTGGCAGGAGGGTAGTCACGCCGTTACAAAGGAAAGCACTGCCCTCCCGAAGGAAGTGGCCGACCTCACGCGGGCATCCACTTTGTAGTGGGTTACGAAGGTGTCAGGTGTAGACCAGGTGGCCGCCTGGCAGATGTTGTCCAGCGGTACACCCTTCAGGAAGGCCGCAGAGGAGGCCATAGCCCTAGTGGAGTGAGCACGAATCCCCAAGGGTAAGGGTACCTTTACCAGCTCATAAGAGAGTTTAATAGTTTGTACTATCCAACGGGCAAACCGTTGGGAAGAGAGAGGCTTACCCAGTACTGCAGGATCATGACACACAAACAGTTTATTAGTTTTTCTGATGGATTTGGTCCTAGAGACATAAAAAGCTAGGGCCCGTCTAACATCAAGTGTATGCATGTAATCGTAGTAGTTGTAGGATTGGGAAAGAAATTTGGCAAAACAATAGGTTGAGAAACATGGAAAGATGAAACAACTTTCGGAAGGAAAGTCACATCTGGATAAGCCACCACACTGTCGTGGTGGAAACGCAAATACGGAGGGTCACAGCGAAGAGCGCAGAGCTCGCTGGACCTCCTAGCTGAAGTGATGGCCACCAAAAAGGCAGTTTTTAGGGTGAGAAGTCTAATGTCTGTAGAAGCCATCGGTTCAAAAGGCGGGCGCTGCAAGGCCCGCAGGACCAAGGACAGGGACCACTGAGGAGGAATAGGTTTCCTGTCCGGGAAAGTGTGTTTCAGGCCCTTGAGAAACTGTTTCATTCTGGGATGCCTGAAGAAAGCAGCTGCTTCCGAAAACTGTGGCTGGTGAGCCACAATAGCCGAGAGGTGGACTCTAAGAGAAGCCAAAGTCAGACCTGTATGTTTCAAGTGCAGGAGATATTGTAAGACCCACGTAAGGGAGGGGTTGACCGGGTCGAACCCCTTATCAGCCGCAAACAGAGAAAACCTCTTCCACTTATAGGAGTATTGTTTTTTAGTGGAAGGCTTGCGGCAAGAGTCAATAATAGTTTCAATCAAGACTGAATCCTCCAGGCCGTTAGCTGGAGGCGATTCAGGTCCGGATGAAGAACCTGGCCGTTGTCCAGCGAGAGAAGCTCTGGGAACAGGGTAAGACGTAGATACTCCGAGGACATCTGAAGGAGGGAGGCAAACCAGGGCTGGTGAGGCCACCAAGGTGCTATCAGAATGAGGTTGGCTCTCTCCTGTAGGGACTTTATGATCACCCTGTGCAGCAAAGGCACGGGGGGGGGGAGGCATAAAGGAGGTATTTCGACCAAGGGAGGAGGAGAGCATCTCCCAAGGAGTGAAGTCCCTTCCTCGCTCTGGAACAGTAGTCCTGGCACTTGGTATTGGATTGGGAGGCGAATAGGTCCACCCGAGGAAATTCCCACTTGTTGCAAAGGAGGTTGAAAGTCCTAGGATGAAGCTCCCATTTGTGGGTTGGATGAAGTCGATGGCTGAGGTTGTCTGCGTCGGAGTTCTCCTCTCCAGGTAAGTGCATAGCAATCGGGTGAATGCTGTTGGAGATGCACCAGTCCCAGAAGCGGATTGAGAGCTGCAGAAGACGATGGGAATGTGTTCCGCCCTGTTTGTTGATGTAGTACATGGCGGTTGTGTTGTCGGTCACCGCCAGTACTACATTGCTGGAGAGGTGTCGGATGAACACCCGGAATGCCTTGAAGATAGCCAGCAGCTCCAACTCGTTGATGTGGAGTTGTTGTTCCTGGGGAGTCCAGGTATCGTGGATGGAGTGTGAGAGGCAAACAGCACCCCAACCCATGTTGCTGGCATCTGTCGTTACTTGTATGGTGGGAAAAGGATTCCTGAAGGGACGTCCAGATAGGATGTTGGATCGGCAAGACCACCAGCAAAGGTGATGAGGTAAGTCCCGAGGGTTGGGTAGGAGTTTGTTGGGAGGGTCCTGAAGAGGGTCGAAGTGTTTGAGAAACCAAGACTGGAGAGGTCTGAGTCGAAGCCTCGCGTGAACCAAGACAGAGGTCATGGAGGCCATGAAACCTAACAGTCTTTGAGCCTCTACTGCTGGGATGACCTGATGTGCTTGGAACTGTTGAAGCAGATGGAGCATATCTGCAATTCTGGTCCTTGGAGGAAAAGCCATAGCTCTGGTGGAGTCTAGAATGGCACCAATGAAGCTTACCACTGGAGAGGGTTTGAGATGCGACTTCCTGTAATTGACCTGCAGACCCAAGGACTTGAGGGTGTTGAGGACAGTGGCAATGTCTTGACAGGTCTTGTCCTGAGAGTCCGTGACAATCAACCAGTCGTCCAGGTAGGGGAAGACAACTATTCCAAGAGTGCGGAGGTAGGCTGCCACTGGTGCCATGCACTTGGTGAAAACTCTTGGCGCCGTCGCCAAACCAAATGGCAGGGTGGAATATTGATAAATGTCTTCCTCTATGGCAGGGCTGTTCAACTTTGAACAGGCCAAGGCCTACTTTTTCCAGCCCAAAGTGCATGAGGGCTACTACACTAAAACCTCTACTTATGGATTTTATCAGTTCCGAGCATATGCTCATAAGTAAAAACTTTTGTAAGTAGAGCAGTGGTTTCCCATAGGAATACGTTGAAAACCAATTAATCTGTTCTGGGGGGAACAGATTTCAATGCGCCATGGCCCTTGAACTGCCCTGCTCGGCTGAGACAGCGGGCTGGCAGACCCAGAACTTTGCTGGGGCAGTGGTAGTCCTTGGGGTGGGGGAGGGAGGGGTGGAGAACTTATCCCCTAACTTTTTAAATTGATGGCTGGCGGGCTACTTTTGAACCCTTCGCGGGCTACTGGTAGCCCCCGGTCTACCTGTTGGACAGGCCTGCTCTATGGCGAAGTGAAGCAGGTGACAATGAGCTGGGTGGATTGATATGTGGAAGTATGCATCTTTGAGATCCACAACGCCAAACCAGTCTCCTCTGCGCAGAAGAGGGATGACTTTCTCCAAGGTGACCATTCAAAATTTCTTGTATACCAAGAATTTGTTCAAGAATCGCAGGTCGAGAATAGGCCGGAATCCTCCATCCTTCTTCGGAACCATGAAATAACGGGAAAAGAGGCCTAGACGAGCGAAGTGCCTTGGGACCATTTATATGGCTTGCTTCTGAAGCAGCGAAGAGATCTCTTGTAGGAGGCAAGGAGATGGAGAAGTGCGAATTAAATTTCCCAACGGGGGAAGAGAAGCTAACTCTAAAAGGTAACCTTTTTGAATAACAGAGAGGACCCATTGGTCCGAAGTAATGCATTGCCAAGCCGCCAGGAATTGATTGAGACGGATGGGATGGTAGTCAATAGTCATCTCGGGATCTCCTATCCCTGGGTTTGGAGGGAACAGCAGTGGACTTGGACTTTTTGGTCTTGGAAGCAAAGCTGGACAGGGCAGATGATCTTACAGGACGATCTCTCTGTTGGTGTTTAGAGGAAGACAGAGCGGAGGGGGGCCAGAAGCGTCTTCTTGTGTGGAAATGAAAGGAAGGTTTCTGGCAAGCAGGAATCACGTTCAACTTCTTGGCAGTGTCCCGCTTCTTATGTCTGTCCTCCATAAGATCATCAGTAGCGGTGTTAAACAGGCCGGAGCCATCAAAAGGCAGGAATTCAATTTGTGACTTATGGTCATCTGAAAGGCCAGTGGTACGTAGCCAAGTGTGCCTGCGGAGAGTGATGGAAGAATTAAGCACCTTAGAGGCAGCATCAAAGGAATGTTTGGAGGCCCTCATCTGCTGTGCTGCTAGGGCCATAGACTCCTCGTAAAGTGCAGAAGCCTCTGCACGCTTCTCTTCTGGGATCAGCTCCAAAAAAGGATGGAGGTGAGTGAGGAGATCACGTTGATAGGCCCCCATGGCCCCTTGGTAGTTCGCAATCTTGTGTTGAAGAACAGCGAAAGAATAAAGGTGCCTACCAACAGTATCTAATTTCCGTCCTTCTTTAGAAGGAGGAATGGGTGTTTGTTTTGTACGTGACTGTACTTGGGAGGACGCAACTACCATGGAGTTGGGAGTAGGGTGCTTATTAAGGTAAGGCGCCTTATCATCGTGGACTCTGTAGAGAGCTTCCAGCTTGCGGGGGATGGAAGTGGTACACAATGCTTGGAAGGAGTCCTCAATCATAGTCAGGAAGGAAGGAATCAAGGTAAGATGTACTGGTGATGTTTCGTCATTGGCTATCCTCCCAAAGATGTGGCATATTCTCTTGGGCTGTGGTTGGTGGATTGGTAAATCAATGGTCCTCATTGATCCTCACAAGAAAGTTAGCATAATTTCTCATAGAGTTTGAAGAGGATGGAGGAGATTTTTCGTCGACCTCGGAATCTGGAGAGGTGACAAGCTGTAGAGAAGTCGAATCCGAGACTGCAGAATCGACGGATTCAACTTCCGAATCCACCTGATCCTCCCGATTCGAGCCTGAAGAGGAGGGGACCAAAGCCATCTGGTCAGATTCGACATGGTCCGCAGAATGGATCGACCACTGCCGTCCGTCAAAACAGAGGGAGAAGGCCGGTATCGGAGGGACTGGTAAGGGAGCTTGAATATGATGCTCCTTACACCTCTTCTTTTTAGGTGGTGCCGTCGAATCCGAGGCTGCAGTGGTCTGTTTGGGTGGTGTTAAAGCCTGAGCCACAGCAGCAGGAACGGATTCAATCTGAAGCACCGGAATGGAATCATCGAAACCGACGGAAGCAGCCGGGATGGTAGACTGCAGTTGGACATGTTTGTCCCGTCGGTGCTTCTCTGGCTTCGACGATGACGAACCCGAAGGGAACGTCGGAGGCAGGGAAGAGGCACGCTCTTCGAGCTCAGTCTCCCAGAGTGGAACCGGGGACGAGGCAGCCTTTGAAACCAAGGATGGAGAGTGAACAGCAGGCTCTCTGGACCGACAAGTCCCTTCAGTACCGGACCGACGGGTCCCAGTATCTATCAGCGGAGTCGAGCCCACCAAGGTGATATTTGGAGGTGGGGCTCCGTCATCTTCAGATGACGACTCCGAAGGATCTGAAGGAAGAAGCTGTTGGTACCTCAAGGTAGGAGCCTTAGGAACTACAGCTGCCGCTGAACCAGAATATTCGGTTTCGACGGTCACCGAAGGAGAGGCCAAAGTCGAAGAAAGGGTGGCCGTCGTAGTTGAAGTCGATGCAGTGGAGCTTTTTGGAGGCGGTTTCAAAGTCTTTGGAGGTTTGGAAGAAGACTTCGAGGAAATAACTCGGGACGGGCTAGCGGATGGTTTCGACTTCGAAGAAGCCACTGCTTGAAGAACCGGAATCTTCTTCGACTTCTCCCTCGGTTTCTCCACCCGACCCGAAGCCTCCGACTTACGGGATAGATCAGACGCCTTCGGCTGCATTGGTTGAGGATGAAGCGAACGCTCGAGAAGATAATTAGCCAGGCGGTTGTGGCGATTTTTAATGGCCTGCAAGCTGAATCCCCTGCAAATCGGACAAGAGTCGGTGTGGTGGTGTTCACCGAGGCAGATTAAGTAAAGCTCGTGTCCGTCCGTAAGAGGGATCTTCGCCTGGCAGTTTGAACAGTGTTTGAAGGGGGCCGCGAAAGACATTAGCCGAAAACAGTCCGAGTCAAAAGCCGAATAGAAGAAAAAATTCCTGAATGCAATGACAAAGCGCGGAGACTAACCAAGGAGAACCTCTAGCCACGGCGGTTAAGAGGAACTGAGGCGTTTAGGCGGGAACACCCACGCACATGCACAGGGTGTGGGGGCAGAGACTAACGAACTTTCCTATTGCTAGGTAAGTTCCGACTTCTGGCGCAAGGGCGCCTGAGAAACCCATCTGTGTGGCTTCATGAAGGCCACGATGGAGAACTTTAGGCTACACTTAGTCCAAAATCAGCTTCCAGTATAATCTCTGCTTTTCCTGGGTACAGAACTACATCAGGACTCTTCCTTGCTTGATTCAGCAAGAAAGCACCACATAGTAAGAGGGAGCCTACAGAAAGGAATGCCCCGTGGATGACACGGTTCTTATTTGTTTTAATCATCATCATCATCATCATCATCACTACTACTTAAGATTGTTAACCCCTTGTAAACACTTTGTGGCTGGAGAAAGCCTTGTGAGCTACTCTCTGCATACAAAATACAGAAGGATATGAATCTGCCAATTAATGAAACTTACAGAACTCTAACTATGATGAGATGAAGCCTTGCCAACGGCTATCACCCTCATAATGACTGGAAGATACAACAAAATATTGCAGCGCCGAGTCGCTGCCCCGGAATGGAATGCTCTGTACCAGTCTCTGTCCCACTATGTTTTCCTTCTCCTCCCTCATCATGACAGCATTCTGGGCTCCCTGAATACTTGTACTTTTCAAGGTTTTTTTTTTTATCCATTTGCTCCCAAATCCTAATATTTCTGCATAACCCACTGCCTCCCCCAAATTATTAATACCTCCCAGCTGTGTACCGATGGTGCCATTTTGATTCTACAAAGAGCAGTAAGTGCCCGACTGAGGCAGCACTTTCATTTGTGGGCACATGTACCTTTCCAGGCAGACGCACGATCTGTCCATATTAGAGAGGCAGTATCTGTCCGAGCTCCAGGATGCTGATGCTGATGCTGAGCAGAATTTGCCTGCCTGATCCATCCCTTGCCTGTGAGGAGGCTAAAGGCATTTGCCAGGTCTCCACTGGAAACAAGGAATACACCAGAGAGCCATTGGATATGGCATGATGTAGTATGGCAGCTCTGGTGACTCAAAGTCAACACAACATGAAAAGTGCTGAGATGTATGGAGATTAGCTTCTCTTGCACACAAGATGGCTCTTAAACTCCCATCAGCCCTAACCAGCCTAACCAATAACCTTTGTGGTGCAGCACCTCTCCTTCTCAAGAACACTGTGGGATGAGTACCAAAGTGGTGGGATTTGCCATCCTTTGAAAAAGGCATCTTTTCATGCAAGGAATGCCCTAAAACACTGGGGGTAGGCAGCTGCAATCCATGCAGGCCTTTGTCTACAATTCCCATAATCCTGTTCTACAAGCTATGTTGGCAAGGCTGGCGAGACGGATCAATAAAAACATAAGTGGGACGGGTGGACATAAGTGCCCACACTTCCCTTTAAATATGAAAACAAAAAATGTGAAAGATACCAAGATCAAAAGTAGAGAGCTAGTGTGGAGCAGTGGGGTGGATTGTTTCTCCTGTAGATATAAAATCTAGGTTGACAGGAACCACTGCTTTCAAAGGACACCAAGAGACTGTAGATCCCATGGAAGGCTGGAGGAGAATGATTTTGTTAAAGCAAAGTGTTCTGCTTATATACTATCCCATACCACTTCAAGTAGTCTCTGGGCAGTTTACAATTTTAATTACAGTGTGCAGGCTACACATTGCCTCCCCCAGCAAGCTGGGTACTCATTTTACCAACCTCGGAAGGATGGAAGGCTGAGTTAACCATGAGCCGGCTACCTGGGATTGAACCCCAGGTCGTGAGCACAGTTTTAACTGCAGTACAGGCATTTAACCTCTGCGCCACGAGGTTCTGCATGTCATCAAAGGTTAGGACAGCAAGAATGATGGTCACTCTAAGATGAAGGTCAGACTAGATTCCTACCACCACCACCACCACCACCATCATTCAACAAAGCAAGATTAGAGGCAGTTCTGCCTTCACTGTTATCACCACTCACTAAGCAAAGGATGCAGATGTAGCTTTGTAGTCGGGGCACGTCTTTTCCAGGGCTGTGTGGACATGGCGTAGATGCTCTCCAAGGTGGCCTCTGCTGGAGGCTGTAGATTCCACAAGCAAAGACGCTGCCTTTTGTGACAGGGTCAGAACCAACTGTGAGAGAATCCCCCAGCTAGACTTCTAAGACAGACCACATTCCATTCCTTCTCTAGAGAAAGAATTCAGGAAGAGCCCTGCTGGATTCGAACGCGGTCTGCCACTTCCTGTATCTTGTCAGAGGTAGCCGCTTCTCCTGTGACTTCATGAAGCTTATGACTGAGTCTGGCACACCAGTCGTCAAAACCAATATGTTCCCATTCCAATCCCAAGGTCAATTTTTTAAAAGTGTGGTTACTAACTGTTATAATTACAGTGATAAAAAGTAGCTGTTTACTTTCCTGTTTCATAAAAGTAACTGAAATCACTTGCCTTTACTTACTCAAAAAGAACAATGCTTGAGTGATACATGTTACTGATCCGTTGTATAATATAATTGTCCTGGCGGTTACCTCAAAGCATAACAGGACCCCCCTGACTTCAACTGTTGTGCCTGCTATACTGCAGAAGGAGTGAGATTGTTCCTCATTTAGCAGCAGTCTAATGTAAAGTAGTTGCACCTTAGCTACTATGAAGAAGAAATTGGTTAACTTTCAGGAACCACCACTTACTATTAGTTACTACCACTAATAACTACTAGATATTAAATATGAAAATGAACACTTGTACAACCATCTGATACTGGTTTTAAAAGTTTGTACAGTATACTGATAAAAGTTAATATTTCAATTTTACTATGTTAACATTTTGTTTATATTTGATATAAAATCATATACAGTAATAATAGAGTTGGAAAGGGACTACAAATCCATCAAGTATAACCCACTGCTCAGTGCAGGAATATATATAAGTTATATCTGACAGAAAGCTAACTTACACCTTAAATGCTTCCAGTGTTGGTGTTCACCACACATAAAGACCATTGATAGCCCATTCTGGGGATTCAAAATAAAACAAAATCAATTGGAAACCATGTTCTCCTCACACTCAAATTTCTGGCATCACACTCATACTCTGTTCTCACACTGGAAAAAAATGTCACATTTACTGGACCAATCTATGCCAACTAACTTGCCCTATCTCTTAGAAGCAGATGCTGCTAGAGCACCTACTATTCCACCCATTGTTGAACAAATATCCTTTACAGAAAATGACCATCTAATCTACTAAAGAGAGACACCACAGGGAACAACTGGACAGAGGAGGACTCAGAAACCAGGCTGCTACCATCCTCTGGCTCTCTGCCAAGGACGGACCAAGAATGGTGAATCAACTGCCTGGAGGGCTCAGGATATCAACCTTGGAAGATCTTCAATGGGTAAAGCCTGGAAAAGGGAACATAAAGATTGCATTTCAAGATGGTGGCAAACCACCAAAGAAACCTGCAAAGGCTGGCCTGACCGGACCAAACACGAAACTGGTGGTCATTGGAAATAAGAAGGGGCGTCCCATCGCATCTCTCAGCACCAGCTAATGATCCCAAACTGAACAGGACAGACAGAAGAAATAATTCCAATAACGGAAGGCTCTCCTTCACCAGAGCCCCTCTTCTCTCTCGCACCCTGAAGGCCATGGCAGGTTTCAAGGGACAGAGGCCTCCTTCTGCCAGGAATAGAATGTGTGGCATTTCAAGAGGTGAAAGAACCAGGAGGACACACACAAAATGGAGGGACATTGGGACAAATCCCTTTAATATCAAACAGCATTCCTGTGATCCTGGAGAATTGGCCCCCTTTGGCAACCCAAAGTCAGAGCTATCAGATAAGAGGAAGCTGGGCTTGCTTGGGCAGAAAGAAAACTAAACTACAAGTGGCACCTTGTATAAAGGAATTGATCCGTTCCAAATGAAATTCTGTTAAGCAAATTTTCCTTTGTACAAATTTCCCATAGGAACACATTGAAAACGGAGTACAGTAGGACTCCTGTATCCACTGATTTAGTTATCCGCGGTTGGCAGAGGAAAAAATTAAATCATTCAGCAGCCACAAAGCAAGCTGTTGTCACAAACAGCACCCGTAAAGCAAGCTACTGTCTCAAAACAGCAGCTGTAAAGCAAGCTACTATCACGAAACAGCAGTTTGGGGGACATTTTGGTGTTCTCTCTTACCCACAGTTTTCATCATCCAGGGGAAGGCCTGGAACCAATCCCCAGCGGATACCAGGGTCCTACTGTAATCTCTACTCGTGACCATTTTTATGTTGTACGGATCCGCCCCATAGGCGATTCTGTTAAGCAAATTTTCCCTTATCTCCGGGATTTTTTATGTTCTACAGATTTTATGTTCTACCAACTGTTCGTTATACGAGGGTCCACTGTATGTGGTCCATGAGAATGACATGGGCTAGGCGAGAGGTACACCGTCTTTCCAAGGAGACGGCAGCTCCGCGGGGCCAAGGAAGTGCGGGGGGGGGCAGGAACCAACAAGGCGGGGAATACGAGGAGTCCCCCCTCCCGCCACCCCCAAAAGAGCACCAAAGGGCTCTCGAGAAAGAGAAGAGAGGCGGGGGGGGGGGCGCCAGCGCGATGGGGGGGGGGCGCGGTCTTCCCCCGCCCCCCCCCCGCCCCCGCGTCGGGGGCGGGGGCGCGCCATCGATAGCTCGCGTCATCGATTGCTCAGCCTTGAGGCGAGGGAGGAGAAGGGAGGGAAGCCGGGCGCTTCCTGGCGCTGGGAGGAGCAGACCTCCCTAATCGCTTGCCGAGTTCTCCTCCCTCGGCGAAGGAAGGACGTTTCCACGTGGGCGCCCGGTGGAGGATCCCCCGCCTATAATAATGGCGCAGCTCCAGGCTCGCTTCTTCAGCCACGACGCCAAGTGAGTGCGGGCCACCAGGGCGCCAATAAATCCGCCCACTGGGGTTCTGCTTAGGTGTCCGTCCGGGAGGCTCCGGTGCAGCAGCAGCAGCAGGCGGGGGTGGGGGTCGGTAGAGATCTGGAGCTGTTGTTGGCTTTCGCGGTGCCTCCCCCGGAGGGATATTATTCGGGCTCTGCGAAGCGGTTGCTGCCCCTCGCGTTTCATGGGGCTTCTTTCTGAGACAGCGCTTTCTCGCTCCTTTGCTAAGCGCTGGACTGAAAAAAAGGCCAATACCCGTTTGGACTTTAGCTGAGAAGCAGGCATGATGGCAAGAGATAAGTTTGGGAATAGGGGGTAGGCACGCATCGTGGGAGTTGCCTTAGCGCAGTGGTGTCCAGACTTTGGCATTCCAGGTGTTTTGGACCACAACTCTCACAGTCCTTTGTCATTGGCAATACAGGCTTGGAATTCTGGGAGTTATAACTCAATACATCTGTAGTGCCAAAGATCAGACTCTGGAAGTTGTGGTCCAAAACATCTGGGGTTGCCAAAGTTTGGACACCCCTGTGCTGGTCCTGTCTTCCTCCCCACCACACTGTGGTGGCGCACCTTTGGTACTCCAGGTTTTTTTTTTAACCACAACTCCCAGAATTCCTAGCCTAGATTGCCAGTGACAAAGGGTTGTGGGAGTTGTGGTCCAAAACATCTGGAATGCCGAAGGTTCGCCACCACTGGCCCAGGAGAATCCAGAAATACAGGCAGCCGGATCGTTTGGTATCAAGGAATGAGGAACAGTTATTTATTTTGGTTGGTTGGTTTGGCTTCTGTAAAGTGGATGCCTGTACAAGTACAAATTTTCCACAGATAATCTTGCCTCATGGCAGGATTGGTTGCAACAGTACCTGTTTTTGGAAAGATTGATTTCTGCTCCAGATTCTCAAAGGTTTGCAGGTCAACCCAGAAGAAGTGGAGAAGCTGGATGTGGTAGCAGATGACGGTCTTAGTCCCCACTACTTAGAACTTGAGGCTTTGACCTTGGGAGCCCTGATCCCACTTCACCACTGTTGTAGCACTGACAGATAATTGCAGTATCTGTTTGGTAAATCTGATGTTAGTACTGGGATATTGGATGTCCATTTCAAGCTTTCTCCAGTTACTGTAAGAATTAAACATACAGTGGAACCTTGACTTACATGCCGCTTGACTTGCAGCAAGAAGGGGCCTGTTTGACTTTAGTTGCAGGCTTTGTCTTACAGCTCGGAGCCCCGGCGCAAGGCCCCGGAATCGGGCGGCAGCCACGACCCAGCATCGCGGCTGACGCCTCCAAACTGTTCCTGCCTTCTTCCTCTCCTCCGGCAGTGGCGGCTTCGGCGAGGCCAGCTCCAAGCACCTGGAGCTGGTCCTTGGCCTCGCTGAAGCTGCCGCTACTGCCGGAGGAGAAGAAGGGCTGGGAGCTCGGGGCTGGCCTCACTGATTAGACAGTCGGCTCGGTCTTGTAAAAAATCTGGCTGCAGAATTCTGGTCCACAATGGAAGCATTTTAGTTGGGGAGCTGTTATGGGACTCTAATGGTAAGCATAGGGTTCAGAACTTGGAACGTCAGGTAAAAAACTGGTAACACTTAAATGTTAGACATTGTTGCTATGAACATTAAAAAGTGGAGGCGTATAACTTGTGGACTATAATTCCACTGCCTCCTCCTCCCTTTGAAGAGACATTTCATTTACATCCCCTGAATGAATCTCCTGTCCCAGTCAAATTTGTGTTAAATTGCTGTTTTCGGGGGTCTTTTTCATCACCTGGAACGGATTAATCCACTTTCCCATTACTTTCTATGGGAAAAGTTCATTTGACTTAAGGCATGTTTGACTTATGTCTAGACCCCTGGAATGGATTAATGACGTAAGTCAAGGTTCCACTGTACAGTATATAATATAAAATGTGCCAAATCTCTCTTTGTTTTCTCTCTTGTGGGGGAAAAAGTTGTTTAGATGTAATTCACTTCTTAAGTTCTTTAAAACGTCTCTGAAGTGCTGTTTGTCCTGTCAGGCATCCCCCATTACATTAGTCCTACTTAATAACATACATATTTACTATGTTGACTAGAGCGGCTGAATCTGTTTGGTGTTGAAAGAGTAAACTTTCATCTGTTTCAAACTATTTGCTTATTTTTCTCTCTGTAGATATATAGTAGATGATGCACCTTTTTCTGTCCCAGCTGCTTCTGAAGTTGCTGACCTCAGTAACCTTATCAACAAATTGCTGGAATCCAAAAATGGTAAGTCTCAGTTTGTGGGAAGTGATTTTAAAAACTCTGTTCTTTACTGTTTGTGATTATTCAATTTTAGCTCACTTAAGATACTGTAGAAGCATTTATTAGGTACGTAAGATGGATCACTGTTTACAGCTGAACAGACTAATGTTATTAAGCACTTTCCTTTGTAAAGTTATCAGCAGTTGGGTGATATCCTTTATTTACAGGAGATCCTATATTACCTTATTTGTTTATACAGTCATTCCTCCCCCCGCCATTTCACGGTTCAGGTACTGCGGTCCGGCTATATCGCAGGATTGCAGTACCTGCACCTTGGAGCCATGCTGGGGGGGGGGGCAGCGGGAAGCTATCAAGTCGCTCCCTGACGCCTCCCCAGGCCCCTCCGAAAGGCCTCGGAGCTGTGCGGAGGGGTGGTGGTGGGCGATTGGGTTGCTCCCCGACCCCTCCGAGAAGTCTTGGGCGGCGTGGGCGGGTGACGGCGGGAGGTCAGATTCCGCAACACTGCCTGTGTGCGCCGCGCCAAGACTTCTCAGACAGGCGTGCAATCTCCCCGCCTCCAGGCCCCCCCACCCGCTTCCGCATATCACGGATTTTCATGCATCGCGGGTGGGGTGGGTCCCTAACCCCCGCGATCGGCGGGGGGTTACTGTATCTTGGTATAAATTGGCTTCTATCCTTTATTTAACCAAAACAACTATAGTACAAGTATTTACGCTGCAGCTTATCCACAGGACTGTTATGAATTTGTATATTTGTAGATGATTGCAGTTGATCTCCACATTTCATTCTACAAGCTCCTGAGGGTATCTAGACAGGTATCTTTATAACACTTCATGAAGAATAAGCTTAGAGATAGTGGTTTAATTTTACTCAGTGATCATCCTGAGTAGTGATGTGATCCTCCCTTCCAAACCTAAGTGCCATCCCTCTTGTCACACCAGACAAGATAACTCCTATTTTTAAAATGAGCTTGAATCTGCCTCGCTGAGGAGCCAGCCTGATTCTGTTCCTGCTGTAGCTGTAGAACAGGACTGGAAGAAGGAGGGGATGGGAAACCACTTCTGAGTATTCTCTACCCGGAAAAAACTGGAAAAAAGTCACCATAAGTCAGAACTGACATGACCGTACATTATTATTATAACTGCTGGATAGCTGAGTGGTTTAAGTATTTGACTGTGGAGGTAAAGATTGGGAGTTTCATTCCCCACACCCCACCCCGGTGTCTCCTGCAAGTAGAACTGGCCTGGGTGGCCTTGGGTGCACGCACGCGCGTGCGCACACACACACACACACACACACACACACACACAACTGTTCTGTCACTGACGTTATGTATTATGTCAAGGATTTGCAGTATTGTACCACCAAAAGACAGCAAATGGCAAATCTCTCTGTGGATGTTCTGCTCCTCGTTTGGGCAATAAGTTGTATAAATAAATAAATAAATAAATAAATAAATAAATAAATAAATAAATCTTCTTTGCTAATGGGAACTACGGATTTTCCCATCCTAGTGTTTTTTTTTCTTGACAAAGCTTTGATTCTTTGTCTGATGATTTTAATAGCGTTTTACATTTCTGAAGTCTAAATGAAGAAAATGTGCACTTCAGAAATTCAGTTTCATTTGAGAAGTCTGTTAAAATATCTGTTACTGCTATTGATGATGTTATTTCGGCATGCAATTTGATTTTTTTTTTTTGCGATTTGTCTTCAGGGGACCACAAATATGTCGAATTTGACTTTCTTGTCAAGGGCCAGTTCCTCCGTATGCCCCTGGTCAAGCACATGGAAGCGGAGAATATCTCAACGGTAAGCCATTTCGGTGGTGTTTTAAAGCGCCTCTTTTTTTTTGCTTGATGTTTAGGCCGTCTTTCTCCCGATAAGAAAGGCAGCCTAGTTGTGCTAAGGCCCAACTGTCAGAGTGACAGAGCTTCCCTCCCTTCCGCTCCTGCAGCCTCTTTTAGCTCCTCCAAAGTTTCCCAAAAGCCTGTGGCAGATTTGAGGCGTAGACAAAGGCTGCCGTGGAACAGGGAGGTGGCTCCCTACTGCTACTCATGGCCGTGGCTCCATCAGTGGGAGATCCCGGTTGAGTTCTGGCCGGAGCTTCTGAGAACTGAATGGGAAGAGGGTGGGGGATTGAAATGTCTATGACTGAGAGTCCTAAACAGATATACTCGGAAATATATTTGCGTGGTAATTTTACGTATGTGTCTTTAGGAAGATGTAGTAGAAATAGAATACGTAGAGAAGTACACAGCGCCTCAGCCTGAAGAATGCATGCTACATGACGATTGGATCAGTTCCATTGAAGCTACAGAAGAATGGTAGGAGTCCAAAATTCAATGGGTTTAAAAGTTCTCCTTCTCTCCCCCACCCTTGTGTGTTGCTGTCTCACTCTTCTTTATTTGTATCAGACTATGGACATGGGGTCAAATGAAGAATCGGTCACAACTGTAATGACACAACACACACACACACACACACACACACACACACACACACACACAGGATGGACACATGGAACATAGGCAACATGAAGAACCAAGTAAAATGTAAGACGGTCAAACTATTTTTGGCAAGAAGGAGGAGCCAGAGCTTGAGATGTGTGCAGAAACATTTCCACGACTTCAGTCATGGTCTAGAGTGGGGAGATAGCATCCATAAAGTGGGTGCATCAGGTGCTGTTCCAGTGCCGTTTCTGGAAGTGAAGAATTTGCTGGCTGCTCTCCGTTCCCCAGGGGACGGCACAGTGTACTCAAAATGCTTTCTCACCCCTCGAAGCAGGGCTGTGGAGTCGGTAGATAAATGTTCCAACTCCGACTCCTAAGTTTTTTTGTACTTCCGACTCTGACTCCAACTCCGACTCCTCTGTATTAATATGCGAATGTATTTTATACAGCAGTTTTTCCAATGGTTTACAGCTTCAGTCTTGAACTATTGACCCTCCATTCCCTTCACTTATACAAGTGTCTCTAGTCCTGCAAAAACATATTTACTTAATCCCTTATCAGTGAGAGGCTAGGTTACCCATGGGCGCTGTGTAACAGCAGAGCACAACACTATGGAAAGTATAAGTATTGCTGCTCCTAATTGTGCGTTGCGTGCCATATAGTGAAGCACATGAAAAGCATGCTTCTTCACGGTCACTTAACGTGTTCGTTTTGCGGTTATGTGAGGCACTGCATGCATTGGTCTTTATTCTTACAGTAGAGAAGTCATTAATTATAACTTTTTGTGAATTGGGACATTTAAACTTGCTTTTTTTAAAAAAAATTCCAATCTAAATTTAGTAGGAGTTGGAGTTGGAGTCGGTGCATTGTTTGCCAACTCCGACTCTGACTCCAGGTACCCAAAGTTTCCTCCGACTCCTCAACTCCGACTCCGACTCCGACTCCACAGCCCTGCCTTGAAGAGGCTCCTCCTAAGTGTTACAGCATACATAGACACAAACACACATCCGTGTCGATTTCTGCCTCCTATGTCGTCTGCTGGGTCACAAAAATAACCACCACAGGGTTGAGAGGTACTCTGGAATGATGATGGAAGGGGACTCTAGGGCCTACAGTTGAGAGAAAGACATGTCAGTTGTAGGGCCTCCTAAGTGGGTTACTTCTGAACCGATCACTCCTGCCCACGGATTGAAAAGAATGGATCATGCCCAATATGTGAGCAGGGCACTGCATGCTCAAAGACATAATGTTCACCTTCCATTGTTGATTAAATAGGTGTGCCTGAAGCTCACAGAGGAGCAACTGCCTTGTGAAGAGCCGTGCAATATCACCTAATCCTCTGCTTCTAAATTCTGTAGGATCTTGACAGGTTCTTACGATCAGACTTCTCGGATCTGGTCCGTGGAGGGCAAGCCCGTCATGACAATTGCTGGGCACACAGATGTAGTAAAAGATGTGGCCTGGATCAAAAAGGGTAAGTCGCTTTCACTTTGCCTTCAGCGGGGGGGGGGGGCGGGGGGAGACACCTTCGGCCCTCCCGATGTTTTGGACCGCAGCTGCC
>JAHTLZ010003542.1:9554834-9604083 GCA_023846285.1 Phrynocephalus versicolor | reverse complement strand
AAAAACATATTTACTTAATCCCTTATCAGTGAGAGGCTAGGTTACCCATGGGCGCTGTGTAACAGCAGAGCACAACACTATGGAAAGTATAAGTATTGCTGCTCCTAATTGTGCGTTGCGTGCCATATAGTGAAGCACATGAAAAGCATGCTTCTTCACGGTCACTTAACGTGTTCGTTTTGCGGTTATGTGAGGCACTGCATGCATTGGTCTTTATTCTTACAGTAGAGAAGTCATTAATTATAACTTTTTGTGAATTGGGACATTTAAACTTGCTTTTTTTAAAAAAAATTCCAATCTAAATTTAGTAGGAGTTGGAGTTGGAGTCGGTGCATTGTTTGCCAACTCCGACTCTGACTCCAGGTACCCAAAGTTTCCTCCGACTCCTCAACTCCGACTCCGACTCCGACTCCACAGCCCTGCCTTGAAGAGGCTCCTCCTAAGTGTTACAGCATACATAGACACAAACGCACATCTGTGTCGATTTCTGCCCCCTATGTCGTCTGCTGGGTCACAAAAATAACCGCCACAGGGTTGAGAGGTACTCTGGAATGATGATGGAAGGGGACTCTAGGGCCTACAGTTGAGAGAAAGACATGTCAGTTGTAGGGCCTCCTAAGTGGGTGACTTCTGAACCGATCACTCCTGCCCACGGATTGAAAAGAATGGATCATGCCCAATATGTGAGCATGGCACTGCATGCTCAAAGACATGATGTTCACCTTCCATTGTTGATTAAATAGGTGTGCCTGAAGCTCACAGAGGAGCAACTGCCTTGTGAAGAGCCGTGCAATATCACCTAATCCTCTGCTTCTAAATTCTGTAGGATCTTGACAGGTTCTTACGATCAGACTTCTCGGATCTGGTCCGTGGAGGGCAAGCCCGTCATGACAATTGCTGGGCACACAGATGTAGTAAAAGATGTGGCCTGGATCAAAAAGGGTAAGTCGCTTTCACTTTGCCTTCGGGGGGGGGGGGGAGAGAGACACTTTCGGCCCTCCCGATGTTTTGGACCGCAGCTGCCAGAATTCCGAGCCTGTGTTGCCAGTGATCAAGGACTGGGAGAGTTGTGGTCCAAAACATCTGGCGTGCCAAAGGTTCCCCATCCTTGGCCTAGAACTCAGGCTTACAATGATTCCCCCAGAAAGTTTGCCAGCCAAAATTGTGTTCAAGTAGATTGGCCTTCAGTATATTTGGTAGTGATCAGGTTAATAAAGAATCTTACAATTTCTGCTCATTAAGAAAGTTGTCCCTCAGGGGAAAAAATTAGTCTTCTTGAGAATTCCTCCTTTAGAATAGTTGTCATGTTATGTTGTGCTCCTCCTGGATCTATTTATGTGTTTACAATCAATGACCATTATTTTTGCCTTTTGACTAAGATCATGTGTAGTATCTCCTCCGGAATCAAAATGTCAACACCATTCATATCCAAGTCCCATCCACATTTCACTGGATTTTACAAGCCCCCTGCAGGTGTTGCTCAGGCAAAAGACATGGCAAGGCTGCATCATCCACCCTGGCCTTTAAAGCCATTTAGCCGTTTGCAAGCCCTCAAGTGTTACTGAATAACTGCTGCAGGCACCAGCCTTCTCCCATGGCTTTACGTACAATTTAGAACCTGGGCATCTAAATTGTGTCTTTCAGGGATGGAAAAGATTCTCTAATCTTTATCCCTAAATCAACACAAGATGGACCAGGAGACCCTATATTACCTAGGAAGGAATCCTGTATGCCTGCACTGCTCTTTCATGCAAGTAATGGCTGAATCAATCTTGCTGAATTGGAAACCTGTGCATATTTGGTTCGTTGATCTATTCCCAGTGATGACACGGGGCAAGGCCGAGGTCAGCCGCTCATGGGATGCATGCGTTCAAATTCCATTTTCCCTCCAAAAGCTCACAGCCTTTTAATCCTTGCAATAACCCCTGGCAGTACGTTTGGCTAGGAGATAGTGACTGTCCCAAGATGATACCCAGCTCAGGGTAGATTTGAACCGGTGTCCTTTTGCACCACTCTGGCTCTCCCTTGGCGGGCTGGCGGGCCGGCTGGCTGGCTGAGAAAGCGCTGCTGTGTGAACCTGTATCTCCTCTTTGTCTCTTTCCCCTCAGATAGTTTGTCCTGCTTGCTTCTCAGTGCTTCGATGGACCAGACGATCCTGCTGTGGGAATGGAACGTGGAAAAGAACAAAGCCAAGGCTCTCCACTGCTGCCGAGGGCACGCAGGGAGCGTGGAAGCGGTGGCCGTGGATGGCTCACGGACCAAAGTGAGTGGCAGGCCTTCCCCATCGTCACCTTTCGGAAAGGCAGCAGGCGGGGAGCCTTTCAGTGCTCTCGGGTGGGTTTTGAACCTTGAAGCCCAAACATCGCCCCACCATCTCCTGGTCACGTGACTTGTTTTGTGTGCTGACTGCCGCCGTTGACGCAGGGCCCACAGTGCTCGGAGTTCTAAAACTTGAGCATATTCCTTTTTGACTTTTTGAAAGCTGGTTTGTTTCTTTTCTCTTTTCAAGTCAAAGGGTAAATATGGGGTGAAAAAAATGGATGACTGTTTGTGAATGTTGTTGGAGGCGGAGCAAAGTGCCTTCTAAAAAGAGAAGAAAAAACTAATAATACAGAAAATGTTAATATAAGTACTTTGAACTTTATTTTAGAAGGTTTCTCATCATCACATATTGTGTTGATTATCAATCTTCTTTTTCTTTATTGCTGGCACCGAGTTTCAAAACTGTGGAATGTTAAGTCCCCCTTGTCCCAATCAGTTTAAATCTAGCCTAGGGATCTCTATAAGTTGAGCTTCATTCCTGAGGAACTAGACTTAGAACCGCGAGCCTCTTCCTCGTCCCAGATTTACTGATGGGCGAAGCAGGGTCGCAACTGGGAAAGCCAGCATGGCAGCAGAGCCCATAACCAAGCCGGGGCAGGGATCCACTGTATTTATTCAGTGAACATCCAACAACATTGCATCAGCAATGACACAGCCAAACAATCCAATGACAAGTGATGTTCACCTTTCCCATGTAGTGACATCTTCACCAAAGGTATATCTGGGAAGTTGGCAGGTGCTCCCTCCGATTCCATTTCAGTCTGGTTTGGACTTCAGGCTGGAGTCGTATCTGGACCAAATTAACTCACGGGTGTCAAGCCTGTTCTGAATCACACTCGGGAGAAGCTTACTGTTTGCAAAAGGTAGCAAAGTAAGCTTAATCCCTTTTCACTGAAAAGTTTGTTTTGTTTTGTTTTATTAGTTTTGCAGCGGATCCTGGGATAAGATGCTGAAAATCTGGTCTGCAGGTAAGAGAAATCTTCAGCAACGTTAAGTTACTCTCGTCTCTTAGGCCTTTGACTGTAGACAAGAAACACACACTTTTTTTTTCTCATGAACCCAAAACACAGGTTTAAATTGATATGGACATGCACACACTTTTGGTGCCTACATTATGTTTATAATAAGATAGTCTGGTGCAAAATGCTCAATTCTGATCTGCACATAGCAGTACTCAGTGTTGGGAGATATACTTCGATGGACTGCCACAGTGACTGGGTTCAACTAATGAACTGCTGGATATAGCTGGTCTCTGTCTTTATATCACAATATAAATAATGATTTATTTTTAAAAAAAGTTTAAAACAAACAAAAACCATAATTTAAATCAAATCCATCTTCTCACATCTGGGTCCTTCTAGATATTGTGCACTAAAATTGTCAACTTTTCTTAGTTAATACACCACTTGGTAACATTGGGCCACAACATTTTAAAGGGCAAAGTAGAGTTCATTCGTTATTTTCGTTCCTGCTTTGTTAGAATTTGGTCAGATAAATCTTGTGCTGCAGAAGCTGCATTTGTGACAATGGGAGGCTGACCATTATATGAATCATGGTCTGCATAATCTTACTTTAATTACAGTGCCTACGGACGAACAAGACGAAATGGAAACAGAGGAAGTGGCAAATAGACCAAGGAAAAAACAGAAAACAGAGCAACTGGGACTAACGAGAGTAAGGCTAGATTATATATAATTACATTGTAATGGGTGGTGGTCAGCAATTTCCAAAAATTACTGCCAGTGGTAAAGTCGTCCCAGTGGTGGTGTATTTTTTTTTAATTAAAGACTCCCTCCCGGGGGTTTGTTATGGTTCCTGCAAGATGAAAGGGATCCCATGGGAGCCTTAGGACCTTCCATGGTTGAGTTTGGAAGTCTTTAATTTATGAAAAAGAGACAACTAAGGAAAGCATTTGTTTTATTGTTGGGTATAAATTGCAGTGCAAGTTTTCAGCCATTCTCTTTTCTTTGGGCAGTTTTGGCAAATGGTGTAATTTTGGAAGTGAACTGCTGTAATTTTAGAAATATGTGGCCTACTGAGTCATGAAGCGCAGCATGCAACTTACAGTGCCTTCATAGCTTTGGTAACCTGCGACAATTCTTGTCTAAAAGTTGTGCTGTTGGTGTAACCGTGCAACAGGATTTCAGCTACTGAATTTGTCTAATATTATAGCTTTGTAGGGCTCATAATCATTTTATAAAATGAAATATTCCCAATAACCCAAATGCCCAATATTTATTTTTATATCTAGACTCCTATCGCGACTCTCTCTGGTCACACAGAATCGGTATCTTCTGTTCTTTGGTCAGATACTGATGAAATTTGCAGTGCTTCTTGGGACCACACAATCAAAATATGGGACGTTGAAACAGGAGGCCTCAAATCAACGTTGGTGAGTTTGCAATCTATATTGATTACTTCTCAGATTGTGGTTTAGTTGTTTTTCAACAGAACATTTGTGCAAAAGTTGAAGAGATCTTTGTTCCTAAAGTCTCTCCTCCCCCCCCCCTGCATAGACCGGAAACAAAGTGTTCAATTCTATATCGTACTCCCCATTGTGTCGACGCCTAGCCTCTGGAAGCACAGACAGGCACATTAGATTATGGGATCCTCGGACCAAAGGTAAGCAAATCTGTGTGCGTGAAGGACAGAATTGTACGAGATCTTTAGTGTTACATTCTTGGTTTAATACATTTTATACAACTCTGCAAACCAATTCCCCCAAATTTATGAATCTGGGATAAAGATGGGTGTTTCATTTTGGAAGGGGACTGGTTCTGAAACGAAACATGCCAGCACAGCTGGCACTCGGAACCCAGTCCCACCCTCTGGAACAAAATCAAACACTGTCTTACCTTGCTGTAGTTGGTGCTGGGTGAAAATCCAACCAGGAAGCAGCCTCCAAAGTGTCATCCTTCCCTCTCCCTGGCGATGGCCAATCAGGAGCTGTGCAAGGACATGCGTCATCCCACCACCCTGTCTGATCTTTTCAAATACTTTTACAACTGGACACAAGAGTCCTTTTCCTAGCATCCATGCCTGTTTGGCCAGGAAGGAGTTGTTCTTTGGTAGATCCAGACTGAAATAAACGTGCAGTGCAATCCATGATGGATCCAAGTTAGGAGCATTAGGTAGCAGGTGATGGGGAAGTCTCTTCTTTGCCTCGGAGTCTGGAGAGCCTCTGCCAGTTAAGAGTAAACTACAGCCGCAGAGTCATTGGACTTCCAGATGTTGTGGCTTACCTCTCATAAGCTCTTGTGACTGACCATGTTGTCTGAAGCTTCTTGAAAGTCTTAAACCAAAACATCTGGAAGGCCAAAGGCTCACCACTCCTAGGGAAACAATATTGGCCTTGGTGGACGAATAATTCGACTTGGGTAAGGTTATTTTCTGTGTAGCTACTGCTAGCCTACAAGTGTTCTGTCTTGTATGGTTTATTATATCACTTCCACACTTCTTTCTTGTTAGGAAGAATATTGTTCTTCTCTTGAAAATTGAACCGTTCATTTAATGAGTGACCTAGTTGTAGCAGGGGTAGTATCAGCCACAGAGGTTTGTGGCACATAATATGTGGCAGTAAGAATTAGGTAAACGGAATCAGTAAGAATTTGATAAGTGAGCGCCTCTGTAAGTTTTTTTTTATTTTGAATACTTTTACCCCACCTTTCTCCTTAGAAAAGTACCCAAGGTGGCTTACAATAAAGAGGGATTTTCCCCAAGAATGGGATGTTAGATACCGGTCGGTAATTGTTCAGCATTCTTGGATCTAAAGAGGGCTTTTTAAACAGCGGTTTTACTATTGCCTCCTTCAAGCATGCAGGGATCCTACCCCGTTGTAAGGAGGCATTCACTACCCAGCCTAACTTGTCTGCCAGACACTCTGTGGCAGTTTTCAAGAGCCAGGAAGGGTAAGGGTCCAACAGACATATGGTCGCCCTCATCTCCCCAAGAGTCCTGACCACATCCTCAGGCTGAAACTCATCCATTAATCCAGGGCCAGCAAGGGGGACAGTTTTATTAGTAAGTTCCCTTCAGTTCTACACTTGTTGCTGCTTTGTGTGCTAAAACAATAGAATCTTTGCCACTATCTACTTCCCACCTACTACTAGGGACACTAAGTATATTGTAGCAATGGCATGCCACTGGGTCTTTTCTTTTTTATACTACCTTTGTGGGATAGCTGTCCAAAATGTTGACCATTGGTGGTTTCTGTATCCAGTAGGTGTTCATCTTAATCCCTATGGTATGCTTGTAAACAATAAATGAGTGATCAGTTGTGGCTAGTAAGCCTTGTCTGTCTTATTTCAGATGGTTCTCTGGTACTGCTTTCTCTTACCTCGCATACTGGCTGGGTGACAGCAGTCAAGTGGTCACCGACACACGAACAGCAGCTCGTCTCTGGTTCTTTAGACAACATTGTCAAACTTTGGGACACAAGGAGGTAAACTTAAATCCTGGGATTTCATTATTGATTGCAAGTGCTACGTACAAATTGCTGAATAACACATATATTTGTTTCCATCCTATGAAGCATTCTTGCATCGTTTGTGTGCGTAGTAGTACATCTCCATTTTCTAATGGGCCGACCTCAGGACGAGATTTATTTATTAAATCCCAGAAGTGGCTACAGAGCTATGCAATCTGCAAAATTTAAAAAACAAAGGGCCATAGGTTCTTGAGGAACTGTCATTTTTTAAAAAGAGGACAAACTGTTGGGCATGTTTGTTATGAACATAATTGCTCCTCCCAGCGGTTTGCTATCAAGATAGTTTGATGCGTATGTCATAGGAGTAGCATGACTCTTCATCATCTCTGTCTCCTCAGTTGCAAGGCTCCCCTCTATGACCTGGCTGCCCACGAAGACAAGGTTTTGTGTGTGGAATGGACAGAAGCAGGGGTAAGAACTTCTTAATCAAAAACCAGTTGATTGAGATAAGACACCTAGGGCAATTCTGAGACTTTAACTCTTCATGAAATGAAATATTTTATCTAATACATTTTAGTCTAAAATAAATGATTTTTATGTTTTATGTGCAGCAACAGCAAAGGTTATTTTTTTTAAATTGTCAAAAGAAAGTGATTTTGCAAAAATGTCACTTAGCATTTTTTCTCAAATATGGACGTGATAAATTTCACTTGTACTTGAGATGGACCAGACCCCCCCCCCTGCATGCACGCACAGATATACACAAAAGAAAAACTTGAAACATTCAGAATAATTATCTTTGTATATATATTTTAAATAGGATTGTGTTTCGTGCGTTCTTTAGCATGTAGCTTTGTTGGGACTGCAAAAAAGTGGTGATATTCTGTCTCATTATGATAAGATTTCTTTTCTCCTCATTGCAGCTGCTGTTGAGTGGGGGAGCAGACAATAAGCTGTATTCCTACAGATACAAAGCGACCACTTCTGATGTTGGAGCGTGAAGGGGAGTGAGCGGTCCTTCAAGAGAGCACACCTTTCCAGCTAGATATTCTTGAAATCTCTTGTACCATTACTATGCAAAATGTGCTGTTTCCTAATTTTACAAACCAGACGTTGGAACTCGTATCATTCTCCTGATAGATAACAGAAAGGAAGTGATTTTTTTTAACTAGTTTCTTCTTTCCTTGAAAGAGCTGCTCTGAAGAGTTGGAGACACCCTTTGGGATAACATGGGTAAAGTTGGACTTAAGGGAGAATCAGTGAAAATTACTCCTTCTCAATTTGCCCAGGGAGCCTCTGCAGGACCTGTGTGGCCTGCGAGCAGAAGTAGTCCTCCTTTTTTATATATAAGGATCTAACCCTGTACATGTATTTGTGGCATGGAGCAAGGTAAGCCTTTCAGGCAGGTTTAAGGTGGTTGTATACTAGCCATATGAAGAAGACCTGATTTAATAACTTAAGTGTGTGTATGCATTATTGTATTAAATTGGCTAATGTTTTATGTGCCTCTTTATCAAATGATTGAGTTTGTGCAACTATTTCTTTTTAACATATTATATTCTATTAGCTTTCAGCAGGGACTTCATCTGGTTGCCAGTGAACATCTGTTGCAGGTGGCTAATAAAGAATCTAGTCAAATAAATTTTGATGCTTACTGAATGTGGCTGAAATGCAGTTTTGCACCACTCTTAAGCAGGTTGGTTTCTTGGAGTATGAAGCAAAGTACAACAGGTAGCACGGATTCAAGAGAGCACTGGACTTGCCGTTTCTTAAACAGCAAACCAGTTTCTCTTCCACCTGCCACTCTTGAACTTAAGGAAAGATACAAATATAGGTTGCTGAATGACTTGAGAACTATTTTGGAGGGTTGAGCGTCCCAGAGCCCCACAGGCATGTCCAAACTTTGGCCCTCCAGATGTTTTGGACCACAACTCCCACAGTCCTTTGTGATTGGCAATCTAAGCTTAGAATTCTGGGAACTGTGGTCCAAAACATCAGGAGGGCCAAAGTTTGGACATGCCTGCCTCAAGATAATACTGGCTACCATCAGCAAGGCTGTCAAGAGATGCAGTATAATCCAGCAATTAGGTGGAGTGGGGAGAAGGTTACAAGTCACTTTTGTTACAACAAATGAATGAGGTTTAAATGTGTTTTAGACAGTCTGCACAGTGGTGTGGAAAGATAATTGCAGAATTCAGATAGGAGCTGGGAGACAAAGGAACTTTGCATAAAAGCTTATATCACATATTTACACATTATACATCAAGATAAGACACACTGCATACAGTATATACAGAGTAGTGGGAAACTGCTCTCTCACCAAAAGCAGTCCCAAAGTAAGTGGATTCCAATGCTGCCTTTTATACACATTGGCAACATAGTTTAGAAGACCAATCACATAAGTTTGTTAGGGGATTGTCCATGGCACCTGGACATAATCATTCTGACCTTTTCATGTGATTATTCCATACACCTGTGCCTAGCAAATTATTATGCATTTTACACAGAAACCCTTTATGTATCTGTTAGATACCATGTTACAGACATTTTGTCAAAACCACATTCATTACCTGACAACTTTGAACAAACCAAGGTAGAGACAGTCTGTCAAAAAGCTATATGAATTCACAAATAAAAACAGTGCTCAAACATTGCACAGTTTTGTGAGAAAGAATGTTTTTGTTGAGTATAATTTTTTTGGAATACATGTCATTCCTTGAAATTTGAATCTTACATTTACCAACTCACTTTTAAGAGACTATATTTGGAACCTTATAGCAATTTACCTAGATATTAATTGCACTGAACTCATTGAGACTTTTTTTTACAGAAAAGCTGGCATTGTTTCTAGAAATACACACTGTCATTCATTGGAGTATTTGTATTCTTACTGTAAGAATTAAAACATCCTTTTCACACATGGAACTAAAATCCTCTTTGAAACATCATCACCTTCACCTGAATTATATAAAAACAGTGCTCTTATTTTTAAAAACTTTAATATATAAGCCAACAATAACATGAATAAACAGTAGACTGACAGTCATAAACACTAAAAAACGAATAGCTTTAAAAATCTAGTCCAGTGGTTCTCAACCGGTGGGTCCCCAGATGCTCCTGGACTGCAACTCCCCAGAAGTCTTCATCACTAGCTGAGTTGGCCAGGATTTCTGGGAGTTGCAGTCCAGGAACTTCTGGGGACCCACAGGTTGAGAACCACTGGTCTAGACCTTAATCTACATGACTAGCAACAAAAAGCAAAGTCACAAGATCTTGTAATGAGGGAAAGGATGAATTTACTCTTGAAGGCCAAAGAGCCAACAACCTTGGCATCCCAGTAGGAGGTGGTGATCCACCATCACACATCCAGGGGTGGATGAGCAGGCCCTTGGCAGCAGAACGATCAAGAGAACGGGACGGAGGGATGGATGTGGGCAAGCTAGTTGTGATAAAGAATAACAAGGATGGGGATGGAGAAAGACCCATCCATGTTGCCTTTCCCAATAAATGTTACTGCACTGATCTGAATCCAGTCCTCATTTCATATTATTTTCTGCCAGGCAGATATACTGGAGCACATTAATTGAAGCTATGGAGTGAGGCTGCACTTTGTCATGGATGCAGAAATTCTCGTGTCACTAAGCATTTTATTTGGGAAGCCTACTCTTCTAGCATCCCAGTTTTAATTAAACCAGAGAACACCCAAAAAAGTCAAGTTATTATACCTGAAACAGGGAGGAGGATTTCCAGGTATACCTGTTTTGTGCCAGAGTGAACACAAAACATCTGGAGTACTGAAGGTTGATCACGACTGACACAGCCTGACTTGTACTGAATTGCATACATTTTATATGTCACAACGTACCAAAAAAATCCACCACCCCTTGAAAATAACAGCAGAGAGAAAACATGTGCAACTGGATGCAGATCTGATTTATAACCAACATTTCCCATCCAGACAAGGTGGTCCATATGTGTAAGCAGGTTTATTGCACTCAAGAATTACACTTCTGAAGCATTCTGGCTGTTATTGAAATATCAGCCCACAGGGTTCATTTTTAAAAGCAACTTAGTGAAACTCTTCCTTAAATTGTATAAAATATGATAACAAGAAAATACAATGAAACTGCATGTGAAATGAATACCTTCTCTTCAGTTGGGTTGCCTTTGGCAAGACACACAGAAACAACCAATTGCATTGAAAAGTTGGGAGTAGCAGAGGTCATTGGGTTTAGTCATTGCAGTTTGAGAGAGACAGAGCTTTGAAAGGAACACAGTCTTTTAAGCAGAAGCTAGAACCAAGACATTGGCTATATAGACCAGTTTTCTTGCTGAAGGCTGGAGCAGTAGAATTTTAAAACTGATCGTGTGCAGGACATCTGTACAATGTGAGAACACAATGGATTAATTCAGATGCTCACTTTGAACACACCTCTCCCTTTGGCTTTTCCAGATATAGAATTCCCTGATTGGTGGTTGGGGGGGGGGGCGCGGTTTGATGAGGAAAACCCATGTGCTCCATTTGGGGATTGGCGTAAAATATAGTAAATCCAATAGGTAGCCAATTGGGACCAGATTAAAGAAAAAGGACTATTACCTAGCAGTTTCCGTCTTGTTCTGCTGCTGCTGCTGAGTGTGTCAAATGGAGCACATGGGTTTTCTGCATCCACCCTTCCTCCCCCTCCCTGCCAAACAGGGACTTGTAGGTCTAGAAGAGCCAAATGGCGAGGTGGTGTGGGTGTGCATGACCTCTGACCCTTTGTTTGAAGCGCTGGGGTGTGAAACCCAATCCTTGACTTCAGATGCAGCCGTAACAACAGCCTTGCTGCTTCCTGCCTCAACTAAGATTGCCTGGCAAATATCTTGCCAAGAACTTCACATCTGTCTCCCCGAAAAACCGCATCTTTGGCCATGTTTGGACTTTGGGTACACGCTTTGAAAAAAAAGTTATTGCCCTCAAAAGCTTGCAATGATTTTTGTTATTTTATTAGTGCCTTATAAAGGTATCACTTACATAGCCTAGTCTTGCATTTGAAGGATTGAAAACCTTATTCATGTATTCATGTCAGTACAATTCAATCATAATTGTACATGTGCTGTACTGTACTGTATTTTCCCATCTATAAGATGACTTCATGTATAAGATGACACCCACTTTTCCAACCCAAAATTTCAGTTTCGCAACCACGTGATTCTCTCCTTGGCTCACTTCCATGTATAAGATGACCCTCAATTTTTAGTCTAACGATTTTAGAAAAAAATATAGTCTTATACATGGAAAATACTGTAACTGCATATGTACAATCCTGCTTCTTGTTAAGATTTTAATAATTTAGATTCAATAGTGTATCTTACTCTACTTTTTAGGACAATGAATGCAGTATTTAAAACTTTCAGTAACTACTGTATCTTTTTAACAATGAAATATAAAAAGTGCCAAGCACCTGTTAATTTCATCTAAAATGTGTCCATCTTCTAAAGGGCATATTTTCTTTTTATATGAGCCAACACTGAAAGTAGATTTGTTGTACTTTAGGCCATTATTTAATTTTCTTCTAACCAGTGACAGTGACAAAGCTCCACAAAACAGCTGAAAAACTCCAGAAATCTGCTTTACATTAAAACAAGAGTGCCATCCTTTTTGCCAGCTCGTTTCCCCACAGATACGGTTGAAAAAAATGGGAAGGGAGGAGGATTATAAGGGATTTGTAGAATCATGCAGTAGACAGGTTGTTATAGTTGACTACTTGTATCACTGGGTTAAGCCTTTGTGCCTCTTAATCTCTGACTGCATTACAGAAAATCTCTTGCTTCCAGACAGTAAACAAGTAAGCAATATGGCACCAGTCTCATTTCTGTTGTTTTGATGTCTGCCTTTTGTTATGTAGTAGTTCATCTAGGGCAAAACACCCCACATACTCCAGCAACATTGTGGTAGCGAAAAAAAGGGAGAGTAAAATAGAAGCAAAAATTGCAGAAATAGCAATAAAAGCAGCAACCATGGCCACAATGTCACTGGGGGGAGAGGAGAGAGAAACAGGAAATAAGTTAGTAAACCTATTCCCATGCCATCTATATATGGTGGGGGAAATTTAGCTCACAATGATGGGGCACAGCCCCAGCAGAAATCTTGACATAATCGCATGCGGTGTGTAAGGCCACACCTCAGCTGTCTCACTCCAGTGACACTACCAGCAGTACAACTCAATCCTAAATTCATCTCTGCAAATTTCTTTCTTGCCTTTTTATTTCAATTGAGATTCCACAGCGAAATGTAGGGCAGGGGCCTACTGTTTCCTTGCTGGACCTCACCACCATTGTTTTGGAACACAAAGGGTCAGGGGCAGCCCACATAATTAATTCAAAACAGGATCAGAAGTGGTTGCAAATTCACAGACAGCAGGGGGAAGTGTAGGGCCATCTAAGGGTTTGGGGATGGTGGTGTAACCTTACAACCAGAAAGAACTGCCCATCCCATTCTTAGAGAGAGCAAAAACTAAACAAGCATGCCAGGATCATTTCAAAAACGTCAATTGCTATTTGTGCCAACTGGAAAGCTAATCAGGATAGCTTTCAAGTTAGCTCTATGTTCTGCTCCTTCCTTAGCAATTTTTACATGTGCTAAACAAATAACGGTGACCATCTGTCCTACAGTTATTGCTCCCTGGATGAGAGAAAGTTTCAAGAGATGTGTGTAAATTTAAGATTTTTAATGCGAGCTTTACTAAGTGTAGGATAGATACAGTAATCCTTTCCTACTTGGCATTTTATTTCAACACCTATGTTGCAAACAGATTAGAGCAGTGGTGGTGAACCTTTGGTGCTCCAGATGTTTTGGACAACTCCCAGAAGTCCAAGCCTAGACTGCCAATGACAAAGGACTGTGGGAGTTGTGTAGTCTAAAACATCTGGAGTACCAAAGGTTCACCACCACTGTTCTAGAGCCTCGTGGCACAGTAGTTAAATTCTGCAGCTAGAACCGTGCTCATGATCCAGGGTTCAGTCTTAGGTAGCCGGCTCATGGTTGACTCAACTTTCTTTCTGTCCTTCTGAGGTCGGTAAACTGAGTACCCAGCCTACTTGGGGTGGGGGAGGAATGTGTAGCCTGCATAATTAAACTGTAAACTGCCCAGAAGCGGAACCTTTTGCTTTTATGCTTTTTGCTCCTTCATAGCCCCAGTTTACTCTCCAGCAATGCCAGTTTTGGGATGCCCAGAATGGCATGGCTGGAGAGTAAACTGGAGCTAATGGCATGGCTGGAGAGTAAACTGGAGCTAAGAACGAGCCGCCAAGCCGCCACCATTCCCTCCTGGCTTTCTCGACGGTATAGCACCCCATTCGGCTCTCTGCCCAGGGCAGAGAGGCGGATGGGGTGCTATTCTTCGGGAAAGCAAGGATTGGAGAGCAGGTTTTGAATTTCTCACAGCCACAGGGAGGGTGCTGGGGCCGCAGGAAATTCAAAAGCCTGTTCTTCGATTCTCACTTTCCTAAAGGGTGCTACAGTATTGGAAAGCAGGGATGCTACCCTCTGGGAAAGCAAGGGTTGAAGAGCAGGTTTTTTAATTTCCCACAGCCACAGCAAGGGTGCTATGGCCGCGGGAAATTCAAAAAGCTGTTCTTCAATCCTTGCATTCCTGAAGGGTAGCACCCGAAGTATTTGTAACCCGGGGTACCACTGTATTCAGGTTAAATTGCCATATTAGCACTTTGCAAAAAAAATAAGTGGGTTTTGAATCGCAGTTTGAGCACTTGGTCTCTAAAAGGTTCGCCATCACTGGAATATAGGAATACGTAACTTTTAACTGATTCTTTGAGTGGTCATGTGTGAATTCAAACATAGGTTTTTTTTGCTCCCGTGTAAAACCTCACTAGAACATTCTAAGACTCATGGGGGGGGAACTAAGCACGTGTCCTTGCACTTAACAGTTATGAATTACTTCTGAATTTCAGCCAGTGCCCATAAGCTGACAGCAGTGTACCAGAGTGAGGAGTGTATGGGCATGTATGAATTCACAGATGACCATTCAAACAATCACACATATAGGTGACTGGCAAGCTTACTCACTGGCTGAAGAGAAGATATGAGATCAGGATGCTAATGGCACTTAAACATATGCCCTTGAGAAAGGCAGTTGAGGATACGACAGTCCTAGCTGAGTGTTCTTTTGATGACTCAGTAATGGAGTATTTGCTAATGCATAAGCCAACTTAATCGTCTTCAATAACCACTTCGAAATTTGTTGAGAAGTAATTGTTGACCCAACTTGGCACTGGTAGCTGATAAACAATGTTTTGGGCTTGATGAACTGCCTCGTTCCAGAAATGTAAAAGGCAAAAGCTCCACGGACATCTAGTGAATAAAGAACTTTCCCTAACATTGTACCAGTTGGTGGGAAGAAAGTTGAAAGGACCAATAGCCAGTTGAGTGGGAAATCTGACATCACTTTAGATAGAAAAGACACATCCAGAAAAATAATGACCTTATCCTCATGAGATTGAAGAGAGCAGAGGGGCATATCAAAGTAGCCATAGGTTCAAAAGGCGTTTTCATAAGCTAGTTAAGTACCAAGGATAGTGATCATATCTAGAAAGACATGTTGTAGACCCCCCCATAGAATGTTACCCCCACAGAATTTTTTTAAGAATTGGCTTCCTAGAGCCAGGGTTGGTCTTGCCGCAATGGAAGAGAAAAATATTGAGTGGAAGAATGGGCTAGGCCATTTTCTTTAAAATCCAGAAGAAAACACAGTATTCTACACAATGAGAGTTGCAGTTCTGGTTTGCCAGTGAATTGAGCAAATGAGGTCAATCTTTGCCATGTTGTTGTACAAATGTCTTGCAGATGTTACTTTCAGTATGCTCCCCCATTTCTCAGCCTTATGTCTGTTGTCACCTGAATGTTGGGTCAGATCTGTTTGAATGGTCTATCTCAGTATTTGTCATAACAGAGAGGTCGTGCTACTTCAGGAGTCACAAATAGTGGTTTTGGAGTTCCTCTCTAATGTCAAAAAAGACACAAGGTACTATGCCTGAAAGGATATTATTTTTAGATCCCTACTCGGTGTGGTACTATGGCATCCCCTGTACCTTGCTTGGGATGTTTCTATGATTGTTTAATTGGGTTAGGGATGCTTGGGAAGGAAAGAGACTTTTGCATTATGAATTCTATATAGGTTTTCTACCTGTCAATATGATTGTGGAAGGCCAGTTTATTCCCGGTCTGTTTAACATGATCAAGCAATGAGGGCAGCATAGCAATATGGACTGGTGTTACAAAGTACTTTTTGATTTGGCCAACTCTAGCAATTCAGCCGTCCATGTAACCAAGTCAAAGTATGTGCAGAAACTCTCAAAGGAGGATGATTAGTAACTGCTACCTTGGAGTCAGGATTGGTGACTAGAATGGATGGAGAATCCTCCTGTAATTTGGTTCCTTGAGGCTGAAATCATTTAAATACAACCACCATGTACAGTATTTGCATTTTTCAGATGTTCCCTAAAATCTTTGATATTTCTTGGTTCCGAAGGGCATTTGAATATGTCTTTCAAAAACAGGCAATCTACACTTGGTAATGTGCTTAAACATTTCGAATGTCTTGTCAGTGATGAGGTGAGTGTAACTGCCCCCTGGGTATCCACAGCAACTGGAGAGCCATGATGCAAAGATTTCTTAGTAACATTCAACTGAAACACTTGAGGGTCGTTGCTTAGACTGTGAGATATGTTTATGCCTCTTCCAGACCAACACCAATTCTGAAACTGAAAGTTATGCTCAGGGTCACTTTGTCAACTGGTGTCCAAGCACGCATCTCTGTGGTCTGGATCTCCATTCAGATCGTGACTGTATCTGAGGTGACCTTTTTCCATGAACAATTGGTTCCAACAACACTCCTTATCTGTATTTGACAGATTTTTATGTTGTTCTCTGAATGTTTAAACTAGCCTTACTTTGCAAAAACAAGCTGACCTTGCAAATCAGGCAGAGACAGAGCTCCATGGTAGAAAGAAGTAGGTTTGCAGGGGTAGCAGATGTGGAACAGGGAAAGACCAGAGAAAGAGCATCATTAAACTGCATTGTATTCTGCTACTTCTTTACACCATCTGATGCAATGAAAGACAATCCTCTTGGAGCAGCATTTGAAAAAAAACAGTATACAACCACATAACAATCACAATTTGTCTGACATTCCCTGTTTTCATCAATTTCCCTCTCACTCAGATCTAGCCTCTTTTTATGAACACCCTAAGAGAAAGCATAAGCAGACACATAAATACAATAAGGAGCAATAAAAAATAAGAAAAAAGGAGAAAGGATTCGATAAAGGACATATATGGTAACTAAACAATATAAACAACCAAGCTTCAGCAGGGTTCTATGCAAATTAATAATTCTTGTAAACCATCAAGTCTTATGGTCTTATTGCTGGGGAAAACACTGAAGAGAGACTCTGCATACCACCAAACTTTGTAAAGTAACTCCCTGCCTTGATTTCTCCTCTGTAACACCCAGAGAATTAGTGTTACACTGTTTTAAAGAAACAGAACTATAAGAGAGAAAAATTACTTGGCTCTGAGAGCTGTGTGTGTTTGTGTGTTGTGTCATTACAGTTGTGACCGACTCTTTGTGACTCCATGTCCATGGAGTGTTCTTGGCAGGAATACTGGAGTGGCTTGCCAGTTCCTACTCCAGGCGCCTAAAGCACCTGGTATTCCCTGGTGGTCTCCCACCCAAGTACTAACCAGGGCCGACCCTGCTTAGCTTCCAAAATCAGGGGAGTTCAGATGTGCTTAGGGTATCTAGGCAATATTTGAGAGCTATAGTTTCTTTTAGATCTACAATGTGAACTTGCAAGTGAAAATCTTGGGTTTATTTTAAGGAAGAACGAATGGCAGGTCTCCCAAAAATCTATGTTATTGTTAATATATGGGGGGGGGGGTCCAAGCAAAATAAAATGCAAATGGAATAGGTAATACCTTTATAGACCATTTAATTTTTTTCATACAATACAGGAAGACTTTTGGACTATATCTTAAAGTAACTTTGCAGCAAAATCCATCATGGTATGAAGTTTTATGGTGTTACGTCTTCACACTGTTACAGCCTGATGGTGGTGTTTTAATCCACAAAAGTTTGTGGATTGTAACATATCTGTATGATGATTTCTAAATCATCTATAAATCTGTCTCCTATTGCAATTGTTAATACAGACATCCTCAATTACGTTATCTAGTTTTGTGGCAAAATAACAAGTAAGAACTCTTCACATATAGTTCATAATTAAAACTGTATTAGTTTTACAGTTTTATGTAAAAACTCAATATGGAAAACAATAGAAGCAACAAACATTTTCACTTGAAATATTTATTGAAACTGTGTGAGTTCCATAAAGGTGAGTAAAACATTTTTTGTAAAAAAATTTCAATAAAATTTCCTGCAGACTTAAGTCATACAATAAAAAACAATAGAAAAACAAGAAATGTCCAAACACACAGGTGTGCCTTGAGAGAAATAAGACCATTAAAAAAATCTTAATTAGGCATCATTGGCCCTTGCAAATATAGTCCGAAGTTTAACAAATCAAGTATGGATTTTCCATAACCTTTATCCTTAGGTACTGGCATAAAATAGGAAAGCCAGTGTCTTGCAAGAAAAGATAACCCCAGAAAAGAAATACATCATGTGCCACTGGCAGTGAATATGCTGTATTAAAATCACGCTACACAATATCCAGAATTGAGGATGGCGTAATAGGAAAAGAACATTTTCAGGAATATTTTGTCTGCATTTGAACACATGTAAAATGGACACTGACAGCCAAACAAAATTATGAGGCCAAAAAAGAAAATACTCAGATTTAGGAACTAATCAGGTCCTGAGTTCCTTGCCTTTTTGTTACCTAGTACCGGAACTCTGCATTAGCTAAGGAAATATAACTTTCACTTCCAAGAATGCATTTACATGCTCCAAATAGCTGAAGGCCTTAATTATCCACGGCTGTATTTTGCTACAGCTTTGAGAATGAAATGTGCATGATGAACAATACCTTGAAACTTGCCCAAAGACAGTGATACAGCCACATCGACGTCTAGCTAAAACAATACATATAAGTCTTTGCTCAAATGGCTCCACATCAGGTCACCAACAACTTACAAACATAGCCATTTAATGAAAGAGAATTTCATTCCCAGATGAAGAACAATAAGCAGCCATATCCCGAATGGGAGTTTTTTTTTTTTTTAAAGCAGCAATAGGGAATAAAATGACAGTTTCCATATAATCATCCTAGCAACAAAGGAAAGATTAAATTTCAGTAGCTGAGACATGATTCTGTTTCTCTCCAAGGCATTTGCAGCAGTATACATTGGAGTACAGTGGTACCTTGTATAAATGAATTAATTTGTTCCACATGAAATTCTGTTAAGCAAATTTTCCTTTGTACAAACTTCCTATAGGAATGCATTGAAAACGGAGTAATCACTAATCATGATGATTTTTATGCTGTACAAATTCGCCCCATAGGCGATTCTGTTAAGCAAATTTCACCTATCTCCGGAATTTTTATGTTGTGCAGATCTTATGTTATAGAAACCGTTTGTTATACGAGAGTCCACTGTATATCCTAGTTAAAATGTCATCTTCCTGACCTGTACCAGCATTTTTATATCCCTTCCCTTAGAAATACACACAGTGTTAGGTTGAAATCCAAAGTTGTGGGAGCAAACTTCAGGCCATGCAATGGCATTTCTCCCTCGTGGTTCCTTGTGCCTACCTTCTGCTCTCCAAACCTGAGGTAGAGGGCCGTCCAACCCATGAAACACAATGGGGACCGTCAGGCCTCTCCCACCCTTGCCACTGATTTCCATTTTCTTCTTTTCCCTCCCCAAGCCAACCCACAGGCTGCAAGTGGGAATGGGGAAAGAGACAAGGAACTGCTGAGGCATTTCCTTTCAGGCTTCTTTCTACTTAACTTCCATAGTTTTTTTTTTCTTGCACATGAACAATCTGACACACATAGAACATGGTAACTGGCATATATACAAAAAGCTGCACACCTACCACTGAACTGACAAAAGGACACAGTGTTCTCTTTATATATAGACTTGGAAATCATGGCAGGTAAAAACAATAAATTTGGCCTCGTTTTAAGTTAGCTAAAGCTGGATTTAGCGTCACTCTTAAGATCTCATTCCTCTCTATCCTCTCGATCATCTACCGCTCTTGAAATCACTGGTTTAATTACTCAGATGTCACAGATAATAACAGCACAGGCCACTTCGTGTGAACCAAGATATTCGTGAATGAGTAACTGAAATACTAAAGGATATTAAGAAAATGTTATTAGTTAAAATCATGACTCAGTCTTGGCTACCAACACATCTTAAACATAAAATAGCTCAACAGTCTCGTTCAAATGGAAGGCATACAGACAAGCACTTGTTCATGGTTTAATTTCCTCAGCCTTTCCCACTGTTTGTTAAAATTATTGTAACCATGAGAGCGAAATAAATAATGCTCTCTTAATGTAACCTGGAGTCTGGCATACACCGAGGACCATGTGCTGTTTGCCCATCTTTGTTCCAGCATAATTGAGGGCATGGGAAGTCATGCCATTCTTTTAAAAACATCAAAACATCTTATACTTATTAAAACAATGATTCAGGAGTTTTGAATAATTTCAAATACCTGTATTTCATACACAATTCCTGATGAGAATTTGGCCCTTTGATAGCTAATGGAAATCTCATCATACCGTCTGGTAACTAAAACAGTTTGGCAATGCAACAAAAAAGTGCAACCAAACAAAAATAGAATGCAAATATCTCTCATAAACAAGAGTAAAGTTTCACAAAGACATAGTTCACAAAATCACTAAAGTTAAACACAACAAAAGTATCACATTGGTTGAAATCTGACCTAGTTTCTCCAGTTACACTATTTCCCCACATCTGGCACATGAACTTCTATCAGAAATGCCCAAATTAAGTGACACAAGAAATCCTCTGGTCTCTCAATTTCAGACTTTTACACAGCAAAATAAGCTGTCCTAAGGCTTGATATTTTTGGCCGGATCTAAGTCCCTCCCGGCTGTGTTAATAAAGCAACTGAAAACAACAGATGTTTTGCAAGAAGAAACAGAATTGTGTCAATACAATAATATAGCAGTGGTTCCCAATCTTGGGTCCCCAGATATTCTTCGACCAAAACTCCCAGAAGCATCCATCACTAGCTCTGCTGGCCAGGATTTCTGGGAGTTGTAGTCTAAGAACATGTGAAGACCCAAGACTAGGAACCACTGCAATATAGGATTTGGGCACAACGTGCAACACTAGATAATTCCAGACGTCTGAATTTTTTAATCTGCTGCAGCAAAATCAGTGAAGTCTTTCAGCACCTTAAACAAATGAATACATTGTACCATAGCCTTTTGTGGTTCAAAGCCAACTGTTCCATATGAAAAAAGCGGCTGCCTAATGTGGTAGGTTCATATGCCCTGAGTACAAAGTTTTTTTTTTTAATGAAGTAAGGCAAAAAGGCCAAACCGTGCAGTAGATAGTGATGCAACACCTTAACAAACAAAAAAGAATCCAGTTGTTGCAAATGTGACTTTCTCACAGCTCGTGATTAACAGGTTTTAATCAAGATTAAAAGCATACTACAGTACAGTTGCTATGCTTATTTATCCCCAATGGCTGCCCATTTGGAGTGGGTCGTGCTATTGTTACAGTATTTTTGTGAGTCTAAAGCAGTGGTGTTCCCTGTAGATATTGCCCAACTGGAGCTGCCATTCACTTTAGAAAGCACAGTGAATGGGGAGGGACGCCTGAAGCAGCAGTCCAACCATGATGGTAAGGCCACACTATGCCCAACTCAAGAAAAGTTAACTTCCAAATAGTTCACTTTTCTAAACTGCACAAAGAGGGTAGCCCTAGTTCTTTCTCCTCAACTCCATGTCAAAAATAATGGAGAATTGCATGGGCCTCTTCTTACAGAAATGTGCCGCTCTGAAGATGTTTTGGAATTTGAAATGGTGGGGTTTCTATCTTATTTTGTTGTATCTCATTAAATATACTTTTGTAGTCAGAATAGGTCAGAACTCTCTACAAGCAGATTTTGTAACAGAAGCACCTTCCTATGGTTCACTGTCATACAGTTAATAGTTTACATTAAAAAAAAAACCAAAAATGAAATGGGCCACATCTGCAGATTAGTGCTAAGAAACCAAAGGTCCTTAGCACGACACCATAACTATATTGCTAGTCAAAAAAGAGACTATTTTCACTGAAATAAACCACTTTAACAAGTATCATGCCTGACAGACCATTACCCTCAGCAGACCCACAAAAACAGTACTTTGACAACCAGAAATAATCATGCATGGCCATTTCATGATCATATGGCTACAAGGTTTATACACTGTTGTGGCAAGACAGGAGAGGATCCAGTAGAAGCCAAAGGCCATTAACAATTTTTGACAGTGACGCAAGAAACCAAGATGTCCCAAGAGGCACTGATGTGACAGTTAGTTGGCATTTTTTTTGCAGAGAGGAGGATATTGTTCTGAAACACAAGTCACAGGACAAGAAACAAGTCACTTACACTGCTGACAGAAGTGCTTCCATAAGACAATTCCAGGCAAGGAATTGTATTCATGTGCTTACTCATTCCCCACCAAATATGTACCAATATTGCTTTGTGTTTTAGTCTCAGTGATGTTAGGCTTATGTGGGAGAAGGAGGGAAACCAAAGTGATCATATGACAGCATACTGGAAATTTTTGATTCTTTGGTCCTGGAAGTAGAAATTACTCTGGTATGCATCAAAATAACTCAACATCTATAAATAGCTTCCCATGCAAACAAACAGGTCTTCCAGTGGTATTTGCAGTTTCCCCCTTGCAGGTCTTCTGTTAAGGATACCTGTTAACATCTTCATTCATTTCCTAAACAAATACTGGATGATGCCTCCCTTCTTCCTAGCACCAAAGCTTCAAAACACGCAGGCCAGGGACTGAACCTGAACCTTCCCAGGACAAGTGCAGCAGTCTCTCTGCCACTTCTCTTTTCCAGATCTCACACCAGTCTAACAGGCATAGTCCTCCAGATCAAGACACCTGGTTGACATGTTGATGCCAGCTACCATGTTGCAGACAAATGCCATTTGGAAGGCTTAAATCACAGCTACCTTCAGTAACATTCACTTACACGTTGACACGGCCAAATTTATCCTTCAGTTTCTTCGCCATGTCCAGACTGGTGGAGCAGAGACATCTGTGATATTACTTTGTTTGTTCCACGAGACAGACGGTCTTGATCTGTATTCACAGACAAGGAGGCCATGGAAATAGGCTGCAGCAATGCGGGCGTTAGGCCAGAGGTGACGGTCAGGTTATGAGTAGCACCTTTAAGTGTAAGATCTTGTGTCGGAAGTAGTGGCTTAAGGATGCTGACAAGGCAGAAAGCAGAGCCACTTTTAGGGATGAAATTTACTTTATTCTTGTCAGGACAGTAAAAGGCTGGAATTTCATGCAAAGGCTTTGGCCTAGAAATGGAGAAAATAAGAATACAAAAGAGATCAAGTTTAACATGGAAAGCTGCGTGTTCTCAAAGGTTACAGGGATTTTGATAGATCAAGTACACATGCAAAACTGAAAATCCACAGTGCGCAACATTTGTGTGACCAGTCATTTTAAATTCAGTTTTTCAACAGCACCACTATATCATCCTAATTCATTCCATTTTAACTGCTACACAACAAGGGTGAGACAACATCCTTCACTGCTCCGCACATTCTTGACTGCAAGACTACAAGATGTGGTGCAAGAACATCTCCTTTAGAATTCTGCCACCATAGTATGTCATTATTTATTTATTTATTTTATTTATTTATTTTAGAGTATTTTTACCCCGCCTTTCTCCTTGGAAAAGGACCCAAGGTGGCGTACAGTAATGAGGGATAATATACAGTCCAGTGCAATTAAGACGTGTTCAAGTCTTTGAGAACAAGGATTTGAGGGACATCTTAGAATTAATAGACAGCATTACATTAAAGCAAGACGGTTGGTTATAAGTAGTCATAAACACAAAGAGCCTTTTCACACGACCCCTAAGATCCACCGGCCACTTGAATTCGGACCAGAGATCTTGGGGGTTTGTCGCTGTTCCTGTATTCCCACCCCCTCCGCACTCCTGTCTGCTGTCTGCGTGAGGGGAGTTTTTGCCTAATGTACTGGTTCCAGAGATTTGAGAAATGTGCATTAGGCAAAAACAGGCATACCTCAGTTTAAGAGTTTAATGCATTCTCTGGGACATTACCTATTACTAAAATTCATAAACTAGAAATGCAGGGGGGCACAATGCATCCTGGGGAAACTTGCTTTGGAAAAAAATTGTAAACTGATGTACAGTATTGTCGGGGGGGGATCGTAAACTGAGGCATTATTTTCAACGGATTTGCTTTTGTAAACTGAAAATTACATTAATGGAGGCGTTCGTATTCTCTACTATTCAAACAATGAAAAAACACAACAGATGGTGAATCACAAGCAGACATCCTTGATCTATACATGTCAGCAACACAATAAAAATATTACGATAAAAGTGAAAGATTAGGAGTACTTCTTTCCAAAGAAGCTGCTGGTGAGCTTCTACAGAAACTAAAAATGTCAACTAAAAAAAAGTTAAATACCAATCCAGATCCTCAATTTTTCAAGTATGCCTTGCTTGTATTCACTTTCCACCATTCTCTCTTCTCTCTTCACCCACTCCACAGCATACTGCGCCCATTAAAGACGCTTCATCCTTACCACTTGTACATTGGATTTGGAGTGATGGTGTCCAATTCCAGCTACATACATTCTTCATGGTCTTTGTGATTAATGCCCCTAGGTGAGTCATTAGCTCAGCAGCCACAGGTAGGGGGGAGGGGTCAGATAAGCAAAGGAGGCAATACGGCTTATTTGACTGTTGTTTCTCCTTTAAGTCAAACATCTAGTCTGCCAATAGACAGCAAACCTGAGGAGGAAAATGAGGCTTTTCCTTTTCTTGGTCCTCAGATCCTAGTATTCAGGAGGAATTCCCCCAGTAGAATTCTGGGGACTTTAGCCAAACAACTAAAGTCCTCACACAAGTTTTGAGTTAAAGGAAATGAGAATGATGGCTTTGGCAGTGATCATTTGCCTGTGAAGAGGACAGCGGAAGGGGCCAGGAGAGATTGAACTCTCCAGGACCTAGAAGGGATGAGGGGACTGGTAATTTTTGAGTGGTACCTTGTACAGAGCATAATGGAGAGTCCCATGCCTAGGCATCCCCACTGCTGGTGCTCTACAAATTCCAGGGAGTGGTATGTCGGTTCCAAAAGCTATCTCTGCTCTGGTCAACTGGCCATAAATATTGCCTAGGATTTGCACTCAAGCCAAGCACAACTTCTTGTTCCCAATTCATCCAATTATTGCTTGGAAACTGGCTCTCCCTTCCACACCCCATGATAATATATAAACAGATTGCAGAACTGAGTCACCATTTATGATCAGATGAAAACAGATTAGTAAGTAGGACATATCATCTACTAGCATATGAACAAATCTGGATATGACAATTTGACAAGCTATTGTTTGGAGAGCGGGAGTACTGTCATAAATCATGACTGCCACGACCATCAATGGGCAATTACAATGGCACTGGTACTCTCTTTTTGAGCTTTACTACTACTTGAGAAATGAGATGAGGAAAGGAAAGACATAGATACAGAAATTATCTGTACCATCAGCACAGGAAGGAATCACCACCTTCAAACAAGAAATTTGACATTTACCTCATTATTGTAATCCACCTTGGGTCCTTTTTCAAGGAGAAAGACAGGGTAAAATCAATCAATCAATCAATCAATATTAATGGGTGGACTCCATTTATGGAGACTGGAAACTGAAATGCTGGACATGCCAACGCTCATTAATTTCAGCGCGCAACGTTTTGACCAAGACAGACTGCTTTTCCATTATGTTCTCCAGCAATATGTACTCTTACAGTCCGGAAATGTTTTGTCTTTACAACATTCTCATTGAACCATAGACTCATAAAACTGTACAGCTGGAAGGATCTCAACAATCATCAAGTCCAACCTCCTGCCGTTTAATTAGTGCCAGATCGAAGACAGCTCATCTTGCTGCTTTCTTCAACCTTCTGTAGATGAAACTAGCAGCGAGGTAAGTGAGGAATTTCTTGGACCTGAGTTTCTTGGCACAGTTAGACTTGTAACTTTTTGGCACAGTTAGAGTAGTTGAAGACTCTCCTCTTTGAATGTCTTGTAATCTGATCTAGGCAGGCTTTATTTAGTTCCTTAGTCTGTTTAGAAGATCTTCAGCAGTGATACCATTGTTATTTCTTGCTGGATTTTTATTTAAATGCTCTCCACCAACATTTTGTGTTCCAGCACATTGTTTTCCTCACAGTTGTATACATCCTTCATGTATGTTACAATCTCTTTCCTGTTTCATCTATTCCTTTTGAAAAAAGTTGTAGTAACTAGCCCATGGCTTCATCAGAAGATGCATTAAACAGCCCCTCAAATAGTAGGCCCTCAATATTTGCTTTAGTGCTGTTAGGTACTCCTACCAATCTGAGCTACAGACATAAATAATTCCTGTAGACACGAACTCAGAGAAACAACCCAGACTGTGCTGTGCTGCATGCACCTGTTGAATTGACGGGGAGTGTGCTTCTCTCATAAAAGGGGGGGCTAGAAATTTGTGGTCCTCTGATAAATTATGCTATGAGATGTACTAAATTTCATCCCTCAAAAAATCTCTCATAGGTTGCCGTATTAGTGTGGTATCTATAAATGTAGATACCCAAAGGAGCAGAAAAGTAAAGCCCATCGGCTCCAGTTTTCTATTCTGCTTGTTTACAGTGAGAATGTCAAGGAAACACAGCAAAATAAGCGGTCCTAAGGCTTGATATTTTTTGGTCTTTTTCTGTTCCTCTTTCTGCCTCCTTGCCCTCTTTCTCAAAAGAGTTGGAATCCTTCTGAGTAGTTTGTCTTTGGCATGGAAGTGTTACTGACACCGATATCAGAACTGCTGATACTGATGCCTTTACTGAAAACACTGCCTTTGAACTTTCCTTAGTCAACTATACAGCAGTCAAACAATCTAATGTTGCCATATTGACCTTTTAGGAGCTAGAATGGCAAACTGAAGCAGAAGTAGAATACAACAGTCTATTTTAGATAGATAAATCAGCGCCTTGGAAGAGTTTCTTCCAATGATAAAGCTTCAGGTGTTGACTCCTATTTCCATGCCCCATCCACCTCAATGAGGCATGAAATGTCCCTGAGGGAGAGTAAAAATATCATGTTCATCTAAGGGAGTAATTTTCCCCTCACAGGTCACACACTTTAAAAGGCAACAGAGGCCATAAAAGGGTAGAGGTTTTGTTTTTACTAATACAATTGACAAAACAATGAATTTATTTAATAAAATATGCAGAATTACTTACAAGCTGTCCTCAAACACTTTCACCTTCTCACAGCCCTCAGGAGGTTCACGTTTGAACATATAGCTGTTATTAGGCTTTGGTGAGGTGGCATATTTGGGCAGAGGTGAATTGTTTCCATTTTCTGTAATTAAAAAAATCAGTTTCTTAACCATAAACAAAATATTTATCACATCACTTACCACTTTCTCCCCTTTCTCCTCAACCCTCTGCACTTAATCCTGCTAAAAGTTTAATGCTAATTTATTCCTAAAGTAAAAGCATCCTCTTCCTGGTTATTAGTGTAACACTCCTACTATAAAATACAAGGTAAATAAAAGTCATCACTCCTTATTAGTCCTGTTCCATTGTTCTCAAGAAGCAACAACAGTTATTTTTGACACATTTAATAAAATGGGTGTTTTTCATTCAAGAGCACAATAGAAGAGCATAAGCCAGCACTTGACCCATGTAATATTTCTCCCCCATTATTTAACGGAGGCACATACCAAAACTATTATGGTAAGTCACCATTAAACTGCAAAATTAGACATCCCTTATTAATTAACAATAATAATTAAATGTACTTCCATCATGGGTATTACAGAAACAGCTCAATTACCAGAAATTAGTTACAGGTAACTACTATAAATTGTGGTATATATTCACTCCTTGCCTGGCAAAGGAAATCTTTGTGTGTGTTTTTTAACATAGGGAGGGTTAGAATGCAACTACACAGCACAAAGAACAGAATGTGCCGAGATCCTCATTTTTCAAATCAGGTTTCCACAAGTGACATCCCTGTAGCTATTCAGACACCAAACAACTGGCAGGAATCTGCAGGGGCAAAGGAAGAGGGCTGTTTTTGTACCACAGGGGCTGACTCTGACAAGGTGCTAATTGTCAGTTGTCACCTCTTTTCTTTTTAAAATTTATTTATTTATTTATTTATTTATTTTTGGATTTATACCCCGCCCATCTTCCCTAAGGAACTCTGGGCGGCTTACAAAGCTGATCAAATCAGCAAATATACATAACACGAATACAGGACATAAACAACAATGAGTTTAAAAAATGCACCCTGATCAAAACTAGTGTAGCTCAATAAAAATCATACAGGTAGAGCTAACCAAAGAGCAGATGGCGGCGGGGGAAAAAAATTTAAAAAAATTAAACTTGGTCTCGAAAGCCCTCGCGGAACAGGAAGGTTTTCCAGCAGGGACTCTGCAGAGCGCACTTCGCTGGGGAGGCTGTTCCACATTGAGGGGGCAGCCACCGAGAAGGCCCGATTACGGGTTGAAGTTCTTCGGGCCTCCCGGGGGTGGCAACCTGAAGCGAGTGCGCTCGCGACTCGTTGATCTCTGGGCGATCCGCTCTACCAGGTAGTCTGGTCCCAAGCCATGGAGGGTTTTATAAATTAAAACCAAGACCTTGAATCTGATCCGGAACGCAACGGGCAACCAATGCAGGCAGGCCAAGACTGGGGTTTCCTGAAGTAAAAGCACCACCCTGAAAGCCTCAAAAACCACACAAGGACTCTACTGGTGTGCAACACTGTCCCTTTGTCTTCAGATGAGGGAATCACAGTGGGCAGAAGGTAGGAAAAAAGCTGCATTAACCCAATAAGAACATATTTAAATCATCCCTACTGGCCCAACCAATCAACTAACCAACCAACCAACAAAAGATGTACTTGTTGCATCTCAAATTTATCTGTGCCTAATCTGCTGCGAACTGTGAAGTAAATTGCCAGTGTCATCACCGTCTTCTTCCACCTAGCTCTTGCAAACTCTATTTCCCTTGCAGAACAATCAAGACTTTGGTCTACATATAATGGCTAAAATCCTGTTGCCTTGTTATGCACGAGGAATACAAATTGGGTAGCCTTCAGTCACCTCTAGTTGCAACGAGAAAGTCCCTGATAGAATCCCCAAGCACCTGCCGGTGTACCCATTAGCTGCCAGCTAGAGATAACAGAATAGTGATCAAAGGTGAAAATCTGTGGCTAAATGCTTTGCATGAAACTAAGCAGCCCCTGAATTCTGGCCCCCAGATCAAACATCTATGCAACAAAGAAAGTTCCACGGCCAGAGACTGTCCTCAAGTTTGTAACATGGAAAAAGCATTAAAAGGAGTACCCTTCAAAGAGTACCTTTGTCTCTGGGCTCTCCGAGCAAGTCATCAGCCGAGCACGGGCTTTCTTCATTGCTCTCGTTAGTGATGGCAAGGAACGAGCTAGGGGACACAGACTGACACCTGCTGCTGTTGTTACTGCCCTTCTCGGCCCCGCCTGGAGTCTGCGTGTCAATGCTACGAGTGCTGCTGCTGCGCTGCACCAGAGGAGGTGGAGCTCGGTGTCCATCTGGAATATCTTGTGGCTGTGAAGCAAAAACATATTATATCCATTTTGCCACAAAGCAGACAATTAATCTTCTCTGGATAAGAATTACATTACACATTAATAGACTATTTCAGTCCTCAGTATCAATAAAGCTCTTTAGCTCAAGATTAGTTGTCCATCAGACTACTACAACAAAGAAAGAAAAAGATGAAGACAAACTTAAGGAGATTTGGAGTCTGGGGAACCACTCCAAGGAAGAGGAAATATTATATATTTATGTGTGTGCACACATGTGCATTAAGAGGATTTAAGAAGGATGATCATGTACAACAAGCAACTAAATTGCCTGAAGGCAGGGTTCCTAAGGGGTGACCCCCCTCCATCATCTCTGCTTTCCTTTTCCTTAAAAAGGAATTGCCTGCAAAAACTTTCATATTATGTATATATATCTGGTCTTGGGAAAAATATAACACACAGCTAGTAGGATACCTCCAAATATAATGAGGCTGGTTCAGCATGATGCTCCTCACTGAACAAATTATGGTTTATTAAGCAGCAAATAATACCAAGCTTTCAGACTCCCCTCATACCACCCCTTCACCCATGCCCCCACACCAATCTTGATTTCTATTACGTCTAAATGAGGAACTCTGATCTAATAAGTTTAATAATTGGATATTAACCCATTTGATTCTCTTTTGGGCAAGATGAAGAAGTGTTTCAAAGAGACCAGGATTGAAGTACAAAAGCAATCACAGATCAAAAAAGAAGTATGTGGCCCTGAGATGTCCATGCCTGGCTTCCTCAGCAGCTGTTTTTGAAATCCAAATCATTATGTCTAAAGAGACCCTAGATAACCCTAGATGTCCCAGCATTTTAAGTAAAACTGTCCAAATAATGCTATAAATGAAACCTTCACTTGTGTCTCTACAAGACCTCATTGTCTATTTTTCATTGTCTATTTTCTATTTGGTTGTTTTTTTATTCACTACCTCTGAGGTGAACACCTTTGGTAGGTTGATGGACCCGTTTCTTTCTCCCATAAATCACGCAGGGGCCATGTAAAATGCCAGAAAGGAGGTGCTAGAAGTCAATTTCTGCTCCATTTATAGATTATGGAAACTCGTCTTGATGTTCCCACATGTACTCCATGCACACTTTCTGGAAGGATCTCTTAAAACTAAATTTGAGGTGTTTACTCTTCATTTAATTTCTTTGTTGCTTCATTCCTGGAAAGTACTGTTGTCAAGGCATCTCAAAATAAGTGCCTAGAAAAAAAAGTTTTAACGTCTCGAGATAATTAAGGTCCAGCTGTGTGGAGAGGTTGCATGCCTTAGCGGACTTGAGAGGTGGGGAGTTTCTAGGTCCTAGAAACATAGCAGGAGAAGAAGCCAGATGTACTAGGCATGGCTCAGGTGGTTTAAAGATCCAAGGTGATTGGATAATGATACTATATATATTGATCAGACAAGCATATGTCTTGTTGACTGTATGATTACTTGATAGTTTGACTGTTTGATCATTGGATGCTCTGTTCTCATTGCTGAAATTCTGTACTGGACTGGATTTCTATGTTTCTGAAAAGTTCTGTGGAAAGAAGTAATCAATTCCAGATACTGCTGCATGTACTGTATATAACGTAAATAGACTGCTAAACCCCAGAAGCATAGACTGTCTTCATGGAATCCGTTTTCTCTGCTGCAAAGCTACTGTCTGTTTTTCTGCAACCTGAGTTGGACAACGCAGTTCATCGTTCACTCACGCTGACAACTATATTTTGGAGTGGTAATATTATTGTATATTAGGTTTTATTTCAATAAGTCAACTGCTCACATATCAAAAAATAATTTTCTCCTTAAATAATCTAGTTTCTGATTTTGAAAAACTAATTATTTTGCTATCTGTGAAGATTCTCAGTCCTCCAGGTGAGTTTATCTGGAAGCTTAGTCATGGCAACTGCTTTTCTTGAGAGATTGAAACATTTTGCTACTCATTCAAACAGCTTCATCATTTTGTTGCAACCCACCACAAACTATATAAAAGATGAATCACTGCTCTAGAGGCTTCAAGACGTACCCGTTCCCCTCCCCCCCCCCCCTTGCGCGGGGGGGGGGGGAGAGGAATTAATAGAAGTGGGTGGATTAGTCTGCAAGGATGAAGACAGCAAAACTGCCTTGGAGCTCTTTGCCTATCCCTGACCAACATGTTAGTGGATACCTCTAAAAGTCATCAATAAATCTGTACTCACAACAAGCTGTTCCTCTTTCTCGCCTGTCTCCTTTATTATTATTTCAATTTCTTGATTTAGCCCCTCGATGCTGTTACGGAAACGCGATCCCGTAGACTTGGCAATTGGTATTACAGGGACTAGCACACTCTTTGGGACAGGAGCCTGAAATCATTCCAAAATAAGGAAATAACTGTTATAGAATTATAGCTTACAAAAGGAATTATCAATGATCCTATGGTTCCAAATTCACATTGCATAGAAAGTGACTCTTGGCGGTTTGGAGAAATTTGTGATTGGCACTACAAGTCATTTCATTTTATGGAGAAGACTTTTTACTTTGGCCCTCTGAATACTTTGCAATTCAGAAAGATTACTGGTTTCTCTCAGTTCAGTCCCTCAGATCACAAGCCATGTATGACAAATGTCTCATTCAAGGCCAGGCTAACTTCAAAATCTATACTCAACCACTTCTGTTTTTACAACAGAAAAAGGATGAACACTGGAACAATGCAGATGAGACGGCCAATGGAAGAAGACAGCTCACTAGTATCAGCAGCAGAAAACAGACTCTGTTTCCACTGCCAAAATGTTATACGCTTTGGTCATCTCAACAGGGTTTGTTTTCTCCTCCTCCTTTAATAAGATAGCACCTCTGACTTGAATATGTTGTTCTTCATGGATACTAAGATGCACAGCATCATATTAAAACAGGTATATGAGATTTTGGGTTGTAATAGGCTTGGGCGACTAGCCTGCTTTGCAAAAGAATCCCGATTTATATCTCAAATGTCCAAGTGTGCAGTCAAGGGTACAACTCCATCCATGCAATATCTGCTGAAGGGCCAACGGCAAGCAAAGAAATCTAGGAACCATGGTTCATAGAGTGCTCAAAATATTACTACTGCTTCTCAAAACCTACAGCTTTTCTCCCCTTCCCATGTTTCCCAATGCTGAATGAATGAATGAATTTGATTAACTGTCCGAGACCAACAAAATATTACATTCACAACCAAATTATTCTATCTCTAAAACATCTATGCCCATTATAAAGCAACCTTCATGCTGTTGCACAGAACAAAATTTGAAGCATTTTTCTCAGTCGCAAAATTCCTTCTATTAGCATTGTTGTCATTTTTTAATCTATCTGCTACCAGCTTTTTTTTTTACAGTAGGTGGAGCTCTGTTTCACCTTGAAGTGACTGAAATGCAACTAATTTTCTTAAAACAGAAAAACTACAAACCTTACATTTGTCATCACAGTCTCACCTGGCATTGGTTAATGGCTGCATGATTACCATGGAAAGGAGACTGTCTTTCTTTATCCCGGTGATGCCTGCTACTGTGTTTACTTCTTTGCAGTTGCTGACGTAGCTTGGCAATCTAGAAAGAAAAACCAGTTTAGATTTAGCTGTAAAATTAATAATGAAAACTATGGATAATTATGGCAAAAGCTATATTAAGTGTCACAAGTATTTGTTGTTCTTACGAGCCACCAAGTCTCCTCTCACTCCATGAAGGAGAGGTCTCTAAAATGCCTTGACCTCAACAGCCCTACTTAAGTATTTGGTTCTCTTTGTTCCTGCTGCCTTCAGACTTTAACATAAGAACATAAGAAGAGCCATGCTGGATCAGGCCAAAGGCCCATCTAGTCCAGCTTCCTGTATCTCACAGTGGCCCCACCAGATGCGTTTGGGAGCGCATGAGAATAGATCTCTGTCTCCTGATAGCACTCCCCTGCATCTGGCCCTTGAAGTACCCTGGTTTTAAGCCTGGGGAATTACACATCTCCACCATGGTTTGTAACCCGTGATGGACTTTTCCTCCAGGAATCTGTCCAATCCCTTTTAAAGCGTTTCTCAGCGTTGTTAAATTTTCCAGAGAATATGGCCTTCTCAGGAGGTGTCCAAAGTAGGACAGCCTCCGTTTCAACATTTTTGCCTCCACAGATAGTTCAGGCTGTTTGTCTTTTTGGGAGTCCCAGTTATTCACAAAGCTCTCCTCCAGCACAATATTTCAAATGAATCTATTTTTCCCTGTCAGCTTTCTTTACTGTCTACTAGAACTCAGACCCACCCATATATGGTGATTGGGAATACAAAGAGCCTGAATGATCTCAGTCTCTTGTGACAGGTCTTTTCTAATTCCTTCTTTTTCTAATAACATAAGAAATGCTGCAGTGGCTTGGAAATGGCATTTGTGCCTGAAAAGACAAGTTCTGGTTCTGATTGTGGTGTGCCCCCACGCTTAGGGTAGGGTCTAATCTGCAGGGGTAATTATCTAGCTCTTCAATAGTCAATCAAACCAGACACTTTAGCGTTCAGATAATGTAAGATTGCAGTAACTTGTACAAAAAATAATGTAAGACTGCTGTAACTAAAGATCTGAAATAATCTTGTACTGTGAACAGTTTCAGAAGTGGTACATTTAAAAAGCAGCACTTCAGGAACCTGTCCTAGTTCCAACCCAGCTAAGCCCTCGGGGCCCATGTCCCCCTCGGCAGCTGTCACCCCTGCTGGGGCCAGAAAGTAGGTGATTCCCCATTTAACTTCACAACTGGCCAAGTCCGGGTTTGGGAGCACATTCTCCCCACTATACTCCCAACAAGCACACCTAGTCTGCAGAAGATTATTTTATTAAAATAAATGATACAAGTCAGATTGAAGGAAAGCACCCTTTTAGAACTTTGAGCCAATTATAAATTAACACTGAACAGGTCGGAGGAAGAATCACAACACAAGAAAAATAACAAAACTCGGTTGTCCATTTTATTTACCTTAGGAGACCTCACAGTAGACTTAGGCCCCTGAGATTATTCAGAATTCAAATCTTATCAAGAGAGGAACAGGCGAACATCAATAGACATGGGGCTCATTTTGGTCTTTTAGGCTGTCCAGCTTTTGCACTTTTTGCCTTCTCCATCCAACATTGATGACAATTATAAATCCCAATTCAGCCTTCCATAAGCCTCCAAGAATACAACTCTGAAAATCCTGGGGGGGGGGGGGGGAAACATAAAAGTGAAAACGAGGAAACTTTTACAAGGCTGTCCAAGTTGACTTGAGCTCTGCTTCACTCTCTGATAAGGCAGACATCGTGTCAGGAGAACTAATTTATCCACCCCAGCTGTTACCACGGCACCTCACAAACAAGATGGAGATGAATCAGCTCTTGGCACGTCTTCACCATCTTCAAAACTAGTTTGGGTTGTCTCCTCTTGTTCGACTCTCTGTACTTATATCAGCATAGTAAAATGACAAAAACCATCTAGCTGACCCTTATTTCTATACACTACATGTCCTGCTCCCTATTATTGCAACATTCACTTATGTAATAAAGCAGGGCAAGGAGCATACACAGCACTACCCATATCAGTACATCGTTAACCTATACACTTGTATCAGTTTCAGCTTTAAAACGTTATGCCACACAATGCCAGGAATAGAGGGGGAGGACATAACCCTGCTCTCATTGTTTATATAGGTGACAATAGGAGATGATATATCACTAAGAGTATCTTTTAATTTCATATGGAATTTAAAAGCTGACAAGTATTTTAAAAAGAAAACAGATCTACAAATGGAAGGAAAAATGGAAGAATGGAAGGAAAAAATATCTAACTAAATTGATTAAATATAAGTAAATTGGGGAGGTGGTAAAAAGAAAGTGGAGAATTAAATCTAGAGGATAGAAAACTGACTAAATTTGAAAAATTATAAAATACTTGGAAAGAAATAGATGGGGGGAAAAGAGAAAGGAGTAATATACAGAATTTTTATAGACCAGAGGGAATAGTTGGAAGTTCTAAAAACAGCATGTGAGACAGATATGGGGAAGATAGCTGAAGTGGATTGGAAAAAATCGAATACAGTCTTTAAAAAATGTAAATTAGGATAAAAGAATATGAGCACAAAGTTAGATGGAAATTGTATTTAACATAGTTAAAATTAAATACTATAGATCTCAAATATTCTAAGAAATGTTGGAGATGCAATAAAAAGATAGAATGTATTTGTGGTGGAATTGTAAAGCAATAGAAAAAGTATCTGAAAAAAATAGAGAATTGTTGGACGTTAATACTGAAATGGTTCCAAAAACAGCACTGTTCCTGAAATGGTAACGAGTCTGATGACTGCAGCTTGATTGCTCATAGCAAAAAATTGGAAGCAGAAATGGGGGAAAATGGAACCTTCAAGAGTGGAATAATGAAATGTGGAATATAGCAATTAATGGTAACTGACTTCACAAATTAAATAACAAAGGGATAACGATTAATATATTATATTTAATTAAATATGGGAAGAATTTAGAAGAGCTGTGCTGTGTAATGGGAAAGGGACCTAGGCAATTATTATGTGGATATTTATCAGGGTTCTTTTTTTTGGGGGGGGGGGAGGGTTAGATAAAAGAGAAGGAAGGAGTTTGATTACAGTATAGGCAAAAGTATGTAATATAAAGGTCTGCGCTAGTATTTTTAGTTTGTGCATTATATTGTGAGAGTTAGTAGTATTTTGAAAAATAATTTTTAAAAAATTAAAAGAAGTAGCTTTTATACAATCAAATGGAGACACCTGTTTGGCTTATGAAGTTTTTTTTTAATATCTAGACTTTGCTCTTGCTTGCAGGAGCATCCTTTGAGCAAAGCTCCACTTGCCAATAGGGAGGGAACATGGCTGATTTCCTTCCCTTTCAGAAGATTGGGAGCCTTTTCATAACAATATAAGAACATAAGGAGAGCCGTGCTGGATCAGGCCAAGGGTTCATTTACTCCATTTTCCTGTATCTCACAGTGGCCCCGCCAAATGCTTCTGGGGGCACACGAGACTAGATATCTTGACTGATTCATGATTTTAACGGCTGCTGTAGTAATTTGTAAAAAAATCTATAAAAAAATGAATCCTTTCTAGAAACCAAATTCTTCTACTGGGTCAAAATCCTTCCATGGATGGAAGAATACTCAAGTTTGTATTCTGTAAATGTAGATTACACAACTATCATTTTGGAACATTCAAAACCACAATTTCTGCGCAAATACTGTGCCAATCAGGTTATACTGACAAATATAGATTTCTCAACCTCTTTGAGCTGATCCGTGCTGCCCCAAGATGCTGAACGTTTATGAGATCCTTTTTTCTTTTCCAAGTACTCTTCAGCCCAAGCACTCTCAGTCTAAAAAACATAAGATGACATATTAACTTTTTTGGAAGAATCTTAGGACAACTACATGCAGGCTGAATATTTTTTTTAAAAAATACATTTAGAAAATGAGGAAAATAATATATATCAAACATCCTTTAAATATGCCCTGGCTTAAAGACTGATGAAGCTGTTTGGATGAGCAGAACGGATTGATCAGTTTTCAATCCATTCCTATGGGGGACCGCGTTTTGAACAACGAAAATTACGAATTACAAAAGATCCACTGGACTCTGCCCAGAGCGGCTTTCTGCCAGATGGGTGGTATATAAATCAAAAAGTAAAATAAATAAGTAAATCTATAGAGTGTAAAATGCAATCATATAAAAGTAGAGATACCTTTTTGCAGCTGCTAAACATAATTCTATCCTACAATCAAAAAGCTGGTTCATTTAAGACCAGGGTTTAGGTCTCTCTAGAATTGGCTTAAGCCTCACAAAGCCAAGAAGCAGTTCTTATCCCAATTTGGTAGATGTTTTCTTAGTACATATAAGGCAATTCTTACCTGTGTGGCTTTGTCCCTCATGCAAGGTGCAGCTTGGCCATGATGATCACGAGGCCACTGGCCAGCAAGGTATGGTGCAGCAAGAATATCTAGCGAAGGCGTGCGACGAGCAATACTGGACGGGCTTGATGATGGTGGCCGTGTTTTATCAACTAAGAAATACATATAGACACGCAAACATCTCCATGAGTGAAAAGAAAACACTTCTACATTCAGATTTCCATTCCACCTATTACTGTATGTTATTAAGCAGATTACACCCTGTGTCCTCAAACACCAGTTCAAAATTCATACTGATTAAACTCTTTTGTATGTTTAAGTGTTGCATTATTTTGGGCATCAATGACTTCACATAGCACTTGACTGTCCAAGAGCTGATGTTTAAAATCAAAGTACTGGGCCACAGATGCACCAATGAAGTCCATAAAGGCTCCCTACTAGGAACAACAGGAGTAAGTCTTAGATCCATTGCTGCTATCAATATGCAGCATTTACATCTGTTGTCCTGTTGTTGTTCCATTGTGGTTTTGTATCACTGGGGTTTTTTTCTTTTTCTTTTCTTTTATCTTTTCTAGTTTATTACTATTATTATGTTTTTGGTTGTCTGATAAGTTGTTGTTGTTAACTGCCCAGAGTTCCCGTTTGAAGAAAATCGGATTGCGGTATACAAATATATAAATATATAAATATATAAATAAAATAATTTTTTAGCAGTTACCAGCACCATGGCAGAGCTCTCTGCTGGTGTCTGACTTTAATTTCCCATCTCCAACCTCGAGTGAGTAACATCCAGTAGCTCAATATATTTGCCATTCTATTTCCTCAGCAGTATCTCACAAGAACATTGTGGAAAATCAAAACTGTGGCCCACGGTTACTCATTGCCACTGATGGCCCTTGGCAAGATACCCTGGCAAAAAGAATGACCAGTGTAAAGTAACCTTACCAAGCACTATCAAAGTGTCCTTTGTCCAGGGTCTACCCAAACTAAAATGCCAGTCCTATTTGGACTCATTATTTTTCTGTGCATACCTAAAGTTTGTGATTTCACTTAAATCCTTAGCCAGATTTGTAAGAATCTAATTAGCACAGCAATGTTCATATATTAAGACATTTGCTTTCATATATTACCCTGCAGCCTAGCAACTGCTTGTAAAAAATTGATAGTTCTTTACTCATCAGTACTTAACCTTTCATTTCAAATCAAAAGTTTCTTTCATGTACTGTATAGTTATTGCCCGACAATAACTATTTACTGTACAAGTCACAACCAGCAATCTCATTTGGACACAGGCCCCTTCCAAATTCATGATACTATGCTTCTATGAATCTATTGATGTCTGCAAAGTTTCCATACATCATGTCCTCACTCTTCCTCTTCCTTCTCTCTCCCCAGCATGCCCTCCCCATTCCCCACCCTTTCCCAGTCCCTGTCTATTGACGCTGGCTGATCTGGTAGTGGAACCTTTTTGTTTTTAGGAAGAAGACTCTGGAGAAAAGGCTGTAGAATGTCAAGGAAAGCTTGGGACTGCTAGACCTTTTGTGAGGGACAAGACAAACCAGCATCCTGAAGCAGAGGGCCAGAAGCAGCGATGCTGGGAGAAACACTTCCCCTCTTTCTCAATTTTAAGAGTCAGCAAGAAGCAGCCTTGCTCCATGCTGAGGATACACACACACACACACAATATAGAACTTGTGTTTGTTCAGGAATAAAAGACAGAAATATAATTGATCTGGGAAAATCCAAGCTCAAATAAAAAATTCAGTTCCACAAGGGGGCAAAATAAAATGGGAAGGATCAGAAAGGATTTGATTCATATCTTGCACTAATATGTGGCTCTCTTACTAATCCAAATCAATGAGCAGGCAACTGAACTACCTCTTAGGCAGCAACAAATACAGTGTATGGGTGAGGCCTCAAAGGCTACAAACAAAATGACAGATAAACATCTACACTCCATTTTGGCAACACAGAACAGAATATCTTGCATTTAAAATGTATTATTATTATTTTTCCTCCTATGATTTCAACAGCAATAAAGCAAAACAAAAAAGACAAAAGGAAAATTATAAGCAATTTTAAATTTTGCAGTTGAACAGGCAACACGATGCTTCCATAATTTAAGGAAAAGCGGATTATTATTCAGTACTTGAGAAGGTCACTCTTTACTAAGCGATGTGTTTTTGCCACTGACAGAACATAATCTAAACATAGTATCAGTAGGAAATGAAAATTATTCTACTTCCTAAATTCAAAAAGTTGATTTTCACATAAAAAAGAGCAGAAAGATAAAAAAAATTAACATTCTACATTATTTTTCTGTATTTTTATTACTTTAAAAATTGTTAGATTTTGAAACCTGCAACTAGTTACTTCAGTTGTGGAGAGGTGAAAACATTTGGTTCAGCAGAAGCTACCCCTATTTTCAAGGAGTGCAAAACAGCTTCCCTAGTATAAGGGAAAATGCTTCTTACTCTCACTGGCATCATTAGCTGTTGCACAGATGGGAAAAATATGACATTTACCTAGGTTTCAACTGCCAAACAGCCTACTGTACAAAAGGGATGCTAACTACAAATAAGAAGGCACAGGCCAAAAAAAAAAAAAAGGGAGGCAAGTAAATATGTTAAGCAACACTATTTATTTAGTGTCCCCTTGTTAAAAGCTTTATTTTACTGACCCGGAATTTCTGTTCATAGAAGATTCTGACACATATTTATTAAGAAGGTCAAGTTAATATGAGGGACCTTGACCATCCAGAGTTTATTTATTATTTATTTATTTGAATTAGTTTCATTTGCTACACAATACTTTTGAAGAAACATATTGGCTCAAATACAGTAGCAGAATAGTAAGGCTGACAGTGTTATTTTTGGAAATTAAAATTTTCTGCCCCCCCCCCCAAAGGTCCTGAGACTCTTTTGGGATCTCTTTTGTTGAGAGCTCCTTGGGACCACAGGACAGGGGTCTTTGATTTCCAAAAATCAAAGGTGCAATCTAAGTTCCACTACTGGATTTCAGCCATGTTGACAGTTTACATTTCTTCTAATTTCATCTAATAGCATTTTGTCTTTTATCATTAACTTCAGACGTTTGCCATTAGATTGTCATTTAATTATTTGATTACTGTATAAAGTATGGGGGAAATGTAATTAATCTCATAAATATCTTAAGAAGTTTGTTTTTCTGTCTGTCATAAGAACATAAGAAGAGCCATGCTGGATCAGGCCAAAGGCCCATCTAGTCCAGCTTCCTGTATCTCACAGTGGCCCCACCAGATGCCTATGGGAGTGCATGAGACTAGATATCTGTCTCCTGCAACCACTCCCCTGCATCTGGCCCTTGAAGTACCTTAGTTGTAAGCCTGGAGATTACACATCTCCATCATGGTTTGTAACCCTCATAAGACAGGTTCCCCAAAATATCTTTGTAATGCTACATTATTCAAAATGACATAACTAAGGAGGTGCTATCCTAAATCTGGTTCCCCCCACAGCTCCAATTGGGGCCACACTCATTACCTTTTGGCAATGTCTGTTCACAGGCCTTTTGTAGCCTCTTCTGCAAAGCATGCCTGAGAGAACAAATAGCTGGTCAGATAGCTCAATGGTTTATGTATCTGACTACAGAGCCAGAAGCTGGGAATTCGATTCTCCACTGTGACTCCTATGATTGGAGGCCTTGGGTAAGCCACACAGTCCCAGAAGTGGCCCAGAAGAAGGGAATGGTAAATCACGGGTGGGTGTTCTTTGATCGACTCTGCTGAAAGTGAGCCATATGAACAATGGCTCTGAAATCCTTTCCCTCTATAAACTACATAGTTCACTGATTTTCCGCTAGGCTTTCATTAACTTTATTTTAGCACACAATGTATATTGTAACTAGCACTTATTTTAAAAAACTAACTTGGTGGTGACACATATCCCAACATAAATAAATCTAATGAACAAAACATGTTAAAAACACTTTTCATTGTTGCTGTGAAATTGGTGTCACCAGGCTACCAAAAAAGGGGGGAGACCCATTTCTGCTTATAGTATATGCTGAGATATGGGAGAAAGGAGTACCTGGAGGAAAGAAAAGATGAATGGGGGGGGGGACTGGATCAGGGAAAGAAGAGACTACGTACATTTCCTAGTTGGTTAATAAGAGTAATAAATTCATATGTTAACCAATTCACAACATACACAAACAAGCACAGCAGGGAATCTTCCTTTAGCACATGCTGAGCCAGATTTTCAGCGAGATTATTTGTAACCTACTGCTACTAATATGACAAGGCCCTGTGTAAGAACTGCTATGGCACTAGATGGGCGGGATATAAAAGAAATAAAATAAAATAAAATAAAAGTATAACAGTCACATATAAAAACTGGATGCTACTCACTGATGAGACCTGATATGAGATTTCTTTCTCTACTACATGCATTATACAACACAGTGTTAAACACAAATAATTATTGTATCAAATAAAATTTTATATTAATTCAATTGCCCTTTCAAACTCATGAAATTTTCCTGATATTTGTAGTTTTCTATTGTTTACAGGAGGCCAGTGTTGAGAAACCTAACAATTCACAGGCATGCACACAGAAAAGAGCTGTGCTAAGGATACAAGATTTGTCTCACAGCGCTCAAAATACAACACTGATAGCTACTATTAATTTACAACCTAAAAGTCATTGCTTAATTTCACATATACCTGTGCTACCCTGAATAATACCTCATTGTATATGGAGTAATTGTGAATCATACGATCGATGATCTCTTACTTGTAATAAAGACATGCATTTGTTAGGCTGATACTGTACTTAGGAATATGTTGCCCAAAACCAAACAAATTTATTTATTTATTTATTTATTTATTTATTGCATTTGTATCCCGCCCATCTTCCCGGAGGAACTCTGGGCGGCTTACAGAATAGCGACAAAGCGCTATGTTCAGAAATACAATATATCGTAATACAAACAAAACAAAACAATAGGGACAATAAAGCAATTAAAACAATTTAAAATCACAACACACATGAATACCCTAGCATCGCCATCCAGAGGAGGCAAATTACTTAGGGGCAAGTATTGATGGCGGCAAGAGAAAAAAAGAATATATATATATATATTAGTACTCGCCAAAGGCCTCGCGAAAAAGAAGCGTTTTCAAGGCTTTGCGAAATGTAGTCCCTCTTCAACCTAGTACATGTTTAAAGCTATTTTCTGAATTTTTTTTATTTCTGAACCCATCAAATATGGATTTTCTGATCCAGCTTCGTAGGCTGAGTATATTCCACTAAAAAAAAATTGACTTCAACCCAGCAAGCCATGGAGTATTTCCATTGTCATTTTCTGTCTTGTGCTGTTCCTCAGCCCTCCCCTTCTCCCACAACTGCTCAGCTGCTAGCTTCACATGATGTGACCTAAATAACAAGAGATGCACTTGCTTCAAGTTAGCAGTTACAACAGCTGGGTGGATGAACAATGGCGGTATTTCAGCAATGTTTTAATTTTATGAGGCCTAATTACACTATGGCCAAAGGTTACGAAAGTATTCTCGGATTCTATACCCTACAGATTAGCTGTTGTGGACAATCAAGTTATTAATTTTCTGTTAAGGGGAAAAACACTTATTTTAAACACTTATTTTAGTAAATGCAACTGCTTAGAAGATTGTAGTCACCTATAACAAAGATGGGCATAAGCATATATGCATTATACAGACAAACAAGTGATAAGATTATATATAGAGAGCACTGGAATAACTAATCCACTGTCCTATAACATTCTTCAACTGATATTTTACAACTTATTCACAAAGATAAATGCACATCGAATTTCAATTAGATATACTATATAACTTTAAAATGAAGCACTGGCAGCAAATATTATAATTGTTACTTTTAAAAAGATTTATATCCCATTATGGAGACTTATTAAAAAGTATCTTAAGCACAGACAAATTTACTAAAACTTTCTTGCTTATCTGTGATAATTGTATCCAGACAACCAAGAAAATGAATCTTCTTCCCCTTTTCAGTTTCAGCTGCAAACATGCATACTCAGGAAGGCTAGCCACAATTATTTTTGAAATGTTACATTTTTGGACTTTCCACCAAAATTAGATAACACTGTGACTCCCCAAAACACATTGGCATCACTGATATCTATTATCAGCACAGACAGTATAGGACAGAGGTGGCGAATGTTTGGCACTCCCAGATGTTTGGGACCACAGCTTCCACAGTCCTTGGTCAATGGAAATGCAGATTTGGAATTCTGGGAGCTGCAGTCCTGAACATTTGGAGTGCCAACGGTTCACCACCACTGGTATAGGATTTAGCAAACAAATCTGATTCACACCTCTCAAACTAGTGGGGCCACCTAATGGTTACTCTTCAATTCCCTCATTCTGACACCACAGCCTTAGCGCAAGTAGCATGACAGAGGGGAGACTGGGCGTGTTTTATCAATTCACAAGTGACCACTCAAAGGGTGACGGTCACAGATAAGTATCCTTTCCTCCTCCTTTGTGGGCTCTCTGATTCACACATACAGGGGACTCCCAAGCTAACTTATTGGCTGGCACACAGAGTCTTGCTAGTTAAAAAGAGAGCAGCACATGACAGAACAATGCACCAAGTTTGGCTCTCACATCCAACTTATAATGATTCACTAAATTATAGGCATTTTCTTTTCCAAGGGAGACACAGGAGTTGGAAAAAATGAAGGCAGCACTAAGGGTTCATTCACACAAAAAGTTGAAAATACTTTGGGTAAAAAAAAAAAAAGAAATGTCTGATCAGAGGTCAAATCTATATTTGTGAAACTGGTTGTTGTTGCTGCTGCTGTTGCTGCTGTTCTTGTTTCGGCGTGCCAAAGCATTATCTGGGTGTTTTTTTCCCAGCATAATTATGTCAATAACACTATATCGTACCTCCCAGTGAGCTCAGTACTCATTGTATGAACCTCAGAAGGATGAATCTGTTGGGACTGAATTCAGGTTGTGATCTAGGAAGAAACTGAGTGATCTACCTTTCTTTAACCTTTTCCTAACATTATAACTTTGCCCACCAATTTCAACTTAGATGACTGTTAGTTGGGGAACACACAAGGAACCTCCCTAAAGAATGTGAGGATTGTAAACACATTTGGATGTACCCTGGGTATCAACAGCACCCTTCTTGCTAATCCACCCCCCCCCCAAAAAAAGCACCTCTGAATTGCTACTTTGAAATGCATGAAGAATTCTGCAACTCTGTGTTTTTATAGGTTGTAGTTATAACTGGTTTTGAAAACAAATTTTAAAAAACTAGCAGCTTAAAAATATTTTTTGATTGCTGTATGCACACATGCTTGCCATCTGCAGCCTAAAGGTGGACAAGATTTCATTTCCTGACTACCTAAATACTATTGTCAAAACTGACAAGAAGATTTTACTCATTTTGCCTGCAGTTAAGACACCCTTTTAAGAGAGCACAATGATGGGGTATAAGATCATAATATTGACAGCCAGCATGGTGTAGTGAATAGAATGATAGGGCTTAAGGAGACATGGGTTCAAATTTCTACTGAGCCATGAAAACCCACTAGTTGGCCAGTGAGTAGGGCACTGATAAAACCCTTCATTACAATTCTCACACATCTTGAAAACCTTATAAACACAATCATTAAGGCAGCACAATCTGGCACATAACAATTCTGAATCAATTCATGTGCTCCATAAAATCTCCTCTATTAGGTGTTTCAATTTGCTTCCAAACAAAAAAACACCTCGGTCCCAATTTAAAACCTTCCAGGCAGAGTTCTTGGCAGAACAAATAACTCAACATTTCATCTTTGCCTCTACATATAATGACCATTCAATCTTTTTACTCTAATACAGAAGTACACAAACAGAATTTGTGTCCTCCTCTTTGCACAGCACCCAGGCTATGTGCCTGCCATCTGGTAAGCAGCAGGGCAGCAGTCTCACTACAGTACTACACAAACATAATTTGGGTAGCCATAATCTGGTAACAGATGCTAACTTTCCCTGTGAGTTATCACATCACTACCACTAAGCAGACAAGAATCAGAATGGCCTTTTGCTAGCCCCAAAACCGTAACACTGCTTATTGTGACAACACATGAGACCTCGACAGTGTGGACATGGCAGTCTGTGAATAATAATAATGACAATAATAATCTAAATTCAAATACACACTGACAACCACATCCTATACCTCTACTGAATGGGAGGTGATTTACTAATTGGAGGGTTGATCTGTCTTTGTGGTTGAGAGATGTCGTTACCCTTATTACAGTGAAATTCTTAATCCCTCCACATCACAATCAATGATCAACACCTATTCTCCTGAACAGGACAAGTCCCCCCTCTCTTTACCAAAACTATTTTTTAAAAAACCCAAAATCTCACTCTCCGCTCCAGAGCACAGAGAGAGCTCCTAGTTCCCTGAGCCTCTTGCCCTCTGAAGAAGCCAGCCACAGAGAATGGCAAAACATCAGAATTTTTTTTTCAGAACATGGTCAAACAGCCTGAAAAACCCACAACATCCATCAGATTTCAGCCATAAAAAACCTTCAATACATTATTCCCTAAATGCCTCATCTTGAAAATTCTATACAACTTGATGGTTCATAACACATAGACAAAGTGTTAGCTAGTTGAAGTATAAAATCTAAGATCAAAACATCCAAACCACAGCTTCCATACAGCAGCAATTCTCTATAAAAACAGGTTTTAGAACAGGCATGTCCAAACTTAGGCCCTCCAGATGTTTTGGACCACAACTCCCACAGTCCTTTGCCATTGGCAATCTAAGCTTAGAATTCTGGGAGTTGTAGTCCAAAACATCAGGAGGGCCGAAGTTTGGTCATGCCTGTTTTAGAATGTTAAGCCCTTAAACAATATGAGTAAGTAATTCAATCTTCATCTTTTGCATCTGTTTAAATGTTTAAATTCTCCAGGCCTTTCTGTCCTTACACTTGGAGCATGCCCGGGGAACATTTCTGTCCTGTTATCTTTATATGCCTCTTTCACAAAATGTTACTGGAAGTCTATATGATAATACCTGCGATCCTTTCATTTCCATAGAATTTAAACCTTTAATAATAAACATCATCATCTTGATTTCATGTTATTCTACATCTCAAATCTCAAAAGGACATAGTTACATTCATGAACAGCACTGAACTACAACAGGTGAGATCTAAACTTCAGCACTGTTTTACAGCATTATGAAATGACATAACATTCCTTCAATAAAGTCCCCAAAACATACAGTATATCCTAAGCACAGAGATAATGCTGCAAATTGAGAGAACAAAAATAACAGTAGAAAATGCAAGTAGCAGTTGCTGAATTTTACAAATGAAATCTGATAATCTAGTAGCCTTTTAAAAAATAAAAAAATAAAAACCAACCAGGAAAAAAATTAGCAAGCACCACTGAGTTTCCATAATACTGGATCCCATATATAAAACATAACACCTAGCTGTAACATCACCGCTATCTCCTTCCTGAGTTACCACAGGCTCTCTTTTAACAGCAGAAGAGAGTGAAACTGTGTTTTTTATATTTAATTTCAGATGCGAAACTAGGCAAACAGTGGTTCTCAACCTGTGGGTCCCCAGCTGTTCCTGGACTGCAACTCTCAGAAATCCCTTCCAGCACAGCGAATGGTGGGGGCTTCTGGGAGTTGCAGTCCAGGAACATCTGGGGACCCACAGGTTGAGAACTACTGATCTAGAGGATAAACTATTACAGAATAAACCCAGCTTCAGACTATGTAAAATAATCATAAAGTTCAAGCTCTCGGGTGGCTAAATTCAATATTGGCCAAGTCATACAAAAAACAAAGGTAGCTGTGTAGGCTTTTAGAAAAAATATAAAATGCATATTCAATATTATAAAATACTGAATGCACAATATCGTACAGTACCAATGTCACTACTAAGGCTGTGCACTAGGTCACTACATCCTATGCCTCAGATGACACAAGTGTTGGGAACATGGTTTCTGAAAAGGAATGCAAAACAGAAAGGTTTATTCTGAGTCTGGAGTCCTCAAGAAATCCGGACCTCATATCAACCAAGGCGGAGTCCATATGGAACAGATCCAAGGACCGATTTTAACCTTCTAGGACTTATCACAGGAAATATCCATAGTCCAAAGGAGTTTTAAAATGGCTTTATTTCAGAAGCACAACTGGGCATCCACTTCCAGTTGTGAAAAAACTCACAAAGTTCTCCCCCAACCCTGAAGCAATATATACACACTCTACTACATGTGTAGACAACTCAAAGACACACACACACTCTCTCTCACACAAATATGCAGGGGCCCTGAGACCAATGTGAAATGTGAAATGCAATTTCCAGGGGTTTTAGATAGCTTCAATTCATCTTTGTGCTGGAAAAAAAGAGGACTGGTTGAGGACCATAAAAACAGCCTTACAAGGCTGTATGTTCCACATTCAATAACCAACAAGAACTAAGCAAGGGATCAGAATTCAGAGTGTACATCAAATTTATTGATATTAGCTGTGAAACAATGACCTGGCTATAGTTTTACCTATACATTTAAACAAATACTAAGTTTAGGATTCCCTCGTGTCCCCCCCATACCCATGGAAGCCAGTAAATGTGCTCTGCATTTAATGTTATACTACACCCAGAGGAGCCTGGTTTGTACTCTAGCAGCTACATTCTCTACCAGCTGTAATTTCTGAGAAACCCTGGTGTTGAACACATCATATAGTTGCTTACTCAGGATGTCACTGTGCAATATCATCCAAAAATTGAGTCAATTGGTAAACTAGCTTAACCTACTAAAATATGTTCCTGGCTGCTCCCCTTGTTTAATCATCAAGACATGATCAAAGAATCCAAGAATATACCCACAAGAGTTGAATATTAACAACAGTGTTGGCTGTACACTATTCCTGTATCAGTCAAGTTCTCATTCTATACTGCAACACTGTGTCAATACAATATGATTGACATCAAAATACTAATTTAGAACTTTCACTGCCTGCAAAACTGACATATACAGTATGTTTGTTTTGCAAAAATGTAATTAAAATAGACACCAATAACATTATTAGGAAAATAAATGTGCCCCTCTCCACTATGTCAACTCTCTAAAGTAACTACAGGTATATTTATTTATGTATTAAATTTATATACCGCTCCATCTAGCTGCACAGCTACTCTGGGAGGTTTAGAAGGTTACAAAAACATCAATCAAGATATTGATATATCCTCTAGGTCCACACTTTCAGTTTCCTGATCGTGAACAATGCTAAACCGTTATGTCTTTCTGACCATATTGAAAAAAGCAGATTCTAAATGCCATGTAATCCAGTATTCTAAATGGGAAGCAACCACATGATAAAATAGTAAATAGCTCTATGCATATATACCTGCACACACACAAAGGCAACCAAGCCACACTTTGCACTCCTCTCCAGAGGGGAAGCCCCTGGATGCTTCCCTGAAAGATTTGTCATCATATTTTCTTTCCCTCTGCTACAGACAATATTCAGGCATATACACCAATGACCTTAATACAGTGGTACCTCCTAAGATGAATTTAATTCGTTCTATGAATCATTTCATAGTACAAAAAATTGTCCTGCAAAATGTGGTTTCCCATGGGAATGAATGGGAAACTGATCAATCCATTCCAGAGGTTGGGGAAAAGGCAAAAAAAGCATTTCCCCCCCCCCAGACTTCTTATAAAGTGCATTTTAAAGTCATGCAGAGCTG
>JAHTLZ010003542.1:9504676-9553834 GCA_023846285.1 Phrynocephalus versicolor | reverse complement strand
TCGATCTCTCAAGAAAAAGAAGTCCCGTTGCCATGACTCCACTTCCATATAACAGTCATAAGAGTTGTACCTAATACCAAAATTATAGTTACAGTTATTTCAAGGGCGATAAGCATTTTCCTTTTCTTGGTATATAGGGTATGTGTTTCTCATTCTGATTCTCAAGTTATCCCCAGCTTTCTTTCTGTTAACCAAACAGCCACCTCCTTGTACTTGAAAATCCTTTAAAGTCTGTTGGAGCTAGTATTTTACAAAGCTGTAGTAGAGAAGAGTTTCTGGGTGAAACAGAGTTTAAGCAATTTAGCCTGCCAGCAGAAGCTAAGAATTGAGGGAGACAAAATCCACGCTATTCTTAAAAATAGCTACAGTATATTACATATATACAAGTATCACAGAATTTCAGCATCACATCACAGAGAGACAGTATATCAGCATAATGTTGTACAGACAGAGAGCATGGCAGCATGGATACCTTCTCACCAAAGACCCCAAAACTACTGATTTCTGGTGCACTTTTATACTCATGTCAACCAATCACAAATCACACACACATAGAGAGATCACAAATTACACATCATGCTATTGCATCTAAGTTGCATCAACTTTGTCCATTATATCTATTTGACACACCTGGCAGCAAGTAGAACAAACTGTACATCTGTGTCACAGTGACTCAGTATTATAAACTGGACTCCATTTTAACAAATCAATTAAATATAACATATGAACACTTCTAGACATATCTATTCTATCTAATACAATATATTTTTCCTGACTATCATCTAACAGAAACAGGGGAATAGAGTACAAAGCAATTAAGATTGAGAGACACCCAAAGGGAACTGATCTGAAACATATTTGTAAATAAATGCTTTCTTCTCAAGATAAACTGCTGCAGCTCTGTCCTCAAATACAAACCCCAACAAAAGTCTCCCACAGCTCTCTTCATAACTTGTTCTGCACCAGGTTAAGGTTAAGGTTAGGAAAATATTTTTTTTAATTTTTAAAAACCCATCTATTTAGGTACGGTTCTCAAGATGACAATAAAAGAATAGTCACAACAGTTGTACATAATACCGAAATTATAATTACATATCCTCTTAAACAGTATATCAAGGGCAATAAACATTTTCCCTTTCTTGGTATGGAACGTATGGCACGGGTGCCAGAGGTGGCACTTGGAGCCCTTTCTGTGGGCACCTGACATTGCCCTCTTCACAGCCACCTGGATTCAGGTTAAATGGCTCTATGGGCACTTGGTAAAAAAAATATTGGGTTTTGAATAACAGTTTGGGTGCTTCTCGGTCTCTAAAAGTTTCACCATCACTGGTCTAGATCAAGGGAAGTGATAGTACCACTCTATTCTGCTCTGGCCAGACCCCACCTGGAGTAGTGTCCAGTTCTGTGCACCTCAATTTAAAAAGGATGTTTACAACATTGAGCGGGTACAGAGGAGGGTGACCAGGATGGTGAAAGGTTTGGAAGAAATATCTTAGGAGAAGTGGCTTAGGGAGCTGGGAATGTTTAGTCTTTCAAAAAGAAGGTTGAGAGGGGATATGATAGCCATGTTTAAATATTTGAAAGGATGTCATATTGAAGAGGGAGCAGGATTGCTTTCCATGGCTTCAGAGACTTTGACTCAGGGCAATGGTTTCAAAATGCAGGAAAAAAATTCCATTTGACCATTAGGAAGAACATCCTGTTGGTTAGAGCTCTTCAGCAGTGAAATATGCTGCCACAGAGAATGGTGGAGTCTCCTTCTTTGGAAGTTTTTAAGCAGAAGCTGGATGGCCACCTGTCGGGGATACTTTGATGTCGATTTCTGTATGGCAGGGGGTTAGACTGGATAGCCCTGGAGGTCTCTTCCAACTCCATGATTCTATAAATTCAGAAACACCAATCAATACAGCTTTTTGGGGTCTGTACCACTTCAGAGTGATGAAATATTCCCCCCTGTCAAAAAATCCTTGTACACAGAAAACTAGTAGGTCAATGATTTAGCTAGAATTCTTCTCCTTCATATGCCAACTGTCCGTAGTATCAATAGTTGCATTCTGAAGTATAATAGATCCAAGAGAGAAATGCCCAATTCTGTATACATATATATTTACACTGCAGTCTTGAATACGTCTATCCAGTGGACTGCAATAAAATTCAACAGGGTCTGCCACCAGGTAAGAATGTGTACAGCAGTGGTTCTCAACCTGTGGGTCGCCAGATGTTCCTGAACTGCAACTCCCAGAAATCCCTTCCAGCACACTGAGTGGTGCAGGCTTCAGGGAGTTGCAGCCCAGGAACATCTGGGGACCCACAGGTTGAAAACCACTGGTGTACAGTACTGCATTACTAATATTATTCAGCTAATTTATTACTAAAAACAGGATACAGTGTAATTAATCTATATTAAATTATTATTAAGCTGTTTTATCCTCAGACATTCCTTTTTTTCTTAGAGGATATTCATTTCTTTGTTATTTATTTCCTCTTGAAAATGATTATCAATAGCAACAGTACTTTCAAGTTACTGCTGCAACTGAGCTAGAAATAAATAACTTTCCAAAGGACATCTGGTGATCTTTGTCTGAGGGAGGTTATGAAACTAGGTGGTCTGTACTTATTTCCGAAGTCTCTCTGTGGCTAAGATTCGAATCTCTCAAGTCACTTTCCACTTATCCTATCATGTCCGCAACAGATAAGTCACTCTAGATAAGTGATAAAAAGTGTATAGGAGAGGCATGTTCCCAGTGACTTTTTTTTTTTGAAATGTCCCTGTCCTAGAAGTTCATCTAAGTCAGACTAACCTGGAAAAATATTTGTTCACAAGCTTAATAAGCAAATGTCTCGGGACGATCACCAGGGTCCATTGGGTAAGCCCTGCCTATTTTGACTTCTCACTTTGAACACACAGTTCCTCATTTTGTCTAGCGATCAGCAACTAATGTCCTCTGAGTTCATTCCAGAGTTTGCCCCTTGCTACCTGGCTCAGCTGATTTCCACCCCCAGAAGCCTTCAAAAGGGGATTGGGCAGATTCCTGGAGGAAAAGTCGATCACAGGTTACAAACCATGATGGAGATGTGTAATCTCCAGGATTAAAATTGGGGTCTTTCAAGGACCAGATGCAGGGGAGCAGTATCAGGAGACAGATATCTAGTCTCGTGCGCTCCCAGACACATCTGGTGGGGCCACTGTGAGATACAGGAAACTGGACTAGATGGGCCTTTGGCCTGATCCAGCCTGGCTCTACTGTTCTTATGTAAGCCAAGGGGAGGCACAGGAGAGGGAGGGGGTGGGGAGGGAGGGCTTGGTCCTCAATTTGCTTTTCAGCATTTCCCTACTGAACCAAGTGGCTCACCCCTTACATTTAAGAACCTCTCTGTACCCCCCTACGTATTACTCTATTGGTCCTTGGAAATGTTCTCATTCTCCAGTGTTTCTCTCCTTGCAAAGTTTTGTGTTATTGGACCTCTTTGTTCTTCACTTCATGCTACTGCCTATACCAGAGGCTAAAGAGGTCCTCATGATTTATGGCAGGGCTAGGAATCCTGTGGCCCCCTCCACATGTGGTGGCCGCCACTTTCCACCTGTCGGGAGCCTTGTGGCACAGTGGTAAAAACTGCTGTACTGCAACTATAGCTGTGCTCATGACCTGGAGTTCGGTTCCAGGCAACTGGTTCAAGGTTCACTTAGCCTTCCATCCTTCCAAGATTGGTAAAATGAACACCCAGCTTGCTGGGGAGGGCAATGTGTCGCCTGCATCATTACTTGCAAACAGCCCAAGGGTGATTCGAGTATGATGGGGTGGTATATAAGCAGCACTCTTTGCATTTACTTTGCCTAGCCAGTGCTGATGAATCATGGGAGGAGGAGTTCATCAATGCAGATTTTTTTTCACCCAACCTGAGTCCATTCTAAGCTAAATACAGAAAGTGGGCTGCCCCTCCTGCTGCATGAGATCTTTGAGTGCCTGGCCCAGGCCACTTTCCCACTGGAACTCTTTATCTACAAACTCACCCTGAGGCCAAAGGAGGGGCACAAGGAAAGGAATAAGAAAACGGGGTCTAGCTCTCACACCCATTTTTGTTCTCCTTTGATGCCTCCCTGTTACACCAGGAAGCAGGGCAGGTCTGTCTTTTCCCCTCCGTCTCAGCTGCAACTGCTGAAGCAGAAGTAACTTGCTATCTTGAAATTCTGACTTCCGCCCTTCCTCCCGGGAGCTCAAGGTAAAACAGTCTGTGATGGTGTCTTATGTGTTGCCAAGACAGAACCGGCTCACAGCAACCCTAAAGGGGATTTCAAAGCCAGATATTGAAAAGGTGGCTTTACCTGTTCCACATATGCCTGGTGCCTTTTGACAGCCAAGTGAGGATTCAAACTCAGCTCTTCTCCGAGTCCTAGTCTGCCATTTCCCTGCACTGTGAGTGCACACAAGCAACAGCTGAGCTTTGCAGGGTGGAGTTGATGGGAGACAAAAGGAAAGATGCCTAGATAGCGAACCAGTGAGCTCCACATTCAACCTGTCTGGGACTAAGCATATTCTGCTTCCTTACAAAGCCAAACTGTGCCTTCTTCTTTAAAAGCCCTACTTCACATGCCAGTCTTTTGGCATTTTGACATCCTCAGTCCATTCCTGCCTTTTGGAAAAAAAAATACCCGCTGGGCAGCAGTGGCTGGCTGATGGCCATTGTGGTTGATGGGGCAGAGGGCCTGGCAGCCAACGGTGGGCAGGTTGGCCAAGGACAGGAACAGGTATCCTTGCGTATATGGATGTGGGTGTCATACAAAAGCAAATAAATGTAGTACAAAAATAAAGAAATGCCATAAACATCCAAGACAAAAAGGCTGGACCAGCTTAGAGACCAACAGCTTTAATTTCAGTAAGAGCTTTTGTAGATTACAATGATTTTCTCAGGCACACTGAGTATAATAGGCCAGAGTTTTTTTTTTATGCCCAGAGTATCTGGTGGAGAGTCGAGGACCAAGCGAGATGAGAAAAAGTGGACAAAAATGCACTGGTAATGGTCTTTCAGAGTGACAATGCCATTCCTTTCCCCATAATGACAATTTGAAGTATTGATTCCATAGGTATCTCTTTAAACATCTGGAGCAAGGCATTGTTATACAGAGGCTCACATCCCCCCCCCAGGCAACCATTCTCATGGTCACTGGGAGAAAGGAAGCAGGCCAAATTGGGTTGGTCAGGGACTCCCCTGAGCCTACGGCATGGCCATGCCCTGTTTCTCCTGAGGGATCGACCTCCTAATGTCCCTACACTGGTGATTGGAACTAGATATGGGCACAAAATGAATTTTTTTGTTTCGTTATTCATTATTCATTTCGTTACATAATGAAACAAATAACGAACCTGGCAATGAAATTGGAACAAACTGAACCGAACCAAGAAAATTAGGTTTGTTACGTTTCATTTTTGTTAATGGCGACGTGTAATGAAATGAGCTGTTTTAAATAGAGATGGGCACAAAACAAAACAAATTGTTCCGTTATTCGTTATTCATTTCATTACATAACGAAACGAATAACGAAAATGGCAATGAAATTGGAATGAACTGAACAGAACCACGAAAATTAGGTTCGTTACGTTTCATGTTCATTAATGGCAACACGCAATGAAATGAGCTGTTTTAAATGTTAACAAACATCCTGAATATCTGTAAAAACCCAGCGATAATTATTTATTCTGCCTGATAATACCTACCAGGGGGGTTGGGGTCCTTAAAATGTGCATTTATGTCTTTTCTCAGATCGCTGTATTTTTTCCTTTAAGGGGAGTTAGGGGACATCGACCCAAAATGGCTCCCAGATGCCTAATATTGATTTCTTGGGTATTAAAACGCCCTGGACATCTGTAAAAACACAGTGATAATTATTTGAAATTATTACCTACCAGCGGGTTGGGGTCCTTAACACGTTTGTGTTTGTCTTTCTCCCATCGCGATGTATTTTTCTTTTCCCTTTAAGGATGCCACAAAATGGATGCAAGCCATGTGATGGGATCATGTAAGTTCTTGGACAATTTCAACCAATAGCATGCCCAGGTTGCAGACTGAGTAGGTGTGGCAGCCACAGAGTGCATAAAAAGCTCTGGCAGCCCCCGTCCTCCTTGCAGTCTGCGGTGGGAGTTAGGGTGGCATTGCTGTCTATGCGACTCGTTATTTTAGGCCAGACAGACAGGTGTGTGTCTCTTGTGTTCCTGCTGGCTGCAGCCTGCCTTTTAGGGGAGAGAAAGAAGAGATTTCTCTCTAGCTTCAGTCTTGCAGCCTCCCTGTGTGCGTGGTACCTCTCGGAGAGTATGGCTGCCTTGTGCCCTGGGCAATGCCCACCACTGCCTTTGCAGCCTCCCTGCGTACCTAGTCTATAAGAACATAAGAACATAAGAAGAGCCATGCTGGATCAGGCCAAAGGCCCATCTAGTCCAGCTTCCTGTATCTCACAGCGGCCCCACCAGATGTGTTTGGGAGTGCATGAGACTAGATATCTGTCTCCTAATACCACTCCCTGCATCTGGCCCTTGAAGTACCCTGGTTTAAAGCCTGGAGACTACACATCTCCATCATGGTTTGTAACCTGTGATGGACTTTTCCTCCAGGAATCTGTCCAATCCCCTTTTGAAGGCATCCAGGTCAGATGCCATCACCACATTGTGTGGCAGGGAATTCCATAGACTTACAAAGCGCTGGGTGAAAAAATATTTTCTTTTGTCTGTTCTTACTCTCCCAGCCCTCAATTTGAGTGTATGTCCCCTAGTTCTGGTATTTTGGGAGAGGGAGAAGAGCTTCCCTCTATCCACTTTACTCATACCCTGCATTATTTTGTATGTCTCAATCATATCCCCCCTCAAGCGCCTTTTTTCCAGACTAAAGAGGCCCAAATGTTTTAGCCTTTCTTCATAAGGGAGGTGCCCCAGCCCAGTAATCATTTTAGTCGCTCTCTTCTGCACCTTTTCCAGTTCCACTATGTCTTTCTTGAGATGCGGTGACCAGAATTGTACACAATACTCCAGGTGGGGCCTTACTATTGTTTTGTATAATGGCATTATAATGTTGGCTGTTTTATTTTCAATCCCCTTTTTGATAATCCCTAGCATGGAATTGGCCTTCTTCACCGCTGCCGCACATTGGGGAGACACCTTCATGGAGCTGTCCACCAGCACACCAAGATCTCTTTCCTGATCCATCACGGATAACTCAGAGCCCATGAGTTGATAGATGAAGTTTGGATTTTTTGCCCCAATATGCATTAATTTACATTTGGTTACATTAAAACGCATTTGCCATTTCTCAGCCCACTCCCCCAGTTTGGAGAGATCCTTCTGGAGCTCTTCACAATCTTCTCTGGTTTTTACCACACGGAAAAGTTTTGTGTCATCTGCAAACTTGGCCACCTCACTGTTTATCCCTGTCTCCAGGTCATTTATGAACAGATTGAAAAGCACCGGTCCCAGGACCGAGCCCTGGGGCACACCGCTTTTCACTTCTCTCCATTGTGAAAATTTCCCATTGACACCTACTCTTTGTTTCCGGGATCTCAACCAGTTCTCAATCCATAAGAGGACCTGCCCTCTTATCCCCTGACTGTGCAATTTTCTCAGCAGCCTTTGGTGAGGGACTGTGTCAAAAGCCTTTTGAAAATCCAGATAGACTATATCAACCGGTTCACCCAAATCCACGTGCCTGTTGACCTTTTCAAAAAATTCTAAGAGGTTTGTCAGACAAGATTTACCCTTACAGAAGCCATGCTGATTTTCTCTCAGCAAGGTTTGTTCTTTTATGTGTTTTAAGATTTTCTCTTGGATGAGGCTTTCCACCATCTTCCCTGGGACAGATGTAAGGCTAACCGGCCTGTAGTTTCCCGGGTCCCCCCTCCTTCCTTTTTTAAAAATTGGTGTGACATCTGCTATCCTCCAGTCCTCCGGCACTGTGGCCGTTTTAAGAGACAAGTTGTATATAAACGTTAAGAGATCTGCAATTTCATTTCTCAGTTCCCTAATAACCCTTGGGTGGATGCCATCTGGGCCCGGTGACTTGTTAATCCTCAATTTATCAATTAGTCCTAAAACCTCCTCTCTTTTAACCTGTATTTGATTTAATTCTTTAGTCAAGAGGGGTGGCTGAGGCAGCGGAATCCGCTCAAGGTCCTCTGTCGTGAAGACAGACGCAAAGAACTCATTCAATTTCTCTGCAATGTCCAAGTCTTCCTTAACCTTCCCTTTTCCTCCCTCACCATCCAGAGGGCCAACTGGTTCTCTGGCAGGTTTTCTACTTCTAACATATTTAAAGAAGCTTTTATTATTACCCTTTATATTGCTAGCCATTCGTTCCTCAAAGTCTTTCTTTGCCTCCCTTATCATCTTCTTACATTTCTTTTGCCAGAGTTTGTGTTCCTTTTTATTTTCCTCATATGGGGAGGATTTCCATTTACAGAAGGACCTCTCCTTGTGCTTTAGAGCCTCTCTAACTCCACTCGTTAACCATGCCGGTGTCCTCTTGGACTTAAATGAGCTCATCTTTCTTTGTGGTATGCACTTGTGCTGGGCCTCTATTATTGTTGTTTTAAACAGGCTCCATGCACTCTGAAGAGATTGGATTCTTCTAACCTTCCCCTTCAGTTTCTCTCTAACTAGTTTCCTCATCTGAGGGAAGTTTGCCCTTCGAAAATCAAGGGTTTTTATGTCTGATTTGGTTGACACTCTTCCTCCGACATGCATGGCAAAGGTAATTGCAGCATGGTCACTGTTCCCCAGAGGCTCAGTGACATTCACACCCCTGACCAGGTCCTGAGTATCACACAATATTAGATCCAGAGTTGCCTGTTCTCGGGTGGGCTCCGTGACAAGTTGCTCTAAGGCACAGTCATTCAGCAAGTCGAGAAACCCAGTTTCTCTTTTTCCCCGGAGCTCGCATTGGCCCAGTCAATGTGGGGATAATTGAAGTCCCCCATGATTACTATCCTATCCCTCTTAGCCACCTCCATGATTTCTCTCCTCATTTCAAGGTCCCCCTCAAGTTTTTGATCTGGTGGACGATAGAATACTCCAACGATCACATCACTCCTTGGACCTGGTAGTTTAACACACAGTGATTCTATGGTGGAGTCAGACCCTCTGTCAATCTCCATTCTGCTGGATTTTACCCCTTCTTTGACATAGATGGCCACTCCTCCTCCAACCCGCCCCTCTCTATCTCTTCTATAGAGTTTATAGCCTGGGATTGCTGTATCCCACTGGTTCTCCGCATTCCACCAGGTTTCTGTTATGGCTATTATATCAATGTTATCCCTAGCTGCCAAATGTTCAAGTTCTCCCATCTTTGCTTGGAGGCTTCGAGCATTGGCGTAGAAGCACCTGTACAGTGGGTCCCGCAACAACAGCTGCTGCCTTGTTCTATTCACCCCACATCTTTTATTTTCAGTAGATGAACTGTCACATTCCGTTATTCTCCCGGTGCTAATACCTATACCTGCTATGTCTTCTCTATGTGATTCTCTACCCTCTCCAACCTCATTCCCCGAGGATGAGGTGTTCCAAACCGGATGCCACGCAGCTCCTGTCGGCTTTCCCCCAGTTATCAGTTTAAAAGCTGCTCTGCTGCCTTTTTGAGGTTGAGTGCCAGCAATCTGGTCCCATCATGATTCAAGTGCAACCCATCCCTCCTGAACAGGTTTGGCTTGTCCCAAAATGTTCTCCAGTTCCTGACAAATCTAAAGCCCTCCTCTCGACACCATCGCCTCATCCACGCATTGAGGCTTCTGAGTTCTGCCTGTCTGGCGGGTCCTGCACGAGGAACAGGTAGCACTTCTGAAAATGCTACCTTGGAAGCCCGGGACTTCAGTCTTCTACCTAGCAACCTGAATTTGGCTTCCAAGACTGACCGCTTGGCCTTCCCGACATCATTGGTACCGACGTGTACCATGACCACTGGCTCCTTCCCAGTTCTCTCTAACAAGCTACCTATATTTCTGGTGATGTCTGCAACCTTTGCACCCGGCAGGCAAGTGACCATACGGTTATCATGCTCCTCACAAATCCATCCCTCTGTATTTCTAATTATAGAATCCCCTAGTACAATGAGCTTCTCTCCTGCAGCCTGGTCATCAACATATACCTGATCTTGTATCTCATCAATAGTGATGAGGGAGAGATCCTCCGGTGGAACCAATTCTTCCTCTATGTGTGCTGTGTCTCTGCCAACATCAATTTTTTTTAGTGTTTTCCGTCTGCTCTGGGGCGTTGGGGGACGCCCGCACACGGAGGGAATTTAAATCACACAAAAGCGGGTAAAAATGAAAAACGAACCAATGAAATGATTTTTTTTCAAAAAAATTCACAAAAAATGAAAATGAACTAAAACGGACCTGCAACAAAAAATGAAAAACCAACATGTCATTTTTTTTATTCATGCCCATCTCTAATTGGAACTGAAAGGGGGGAAAGACCAAGAGACATCCCTCTTGCAATGGATAAACAAGTGGCAGGGGTTCACATTAATGAAGTTTGCTGTCCAGTTACAGGAAGTCTGGCTTTATTATAATCATGGCACCATATATGATACTTGACATCAGTTCATTAATAATGCAAAACTTAATGGTCAAGGATCCTCATCGCGCAATGGTTCCACTGCTGTCCTGCACCTAAAACTGTGGTCACGACCTGGGGTTCAACCCCAGGTAGCCGGCTCATGGTTGACTCAAGCCTTCCATCCTTCTGAAGCTGGTATAATGAATACTCGGCTCAACGTGGGGGCAACGTGTAGCTTGCATCATTACTTGTAAACAGTCCAGCATTATGGTGAGGTATATAAGTGGCGTGCTTTGCTTTTTGCTTTGCTTTAATGTCTGTATTCCACCTCTTTCACATCGAGGAGTATCGAAAGATGTGAGGCTGACCAGGCCACTACTATGAAGAATGGAAGGACTAGTGCCTTCAAACTAGGGGATGGTCCAAATGTTGCCGGGATACATTTCTCATTTTTTGTTTTAAAATGTATTTATGTTAAACCTTAATGTTAACTTATTTTAAACATCCTCTCATGTTGCCTCTTGTGCGCTCCCTGTACCATCATCTTCTACAGGCCAGGTCCACACAGAGTGCCTCTCCTCCCCTTCCAGGTGCCAGGCCATGTGCTGTTTACACACAGAGACCTTTAATGTACTTGTTCTATATTCAGGCAGCTTACCACACAACCCCCGAAGGGAGTGTGGGAAGCCATCTGGCTACAAACAGCTGTGGGAGCAAGCTCTCAAGGATCAGTACCTGATCTGTTTGCAGGAGTATTTCATTGGGGTGGGGGCAGTACATTTCCCAAGCATGAAGCAGAAAGTGAACTCTCTTCAGCAAAAGGCAAGGGGATAATTTTCCTCCTTCCATTTCTCCTTTTGCAATGTGTTTTAGACGTGGATGTGGACTTTGTCATTTAAACACCCATGTTAAGTATGGAGGCTTACCTCATTTGGTGTGGTTAACCTCGTGAACACGTAATCACTCGAGCTTAGGATCGTGGCCTCCCACCTCCAGGCAATCTGCTTGAATTAGGCATAGATACTGAAGGTGGATGTGAAACTAATCTGAGGAGTGTTCTTACCGTTCAGGCACCACCACGTGGGAAAGCCAGTGACAGAGGCAATTACGATAGATCATTTTATCTACAGTGCAGTTCCTGTCAGCCAAGGCGGTTCAGCGAGTGTCCTGGAGCAGTGACAATCTCCTGGTGACACAAAGATTGGAAGAACTTCAAACCATTATTTTTATGGCACTCAGCCAGGGAGTGCCTCATTGTTTCATTCCCTACTTGATAAGTTGGAGATGAAGTAGGCGGGGGCTGAGCATCGAATGTAATCCGAGAAGCCCCAGGTTCGTCTTGTGCGTCAGGCCTGGGTTCCACCTGGCCTTTGCCAGGAGCCATTTCCCACAAACAACTTGGCTTTCAGCGGGGGCTCCATTCCCCAGCCTGGGGCAGCTTGGGGCGTGCTAAAGTCCCACGCCTCATTCACCAGGAGAAACAGCAGCCCGTTTTCACAAAGGCGTAGCTGTCTCCAACCACAGCACCGGGCGTTCGCAGTCATATTTCCAGCATGGATGAGACTGGGAATGAGACAGTCTGCATATTTTCTCAACATGAAAGGAGAATAAAGGTAGAGACTGGTCAGAATGTTTAACAGGGGAAATCTCAATGGCTGGGCAGAACAAACTTATTTGAAACAAAAGGAAAGGGAAGCACAGAGAAGGCAAGAACAGCACAATTCTGAACCCACTTCCATATTTGCTTCTATGTGGCTGGTTTCGTATTAGGAATTCAAAAGAAATTAGCATTAACCAATTGAAACAAACAAATTCCACCAATTCATGGTGCATAAAACCAGTGAAACAGCGTATGTATCTTTCGGTTTCCAGTCTCTCTCTCTCTCTTTTTTTCTAACTCTGCTTATATACTGCCCCATACCACTTTTAGTAGTCTCTGGGCGGTTTACAATTTTAATTACAGTGTGCAGGCTACACATTGCCCCCCTCCAGCAAGCTGGGTACTCATTTTACAGACCTCGGAAGGATGAAAGACTGAGTCAACCTTGAGCCGGCTACCTGGGATTGAACCCCAGGTCATGAGCACAGTTTTACCTGCAGTACAGGCACATCAATGTTGAAAGCAAAAGTTGCTTGTCAAGAAAAAAAATACACCAATAAACTTTTGTCAGATGGGAAAAGGCATAAAAACTCCTTTTTCTTCTTCAAGTGCCATGTCCTCATAGAATGCTGGCAATCAGTAGCCTGAACTGGTTTCGATCTAAAGCTACAGTGTTCTAAATAGAACAGTTATGCTCACTGCTGACTATTGGCTTAAGTTCTTAAGCCAGAATGTTCTTTTACACCCCAAGCTATGCTTCCTGTCTATTTTCCCTTGAAGGATAGATAACCTGCAGCAGATGGTATTTCTTACTGCACATTATGTGTCTGAAATACTGCATTGCAATTGCAAATCTTTAGCATGACTATATACTGTAAACACTACACCAAGGAAAAATGTCTTTCAAAATATGCACAGATTCCCAAAGTGTGAAGTGAAAGAAGCTAGCAACCTGATTTGGGAGACGGCAGGAATGCTAAAGAAATTCTGAGAAGGATAACAAAAGGCAAACATAAGGTGCTCACCTCCCTATTAGAGATGGGCACGACCAGAAAAAATGATGTTTTGAGTTGTCGTTTGTCGGAACCAGTCCATTTTGGGTCATTTCCGTTTGTCGCGAAAATTTTCAAAAATTTGTCGTTTCCGTTTGTCGTTTAGGGTTGGGTTGGGGTTGGGGTAAGTGGGCTCTGGGAGGCACCTCTCTGGGTGCCTCTAGTCTGACCCACTAAGAAGGGAAGCGTTTAGCGATTAGCGCGTACCGTACAATACATTAGGGTTGGAGTAAGTGGCAGAGGCACCTCTCTGGGTGCCTCTGACTCACTAAGAAGGGAAGTGTACTGGCGTACAGGTTATGCTTAGGGTTGGGGTTAGGGTTAGGGTAAGGTCTAGGCTTAGGGTTACGGTTAGGGTTAGGGTGGGTTAGTGGGTTGCACCTCTGGGTGCCTCTGACCCACTAAGAAGGACAGTGTACTGGCGTATGGGTTAGGGTTAGGGTTAGGGTTAGTGGGCTTTTTATGCCCTCTGGCACATCCAGAAGTCTCAGTCAAAACCTGGCCATGAGATTGGTGGAATGGCTCAAAAATTTTGCATGGTCCCATCCCATGGCCAGCCCATCATTGCGCATGCGCAGGTGTAAAAAAATTAAAATAAAATAAAATCAATGGAGACGTTTTATTGCAAGAAAAACCCACTGCTGCTACTATAAAAATTCAGGCAGTTAAAATACCTAATTTTCACATGTTTCTGTTGTGCTTTAGTGGGTTTTTTGACCACAATTTAAAAATAAATATTGCGGTCGCCATTTTGGATCCCCACCACCACCGCATGGCATAGAGACAGCCCAGGAAAGTAGGGGGGGAAGGCCGGGACCCCCCCCCCCCCCCAGAAAACACCCCTCTGGTAGGTGCCCTCACTCAGGCAGGCATATTTTCGCATGCCTTTTTGGCCGGGAATCGGGTTTTTTTTCTTTTACTTTTTAAAACTTTTTTTCTGTGCTGCTTGTTGGCAATGGCATCGCGCGAGCCTGTGATGCCAGGAACAACAACAATAAACCAGAGCCAATTTTCCTTTTTTCGGGTCGGGTTTGAGCTGGAGCGGAGTAATTCTCGTTACCGTTACCCGTTACGTAACGATAACGATAACCGAAAATGGAAACGAGAATTTCGCCGCTCCGTGCCCATGTCTTTTCAGGCATCGTGGGTTGGGTGGGTCCCTAACCCCCGCGATAGGCAGGGGGTTACTGTACACTTTGACTGGCAACTTTGTATCCACACATATATCCCTTAACGATTGAACAAATCATGTTAAATCACAACGCAAATCACTCAGTGCCCCATACTTCGCCTCTGCGGTTGAGCATGCAGTTTACCTCTGTTTTCTGGATTTCCAAGCAATTAATGAAACACCTAGAAAAATCACATACCCAGATATAGATCTTCTACTTTCTGGACATGATCCCCCGTCAGAATCTGCATAACTAGTCAAATCAATGTTATCACATGTGGATATTTTCAATTTTGTATGGGCTGTTCCCTGAAGGTATCTTAAAATGTGCTTTATACCTTTCCAGTGTTTGTTCTGGGGTTTTGTAGCATGTTGACTCAGCATGTTGACTGCTGCTGAAATATGAGGCCTAGACCAGGAAGATAAGTACATGAATGATCCCATAACAGATCGATACAATTCAACATTACAGAAATCCCCATCCTCAGGAATCCTGTTGAATCCCACCTCCATACATGTTGAGACTGGCTTGCAGTCTTTCATTTTGCATCTTTGTACCTCACCAAGATGCTTGATGTTCACTTCTGCACCTAATGATGACACAAACCATTTTACATGTGAAACACCAGGCACTATCAAACAATTATCATCTACAAATACAAGTAGAATGATTGAATCCTTTGTGTGCAGACACGGATCTGCCCTTCTAGGAGAAAAATCTAATTTGGTTGTTTTCCATGCAGACATTGATTCCATGCCAATCCCGATTGCCGAAGACCATATAAAGCTTTGTTAAGCTTGAGGAAAGGCTAAGGATTCTCCAATTCATATCCTGGAATCTGCTTCATATAGATCAGGGGTGTCCAAACTTTTTGTAAGGAGGGCCAGATTTGGTGGCTGAAAATGTGGGGGGGGGGCAGGTCTGCAACTCTGCCCCCCACTGACCCCTTCCAAGCCCACCCCCACTGACTCCTAAGCCCCACTTAATGAATGAAAGAAAATGTGTCAACACAAGTTACTGGGACACATGGTATCCCGGAAACAAGGGGCAGCCCTCCTCTCCCAGGGCCAAAAACTGCCGGGATTGGAGGGGAAGGGGAAGTTTGGCTCGCAAAGATGTAAATGGTGGGGGGAGAGGGAGAGAGAAGATATGAACCCCACCCAATTCTCCTGCCAGCCCCATGGCTGCTCACCCCCTCCTTGGCTTCCCATTCCCCAGCAGCGGTGACAGCCGCTGTAGTGGCGGTGTTGTTTATCTCCAGTAGCGGTGGTGGCAACAGCGGTGGAGGCAGTTGGAGGGGTTGTGGTTGCTGCTGCTGGTAAGGCGGTGGTGGTGGCAGAGGCGGCTGCTGCACCAGGCACAACCTCTGCCGGTGGCGGATGCTCATGTTACTGGCCGACCCCCCCCCCATTTTCTCTCCTCTCAGATCATGCACACGCTTTCTCTCCCCCCACCCCATCCCCAACCCGTCCAACATCCTCTCCTCACTCTCCTGGGGGGGGGGGAGGAGACTAGAGATGCCCTCCCTGCTTCCTTGCTCTCACTCGCCTGCTTCCCCACATGCTCACTTGTAACTAGCTTACAATTTCAACACACTTCTGTCCATATCTATCTCTTTTAGCACTGCTAGTGGTATAGATAAGACAACTAAAAAGCAACTTCTCATGTCCTGTTTACAAAGTGTCTTACCTGATTGCCTAAAGACATTTCTTACCACAAACATCCAGGTGAATATTATAAGTGACTGTGGGTCCTGATGGCAATTTTAGTGGTGTTTTTAATGTATCGTATTTATTGCATTTACATGTTTTTATTATTCTAATTTTATTGTATTTTGATGTTTTAATTGTCCATTTTGATTGTGAGCCGCCCAGAGACCTTTGGGCAGTGGGCGGCATACAAGCTATATAAATAAATAAATAAATAAAATAAGTCTGATTTATGTCAACATATAAAAATGACTGAAAGAATGGGCAGGCCATGTATATGAATGACACAGAAAGCTGCAATGTAGTCCTGTTTCTTGACCTTTCTATTTTGGAATCCAGAAAGGAGAAAATTAACACCAAATAATGTTAACCAAACAATTTTCATTCCATGAGCCAGCAGCGGCATCTACTGGTCAGAGTAGAGAGATGCTCAACTCACCAAAACACAAACGAACAACACAACAAAGGGACACTTCCATGGAGGTGATTTTATTAAATGGATTAATGCATCATTTTACAGCAAGCCTTTTTCCCCTCCCCTGCCTAAACATAAAGAATAGCTTTTTGGATGTTCTGATCCAATTTCTTTGTATCAATACAGTCTCTTTATATAGGTTCATATATAACAAAGCCTTTTGTTACAAGTATTCATAGAAAACTCTTGAAGTGGCTTTCAACAATGTCAGCTTTCATAGTGGCATCCACAGATGGTTTTTAAAAGCAGTATGTTTCATTTGTAGTCACACAGTCCTGTAATACACAAACAGCATAGCAAGGTACTGGGCATCTCATACAAAAATAATAAAATTCAGTATTTGTAATTTTAGTATTTCAGCGGTACAGTCAGAGAAGGATAAAAAAAGGGCTTGTTATTAAGATAATGCTGAGAAGATCAGCATCTGCAGGCTCCTCTAGGAATCTTATTCTGGACTTGACATTTGGATAGCTTGGTGTTTGTTCTTTCCCCCCAACTGAAGACGCTTCATAGCTTCATACTTTAGTCTCTGTGAGCATTTGACCATCATCTGAACACATCTGTGCTGGAGAGGAGGAAACCCTAAATTCACAGCGGTCAAATGTTTTACTTCAACCTTATGTGCATGTTCTTTTCCTTCCAGAGTGAAAAAAAGTCACAAATCCAGTTGGATACTGTATAATTAATATAAACCAAGACATAAGAAAGAAGAGGATAGAATGGTGATTTTTAAGATTTGTTTCATCAGTTTCCTTTGCAATTTGAATGTGATAATTTTCAAACACACCTAAGTGCTGTAGGTAAGAATGCAGCTTCAAGAATACCACTAAGAATATAATACATACCATACTATTGGCATTTAGCGAATATTAAACAGCAATAGTTGTCAAAAGATGCAGTGTTGCCAAATGGAATCAAGTGCTTCAAACAATACAGAAAATACCGCTCCATGAAAGATATAAAGCATACACAGAGAAAACAAACATTAGACACTTTCAACCAGAAGAGTCCCCATTTTGAGTGCAGGGGACACAACACTTGTCTCTGAGGCAATAAAGCATTCAGTCCACCTGCATTTTATTTCTCTGTAAGGCTTACCGTGGAGTGTGGTTTCTCGTTTATCATCAAGAAGCTTACTAGGTTTTTAGGTCCTGAAAAATGCCCATATAAATTATCCCTGTGAACAGTATTTGCTTTCTTGCTCCAGCATAAGCATGTATACAGCTACTTTTTGGATGGATCTGAAGAGTGCCAAGTATTATATTATATAATACGTGACAGAACATAGAGCAAGGAAATATAGGCAACCTGTTTAAAATAACATTTAAACCATTTTGCCTTTGTTCAATGATCCTCTAAAACTGAACAGCATTGCAATGGGTTATTTTGAATGAATTCTCTGTTTCTGGTCAATGTATAGCGATGTAGAGAAAGGCATTATGAGGAAATCATGCTAGATGAGTGCTTGGGAGTGCCTCTGGTCAAATGCTTCTGACAGAGGCATGGTGGCTCAGCAAGCTAGGGGCTGAAAATATTGGTTACTTACCTGTAAGTTTAGTTCTTCGAAGGTGCATCTGTGAATGCACACATAGGGGTTAACCGTCGCTCCAGCGATGGTCTGCCGGCAGTTTCAAGCTCCTTGATGTAGGACCGCCCCCTTCCACTGCGCATGCTCCTCTCTTCGCGCGCTTTCCCCGGGCAGTTCCCCAACTATCCGCCGCTGTAGAGGAGAGAAAAAACAAAAGAGAGAGGTGACGGATAGCGGGGTAGGCTGGGTGGGAAGTGTGCATTCACAGATGCACCTTCGAAGAACTAAACTTACAGGTAAGTAACCAATATTTCTTCTTCGGTGCATCTGTGAATGCACACATAGGGTGATTCCCAAGCTGCCTTACCGGTGGTGGGTCGTCACCGGAGCGTCGAAGAGAGGACGGCTCTGCCAAAAGCAGCGTCACCCTTAGCTCTAACATCGAGCCTGTAATGGGTGGCAAAGGTCGTCGATGTGGACCAAGTGGCCGCCCTGCAGATGTCTTGAAGAGGAACACCATATAAGAGAGCCGTCGAAGAGGCTAGGGCTCTGGTGGAGTGGCCCCTCGGATGGGCAGGAAGGTGTTGTCCTTTTTGGTCGTAGGCCAAGGAGATAGTGGCGGATATCCACTTAGAAATTGTTTGTGGAGAGACAGTGTCACCCTTACGTGGCGCCACAGAGCGTACGAAGAGACGATTAGTCCGTCTGAAGGAGGAGGTACGGGAGAGATAGAAAAGCAGAGCTCTACGGACGTCCAAGGTATGCAGGGCTTTTTCCAAATCCGAGGATGGGGATGGAAAGAAGGTAGGGAGGATAAGGGGTTGCCCAATGTGGAAGTCAGAGACAATCTTCGGGAGGAAGGAAATGTCCGGGAACAGAGTGACCTTATCCGGATGAAATTGCAAAAAGGGCGGGTCAATCCTAAGGGCGGCAATTTCTGATGCCCGTCTGGCCGATGTAATGGCCACCAGGAAGGCAACCTTCAGGGAAAGCATGTAGAGAGGAACCGTGGCCAGAGGCTCAAAGGGGTGTCTGGTCAAAGCTCGGAGGACGAGCGGGAGGGACCACTGAGGCGGGGGTGGTCTGGCACGAGGTACCGTATTTTTGAGGCCTTTGAAGAATTGCTTCAGAGTGGGATGCCGGAAGAGAGAGGCGGCCTCCGATCCAGAAGGTTGGTGGAAAACTATGGCAGAGGCATAAACCCGCAGGGTAGAAATAGAGCGTCCGTTTTTGAAGAGAAAAAGAAGAAACTCCATCGCAGCTTCTAGGGAAGTTGGAGAGAGGGGTAGTCCTGAATGTTCAGCAAAGCAAACAAAAGCAGCCCATTTCTGACGATAGAGACGGACGGTAGATGGCTTCCGTGCATTGGCAAGGACCTGCGTTACAGAGAGTTGGTTAACCACGCCGTCAGGTGGAGGGACTGGAGATCCGGGTGGAGGACTGCTCCGTCCTGTTGGGACAGGAGGTCTGGTCGAAGAGGAAGTCGGATGTGGTCGGTGGACATGGAGAGGAGGGTCTGGAACCACGGTTGGCGGGGCCACCACGGGGCGATGAGGATCACCTTGGCAGAGAGCTGACGGATCTTGATTATCGTCCGCAATAGTAGTGGTATGGGCGGAAAAGCATAGAGAAGGCCGGCCGGCCAGGGGTGAGAGAGAGCATCCCCAAGGGACGTGGGCTGAGACCCTGCTCTGGAGAAAAAGGTCGGGCATTTGGCATTGGCGCTGGTGGCGAACAGGTCGGCCGTGGGGTAGCCCCATCGGGCACAGAGGTTGAGATAAGTTTGTTGATGTAAAGTCCACTCGTGGGAGTCGGACGTCAGGCGGCTGAGTCGGTCCGCTATGATGTTGTCTTGGGAGGCAATATAAACAGCAATCGGAAAAATGTTCCTGCGGTAGCACCATTCCCACAGTTGAAGGGTGATGCCGAGAAGAGTCGGGGAGTGTGTGCCTCCCTGCTTGTTTATATAGTAAAGAGCAGTGGTGTTGTCGGTCACCACTTGAACAGTCCGGGAGATTAACATGTTTTCGAAAGATTTGAAGGCATTGAATATAGCGAGAATCTCCAGATGATTGATGTGGAGATGTCGCTGTTTGTATGTCCATAGGCCGTGTACCTGAAAAGTCCCGCAATGTGCTCCCCAGCCCGTGTCGCTGGCATCCGTTGTGACCTGCAGCGATGGAAGAGGGGCATGAAATGGACGGCCCCGGTTCAGGTTGGGGAGATGGCGCCACCAGTCGAGACTGTGCCTGACAGCAGAGGTAAGAGTTAGGAGTTTCCCGTGGTTGTCGGTTTGGGGGTTGAACTGGGTCAAGAACCAAGCTTGTAGGGGTCTCAGTTTGAGACGCGCGTGGGGGAGAATGGATGTGGAAGAGGCCATGAGGCCGAGGAGGCGCTGAACCTGCTTCGCTGTCACTTCGGGAGAATCGAACTCCCCAAGGGTCCTCTGAATCTTGGTCACCCGATCGGGGGAAAGAAACGCTTGGGCTGACACAGCGTCTATCGTGACTCCGATGTACTGAACGACCTGGGAAGGAGTAAGGATCGATTTGTTGTGGTTGACACGAAGGCCCAAGCGTGTGAGGAGGTCCAGAGTGTAGTCCAGGTCCCGACTGGCTCTCTGTCTCGTAGGCGCGACCAGAAGCCAGTCGTCGAGATACGGGAATATATTGATTCCCTGAAGACGGAGGTGTGCCGCCACTGGCGCCATGGATTTGGTAAAAACGCGTGGGGCGGTGGAGAGGCCGAACGGCAGAGCCCGAAACTGGTAAGTAGTGTTGCCTACAGTAAACCGTAGGTACTTGCGGTGAGAGGGATCTATGGTGATATGGAAATAGGCGTCGTGAAGATCGACGACTGCGAACCAATCTCCCTGATTGAGGAGGGGAAGGATGGCGTCCAAGGTAGTCATCCGAAAACGACGGGGCCGAATAAAGGAATTGAGGTCGCGCAAATCGAGAATTGGGCGAAGGCCGCCGTCTTTTTTGGGCACGGTAAAGTACCGGGAATAGAAGCCGGCAGTGTCGCCAGGATGAACATATTCTATAGCCTGCTTGGACAGCAACTCGTGGATTTCTCGGAGTAGTGGTGCTGTGGACGCCGTGGGGGCGATGTAACTGGTAGGAGGCAGATGTTCGAATTCGATGAAGTAGCCTCTGCGAATAATGGAGAGAACCCACGAGTCGGATGTGATGGCAGTCCAAGCGGGGAGAAAGGGTCGCAGTCGAATATCTCGGTCGGGAAGGGCGGTAGGATGGCAGTCAGGCACTCTGTTTGCGGTCGAAGCGACGCGAGGACTGGCGTTGGCGCTGTCTGGGCTGAGCCGGATGTCGAGGGAAGGACTGGGTGGACGCAGACTGGGAGTAGCGTGCAGGGTTGCGGTGTTGATACGCCTGGCTAGAGCGGCGCCAAGAGTGTTGTGGCTGGTGGAAACGAAAGGAACGTTGAGTACTAGTCCCATAGTAGGCATAAGATTTAGCGGCCCTTCTCATTTTTTGAATATTGTCCAAGGACTCATCAGTGGACGAGGCGAAGAGCCCCTCGCCATCAAAGGGGGCATCCTCTATTCGATTCCGAGCATCGTCCGTTATGTTGGCCGTGCGGAGCCAGGCGTGCCGGCGCAGGAAAACAGCTGTGGCCAGTTGTCTAGATGCCGCGTCAGCCGCGTGGCGGGCGGCGATGGTCTCATAGTCGAGAAGCGATAAAGCCTCTGCATGGTATGATGTGGCCTTGTCTCTCAGGTCATCAGGCAAGGCATCCAGGACAGGCAGCATCTTTAGGAGAACATGCCTGGTGTAAGCCTGCATAGCGCATAGATAGTTGGAATTACGGAGCGCAAAGGAGGCCAGGGAGTAGTGCCTGCGGCCAATTAGGTCCAGCTTTTTACTTTCTCTATTGCTAGGTGTAGCCATAGAGGAGGATCTTGCCCTATTCTGGGAGGCATTGACGATGACGGAATTGGGGGGAGGGTGCTTAGAAAGGAATGTAGTCTCCTCCCCATGAGTCCGGTACAGGTTGTCAATGCGGCGAGGCATGAGAGGAATAGATGAGGGATTATTTAAAGCGACCTTGGACTTCTTTAGAAGGGCTGGAATAAATCCTAGACGCAGTGGTGGTCGTTGCTTTTTATTTAAGTGACCAAAGAATTTGCAGGATTTGTCATAGTCCGGTTGAGCAACACGTAGGTCCATCACCTTAGCAATTTTTTGCACCATTAGAGAATATTGCTTAAGGTTTTCAGCAGGAGAGGCCTGGGAGTCAGTGTCCTCAGAGTCAGTTGGAGTGGAGGTATCCCTTGAGCGGCCATGGTGGGACTTAGAGTCAGTGTCAGATGCCGAAGCCATGGAATCAAATGGCAGGTCCATGGAGGCAGGAGAGTCCTGGCGCACTCTACGTCGCGAAGGTCGGTCATGGCGGCGGCGGGAAGAGTGCCCTGGAGCTGGAGATATGATGGGTGGAGCATCAGGTGTGCGCTTTGCCCTTTTGGACTGGTGGCGAGAGTCATGATGGGCAGCGCGCTTAGAAGAACGGTAGGAGTCTTCCTGCGAGTCATTGTCTGTTAGAGAAGAGCAGGAGACTAATTGCAGGAAGCGCTGACGCTTGCGAGGACGGCTCCTGCTGGTGACTCTCCGCGGGGAGGGAGAGGAGGAGGAGGAGGTGGCAAGCCTACGCTTATCACGGTGGCTAGAGTGAAGTGTCACCGAAGGCGAGTGCGATGACGAAGATCGGCGTGTAGAGGGCGCTGTGGCGCCATGCCGCCGAGGAGTGGGAGAGCGTCGGTTGGTGTCCTTCTCGCGTTGACGGCGGCGGCGGGCTGGAGAGCGAGAGTGAAGAGATGCCACCGAAGAGCTGGAAGCAGCCCGAGTTTCCCGACGCCTGGGTGGAGGCGAGGGAGTGATAGCGCGGCAGCCTCGCTGTCGGGTGAGCGAACGGCCCTGGCGGCGGGACCCTGGCGAGAGCGAGCGGCGATTGGCAGGCAGATGACGGGCATCGCGGCGGGGGTCGCTAGGAGAGAAGCGTTCGGCAGCAGCTGTAGCTCGGTGGCGAGAGCGTCGCGAGGCTGCATAGGGCGAGCCATCTCTATCTGAGGAGAGGCGGGCGCGCTCATGGTGGGAGGGCGAGCGCTCAGCAGAGAGGCGGGTGTGTTCGCGGTGTGACGTACGCTCCACAGGGATAGACGACCTGACGCCCTGCCGGCTCGGCTGCTGATGGTCAGAAGCAGCACGGGAGGTGGGAGAGCCCTCGACGTCCGTGAGGGCTCGGCGCCTACGGCGGGGTGAGGGGGAGTCGTCGGCATCCCTGTCGCGGCGGCGGTTGCGGCGTGGAGGCGAGGACGAAGGCGAGCGATCGCGCCCTGGGTGGCGCTCCGCGCCGTCAGAGTCTCGCAGCCGAACTCGCTTTGGGGGAAGAGAGCGAGACCTGTGCCCATGGTGGCGGGGTTGAAGCGCGACCTCCTGGGCAGATGATAAGGCCAGAGAGTCACAGCGCTGCTGACTCAGAGAGGTGGGAGATCCCCGCAGAGAAGGGAGCGAGTCAGCAGGGATAGCCGTTTGGGCCGTCGTGGCGCGATCCGAGGCGTCCCAACTGGCAGATGACCGGCTGGAGTCAGGGGAGGAAGCCAACAGATGTTGAGTGGCTAAGGGCTCCCTTTCGTGTAAGCGTGGCGTGGACGGTGTGGTCTGAGAGTGCCGGGTCTGGGACGCCGGTAGAGTGGAGGAGGAGCGGGTCTCATTAGCAGAAGAAGAAGAGGCCGACTTGGCTTTCTTCTTGTCCACAGACTTTGATTTTTGAGAGGCTTTAGTCTTCAATGGCTTAGATGTAGAAGCCTGAGCCGCGGAGGACTCCTGCTGCTCCATGGGCAATAGCGACTTCTTCCAAAGGAAGGAAACAAGCCGATCCAAACGATTTTTAAGGGTCGCCTTGGAGAGTTTTTTGCAGGCTGTGCAGCGCGAGGGCTGGTGCTGCTCACCCAAGCAATAAAGGCAACGGTCGTGGCCGTCGGAGGTTGGAAGTTTGTTGGGGCAAGCAGAACAGCGCTTAAAAAGCGGTCCAGATGCCATAAAAATATTAGGAAGGAATAAATGAATGGGCAGGGAAGGGGTGAAGGGAAAAAAACGAAAAATTTTTAAACTTTCCTTTGCGATCCACAGGAGCTGGAGAAGAGCAAACCACTCGCAGCGGCGGTGAAAAGGAACTGCCCGGGGAAAGCGCGCGAAGAGAGGAGCATGCGCAGTGGAAGGGGGCGGTCCTACATCAAGGAGCTTGAAACTGCCGGCAGACCATCGCTGGAGCGACGGTTAACCCCTATGTGTGCATTCACAGATGCACCGAAGAAGAACAGTTGGCTGCAAAGTCAGCAACTCGGTGGTTCGAATCCTGGGTGCCACGCGGCGGAGTAAGCTCCCGCTGTTAACCCCAGCTCCTGCCAACCTAGCTGTTGGAAAAGCATGTAAATGCAAGCAGATAAACAGGTATCGCCATAAAAAGCGGGAAGGTAAGCTGTGTTCTGTGTGCAGAAATGTGTTTCAGCCATACCGGCCACATGGCTATGGACTTGCACAACTCTGGCTCTTTAGCGTCGAAATGGAGATGAGTGCTGCCCCTAGAGTCGGACAAGAATAGCACACATGTGTGGTGGGGGGAACCTTTACCTTTAACATTCTGAGCCAGAAAGGGCCCGGTGTCATCTTCCCCCTTCCCTGGGAAACCAGTTCCTCACCTTGAGGCAGGGAAAGCAGAACGTGGCAGATGGCAGGGGGTGGGGATCCAAAACTGTCTCGTTCTCTGAAGCATATTGGTCTACTAGCTGCACCACCATTCGCTACGACTGAATAAGCGCTCTGATGGGCTTGCTGTCTCCGTTCCCCCCAGAGCATCTGGCTAAGTTGGTTCAGACTTGTGGAATGGGTGGAGTGTTCACAAGCCCTTGGTAAACTTTTAGAGATATTGCTTCCAAAACGTTTCCTCTTTTGTGACCACTTTAACTGGGCAAGCATAAAAGCTCAGTTCAAATGCCCGAATGCTAGTGGACTGTTTGGGGGGGAAACCTGCAAGGCCTGTTGTCTACGGAGATCGTACTGGTGTATACAAAGTAACATCAATGATGATGATGATGATGATGATGATGATGATTATAATCACTACCGTGACTGTCTCTAATAGTTGTTGGAGAAGACCTATAGCACACTCTTGTTGGTGATTTGCTCTGGCTGTGCAAGAGGTAAAGTGGGGTGCATCTTGTCCATGTACATTTCCCTTTTCCTATTTTTTTTTAAATGCTGTAATCAAGAACAACTGATGACTGAGCGGGGAAGGGGTGTTTAACAGGAGGCCCTTCTACCTGTCACACTGCTTCTTCAAACAGTTTCTATCACTGCGGGGGAAGCAAGGGGAAAACAAGCCACGTTAGTGATGATATTTAATATGGATTTAAATAAATTAGGCTAAAGTTCAAAATTAATTTGAAGTTCAAGATAGATGCCATTAACCGGATAATAAAAGAAGTAACAGTGGTAAAGACACTTGGTTTTAGGCTTGATGTTTCCTACTGAAATCACTTTTATCATACAATATGTCTTGGAAAAAAGCTGCAATAGCGACCTGAGGCATGTATTAACCAGAAAATGCATTAACATACATAAATAGCATGGTCAAAAGCAAAGCACATATCATTCTTCAATACAGAGGCTCATGGAATAGACTTTTATAAACGTTATATTAATATTCAATTACAGTTCTTTATTTAGTTCGGGGACAATTTTCATCCCATGCAGAAGAACACAATAAAGGGACAGGCAGCAGATCTGGTAGAACATGTCAATTCTACACCACAATGAATTGCTGCCATGTAGTTTCCTTCACAGTCATAAGCATATGCTTTTGTCAGTTTTCCCCTAAACTATAGGCATATAGGATTAGAGATGTTTGAACATTGTTGGTATTGCAGAATTATGTACATAAACCTTTAACTTTCCCAGTCATTTACTCAAATAAAGGAACAGCAAAATGTTGCCACAGAACAGAACTTTCTAAATTCAAGTGAGATAGATAATAAAGATAACATGGATTGCTACATTGGTTAAATCTAAAAGTGAGTACTTTTTACACTGATGAACCCAAAACCTAAATCCCCTCGTGTTCATTATATTTTAAATTCTCCAATAAAGTGAACAAGCTCAACTACAAGACTGCACTTGTTTCATTTGTGTACCAGTTTTCTTCCCTCCGGTTACAATCTAAGAAATGCCTTTTCTAGAACAAACTACATGGGGGGGGGGAGGAGATGACCACTAGAAAAATAACATCTCTTTTGACTTGCCTAGTACTGGACTTTTTGGTCCCATGCTGGTATCCATTTTTAGAAATTTGTTCTTATAAAATCGTAAAAGAATGTGTCTTCTAATGAAATGCTTTTAACTTCAAATTATTAGTTCATAAACCTTTTCACTCTTTCTTCTTTAAAATTCTTCCACAATGGCATTTTATTGGTAGATTACTACTGGCATAAAAGTTAAGGAAAAGAGCAAACATGTTATTTCTCCCCCTTGTAATTGTGCCAACAGCTAAAGAATCATTTTTCATGTCATGGAAAAGGATGAATTAAGTCCTTGCAAGCAAACCAAGCAATCATTTTCACTACATTGTGACATGCAGAATATTACACCAGGATACGTCTAAAGGTCGAGTCCAAAATCATTCACAAAAGTTTGTTTCTGTCCGTATTTTCCTTGTTGATTTCTGAGTAGCCCTTTTCTGCATTTCTGTTTGTAGCCGGTTTAAATTTGGAACCAGGCCGAAAAGAACACTCTTCTGCCACCTGCCCAGCATTCAGAGAGAAAGCTTTAGTGCTCCTGGTTGAAGCAGAAGTACCCAGCCGAGGGAAACACCCCCGCCCCCAAAGGGAGCTCCGTTGTGAAGTTTCCTGGCTCACATTGTATGTCCTTTTCTGACTCTATTTAATAGTTTGGATGGGGGGGGGGGGAAGAGGCAGGCCGCCTGAGTTCTGGCTTGCCAGTCTGGGTAGCTAGGAAACTGAGCACTGCTACGCTCCCTCTTCAGAAGCCGGGCAGTGTTTTCTGGCCAGCCCCTTCGGAACAGTCATGAGAGACTTGGGGCCTTCCCAGTCTCCTTGGACTTCTGTTCCCACGATCTCTGACCACACGCCATGCTGTTTTTGACGGGAGCTGGAATCCGGCCATGTCAAGCAGGGGACAGGATCTCTTCTGCAGCTGTACGGCCCATGGGGGCAACCCACAGGACCTTCAGATGCCCACAGATGTAGCAAGGGCATCTCAACCGCTGAATCTTGATGCCTCTTGTTGTAAGTCACTTTCCAGCAGCTGTTAGATAGGCCAGCACAAGGCATAAAGTGTAGGTTTAACTGGGAATTGCATAGCTTACTGCATGGCTATTCCCTACTGAAGTAACTTTAACTAATTCTTTAAGAGGCATAACATTATTAAAGTAATGATGAGGGCCACTCCATGACATTTTGCTGCCTGAGGTAAACCAGCAAATGGATCATACTCAATGCTGGTTGAAGGAGAAAATTCCACCAGCATTTCTCTCCCACTATGGCAGTAAAAATACAATAGCAACAAAATAACAGACTATCTATCTGGACGTTGAGTCATGGCAACTGGACTTCTTTTTCTTGAGAGATTGAAACGTTTCATTGCTCATCCAAACTGCTTAGTCAGTCTGAAGAAAGCTAGTTGCGACTCCTCCATTTTAGAGTTCACTTTGACCTCTTGCCACCCTGGTCTGAAATAGGCCCATACGATCAACAATGGCCAGAATAGGCTCGTTAGGTAGACAGCAGTCTCAATAGCCTTAAGGTGAACAATGGCTTCAGACGCACATTAGCTATGGCCTTGGTGGTGGAGGCGTGAAGCTTTTTTTATTTGTCTGGGTATTGTTGAAATCACAGCCTGACAAGTGACAGATATACTGTGCCTCAGCCCCCCACCTCTGTTCAGAGAGGGGTTTTCAATGCTCACATGAAGGGCTCCTCTCTCAAACCACCTCTCTTCTCTGTCTAATATGTGTGCATCCTCATTTTTGAATGGGTGCCCTTTGTCATTCAAGTGGAGGTGAACTGCTGATTCTGGACCTGAACTGTTACTCCTCCTGTGTTGGGCCATCCTTCTGTTTAACGGCTGTTTAGTTTCTCCATTGTAGAGGTCTGCACACTCCTCACTGCATTGGACCGCATATACTGTACTGTATTCCTCCTTTTGTGTTTTGGCATCGAGTCTATCTGCTACTCTTGTCTGACATGCAAAGTCAGTTGCCTGAAGCAACCATGTCACTTAGTCTAATGGCAGGGCTGGCACCGCTGATACTTCAGAGCTTTACTGAATGTTTCCAATTAGAGAGTTTGCCTTGAAACCTTCCTCTCTATGAGATTACCTTAAGATAACAAGATAGTTGGGAGCAGCTGAAAATAGGTTCAATAATAAGACTGTAGTGAAGTTTTTTTTTTCTGGTATACTGGTGGTTCAAAGAAATGTAATTTAATTTTCATGAAAATGTCTGTGACAAAGAAAAGATGTTAATTAGAATATTTGGAAGTTTTCAATAAAATAAAATATTAGAATCATAGCCCCAACAGTAATCATGCAAATGCTCTTCTTGTTGGGCCATCCATTACACCGTGCAATAGGTCTGCACTGTCTGTGAAACAGATCATTTAAAAGAGCCTCAAAAATCTGGCTCTTCCAGCAGACGTACCCGAGCTAGTTATACCATCCTAGTCACGGCTTCCGCCTTTAAACTCCTTTCCTACTTATTAGATTTTTATTTAGTTTATATGTAGTTTTAACTTTATGAGATCAATTGAAGTACTGAATATTTTATAATGCAATTTTATAATATTTTATGATTGATGTTGTGTAGTAATAGTGTGTGTATTTATTTATTTATTTATTTATTTGCATTTCTAGACTGCCCAGTTTCCCAAATGCTATCTTATATTGTAGGTTTGCTATGTTTCATATGTGTTTTTTGTTCAGTTCTGTTGTAAGCCGCATAGAGCAGCCAGATGGCCAGGGTTTAAGTTTAATAAATGATGATGATAATAATAATAATAATAATAATAATAATAATAATAATAATAATATCATATGAAGGACTTTTTGCTAATACAATTCTGACCCAATGGTGTATATTTCCGTATTCTTCATACATATCAAATTATATGAGTAAATATATATATATGGGTTGGTTGAACATGGACCCCTTCCTCACCAAAAAATAAAGACCATTATAAAAAACAGGGAAGTGCTTAATGAAAATCAAAATGTGGACTATGTCAAGAAATTTTGAAGCCAATGATATAGGATGACATTAGAGTAGATAAATATGAATGGGAAAGGAAAGAATGTTAAAATTAAAAATGACGGCCATGAAGAGAAAAGAAATGCAGGGGTTTCAACATAGGTATGTTGGGGTACAAACAGTGATGTTATGACAGAAAGCCCTAAATGTTAATTAAGACCACTGTAAAGTCTAAAAGTTATCCTAAATTGCATATTGAGCTGATATCCTTTTCATCTGATTAAAATCAGGTCAAATGACTACCGTCACTCGCCTAATTATCCATTATCCAGGCATGATGCAGTTGCAGAGTTTAGTTCAATCTTCCACAGCTGGACCTCTATGGAGCACTGGGCACAATGGTTAAGACCGAAGGGAGGCATCAAGCTGACAAGGGCAAAATGAAGGAAAGAAGCCCCTCAGCATCTGAAGCATAGAACTGAGCAAGCTGCCATAAACTAGTTTGGAGATGGACTGCCTTGATTTTATTACCTGGACCAAGTAACAGTTAAGTCTGTCTTGGGTAATGTAAAATAAAGCCAAATATTCTATTCAGAACTGTGTCGTGCTAACTGCTATTTCCCCCTACATATAGATATGTAATTGTTGTTACACAGACTTGGATAAGATGTCAGATAATCAAGCATCAGGCGGGGCAATGATAAGCAGAAAATGTTTGCCAACTCCTAACTAGATTGGGTGGCTTAGTGAGTTGGGTACCTGGCAGTGCAGCTAAAGGTCAGGAGTTTGATTCCCCGCGGTGCTTCTCAGGAGAAGAGCTAGCCCGCAAGTTTTGGGGCAAGCTGTACAGTTCTAGAGTGCCTGCAAAAGAAGGAAATGGCAAACAATCTCTGAGGACTCTCTACCTAGAAAAACACTGGCAAGCGTCACTGGAGGTCAGAATCAACTTGACAGCCCATGATTATTATTCTGTCTAGAGAGGCATCCCGGATGACTTTCAAAGTGGCACTGGAATGAGGCAGGCATTTCAATTGCCACACACCAATATGCCGTGTTACATACACCCTCTAAACATTTTTCCCTAGGAGGAAAAACTCAGTATGTTCTCATGGTAAGCAGAAAGTAGTGTTCTGAAGGGGAAATTAATGCAAAAGAAGGAAGCCTGAAGGAACAAAATCCCTGTCGTTATGCAACCACTTATATAGGACTATTCTGATGCAACAACGATCTCTTGTAGACCTTTGTGTACAGTATAGTAAAAATGAGAGCCAAAGGAACTCACCAGATGACTGTCAGACATCTGAGCCTGTATTTTAGTTCTTGCAGTTGGAAACCTGTCTCAGGATGCAATCAGATGGTTTGGAATTTAATGTGCCCGATCGCACCGGAAAGGGATGACGCTTTGCAGGGAGTAGATCTTCCTTAAAGTGTCCCTTCCATATGCCATGGAATTGCTTCAGCAGTGCAGCTACAGTGCAGTCCTAAAAACTAATAGCCATACAGCTGAATCAAAAAGGTCCAGCTTGGGCACAGACCAGATTTGGGCTAGAGACCAATTCTCTGCATTTCATCACTGAGAAACAGATCGCACCAGACCGCTCCTTAAGCAGTCCAAAATGTCACCTATTTCCCCATGGGGTCATGCCTTCAGGAAGCTATCTACAGTAGGTTTTTAGCATAACTTATCAACATGGATTTTTCGATACAAACTGAAAGCATTCAATAAGATAAAAATTACATAAATACAGACTATTCAATTGTCAAATTGCAAAACAAACAAAATGAAGATGGTAGACAGTTGCGGTCAGTATCCACACACACACAATAGTTGCAATTCTCACATGTGTCCTGGCTTTGTGAAAAATACACCACAAATCCTCTATCCAAAACAGAGCTTTCTTGTCCTGTAAATGTCCTAATGGATTCAAGCCTGATGAGCTTATGAGACAGGCAACCGCCTTTGCACCAGGCGTACAAATTGACCCTTTGATTCTTTATATTTTGTTCAACACTTTCTTGCTCAGAAGTTTCCAAACCTGCATCATCCACTATGAAGAAAAATGACACTGGTTAATTTCGAAAGATAAGAGTCAACAGTTTGTTTGTTTTTTCATTTTTTGTTTCATATTAAGCCCTTTCAAGGCAGGGAAATTCATGCATTAACAGTGACCTTAGAGCGCACATACTGATAGATGCAAGCTACTGCTTCAAAGCTGATTATGCTGTGCAGATATCACAGCTGGGAACCACTGGCTGCCAACTTATTTGATTAATTTTTTTTTTTAAAAAAACTTTCAATTCCAGAAGGGAGAATGTGTAGTAAGAGTTGAAAACACAAAGCATACTGTGAACTACAGACTATTGCACATTTCAACAAAACACAAGTGAAAAACACTCACACAGAAACATACAAATGAGCTTGTGCACAGAACTCAAGCCATGAAGAGCAGACACCATTGCTGCCAACTGGCTTATGCGTTTAGTGACCTTTAGAAACTGGTCCAAACTGATTATCAGCAATACTTTTTTTTTGAGTTTGTTTCTAAAAAAAATATTTTGAGACCACAGTCTTTGATACACATATATATAATTCTGTGGTCAATGACAGACAGATGTAAATTTTGCAATACTAAATAAAAAGTGCAAAATGTTTTTTTTTAAAAAAGAACAAAATTAAAAACATGGAAGCATACACTAAAAATTGTCTGCATAGCTGAAATCTATTTAAAGCAAGTCCTCAGTAAGGGATGCTGACAGCAGAAAGCAGGGTTTTCTTTTCTAAAAAAATGTCTTCTGCATGTTTAAAAGAATGGAGAAATGTCAATTTTTGTCAGCTTTTAAACCATTCACAGACAGTTCACTCCTGCATCCTTAGACACCATTGTTGTAGCAGCACCTCCTTCTGCAAGGTAAACAGCTGTGCTGGACTTGGAACTAACCACCCTATCACTACCGTTGTTGTTGACCTCACTGTCCAGTGGTTCTGTGGAGATGACCCATGTTGAAGGGCGCCACCGCTTTAGGGAATATGGCGTTTTCACACGCTTCTTAATCTTTTCTCCTGAGCCGGGTTTGCCATCTAGAGATGACTCACTCCCTAGGGGAAAAAAAAGAAAGAAAGAGTGAATACACAAAAGGTCACACAAAAGGAAAGAGCACACGAGAAGAGACATAGAAAGGAAAGACAAAATCCTGTCAAAAGCAATAGATGAGCGTTTAAACTTCTTTCAACTGGTTATATTTAAAGAACCACAGAAAGTGAAATCCATGGCTAAGTACTTTACTATATACCTTCCCCTTCCGCCCCCTGATGGATAAGCTATTACTGTTACTACTGGAGGAGCTATTTTTAAAAAAAAAACTACTGGTAAAAAAGATCAAATTTTAAAAGAGAGATTAATCTATGCTGGATCTACTCATGCAGAGCTGAGAACTGAATTACACATAGCACCATTTTTTACTGAACGGTAGTGTTCGGACAGCTGTGTATTTGAATGCTCTTCAACAGAAGAAAAAAAACATCAATACAGAACTATCAGGAAATCAGGTTTTAGCCTAATTTCCCCAAGACATTTCAAAATGAGAGCAATTCAGACAACTTAATAGTCTAAATACCTGTAGAATTATCCATGAGCAAAATCCTGTACTGTGACTGTGCTGATCATGTACTTTGGCTTGAAGAAAATGGACAGCATAATCTAACACCAATGGAAACTTTCATCTTAAACCAGTAGTTTAAAATAGCAATTTAAAAAATGCCTCCTACCTTTGGTCCATAGCCAACCATCTCAATGCACTGGTACAAGGCCTTCTACTCTACCAGCGGTGCATTTACTGTGGAGCCGAATAGTGGGTTGTCAGTTTTTTTGTTTGTTTGTTTTTTGTGCCACCAGATGTTCAAGAGGTTGCCAAACCTCTTGTACAACCACTTGGGCAAAGGTGTAACCCAACATGACTGTTCTAATAGGGATTTTCACTGAGATCATTATACTAGTTTCTGCGTACCACTTGCTTGAGCAACAAACATGGCAAAGTAATCAAGTGGCAAATCAGATGAGAAACCGCAATTTAAAGTGAGATCAGAAAACACTGTTGATGATATAGTGTAGTGCCGGATCTAACATATGGTTCCAGTCACAGTTCCATTCTATAGCCCCCCCACCCCCAATACTAAAGAGACTGGTGTGCGGTGCCAAGAGAAAGGAAAGAAAATGAGTTCAAAACTATGTTCTGCCTGTACACATGGGAGCTGAAGCTTTGCTGTATGTTGTAAAATAGGATTAGTTCAAACCACGGTTGGCAGGAAAATTTGGCTGAGCCAATCTGATTTTCACGCCGGACAACCTGGGCTCCTTCCTTTCATAGTGCCCGTTCTGTTGCACCCGCACCAGACGTACCTTGTACAAAGGAATTAATTCGTTCCAAATGAAATTATGTTAAGCAAATTTTCCTTTACACAAATTTCCAATAGGAATGCAATGAAAATAGAGTAATCCCTAATTGTGACCATTTTTATGTTGTACAGATTCGCCCCATAGGCAATTATGTTAAGCAAATTTCCCCTATCTCCAGAATTTTTTGTTGTAAAGATTTTATGTTATACAAACTGTTTGTTATACGAGGGCCTGCTGTATTTTCATTCTCTCTCTGACCTTGCTGGACTACAGACCCCTCTGAACCCCTTCTGCTAGATGTTCTTTTTGCTGAAATTTGGGGGGGGGGAGGCAGACAGCAACCCGGAAGCCACCAGCAGGTGACATTTAAACACTAATAACTACCTTGAGAGACTATTTCAAGTTTGTTAAAAAAAGGCTTATTTTAACCACAAGAAATAAACAGGCCTAAATGGTCTTTGAATGGCAATGTGTACTTCAATGGGTTTCTGGGACATCTATGTGACATTTTTACAGAGTTCCTTTTCTTTTTTTAAATTGGGGGGGGGCAGAGGGACTCTAGGGCGATATACCAGAGGCTCACGGCTTGCAATTTTGCCCACTGCTGACCTGCAACACTAGAGAGAAGTTCTCAGAGTAAGAAAGCTTTCTAAAATCTGAAAGCATTCACAAAAGGCAATTGCACTACTTCTCAAAATAATTTTGAATATTTTGCCTGCATTTAATGGTAGGAGATTTACTGTTTAAGCAGCATCACAAATATCTGTTTCACCCAAGCAGAAAACCGTGGCTCTGTCATGTTAGCTTTGCAAATTGCTAACAAGTCTAAACAAAGGCAATCGGCTACAAGAGAAGATGACAAAAAAGTTGCTGTTCAGTTCCACTAGCAATGCTTGGACTTTGAGGAGCTTATGTGAGAACATGATTAGTTGTTACTCTTAAATTCTAAGAACAATTTGGCTGTTATTCTCTGATTATGTTGCACAGAACTCACACTGCATACTACAGCCATCTAAAATATTTGTGGACGACAGATCCAGTGAGTTAGGCCGCTGTGCTCTTCTAGTGCGGATCTGGCCAGAACTTGGCGCTGCTCCCTGGTGGCTGAGGGCAGGCACATCTTGCCCTGGACACGGGTTACTGTTGTTGTTGTTGGCATTTGTTCGGCCATTATCCAGCGACCGCTCTCTCCTGTCCACCAGACGGTCCAGAATGCTCTCGTCGTGGCTGACTTCCTGCTCCCTTCTTAATAAAGGCTCGTGCTCATCAGGGCTTGAGTTGATATTCAGACGACTGTCCTCCCCACTGAACTGGTTCTGCAGCATCTCCTGTGCCCGGTGTGCCCCCGAACTGCTTGCTTGGCCAGATGGCACAGTACCATTGGCATACTGAGTTGGCACAGCATGAGAGTTTACTGTATGGCTCCTCCCTGCCACTTCATTCGTGGTCACGGTTACCACGTGAGGTTCTGCAGCATTGATAGTGTTCATCTTGGCCACTCCAGTTTCTACTTGCTTCAAGTTTGATTTGTGCTTCCCTCCAAATTTCAGCCGAGGCTCCTTTGTTGAGTTTTTGGTGCTTAAGGGCAGCGTAGTAGGCCTCTTTGGGAGGTTCTGCTGCTTAGGAAGAGGGTAGACCTGAGCAGGCGGAACGTCCGGAATTAGACACGCTTGACCATTTGCCGCTTGGGTGAAGTCCTGTTGCCCTGTGGCTTCTACCGCTAGCTTTATCAGCGGGTAAAGCAGGCTCGAGCTCGTGCTGCTGAGTGGATCTGGCCCACTGAACTGCTTCAGGGAATGCTCCATCAGGTTCTCATCGGAGCTCTCTTTCAAGTTCTTGTCCACCTCCTTTGGATCCAGCTTGTTGGTCTCCAAGTCCTCCTCGGTCAACTGCAGGCAAACAGGAGTCGGCCCCAGCGGCTGGAGGCCATTTGCAGCACTACTGAGGTTGGTTTCCCCTAAGTAAGGCATCTCGGATATGATGGTCATGCCGGTGCTCGGAGTGAGGCCTGTTGTGTGGGTGGCAGTCGTGTTGGTGGACAAGCTGGTGACGCTGGTCTCGGGACTAGGAATACGAGCTTGTGCTTGCTGTCGCTCATAATTGATGGAGTTCCTGTTCTTCTCCCCAAGTGTCAGGGGTGTGCTTGACACTGAAATCTCAGAGGAAATATTTTTCACGATGTTGTCAGTGTGGTGAACTGAGTCTTCAATGTAAGATGAAGAAGAGTAATCTTGATATGGTCTGATCTTTGGCACTCGCCTATGGTGTGATAAGTTTCTTTAAAAGAGAGAAAGAGAGAGAGAGAGAGAGAGAGAGAGAGAGAGAGAGAGAGAGAGAAAGGGATTAAGACTATGTACATGATACAACATTTCACCCAAGAGCATACTTACAATACAAAATCTGCCCAGCAAGTATAATTGTTGTGAGAGTTTGGCTGTAGGAATGGCAACCCTGGTCAGGTGCCATTCCTGAGGTCATAAGTTTACATGTTATCTTCACTGACTATGTACTCGCGACACAAGGAAGCACACACACCTACTGTCATTTTTTTTTAATCATGGCTATCCCATTCACAGCACTGTCACTTCTAAGACTTTTTAAAACCAGGATTTATTATTGGCTATGGTGAAACTGGTAATGTCGCAGTGGCATCTATTATGCAAGAGGCCAATGGTTGGGCAGGCATTCTCTCTTATCCATGGTTTTCATTATCCACGGGAAGGACTGGAACCAATCCCCAGTAGATACTGGGGTCCTACTGTGTTTGATTATTATCCTAAGATATTAAACAGAGCATTCCTACTGCAGACTGCAGAGACAACAATGTCTACATTCCGAGCGCACTGAAAGACAAGCAGATACTGGCTGAAACTCTGTAGCTCACTGTGGCAATTTGTAACTCAAGTAATCCCTTGAATGTAAATTGTGTAGAGGTCAGCTCACCAAATCCCCACTGATTCAATGGGCCTACTCTAGTTATGGTTTAATATTACAAGTAAACAGGATTTCATCCACTGTGCTGGCACTTGTGGAACTACATTAGTCCCCCCTTTATCATGGGGGTTAGGTTCCCTAAACACCCGCGATAAAGAACAATCTGCAATATACGGACATCTTGCCTTTCCCCCGCTTTGGTGGGTTGGGCTTTTTGTCATTTATCTCCAGCTCCCGCAGGGGGCCCAGCGAGGAGAAGGAGGGGTCGGAGCACCCCCCCCCAAAAAAAAGCCAAATAGCTTCTTCCTCACCCTTAACTCGATCCTGGCGAAGGGAAGCAGGAGAACTTGGGATACCAAGGAGTGGATTCTTGAATGGCCCTGCACTGTCTGTCTTCTGTCCCAATTCCCCAAATGCAGGGACATCTGCCAACAACTCAACATGGCCTAGGTCCAAGCTACCTCAAAGAGCGAATCTCGCAGTATGAAGAGACCTTTCTTTCCATCCCGCCACCCTCACAGGTATGTCACGTGGGAACACATGAAAGGGCCTTCTCAGCTATGGCACCCAGACTCTGGAACTCCCTCCCGCTGGAGCCCAGGAGGATGGAACCATCTCTGCTGTCTTTCCGGAAGCAGGCAAAGACCTTCCTCTTCAGGCAAGCTTTCCCTGAATGAGGGACTAATTACTATGTGACTTTTATATGGATTACCATGTATGACTACATTGACTGATTTCATAAGAACACCAGTGTTTTCCATGTTTACTTTCCACCCCTCATAATGGATTTTTATTTTCTTTTTGTGTGCTCTTTGTAGCTTTAAAGTTACCTTTTAATATTCTAAGATGCTGTAAGAAGTCAGCAAGAAAGGAGGAAGAGCAAAGGAGTGCGCCGTCTGAGCAGGATAAAGAAAGAAAGAAAGAAAGAAAGAAAGAAAGAAAGAAAGAGGAGAAATCTGAAGCTGCAGAAATAGAAGGAAGCTATGAGGGAGCATTAGGCAGAAAGGAAAGAATAGAGTTAATGGGTAGAAGAGAGTGAAAATGTGAAGAGAGGCGCGTGGAAGGAAGAAGGTTCCCGGGAGGAAAATGGGTCACGAGAGGTAGAGGAGTCGTGTGGACAGAATCCGTTAGAGGGGGAGATAGGTCTGTTAGGGAAGGACGTTAAGGGAGATGGGATCAGGAGGCGAGAAAAGGAGGAGGCTTTTGAAGTCAAGGTCGGGGATGAATGGACCTGGTCCGTTGAAGTGAGAATGGTGAGATGGCCGAAAAATACCCTGAGGGCGAGGGGTCGCGGACACCTGCTGTACCGGGCAAATCTGGTGGCACAATGGGCTCGCCACCCTTGCTGTGGCAGCCAATGCTTCGGCCGGGGATCACCACATTAAAAGAGACTGTTACTTGATAATGCCCCTCCATGTCTGAGCCCTGTTGTAAACCCATTCGTTATTGATAACCCGTTTACTGTTGAAGTAACTGTTGAAGGTTCAGAAACCGAAGAGCATATGAGTCAAGAGCCGGTTGGTTATAATGTAATAAATAAACCATTAAGAGTACATCTGAAAGACTGGACAGTGGTGATTTTTACTCGGAACCCCGTGATGATCCAGACAAACACTTACAGATGCCTCTGCTTATTCCCTGTTCTTAACTTGGATAGGTCTTAAATGTTCTGAGCTGTATGTTGTCCCTCATTATTGTAAGCTATGTTGGGTCTTTTTCCAAGGAGAAAGGTGGGGTAAAATATTCAAAATAAATAAAATAAACCCCTCATGAGGCTCCTCCTCCTCCTCCTGGGAAGGAGCTTCCTGCTTTTGTTTCAGGCTCTGGACTCCTGAAACTGACACAGAAGAGGCATGGCCAGTTGGAAGGGAGCCAAGGAGCAAGCCAAACCAACCACTCACTGCCCTCATTGGCCACCACCAACCTCCTACAGCTCCTCCTCCTCCTCCTCCTTCTTTTTACTATCACCTGCCCCACCCAGCTGGCAGCCTATCACTCACCAAGCTGGGCAACCCAGAAGGTTGCAGCCCTTAAAGAGGCAAGCTTGAGGGCTCGGGAAATGCCACTGCCTTCGGACGGAGTGGAAGTGGCGGGAGCGGGTGAGCCCGGTTGCTGGTATGGGCCACTTTGCCCTTTACTAGATTTCACCCCAAGCTCTTGCCTTCAGGGGGAGAAGGAAGAGGAGGAGGAGGAGGAGGAGAAAGAGGAGGAGCCTCACGAGGGATTAGTTGTTGGCGGACGACCCTGCGTTTGGGGAATTGGGACAGAGAACAGACAGTGCAGGGCTGTTCAAGAATCCACTCCTTGGTATCCCAAGCTCGCCTGCTTCCCTTTGCCAGGACTGAGTTAAGGGTGAGGGAGAAGCCACTGGGCTTTCGGGTGGGGTGGTGGTGCTCCAACCCCTCCTTCTCCCCGCTGGGCACCCTGCAGTAGCTGGAGGTAGAGTGGTTTTCACCTGCTCGGCACTTGCATTTCCCCACTCCCGCAGGAAATCCGCGATGTACCGGGACTGCAAGATATGAACTGCGATGTGGCGGGGGACTACTGTATTTACATCTGGAAAAACCAAACCAAACCTGGAAAGAACATTAACACTTCATCTCGTCTTCCACAAAGCAACCAGAAGAACTGAGCTTGCTATCCAGGGGAAGTATTCCATTTTCTGAAGTATAGCAGTACCAGGCTTAGAGGGCTGAGAAAATACCGCTGCAGCCGCAGCAGAGCACAGAAGGCATGGACAGAAGAACAAACAGGAAGCCTATGTACATGCATGATCAACGTAAAGAAGGGCTATATCATTGCCTCCCAACTACACAGAAATGAGGATCTGAACGGACACCCCGTTTATTACTACCTACCTCTCATTCTGCATAGCTGTGGACATGGGGTTCACGGTCGGGCTGACCGATTTATTCCGTTCCCAAATCATCATGAGTTCTTGCATCCTCTCTTCAGCACACTGGGCAGTGAGCCGGGCCTCAGCATCTTGGTCCCAGCAGTCTTCGATTGTCTCTTTCAGTGACCTCACAGCCTGCAAAGCAAAATGACACAGCATCACCCACCCCTTTCTATATACCTCCCAGTTTTCAGGGATACGCTGGCATCATGAAATTAGTTCTCTTTTAAAAAAATAATAATAAAGATAGCTGTTATGAAGGCACAGGTAATGCTCTCATCAGGGGCAATCGTAATTCGAGGCACTACTGTACTTGTCTTTATACTTGCTTTTACATGTCCTGGATATCCAACCACTCAGCTTCTCGGACAACCCTAAATCAATCAATCAATCAGTCTGTCTGTCTGTCTATCTACACACTTCTGTATAATTTTTATATATCTCTGCTGCATGTCACCCAATCAGCTTTTTAAAAGGAATTATTCCCCCCAAATTCTCCTTGTGTGGAAGTTTCTCCATGAACCTATATAATTTCGTGTACTGTTTCCAACTCTACAATATTCTTTTCACTACAGGGACAGGAGCGCCTACAATGTCCGAAGCTACAGTAACTGGGTGGGCAGATTATGTGCATGTGTTTGGAGATACATTTCTTGCCTCCAGATGTCTTTTCTACCTAAACTTCCACTGGATCTAACAGGTCAGACGGTATGTCTGTTTCATGCTGCGAGATCCATTATGATCACAGATAGAAAGCAGATGTACTCCTGTTGGATCCAGGGCCTCCACAGGAAGAGGAAAATCACAGAATCACATCCTAGAACAGGGGAGCCAGAAGAAGCCTATAAGGCCATCAGGTCCAACCCTGTGCTCCATGCCAGCGCCTGTGAGTTGAAGAGTTAGGATTGTGTTCTGAAATATATTACTTTATCAGGTTATTATTTTTAAACATGTAGATGACTCCTGGCCTCATAGTGGTCAAGATATACTGGGCACTTTTAAGTCACACTTATTAAAATGAACATATGAAATGTTTTGATCATCTTGCATTTTGCACTCAATCATTTATAACATTTTCAAGGTTCCATAATGACAGCTTTTTGAACCCAAAACCAGTGTTGTGTCTTGAGCTACACGTTCCAGCAGTTTAGATGCTTCTATTTAATGAGACATTAGAATAAAGTCTGATAGTCTTACCAAGCTGTTCTCTTTCCAGGCCTCTGGGAATTTTGGTCGTTGCTTTTCTCTTGAAACAAGCACTTGCATATCTTCAAAAGTTGGGTGATTTCCAACTTCAATTTGGAATGCGGTCTGGAACTCGGGTACTGATTCTCCTGTTAGCAGAGAAATGCAAGCCCTAATTTTTTTCAGAAGTCTCTGAGCACCACCACACTGATTTCCTGGCTGTCTAGAGTTTGAATCTGGGAACCAAGTGGTATATAGGGTACAGAAAAATCAAAGCAGGATGACTCTGACTGTGGCCAGGTGGAGAAGAAAGAAACAAACACCTCCCATATGCAGGTTGCAGTTGCTTTCATTTCAAATTCATAAATACCATATATTTTTTTGCTCTATAAGATGCACCTGGTCATAAGACACAACATGTTTTTAGAGGAGGAAAGCAAGAAAAAATGTTTAGCCTAAGGTTTCATGGTGGGGGAATCCTGGCTGCAAAAGGGGAGGAAAGAGGCTCTGTGGAGGAGACTTCCTTGCAAATGAAGTGATTTTTGACTGGGGAATACAGGCGGCAAAAGGGAGGCTTGCAAACAAGATGATTGGGACTGGGGAATCCAAGCTGCAAAAGGGGAAGGCAGAGGCTCCGTGAAGGAGACCTCTTTGCAGGCAAAGTGGTTTTTGACTGAGGGATCTTGGCTGCAGAAGGGGAAGGGTGGGGAGAGGCTCCGTGGAGGAAGTCTCTTTGCTAACGAGGAGATCGGAAGTGCAGAATCCCGGCTGCAGCAGGTGACGGAAGAGGCTCCCTGCAGGTAACTTCTCTCTAAATGAAAATCTGTGATATATATGTAGGGAGGACTACTGTATTCGCTCTGTAAGATGCACAGACATTTCCCCTTACTTTTGAGGGTGGGAAAGGTGTGGCTTATAGAGTGAAAAATGTGGTAATGAGCCATGAAATGCCAGTTTCACGGGGCAAGAATGGTTGAGGAGAGCCAGCAAAAAATGTACCCTTTTTTGGTTTATTTCTTTTTAGCCTGAAGTCTTCCCGTTGCTGTGCTATACAGTGCCTAAAGACTGAGCTACCAACCTAAGTACCTTATTCCTTTATAGCAGAGGATACATATATTTCTATTTTGAAAGCTAATGGGCACACTTTCTTGAGGTTCAGCTTGGATTTTTTAATAATTTTTTTATTTATATGAATGAATGCATTTTTTTGGATTTTTATTTATATTGATATCTCACATAATATACAAACATTTATACAGTTTCAAAATATAATCATGATCGTAGATTGTAAGTATTTATCATAAATTATTGGTGTTTGATAGGGAAGAGAGAAAATAAAAAAATAAAAAAGCAAAACAAAAAAAACAGAAAAAAGAAAGAAAAAAATAAAAAAGCAAAACTTTGAGAAGAAAAGGGGGCCAAAGGGTGGGGCAAAGAAAAATAATAGATGTAAAGAACCAGAATGCATGCATTTACATAGCTGCATATATCGTTGGAGGATTCTTCCGTCTACACTTTGATCTTTAATTATGTCTTTATCTTATGTTTGTGATTCATCTCCTTTTTTGTATTTGTCTTTTAACCAATCATAAAATAAATTCCAGATTTGTGCAAATTTACTTTCATCTTTTTGTTTTAAAGTCATAGTCAACTTATTCATTTCAGCACATTCTAATATTTTGCAATTATCTCTTCATCAGTCGGTATAGCTTTAATTTTCCATTTCTGTGCCCATGCTAGTCTAGCTGCGGTTAGTATGTGAACCACTAAATAATGTACCGTATATACTCGAGTATAAGTCGACCCGAGTATAAGCCGGGGCCGCTAATTTAAACCCCCCAAACTGTGAAAATTTATTGACTCAAGTATAAGCCTAGGGTAGGAGATGCAGCAGGGCCTGGCAACTCCTCCTTTGTGAGCTGTGTGTGTGTGTGATGTTTAAAATGACTTTTAGCCACCAAGGCAAGTGCTTGAGTTGGTGGCTATAAGTCATTTTAAACATGGGGGGGGGGTCAGGAGAAGTGGTGCACAGTGTTTAAAATGACTTTTAGCCATGGACCCAAACTTGCCTCAGTGGCTAAAAGTACTGACCCGCATATAAGCCGAGGACCCCTTTTTTCAGCCCAAAATTAGGGCTGAAAAACTAGGCTTATACTTGAGTACATACAGTACTTCCTTTTTTTAAGTTATTAGTGGTCATACCGAACAAGTGGAGTTCTGGTGAAAACTCCATATTCTGTTGAAGGATTTGGGTGAGCCATTTATGGATATTGGCCCAAAAATTTCTTTATTTTGCTACAGGTCCACCAGCAGTGATAAAATGTTCCTCTGTGCTTTTCACATTTCCAACATTTTTCTGAGCTTTTTTTTGGGGGGGGGCATTTTATTTATTTTATCCGGTGTTAGCCATCTATAAAACATTTTTAATAAATTTTCTTTATAGGTGGTGGCTATTGTCAAATTATAACAGTCTGAAGTAACATCCTTCCTCCCTTATGCACAATTTACTTTATTTTTGTGTAGCCCACATTCACCTTACAACTGAGAGGCACCTGTTGGTATCTGTAAAGAGTTAAATTTGTTCTGTACAGAAATACACAGGGTTGTACAGTGGTCGACATAACAATGTCAGTATAAGCTTAATGGTGTTAATTAAACTGCACCTGTGCAAGTGGAACATGATTGGTAGATGGGACTACATATGTCCTGAGAGGTATGTACCATTTCCCCGAAAATAAGACATCCCCTGAAAATAAGACCTACTTACAGTTTTGCCCCGCACTGAAATATAAGGCATCCCCCAAAAATAAGGACTCCCCATAATACGATAACAATAAATGTGTACCGTATTTTTCTTCATGGAAAAATAAGACATCCCCTGAAAATAAAACCTAGCGCATCTTTGGGAGCAAAAATTAATATACTGGTAAGACACTGTCTTATTTTCAGGGAAACACGGTAGTAACTCTCTCTCTGTAAATGATGTTCATAAGGCTGGAAACTCTGTCAATCTGTACACCCGTATATATTGTAAATAGAGCTGCACAAAAGGACTTCAAGTGTGAGTCTGGTTATTTGTGTGTGATGGAGATTTCTGGAGTCTCGCTGCTGGTGCTGAAGCTGGGCAATAACCATATCAAACTCTACAAGCACCGGATAACCTCATTCTAATAAGCGAATAATGGATTCAATGTCTTCGCTTTAATTGAAATGCACAGGCATCAACATTAAGAAAGGGAATGTATAACTTGAAAATGAAATATACCCACTCCTCAGCCAGGTTTGTCCCACTAGTGTTCCGAGTAATACACATATATACATATTGTTGGTATAATCTTGCACTCGAGTGTTCTTCCCCTCTTCTGAATTCTTTCACACATAGAACCCATTGTAAATTCACAAGCATGAACTAAAGATATGACGTGAGCTGTCAAATGTTTACACACCCAATTTTAACTATACAAACAATCTTTTTTCAATGTACCACAGGCAGTGGCAGAAGTATGGGGTAGGGTGGGGGTAGTCCTGGTGATGCTTGTGTAGTCTCGATACTCAAGAACTGGCACCAGAAAACTTTGCAAACACACTCAAGTGGATATGTCCTTGATATCTGCTCAGCTGCACTGCCACTAAGCATGTAAGCTTTCCTTAATACCTCAAGCTTACTGGGCAAGATTAAGTTATTAGGTAACCAAGGATACATAATTCACTAGAAAGTAAAGATAAATAAATTCCAGCCTACAACACTAGATGGCACTGTGTTAAATGCAACAAATCATCAGCCAAGCCAAATGTCAAGAAGTGTGGGCTTTACAACAGAGGGCCTTTTTACACGACCCCTAAACTCCGCCGCAAATGGCTCCCAGCTCCGGAGCTTAAAATTGTTTACCCACCTGCTCCGGAATTTACTGAAAATTAAGTGCGACCACGCCCACCTAAGCGCGTCCCAGCACTTTTCATGTACCTGCTCTCCGAGGGTGAAAAATCTTGATGCGGATGTGCCGGGCTCTCCTCACTTCTTATTGTTGTTGTTTTTTGCCTCCCGCCCCTTTAAGAGAAGGAATCACAACAACGGGGCGGCGTCCACCGGCACCGGAGGTAAGCCTGCATTCTTTTGTGCCTTTTTTTCTCCCTCCCCTCACGCAGCCAGCAGCCAGGAAGTGCGGAGGGGTGGGGAAGCAGGAAGAGCGACAAATCTCTTAGGGGAGAGACCAGCGGATCTTAGGGGTCGTGTAAAAGCGCCCAGAGTTGCTGTTCTAAATTCAGTGTGTGTGGGGGGTGGGTGGGTTAAAAAACAAAAAAACCAACCCGTTACCCCCAAAACCCAAATCACAGCATAAATATAGCAGGCATAGGAGAATTTCAGTAATTCATGTATTACCTGGGAACAGGTCTGTGCATCTCATAAAAATCTCCCAGTAGATGAGACCTAGTGCATACATATCTACTTGCTTCAGAGCTGATTCACAATCCCTCAAGTTTACTGCTCCTTCCAGCACTTCAGGGGCCATATAACGGATTGTCCCAACCTGCAGAAACATGTTGTGACGTTCTTATACTGGCTCAGCATTTATCCTGTTTGCTGATATTATCTCTTAAGGTAAATCAGAAGGGGAAAATGCTCCATTATGTTTACTTGCAGTCTTCACACAGCATCAGCAATAACATACAGTAAATACTTTTCAGGGCTATGCTATTCCATTCTGGTCTAATGCATTCAATTTAAAGGAATACTTCTCATTTCACTGTTTCCTCATTCTCAGCTGAAGTCTTTAGCTGCATGGTACCACTCAAATAACACTGTCACTGAACCAGTGAGACCAGAATTTAGGAATGCCAAACTGTAATGGCAAATACCTCCTTAATCTTAGAAGTAACAACCAAATCTCTCTTTATTTCTACAAGGGCAGATGCCTATAAGATAGAGATTCTTAAAATAATATATTTATTTATTCACACAGTCTATGCCAGACCTGCACAAGGCATCAACCACAGGCGACCAGTCGCCCACTGCACCACTGGAGGTCGCCCGCTGGGTCCCTGCCGGCTTCCCAGCATGCTGGCTGTGGTGGCATGTTTTGGGGGGAGTTTTCTGCTTGCTCACGCACCGGTGAGGCACTCGGGAGCCCAGGGATGCCTCACAAGACAAAAATGCGTTCCGCATTTTGAAACAAATTACCCAGAATGCATTGTGCCCCCACAGATTCTGGAGGGCTGGGAGGAGTTTTTTCCATCAAGTTTGGGAGCCATTCTGGACATTGTTTTGCAGCAGTTTTTTGGACTTTTAGAACTTGGAAAGGTAGGGAGCTGAGGTTTCCTTGCTTTCTTTTGTGCTTTTGTATTGCTTTCCATTGCACTTTTGGTGGAAATGACCTGGGGGGGGGGTTGTCTTGGAACTGTTTTTTGATTCTCCTTGCATTGCTTTCCATTACAATTTTGGCGGGAACTACCCAGAGTTTGTCTTGGAGCTTTTATTTTGCATTGCTCTCTCTCTCTCTCTCTCTCTCTGTCTGTGTGTGTGTTCCAGCTCTTCATGCCTTTAAAGTGCACTTTATAAAGAGGTTTGGAAAAAAGCCCTTTTTGCCCTTTTTCCAGACCTCTGGAATGGATTAATCGGTTTCCCATTCATTCTTATGGGAAACTGCATTTGGCAAAACGAATTTTTCGTAAAATGAAATGACTCAGAACAAATTAAATTCATCTTAAAAGGTACATCTGTATTCATTTTTCCTCTCACTCAGCAATGGGAAACATCAGAAATGGTTTCTTGTATTTTTTAAAAAAAAACAACCGCTACCTCTTCTAGCATTATTTTGCTACCCCTCTTCTTTTTTTAAAAAAATGGAGTAGGAAAATAACTATTAGAGATGAGCAACTGTTTTAATAAACAAGGGTAAATAAGAGTCATATTGAAATCCTCTGAGATGCACTAAGGACACTTATGGTTTTTAATCAAATCTTCAGATAAAAAGAGAAACTAATACTCCCTCAATTTTTCATTTTCAGATTCAGTCATGAATAGTAGTCATTAAACCATCTTGCAAAGGGGAGACTTTATATCTTCATCTCTAAGATTAAACATGCTGCAATTACTGGAGGTACTGGAAATCCCTGTTGACATGTGCAAATAAATAAAAAGACATTCATTCATTCATTCATTCTTTCATTCATTATTTGCCTTTCTCCCTAAAAAATCCAATGTAGCTTATGTTATTAAAAAGACAATATTTAAAAGCTAAAAAAGAGTAACTACCTCAGCATATAAATATTTTTTACAAAATTAAAACAGGTATTATATTAAAACTACTAAATAAAATCAATATTGAAAACACATTTAAAAGCAAGAGAGCACAACAACAAAAACCCTCTCGGACAGCTCAGAATCTTCGAGTCTGGGAGCAGCAACAGAGAAGGCTTTCTCCTATGTTCCCACCAAGTGTACCTGTGATGATGGTGGGACCGAGAGAAAGGCCTCCCCTGATTACCTAATGTCCAAGTCTGTCCATTTCAGCTCATTTACTGCTTCTTTACCATGATCAGTCTTTTTTTTAAATGGCAATATTAGCAAGGACTTAATAGACCACATCAGTTTAAACCAGTGGTTCTCAACTGGTGGGTCCCCAGATGTTCCTGGTCTGCAACTCCCAGAAACTCCTTCCAGCACAGTGAGTGGAGGAGACTTCTGGGAGTTGCAGTCCAGCAACATCTGGGGACCCACAGGTGGAGAACCCCTGGTTTAAACTAATGACCCTCTTTGACACAACTGATTTTAAAGGCGACACCGGCTGTTTCGAGGCAGAGGTTGGGAGTTCAGTTCCCCCACTGTGCCTCCTTGAGAGGGGCCAGGCTCCATGACCCACAGGGTCCTTTCTGCATCCCCAGTTCCATCAAAGGCTGCTGCTGTTGTTACATGCTCATTGTGTTCAACACAAAAGACTCAGAACTATGTAAAACTTGGCTGTTTCCTTTGCAAATATTTACAAGATGCGAGTGGGAAAGGAATAGGGGCTGCCTGAGAATAATTTGATGAGAAAGTGATGATTGGAACACCAGAAAGTCCTCCTAATTTTATTTTAGCATGGGACTCATGTTTTGAGCAGTCAAGTCAGAATCAACTAATAGTGACCCTGAAAGGTTTTTCAAAATATGTGAGGTATTTAAGGACTGATTCTACCAGCCCCATAGACCCATCCAGTGATTTCCCATGGCCGAAGCTGGGAATCAAACCCACGTCTCCCGAGTCCTTCTCCAATACTCTTTTCGTAACACCATCCTGGGTATTAGTGCACTGAATAGGCACATGAAAGCGGAGGTAAAATAACTCGTAATGTTTAAAATCAACTACTGCTTCTCACAAGAGATGCACCACTATTACAATCACCCTATTTTTTTTTAAAGAGTGTTCCAAAATGCCTCTTCCAAATATATTTCCAAAACACACCTTTCTTCTATTGTACATTCTTCAAATTTTGACCACCCTTCAGATTTCCTTTTTTATATTCACCTCACTAATTGCAGCATTGTCCTCTTCACCAGGGCGCACCAGTCTATTGCCAGTTAGCTTCATGGAAAGACCAAAATCACTGATGACACATGTTCCATCGTTTTTCACCAATACGTTACGGCTGTTCAAATCACGATGGGAGACGGCAGGTTTATAGCAATCTGTTCGAATACATACACGAGCATGCTATTTTAGTATGCCTAACAGTTTCTTTCCATACATCACAAAACAGCACTGAGGCATTTCAAGGAAGCAATTCTGTCTGCTTCCAATGAGCACCATTGCAAACACGTCACTGATGTACTGCACAAGAGCTTATATTAACCCTCTGAAAGTCAAATGGCAATAAAATTACACTTATTCCCAAGTCAGTTAAGCCCTACTACAGAGGTTCTGTTTATTTTTAATTCTAGTGAGGATAGGCAACCTGTGGCCACCCAGACATTTTTGAGCTACTGCTGCCATTAGCACTTGACATTGTAGTCCAGAGATGGCGAACCTTTTAGAGACTGAGTGCCCAAACTGTGATTCAAAACCCACTTATTTTTCACAAAGCGCCAATACGGCAATTTAACCTGAATACAGTGGTACCACGGGTTACAAATCCTTCAGGTGCTACCCTTCCGGAAACCGAGGGTCAAAGAGTGGGCTTTTGAATTGTGTGCAGCCACAGAACCCTCACTGTGGCCGCAGGAAATTAAAAAACCTGCTCTTTGACCCTCGCTTTCCCTGAAGGGTGCTAACCTTCGGGAAAGCGAGGATCAAACTGCAGGGGAGCTGCCCTTAGGGAAAAGCAAGGATCGAAGAGCAGGTTTTGAATTTCCCACGGCCACAGCACCCTTGCTGTAGCCACAGGAAATTCAAAAACCTGCTCTTCGATCCTCCCTTTCTCAAAGAGTA
>JAHTLZ010003542.1:9481691-9499461 GCA_023846285.1 Phrynocephalus versicolor | reverse complement strand
AGTGCCTGAGGGCTACTACACTAAAACCTCTACTTACGAATTTTGTCTGTTCTGAGCACGTGCTCAGAACTAAAAACTTTTGTAAGTACAGCAGCGGTTTCCCATAGGAATGCATTAAAAACCAATTAATCTGTTCTGGAGGGAACAGATTTCAATGTGCCATCGCCATGGCCCTTGAACTGCCCTGCTCGGCTGAGACAGTGGGTTGGCAGACCCAGAACTTTGCTGGGGAAGTGGTGGTCCTTGGGATGGGGGAGGGAGGGGTGGAGAACTTATTCCCTCACTTTTTTATTTGATGACCGGTGGGCTACTTTTGAACCCTTTGTGGGCCACCAGTAGCCCGTGGTCTACCTATTGGGCAGGCCTGCTCTAGATCAATGGCTCCCAATCTTGAGTCCTCAGACGCTCCTGAATTACAACTCCCAGAAATCCTGGCTGGCACTGCTAGCAGTGAAGGCTTCTGGGAGCCTAGGTTAAGAGCCATTGCTCTAGATCAGTGGTTCTCAAATCTGGGTTCCCCCAGATGTGGTACGAGAACTGCAATACAGCAAGGACTGCGGTATCCAAAGGAGATCAGTTTCAAGCCCTCTCACGAATGTTGAAAAATCTGGAAGTATTAAACACCATATAAAGCATAGCTTCTGCCTCTCTCTGGTAGCCTGTTCTAATAAATATACCCTTGACAATATGTTATAAATGTGTATTTCCATTTTTTAAAATCCAGGTACTAGATAAGTCAATCTTCAGATACTGATTCTTGTGGGTGGGTGTTTGTGTGTCTCACTGCAATAGCTTCCCCATTGCTTTCTCCTTCTACTAAAGCTCAGCAAGGTACATATCAACCAAAATAGAAAGCAGGCCACTCAGAAGCTCAAGTTAGGACACTTGGGGAGAGACTTCATTTCGCTCTTTCAGAATCTAAGGAACATGTGAAAGAATAATTCTGTAGCTTGAGAAGTTGTGGGGTTTCCAAACTACCCCGACAGAAATAGAATCTCTAGGTCTCCTCACTACTGCTTCAATCACTTGTAGTCATCTGAGTGGCTACCAGGGCTGTTTAACATACCACCCCCACACCTTAGCAGACAATCGGCTTTAAAAAGGGAATGGCGTGACTAATACCTCTCTATACAAGGACTGTCATGATAAAATATTTAGATTCAAATCTCAGAACCCACTGTGGGTACAAGGGCAGGAACTACTCAGAGAAGACTTTGACATTGAGATAGCATGGTGTCAGGAGTGGACAACTTCTAATCCAGATCTATTTAACTTAGTGTCCAATCCAGCACTGGATCCATGAGTACCCTTATAGTACAAGGAAAACCTGGGCAGCACTTAAGAGGATTTGGCAGGTATCAGTATTTGAAACAAAAGTAGGGCCCACTGATTATTTTAACTGTCACTGTGGGGATGTCCAGAGAACGTTAAATCACATTACAATGGAATTAGAAGAACCTCGTGGCGCAGTGGTTCAATGCCTGTCCTGCAGGTAAAACTGTGCTCATGACCTGGGGTTCAATCCCCAGTAGCAGGCTCAAGACTGACTCAGCCTTCCATCCTTCCGAGGTCGGTAAAATGAGTACCCAGCTTGCTCCTGGGGGGGGGGGATGTATAGCCTTCATACTGTAATTAAAACTGTAAACCGGTCAGAGATTACTTGAAGTGGTTGGTATGGGGAAGTATATAAGCAGAACACTTTGCTTTTGCTTTAGAAGGTTCCCCTGCTGTTCAATGGTTAAATTATTTAGATATCCAGCCTTAGACTTAGTTGTTCTAGTAACTGCTCAGACATAATTTATTTCACCAATAATTCATTATTCATGAACTGCCATTGGGAGCTGACAAGAATGTGTCTCCTTACTTACAAGAAGACACATCTTTAACTCCAGTATGAAACATGAGAAAGTTTAGGCAAGTTGTACCTTCCATATTTCCCATACACTGTCATTACTGTTCAACGCATTAAGCATTATTCATATTACATATTTTAAAATCTCGTAAGATTAATTCTTTTAATGTTTTACTTTTCATGCATATTTTATATTGTTTTTGTAAAGTCTTACACAATAATGCTGTGTTCTGTTATGGCGTATAAATAAAATAAATAACTTGTAGCCATCAGATGCACTGTCCCAAATCAAACAACTCCTTACTCACAAGAAGATACATCTTTAACTCCAGCATGATACACAAGAAACTTTAAGCTAGCTGTACCTTCCACATTTCCCATACACTGTCATTACTGTTCAATGTATTAAGCATTTATTGTGTGCCTGGTTTTGGAAACACATAGAATGACAAAACTGGAAGACATTTCTCTCCACTCCAACACTCACGTGCAATCTGCTGCTTCTTAGGTCTATTTTAACTACTGTACTATCATGTCAAATTACTTCCCCATGAATTACATTATAAATACCGCAATGCCACATTTTACAGTACTTTTCCTCAATGTATGGATGCTGACTCCATGTGGGACAATGAGGCTCTTACGACTAAAACCAACAGCTTCTACATTGAAAACAACTAAGAATCTTACAGCATTTTAAAGACTAACTGATGTAATTTGGTACGAGCTTCGATGGACTGCAGCTAAGTTCTGGGGAAATGGAATGCTGAAGAGGCGGGTCTGAGTCCACAAAATTGTATGCAAAATAAAACTTCTTAGTGTTTCAGGTGACATGAGACTGCTTTGATGGTTTTGCTGCAACAGATTAACAGAGTTCAATTCTAGCCAATTTTCAATTCATTTTTCTTTAAAGCTGAATTTGGCATATAGTAACCCCCACCTATCGCTGAAACTCTTAGTTTCAAAGGCTTGTTTAAAATATGTTAGTAGTGGACACACTAAATTTATTTTTGTCTTCATCTTGTTCACATTCAATAAATCCAAAGAAGAGTTCAAAGAATAAGAAAATTAGACTATGACTGGGCTTTGATAATATTTTGGGAGATTAACCCAGGTTATTTATCATTCAAAGAAAAAATAAAGTTTAAACTCAGTCTTAATCCTACCACTGACTAAGATTCAGCAGCAGCTAACTGATTTTCGGGTTATAAAATAAATTTAACTGACTTTTTTGCTGCAATTACTTCCATTTCTGATTTAGAGCTAATCAACTAGGTGAAGAAATCATTATGACTGCTAAAAGCTCTGGGTTTAGCAGAGTTAATTCTATAGTTACAAATGCAATGCATGTGTTAGTGATGCTAAGAGGCTCAAAAGAAAATAAGCATTCAGGATAAATCCAATCCACAAGATTTTGTTTTCGAATAAAATAAAGGATTATCAGAATCAACAGTGAAGGAAAATCTCCATTTTGCACATATTCAGTTTAGATCAAAGAATTATTCTGACTACAAATTTAATGAAGCAGTTCTTTTTAAACGAGCAGCGTGTTCTAAGTAACAATTCATGATTTTTTTTTTGTTTAAACAGATATGTACTGGAAATAAAACATTCAGAAGATAGCAACAAATACAATTTCCATTGGTATATGGAGAATATTTGTATTCTTCCACTGATATGTTATATGAACTCAGCAGATACATAATTTTAACAATGTTAGGCTGTTGACCCACTACAAATAGGGATAGCCACAAGGGTGCAAAAAAATCAATGATTTTTAAAAAATCAAAATCATTGGATTTTTTATTTAAATGAGTTTTTTAAAAATTTCAATGTTTTTTGAGGAAAAATCTCTCTAAAGATCATGTTCTAGTTAAGATACATTATAGCCCAAAGGTTATTCATCATAAAATTAATTTTTAATTATGTAGCATAAGGCTGTATTAATCGATTCACAATGCCATACTCTCCCAGAGGTTTCTGATTATTTGGGGCAATTTTTCGATCTAGAAGATATTATCAAAGATGCTTGGTTTTGCTATTTTCAAAACTTTGCATTTGGGTCTGCAATTATAGCATGGCTCCTTCATAGCAAAACATGTTAGAAAATAAACATCAGAATTGAGGAAAAAACCTTAATCCCATTGTTCCTCTGCAAATCTATGTGCACAGAATCAACCCTCAGTGGACTCACTTTTGTTTCCCTTTTGATCCTGGTTTCCTCTAATTGCTGCTCTCTCTCTCTCTCTCTCTCTCTCTCTCTCTTTCCTGATGTCAAGAAAACAACTTACTCATCTTCAAGACATGCTGCAAACTTAAGACTGTTACTGAGTTCCAAAATTAACTCCCTGTTGGTCCTCCTGGATTTGTCAGCGGCCTTTGATACCGTCGACCACGGTATCCTGCTGGACCGGCTTTCTGAGGCTGGGATCGGGGGCACTGTCTACAGTTGGCTTCGGTCCTTCCTCGGGGGCCGTCCCCAGCAGGTTCAGCATGGGGGGGGGAGTTGTCTGCCCCGTGGATACTTCCTTGCGGGGTTCCACAGGGGTCGTCTCTCTCTCCCATGCTGTTCAACATTTACATCAGGCCGCTGGCTGAGGTCATTAGGAGGCATGGAGTCTGCTGTCATCAGTACGCTGATGACACACAGCTCTATGTCTCCTTTTCCACCACTGCAGATGAGGCTGTCCAGACCCCTGATCAGTGCCTGGGCGCGGTCATGGAATGGACCAGGGCTAACAGGCTCAAACTCAACCCCGACAAGACCGAGGTTATGTTCTTTGGGGCTTCCCCATCTAGCTATGGAGGCCCTTTTCCCACCTTGGAGGGCGTTTCCCTCCGGCCTTCAGACTCCGTCCAGAATCTGGGCGTAATCCTGGGCCCGGCGCTCACCATGGAGGCCCAGGTGACCGCTGTGTCCAGGGCTGCCTTTTTTCATCTCCATCGAATTGCCCAGATTCGTCCATACCTAGATGGGGATTCCCTCAGAACTGTGGTGCAAGTGCTGGTGATCTCGAGACTGGACTATTGTAACGCGCTCTACATGGGGTTGCCCTTGACTCTCCTTCGGTGACTGCAGCGGGTTCAAAATGTGGCAGCCAGACTGGTGGCAGGTGTGCGTCAGTTCGACCACATCACCCCAGTTCTGGCCCGCCTGCATTGGTTGCCCGTTGCGGCCTGAATCAGATTCAAGGTCCTGGTTTTGATTTACAAAACCCTCCATGGCCTAGGACCTCACTACCTGACAGAGCGGATAGACCAGCGGTCAACATCGGCCCGTCCGACTAGGTTGTTGCGGGCGCACATGCTGCGTGTGGCCACGCCCAGGGAGGCTCGGAGAACATCCACCCGTACCCGAGCCTTCTCTGTGGCTGGCCCCACCATGTGGAATCATCTCCCAGCAGAAGTGCGCCTAGCAGAGTCCCTGCCAGCCTTCCGGAAGGCTCTGAAAACTCTCCTCTACCGGAAGGCATTTGGTTGACTTAATTAAAGTGTTGTTGTTTTTTTTCCCTGCCCCGCCATCTGCAACTTTGGTTTTTATTGCTCTGTTATTTGGCTAACTCTATCTTATTTTAACTGTTATTTTGGTATACCGTTTGTTGTAAACCGCCTGGAGTTCCTCCGGGAAGACGGGCGGTACATAAGCTAAATAAATAAATAAATAAATAAATAAATAAATATTCAGTAATCCCCGCCCTTTTGCGGTTCATATGCTGTGGTCCCATTATATCGCGGGACCACAGTATATGAAAAAAAAGCCCCCTGGGGTAAGGGGTAAGGCCTGTTTCAGGCCTCCTGTTCTTACCCCTGGCTTGGCGCTGCCACGAACGGGCCTGAGAAGGCCTTCTCAGGCCCGTCGGAGGCTCCAAAAGGGCTTCCCCATGAAACAGAAGTGACTTCCGGAAAACAGGAAGTGACCTCCAGATTGCTTGAGTCCTCCAAGAGCCTTTTCTGTGCTTTTCTGTGAACTGGAAGTGACTGGTACAAGAGCCCCCAGCTAGGCCCCCCAGGCCCAACCCGACCTGCAACCACATACCATGGATTTTCAATTATTGCGGGTCGGGCCAGGTCCCTAACTCCTGCAACAGCGAGGGTTTACTGCATGCACAAGATTTCACTGGTGCAAAATCCAAGATACAGGTCTGCCTGGGATATTTTTTCAGGGCCAGTAACCCTAAAGCTCCTTTTCTCAGCTGGCGGACGAGTCAAGGACTGTCATATGATCGGTCAAACAGTAGAAGTTGTGTTATTAGTAATTTATACTCTTTATTATTAATAATTTATACTCTTTACTATATAGATTATGAGGAAAATGAGCTGTATACACTCTCTACCAATATGTCTCTAAATGATTTTAAATGAATATATATTGCTGTCTGAAACAAGCCAGATTGAAATTATAGGTAACGAAGCTGACTTCTCACAAATCATGATTAAGATTAAGCCAAGTTTAGGGTTTGGTTGTAATACTAAACTGTACTTCATCAAAACAAAATGTTCCTGCTGTCACCAGAGACATGCTGTGCAATGGATCCCTAGAGTTACTAATTCCTATTCTAAAAACAAAAACCTGATTTATCACAAAGTTTCAGTGTTCTCCAGTAAAGGAGGGATAACAAGTGAGGTTTCGCATAGTGAAGAATGAAATCTGTCCTTCAGGCTAATCCTTTATCTGATTCGGAAACAAAATTATTTTGGATTGGATTTATCCTGAATGCTTATTTCCTTTTGAGTCTCTTAGCATCAACTAACACACGCAATGCTCAAGTCAGAAATTCAATGTAGGAGGGTTTAACAAAGCAATTTGGGATTACATCCAAAGCTTCCTGGAACATGTACTTGTTTTTAGTTTGTTAAATACATAAATATATATGTAAACAATAATTATCAAGTGTGTATGTGAGTCTGAACATTCCAGCAAGACCTACTGTTCTATTGAAGTGATCTAATTTTACTATCACAACGAAATGGAAAAGAGTCATCTGAAAGACTGTGATTTTGGAGATGTTACAGATAAAAGGTTATAGAATAACATAAACTGATTTTGTACATTTTGATCAGAAGAGAGTTGCATAGCAACTGAGATGTGCTTCCTTTGTTTGTGGGAACAGATTAGGAAAGGGTTTGCAAGCATTTTCAAATGCAAATATACCTACATTACCTGCCCTTTTATTACATGATTATTCCTGCACACTGTTACACAAAATATATTACAATTTTTTTTATTAAATCAGCAGCTCATATCCAACTCAGATAAATAAATCAGGTTTCTGCTTTGTTAGTGCTACTACAGCAAACTGAAAACTGAGTGCTGTATTATTTGATCTCAAAAACCTCATAGCCATTTTTTATTTCAGTCTATGCCATATATAACATTGACTGGCTAGCTCAATGACTTGGGTACTTGGTTGCAGAGCCAGGGGATTGGTGAAACTGTTGAGAAAAAGGAGAAAAAGCAGTTTATGTAGCTTTGGGCAAGCTGCACATTCCAAAAACCAGAACGGAACCATCTGTACCTAGAAACCCCTGCAAGGTTTGAATTGACTAGATGTGCCATAATTACTGTATTATTAAATTACATATACACAGTATGAAGTATTCCCTTTACTCCTCTGTAGGTGATAAAAGGATACAAATACAAGTATTAAACCCAATTTCTATATATAAAGATTATGTATATGTATAGATCATACATTTTAGACCATTGTGTGTCAATCTTTCAACCTCAACTACCAAAAAAACCCCAAACCCACGGATTATTGAAGTTAAAGACCAAAATATCTGGAGGCTCAGGTTTACGAATAACTAGTCTTGATCTACCTCTGCAGGTCACTGCTGCCATCCATAACAACTTGCATTTCCCATGTAAAAAACTGCTTCAAAAGCTACCTATTTTCTTTATAGAATTCACTACCATTTAAGAAAGAGGAAATTTCCATGCAATTTAGTACATGTGGTGGAATAAATGGCTACTACATGATTTGTCTACAAAAAATACAATAGCACATAATGAAGACATGGAAAGATACAGACAACTTTTTTTGTTGTTTAAACCTACACTCAACGTTCCTTCTAATTTTACCCCTGCTGCACAGGAGCCTCGTCCATCTGCATACAGAGGTGGGGTTTCAGATGAAACCCAGAATTAACTAGGAATTGACCTCAGATGCCGCTTGCACACACATTCACACCTCAGATGGAACACTGCCTACACCTAATATTTTAAGTAGCCTTCAGGTGCAACTACATTATTTATGTTACCTCTTATCCTACTCTGACGACAACTTAGGTCGAGCTCATACATTATCTTTTAAATAAGGTGAAGAGTTATCTTGCAAACAGAGTTGTTAAGTCTAACAACTGCTAAAGATGCGTGCTTTAAGGACACCCCTAAAGCTGTGGCAAAAGCCCTCTCTTTAGTCCAAGCAGGGAGAGGAACTATCCTGTCACCCAGCTAGCACCACGAGTTTTTACTGAGTACCTCAAGATGATATTGAACTTCAAGGACAAGCAACATGTCAACATATCTATAAAAAATATGGCTACCAGATTTCTTCTTTTGTGGACAAACAAAAAAGTGGCAACTGTTTCTATCATACTCCTGAATTTGCTTCTTCGTCAGCTGTCATACTGAAGCAAGACCGCATCTTATAATAGTACAGAGCCCGTTTATTTATTTTTTCAAAGACAGGAGTTCAGACTTCTGTGGAATACATGAATAAATGGAAAAATAAAATTTCCGTAATACTTCAGTGCCTCTTGTCATCTGAGACTAAGAAATATGAAGATCTCTTAGATAAAGAACTGTATTTGGAAGAAACAAACAAAGTGAAGAAAGGGACCTTCCCCTACCCCTCTAAAAACTATATCGGCCTGAGTCCTATCTAAAACATGCAGACTGACCATTCAGTTCAAACGGATGGCTGAAGTTTCATGCCGATCAGCATGGCTCCCAATATGAAGGGCTACTTTTCAGGCCTCTAAGAGTCTTTGCTGATATCTGAGAGGTCCTAGTCTTGCGGACTGGATTATGATAATGCAGAATAGCTCTTGCCAGACAGCACCACAAGGAAGCCAAAAATGTGATCACACCTTAAGCAGAAAGCGGCAAAGGCCAAGTAAGCCATAGAAAGAACAATACTGTAACACTTTTCCACCTGCAATCCATTTAAGGAACCATTTTACTAATGTTTCAAACTTCAGTGTGCAAAAGACTCTTAAGTAGGTTTTTCAACATGCATGCACTTAAATCAACAGTCCACCCCCACAAAAAAAATCATTACAAGTCAAACATCAAAGGGGGGGGGAATGGCCAAATAAAGAATAGCAGAAGAATATTTTTTCACCTGGCACTGAAGGATTTCTGACTGACCTGCAGCCACAAGATAATTTCCAGGAAAGGTGATCATTTTCACAGATCAAAAATGCTACTACAGTATAAACAGGTCCTTACACAACCGTCTCAGATCTGGTTTGACCATTCAAAAATGTTTTTACCAAGCTGATTCCACCACTGCAGTTACAGGTCAAAGCACATTTTTCAAGACAGAATCTCAGCTAATATTTTTGGGTTGAGGGTTGGTTCTTCATTATTTTGGATAGTTCTAGGTTTTACAAATTTTTTGATAGCATTATGACTTAAATTTAAAACATGAAGAAAGGTGAAATGATGACATTGTAGTTCTTGCAGAAGCTAAAAACATTTGTTTTTATTTTTTGTTTGTTTGTTTTGGCAGGATGTGAACAAACAGCAGCATTTACAACAGGACTCTTCATCCTGCTGAAAGCTGTTCCAGGGTTGACTTCCTCAGGTTTCCCACAACATTGCTTTGCAGTGGGTAGAACGAGATCTGTGTAAACAGCTGCTCAGTAGCAACATAATTTGGTCTAATCATTTTGAGAAAACTTGACAAAGTAATCTGGAGCTGGATTGTCTAAGTTTCTAAGACACACCCCTAAGATTTTATTTGCTTTTGTGTTAAGTTCTATGATATTAGGTTTCAAACAAAATGATGAGTGTTGACATAAAGATGGACAAGTTTAACAAAATCTGATTCACAGAGTTTAATCATGCCAAACAGTACATTTAGTTTAATTAAAATCAGTTTCTCAAGACCTTACCCTGTACTTAAGATTCAGCTTCTTTCAAGGTAGTCTTTCAAGGTCAAATTGCAACTGATTTCTGGGACACTGGTGCTGTTTCTCTGGTATTTCCTTTCAATTTAATAATATATGACAATTACAGCTATCTGTAATTATCTGTAGTCTATTCAGTAGACCATTAAGAAAATGTAGTACAGTATTACATTGGTTTATGAGCACAATCTGTTCGGGAAGGACGCTTGTAAACCAAAACATTTGTATATCAAAGCAAATTTCCCCATAATAAATAATGGAAACTCAGATGATTTGTTCTGGGATTCCATAGACCACATACTCTACACAGGTCCACACCATGGTTTAGGTATGGAATCTGCTCTGCTTGGGACTAACAAGTGGATTTTAATGTGACAATAATAACCATGGCATGGTTTGAAAAGTAAGAAAGAATGCTGAAAACAAATTAAATAAAAATATAAATATAAAGAAAAATAAAACCCTAACCTACTCAACTTCACCGGGGGGGGGGGGAGAGAACTATGTGTCAAAGTCAGCTGTTGTGCAGAGCAGAGAGCAGTGTTCACTGCTCACCACCACCTCCTCCTCCTTCTTGGTTGCTTCCATTTCTGCAAAAGAGATGGAAGCAACCAAGAAGAAGAAGGAGGTGGCCACTGCGCCTCCCTTCCAAATCACCCATTCCCAGGGAACGATGCAACTTCGGGCAGTCCAGGCACCTTGCAAGGGAAGCACTTACCTCCAGGCACGTACCTGGAAGCGCTTCCCTTGCAAGGTGCTCAGGCTGGGTGAAAATCGCAGGGACTATTGATCTTCGTGCAGCCTGGGCGCCTTTCACAACCCGTGCACCTTGGAAGGGAAGCACTTACCTCCAAAGTAAGTGCTTATTCAGAGGCAAGCGCTTCCCTTCCAAGGCACCTGGGCTTCTCCTTCAATCAAGGGCAGCTGAAGGCTGCTCTCCGCACACATCCCCTGAGCTGATTTTGACAGGTCGGAGCTGTCAAAGTCAGCTGTCTGCCAGGAAAGCAAAAAGCAGCCTTCGACTGCCATTGATTGGGGTGGGGGTGGGACAGCTTTCCCATAGGAATGCATTGAAAACCTATTAATTTGTTCCGGAGGGAACAGACTGATTGATTTTCAATGCATTCCTATGGGAAACTGTTGTTCAACTTAGAAATTGTTCAACTTCTGAAGATGCCTTCGGAACAGATTAAAATGTAAGTCGGGTGTTCGACTATACCAGTCCTACATAAGATCACTAGCTTGTATACTGGAGATTTTGGTGGCATGTTATTGTAAACAAAAATGTTACAACTGCTTGATTTTATGCAGAATTGTATTTGCATTTTTTAACCGAATAAGAACACCATATGGTTGAAGTAATAGTTCTATGCTTTTGCTATTACTGATGTTTCGAAAAGGAGCGAAAACAATGGCATAAGTAGAACCGATACCATTATGAATTCTTCTATCACAACAGAATAACTGTGAAAGCACACTCCTAAAAGGCCTTACATAAAGAATGCAGTATCTATAGAATTGTTGCTGTAAACTTCTCCAAGCAAGCTGCTAAGATTCCTGCTCACAGATGTTTCCTGTAAAACCCGCATGGATTTTACCTTAGTTTATCAAGAGAAAAAACTAGTTTGGAATGAGTCCAAGAACCCTTTGATTCACAATGCCTTCGTGTTTCTTTTTAAATGTCACAAAAAAAATCAGAACAAAACTTGTTCCCATAAAATCTGCCTAATTTCAAGCACATGCAAGAAAGATATATGTTGTTCATTATCAAACTGCCATTTTATCCACTTCACAAGAAGTTGCAGAATTTCCTGCTGAACAAGATCTTACAGAGGTAGAACAGCAGCTGTACAATAACTGTTCTAGAGTAAGCTTTGTGGTGTAATAAATACACGTTCCACATAATTTCACAGATCTAAAATAAGGACATTCTTGGAAGAGGGTAGTGAGCTATTGGCAGAAAAAGAGCAGACTGCACCGCACACACAAAAAATAGACTTTAAACCGGGGGTGTCCATACTTTTTGCAAGGAGGGCCAGATTTGGTGGGGTGAAAATGTGTGGGGGCCAACCATTCAGCCTCATTGGGTCACGGGGCCGGACTTTGGAGAAGTCTCTATAACAGGAGTCCTCAAAGTTTTCAAACAGCGGGCCGGTCCACCACCACCCAGACATCGCTGGGGGCCGGACCACAGTCCAAAAAAGAAAAAGAGAAAAAAGGCTGACATGGGAAAAGGGGGAGGGAGGAGCATGGCTGTGCTCCCTCCTCCCCTCCCTCACTCCACAGAGCAAGGCAGCAGCTCAGAGGGGGCTGGGTGGGCGGTAAGTAGCTCTGTTTCCCCCTCGGTCGCCTGCCCCCCATCCCTCCAGTGGTCCACTGCTCTGGCTGCTCTGGCTCAGAAGGCTGGGTGGCACTGCCTCCGCCTGCCCCCCTCATTGTTCACAACTACAATAACACAGGTAGCAGCCACACAAGGAAGGCGGGTGGGCAGGGTGGAGGAGGAGCAGGGGTGGGCCCTCAGGGCCATGGAGGGAGTGGGAGACCTTGCCGCAGCCCTTCTGTTTTAAATTGCCCCACTCGGCTGCACCCGACACCCCGACCATCTGGGCAGTGGGTGGGGGGAGTGGGGGAACTTGCCGTGCCCTCCCACTTTGAATGTCCCACTAGCCAACATGCTGATCATCTGGGCGGTAGTTGGGGGGAGTGGGAGAAGTGACATAGCCCATTGCTTTGAACTGCCTCAGCAATAGAAGCAGCTGCGGAGGCTGGCTTGCTTGCAAAGCAGGGGGTAGGTGGGGGGGTTGCAATTGGTCCCAGGGGCCGGATTCAGGACCTTAGGGGGCCGCATCCAGCCCCAGGGTCTTAGGTTGAGGACCCCTGCTCTACAACGTACAAGGAGGCAGGGAGGATGCTGCAGCAACAGAGCTGGGGTGAGTAGGTTGGGCAGGTGGCTGAGGAGATGAACAGAGGCAAGGAGGACTGGCAAACTATAAAACTGCAAGGTAACGCCTCCATCCAGTATGGGGAGGAGCCAGCTGACGGGGATGCATGACAGGCTAAGCCAGTGGGGAGAAGAAGCTGCGGGCCACTCCGAATTTGAAAACGGGCCGCCTTTGGCCTCCGGGCCTGACTTTGGACATGCCTGCTTTAAACTTTAATGCTCAAGAAGAGACCCTGATATCACCACCACCAGAAAAAAAGCCCATAGTTGACCAGAGAGAGGGACTTGTAAATTCTCAGTAATTTATACTAGAAAACCCTGGGAGGAGTTTCCGTAAGTTTGAAATGGGTTTGGCAACACATATTATCACAGCAAAACTCTAATCTTTTTTAAAAATATAAGAAGAACAAAGTTTTATAACTGTGATGATAACCACTGTCCAGGCCAGGAACCTGTTGCAAGTCTTAAGCCAGGAGAACCAAATTCTCCTTCCACTTGGTTTGCCCTCCAGAGCTGATGGCGTTAGTAGGGAGAGAAGAGGCACACTAAGCCATGAGAAAGGATCTTGGAAACAAGCAGGCATGGAAAAAGCATGTCTTCGCTTAAGTCTCTGCAACGGCTGTACTTAATACACACACTTCAAAAACCAGAAGGAAATACAAGACATGCCATCGTTAGGTCCCTGCTTTGAAGTCTGATGATGCGATTAACTAGAGTAAAACATACTGCAGTTTGTTTTACATTAAGAACTCATTTCAAATGATTTTTTTTTGGGGGGGGAGATTTAGAATCAAGGCAGAGGTGTGTTCTGCCCAATTAACCTAGCTATACTTCTCCTCCTACTGGAATGTGACTGTCACTAAGGGTATTTTGATTTAAACGTAGCTGTGCTGCACTGAAATCCATTTCCCATGTGTTTCAGCCAGTAAATTTTTCTTCCTGCACTTCTTTTTTTCTGCATGATTAGTATAAGAACCTTTTTACCACACAAACAATTTGTGTACCTTTTGTCTGTTATCACAAGATCTCCTTAAAACTAATTACTGGTATACCAAACAATATGAAAATTCCCCTCAAGATTGAAAGCATGTGACTTTTTCTGCTGGGGGCAGGGACCAGACCTTGGTAAGTTTATAGTGACAACATGGTCTTTCACACATCTGCATACCATGCATAAAAGCATGTTTTATTCCTTTATGAGCAATTACAGCTTCTTACTTCTCCAGTATTCGCAGTAAGGCGGTTCTAGAAAATAGAAACAGCTCGTGGGTGCTTATATGCAACGGCAAGGCTTGTACAAGCACGCACTTCCTGCATGCAGATCAGATGGGAGAGCCGCCGTCTGCCTCACTGGAGTCTGGGATGTCTCTGTTTACAAATCCTGGAGCCAGACCGGGACACTGGCTGGAGGCGGGCCGTCTGCTTCCTTGCTACACTCACCCTTTGTCTGGTTCTGCTGTGTCAAAGAAAGAACAACCCTGATGTTCTAGCAATAAAAGATGATTGCAGCACAACACATCAGATCAGCCCTCCCCCTTAAAAAAGATTGACTTAGAAAGGTAATTTAAGGATTACTGTACAGGACTTAATTTTTCCCTGAGAAAGGGAATCATTATACTCCTACTGAGACAAGAACCAACACTTGCGTTCACATTTTCTTACAAACAAGACCCTCAAGTCTATTAGGACTCTCCTCCTCTCTCACACAAAGAAACATTACTGGGTTGTAAACATCTGCACTTGAAGAACAATCTGCAGCACTTAAGACTGAAACAACAGATTCAACAAAAGCCACCATTTCACACACACACCCAATCTGTTTTAGTATTCTGAAGAAGGGTTTCCAAACAACATTCCATTTCAACTGTCACTGAACTTCATAATTTTGTTGCAGAGATGCCTATTTTCAAGCATGTTCACTGGCAGTTTACTGAGTTCCAAAATTAACTCTGTTGCTTAGCAATTAAGTGACTGCTTAAAACAACAGCAGCAGCAGCAGCAGCAGCAACAACAACAACAACAACAACAACAGCCGCAGCAGCTCTGTTGACTCCTCAGAGCCATGGTTCTGGAAATCTAGACCAAACCAAGCAGAAAAAAATTGCTCAGTTTTTAGATCCAGTATAGGTGTAGCAGTCTTTGTGTTCTATATCTTATACATGAGTTGGATACAGAGTCAAGTGCAACAGACAGACATTTTGAGACTGTCAAAAAAAACCACACATGTCCACATGTCATATAACCTGTTGCATGTGAGTGAAATCTCTCTACTTGGACAGGACAGCTACTAGTGTGTGAATAGTTTTAAAAAGAGGATTCAATAAAAATCCCTGAACTAGCCTGTTTAAAAAATAAATTGATATGACCATTATAGGAATCACTTGGGTGCTTAAATCCAGATTTACTAACCTGTTTGAAACAAGTACACATTTATTCTGTATCTACAATCATTTCACCTGTTTAATCAAGATCCTTTTTTAGTCAAGATCCTTTTTTGAACAAAACCCAAAACTAAACCAAACAAAAAAAAAGAAGACATAAGAACAAAGCACTGAACCACTGCTAATAGAAAAAGGTCCATGTCTTCTGAAAATGATTTTTGTTTCTATAGCAACAGTGTTCTTTTAAATATTATTTGCCAATATACAAGCACGATACCATCCAAGAATAGAACACCACAATGCTAATTAGGTATAATCTAGGGCAGGGAGCAGGAATGAAGGAATGTTCAGATTTATGGAGGTTGTGAATTCTTGTGCGATGGAGAGGTAATGAATTCTAATAATTGACAGGAGAATGTGAATGTCACAAGATCCAGGCCTGTGATAAAATGAATACGGTTCCCTCCACCTTCAGCACTGATAATGCTAAAGGTGAATAACTCAGACAGAAGTTGCTCCCATAGCTCTTAAAAATAGCAGGAACATATGCAATGGCACTGCTTTTCCCTGGAGCAAAGTTGGAGTATTTACATTTTGCTTTTTTGTTGCTCTTTTTTCAAGCTTTAAATTCTGTGTTCAAGCGTTAAATTCTGTAGTGTTAAGTTCCCATTTTATTATATAAGTACAAAACAGTACATTAAACAAATCTTTTCTCTGTCTTTTATGGTGCAATGGATATTGTTGGCAGAGAGAAATGCAAAGGATTGTTTCAAATAGTGATTATCTACCAGCAAAACAGACATTGCTGGAAGGATAAATTCACTCTTCACCAGTGCCTTCATAATCTATTCAGGTCAGGAACACCCCCACAAAAAAGATGTTTTCAGGGGAACAAAGGGTAGGTACCAAGAGGAAAAGAGGACAGACTGTTGTATAAATCCAAGCCTGTTTCTTCAACAGATGATAGGCCTTAAAATGAAAATGCTCCCTTTTTCATTGTAAATTTATTTCATGACTATTGGAACTTTTTTTTTAAAAAAAGTAAATAAGTAACAACATTGTTATGCATATTATTTGAAACACAGAATAGATAAAAAGACTGAAAAAACACAACTTAAAGTAAAACTAATAACAGGAGAGGACATCAAAAAGCAAAAATAAACAAGGCTCTTTCATCCATTAAGCAAAATCTACATATACTCTGTGATCTTTGAACAATATACTATTTCTTACATTAAGATGTTTGCATAAACTAGACATACTGTAATTGTTATTTTATAGTTGCAGGATAAAGTTTTGAAACTTAACTGGAATCACCTTAACCATTTAAAAGTTTCACAAAAAAAATCTGTTTCTTAAAATCTGTAATCATGCTCCTGTTTAGCGAGAGTAGATTGTGAAAGACTTTTTTAAAAAAACGGCTATACAAGCAGCATAAAGCAGGCTGAGGCAAGCTGCATAAATTAGTTCTGAAGCTTTCCCTTAAAGTTCCATCATGTGGTGTGAGTTTTGGAAAATATACCATTTTGAATCTGATATGAACTGAAGAAAAATGGGGTTGCCTTAAGTCTACACCTACACAGCTGTTGCTTCAGTGACTCTTCCAGTATCCATAACTGCGGAAAGTTCCAATAGCATGAAATGCAGTCACATTAGTCAGCTTTTCCTATGATTAAAGCAAGAGTAAGGTACACCAAAGCATAGTTTATTTCAAGCCAAAACAGCTTGTGCTCATCTGACTAAACGGATAATACAACACGGGAAACAAGCTAACAGCATAGTGCTTTTCTTTCTGACTAAAGGGATAATGAAATATGGGATGCAAGTTAAGAGTATACACTGCTTTTATTTCTTATGAAGGGCAGGTGGAAGGTTTATCCAGACAAAGCATTTGCTCTTCTCCATGACTGCTGAATTTTGCTCCTTGACATCCAATGAGGACAGATCTTGGCAGGATTTTTGTCTGCACTCCCTGGTAAAACCCAGTTCTTTACAAAAAAAAAAAGTGAAGAACAAAAACAACCCCAGTCTCTTTCAAAGTACTTGATCAAAAGTGCTCCATAGCTTGAAAAAAATGCTTTGAAAGTGAATCCCCATAACTGATGTGTGCACGTGCGCATGTTTAGCAGATTAGCACTAATTCTGTATGCTTTCTGTCCGAGTCCTTTTCAGTGAAGCTTCATTCCTCTCTTAATATATGCTGGAAATCAGTTATCTTTCACATCAACTCTTGAGGAAATCTTCTGAAAACAACACAATCTGCTGCCCTTCTTCGTTTTGTTATTTATTTAAGTAGAAAAGAGCTGACGTGGAAGCCTTCCTCAGAAGTCATGTTTGTGACCTCCACCTCCACCAAACTCACGTCCACCCTTTCCATCTTGAAGGAGCAGGAAGAAGAGGACTAGAATAGAGCAGGGGGAGGGCTCCCTCAGGAGAAACAGATTTCCTGTGTACCTCAGC
>JAHTLZ010003542.1:9442582-9481681 GCA_023846285.1 Phrynocephalus versicolor | reverse complement strand
AGAGAGAGAGAGAGAGAGAGAGAGAGAGAGAGAGAGAGAGAGAAGGAAGGAAGAACATCATCTTCTCTCCACAGGCCTGCATTTTTGCTCCTGCCACTGCTACAGCTTCAAGGGAGAAAATGGAAGGTTGCCCTGCCACTCATGTAGCCCAGCCAGACCCCTCTCTGAATCACTTGGCCTGGATTCCAAGTTTTCCTTACAGTCTCTGGTCCTTATAGAACTGGGGATATAAGGCGAAATGAGGAGTCACTGCTTTTACCTATTGGGCAGAATTCAGTTAGCAGAGATGTGTCTGTACAAGGCTAGTGATGTTATCAGCCTGGGGCTTTTATCTTTAATTTGAAACTTCATCTTCTCCTACCAGTCAGGTTCCGAGGCTCCCAAGGGTTTGTTTGCTGGGTGTTTGCCTGTTTGTTTCTGTTGCAACTCATTATTAAACAAAATATCTGTGTATGTGTATGTGTAAACCTGACCAAGGCATTTATGAATTACAATCTAGAATGATGGTACAACTATAGAAAATCAAAAATAGGAAAAAATAACTTTTAACATTCACAATATAACTTGCATGCTTTCATGTACTAAATGCAATGCTTTCCTACTGTGACTATAATTCATATTGCCTGAATGTGAAGCATTAGCCTCATGTGACTATTTATTTATTTACTAGGGATGGGCATTTCATTTCAGAACCAATAGGCTACAAAATGAACCACGCACGTGCGTCCAGGTGGTCCTTGGAACTGGCTGATACACACAGATCCAATTGCTTTATCTTTCTCTGTCTCACACAGGGTTAAAATTCAACGAGGAAGCATGTTCTGTGCTAGATCTGTGATGCTGGCCAATCAGGAGCTATGTAGGGACAGGCATCATCCTGCCTCCCTCTCTGATTGGCCAGCAGCATGAAGCAGGAAAACAGCATGCTTTCCCGTTGGATTTTAACCCTGAGCGAGACAAGAGAAAGGTAAAACAACTGGATCTGCCTGTCTCAGCGGGTTCTGAGGACCACCTGGTCTGGCATGGTTTGTTTTGTAACCTACTGCTTCTGAAACGAAATGCCCATCCCTATTATTTACTTATTTTTGAGTATTTTTACCCTGCCTTTCTCCTTGGAAAAGGACCCAAGGCAGCTTAATAAGGGAAAATATACAGTCCAGTACAATTAAGACATATTCAAGTTCAAGAACAGGGAATGGGGGGGTATCTTACAGCATTAGAAGGCAACGTTAAAGCTATAGGAAAATATTATAACTGCAATGACACAAATTAGACTGGATCAAAAAGTGAACCTTCCTTATTTTCAGCTCAGTGATTCAAGTATCTGGCTAATGTTCCAAACCTTTTGAGTCCAAACCTCCACTGTACCTCCTAGGAGCACGTGAGGCTAATGGAGATGTATGCTCTGCCATCTGTATAAGCTTGGGCAAAATGCATAGTCCCACTGCACAACCAGAAGAGGCTACTAGTAAACCATTTCTGAGTACTTACACCTAAAAAAACTAGGAGGATAATAATTAGTGGCTAACGTGACAGCACATAATAATAAATGATATAAATATAATTTGGAAAAGTAGTACAGTAATACCTCAGATAACTAATCCCCTGGATAACAAATTTTTTGGCTAACGAATCGCAATTTCCAGGTATAGGGCTGCCGCAGATAACAAATTTTCCCTATGGGCTGCCTCAGATAACAAATTTTCCCTATGGGCTGCCTCAGATAATGAATTTTCCCTATGGGCTGCCTAGGATAACAAATTTCCAGCATGCATCAGTAAAAAAGAGTTATCCTGGGCTACATCATATCTGTACCTTTAAAGTGCCCTTTATAAAGAGTTTTGAGCAAAAAACCAGGTGTCTGTGTCATTTTCCTAGGCTCCGGAATGAATTACTTGGTTTCCCATTCATTCCTATGGGAAACCGCGTTTCGGATAACGAATTCTTTCAGATAACGAATTGCCTCGGAGAACAAATTAAATTCATTATTCGAGGTACCACTGTACTTTAAAATAAAATGGACTGCACTTTGATATCCACAGCAAATATTTTCTTATTCCGAAATTATTCTTAAGCAATCTTAAGCAATGATTATCAGATGACTTAAGGAATTCCAACTCACTGAAAGGTGTTGCATCAGTAGGATCTGGAAGTGGAAAGTTCTCGGTGAAGTTGACATTGCACATATTGGTACTGCAGCAACAGAAACGATATGTCCCATTTTGAACTGAGAAAGGTGTGGTCGTTACTATGCACTCCTCAGAGTGACACTCTTGAGGATCTCCAATATGGGACCAACATCCTTTCAAAAAAAAAAAAGAGCATATGAAATGACATCAGATCAGTTTCTTGCATGTCTATGATCATTCAGCCTGCGTAATGTAATGATTTCTTTTATTCCTCATCTTTAAACTTTCATCAGAGATCTTCTACCCACATAACCTCTTCTGCATTTCAAGACTGGACTGGAATACTCTGTCAGGAACTCCTTCCCCAAGGAACATACAGTATTTACTGGTGTGTGTGTGTGTGTGTGTGTGTGTCAGAGAGAGGGGGGGAGGGAGAGAGGGGGGAGAGGGAGAGGGAGAGAGAGGGAGAGAGAGGGAGAGAGAGAGGGAGAGGGAGAGAGAATATGCTGGGGCAAAAAAGTCAAAACTTTATCTATCAACTCGGTGTGCTGGTGGACAGCTCCATGAAGGTGTCTACCCAAGAGTGTGGCAGTGGTGAAGAAGGTCAATTCCATGCTAGGGATTATCAAAAACGGGATTGAAAATAAAACAGCCAACATCATAATGCCATTGTCCAAAATGATAGTAAGGCCACACCTGGAGTATTGTGTACAATTCTGGTCTCCTCATCTCAAAAAAGACATAGTGGAACTGGAAAAGGTGCAGAAGAGAGCGACTAAAATGATTACTGGGCTGGGGCACCTCCCTTATGAGGAAAGGCTAAAACATTTGGGGCTCTTTAGTCTGGTAAAAAGGCATCTGAGGGAGGTATGATTGAGACATACACAATAATGCAGGGCACAAGTAAAGTAGATAGAGGGACGCTCTTCTCCCTCTCACAAAACACCAGAACTAGGGGATATCCACTCAAATTGAGGGCTGGGAGAGTGAGAACAGACAAAAGAAAAAAATTACCCAGTGTGGTGTTAGTCTGTGGAACTCCCTGCCACAAGATGTGGTGATGGCATCTAGCCTGGATGCCTTCAAAAGGGGATTAGACAAATTCCTGGAGGAAAAGTCCATCACAGGTTACAAACCATGATGGAGATATGTAAGCTTCTCCAGGCTTAAAACTAGGGTAATTTAAGGGCCAGATGCAGGGGAGTGGTATCAGGAGACAGATATCTAGTCTCGTGCGCTCTCGGAGACATTTTTCACTCAGCGTGTTGTTAGTCTGTGGAACTCCCTGCCACAGGATGTGGTGATGGCATCTGGCCTGGATGCCTTCAAAAGGGGATTGGACAGATTCCTGGAGGAAAAATCCATCACAGGTTACAAACCATGATGGAGATGTGTTATCTCCAGTCTTAAAACCGGAGTACTTCAAGGGCCAGATGCCGGGGAGTGATATCACGAAACAGATATCTAGTCTCGTGCACTCCCAGACACATCTGGTGGGGCCACTGTGAGATACAGGAAGCTTGACTAGATGGGCCTTTGGCCTGATCCAGCATGGCTCTTCTTATGTTCTTATGTTCCTTCTTGTTTTGTCATTTTACCATAGATTGACCTAAGAGCACATACACTATTGTAACAAGTGATGATAGCCAGTAAGTAAGACATTTAATAGAACTATAACTTCTGTGAAGGGTTTAAGATTATTACTTCTTATTGAACATAGTTCTGTCCTTCATGCAAGTCCTGCTAGTCTGGTGACATTATCTGGAATCAGAAAGTTTGCAGATGATGAGCTGTAGTTGATTACTTCCCTATCAGTTCATATATAAGTGCTATCAATGTAACATTCTGAGAAAGAACAAAGAAAGGGCAAGGACCATAAGAAAATAGCTAGTAACTATGAAGACCTGACAAGTGGAAAATACAGTAATGGGGGGGGAGCAGTGCCATATCTGCTGAATGAAAGTTACCTTGTTTCACAAGATGTATCTCTCCTTCTCGAGTTTTTTCCCACAGACCATAGCAGGTGTTGCTTTTCAAGCACAGGACTGTACCATTCTCTTGAGAAATTCGATTTTCACTAATCCCATGATCGTTTTGGTATACGTCCCTGAAAGCGCATGTTATCTCTTCACTCTGGGCTGCTGCAATAGAAAAAGGGGGGGAAATTTCATTTCACATTATGGTAATGGCCATGATATGATTCAGTAAAAGTGCATTCAGTAAAGATAGCATTTTTCTGTTCACGACTTTGAAATGGATACAGAACTTCATGCTGTGATCTTCTGTTGGAGGTAAGCACAACCTATTTGTGTGCACACTAGAATTCTTTCTTCACCCATTTTTTCTACTCCCTTTTTGTGAATTAAGATATTTTTAAACAGGTAATTTCTTTTCCTTTACCACTACTCCAGTGAATACCATGTCATACTCATGTTAAACTTAACCAAAGACCTATTTGAAGACCTATTAGCAAAATAAATAAATAAATAAATAAATAAATAAATCATATTGACTGATACTGCTAAAGGAAATCATCGCAGTAAGACTTCAAGCATTTTTATCAGGTAAAGGTAAAAGTTTGCCTGGCACATGCCTGCTAGTCATGTCTGACTCTACCGGCGGTGCTCATCTCCGTTTCTAAGCCAAAGAGCCAGTGTTGTGCAAGGCTGTAGCCATGTGCCTGGCATGGCTGAACACATTTCTGCACACGGAACACTGTTTTACCTTCCTGCTTTTTACGGTGATACCTATTTATCTACTTGCATTTACATGCTTTCAAGCTGCTAGGTTGGCAGGAGCTGGGGTTATCGGTGGGAGCTCGCTCCGCTGTGTGGATCCCAGGATTAAAACCACCGAGCTGCCGACTTAGCAGCCAACAGTTTCAGTACTCTAGCTCGCTGAGCCACCACGCCCTATATGTCTTTAAACCACCACGCAAAAGTTGTATTCTGTCCTGATAAAGTAGAGGAACTTGGCAGCACTCAGAAATTCTCTTGACTACTAGTGTTACTTCTCCCACCTACCCCTCACTATAGGCGTTCTTGAAGACAAAAGAGCTTGCATGTGTTAGTTTGAGTAACAATTGTTAGTTGAATGTACATAATTTTATTCTCGGCAGCAGATGCTTTGTGCCTGGAATGTGCAGCTGTCCTTTATTTTCTGATCTGATGCATGGGGGTGTCAAAGAAATCAACAGGGGATGTTTTTATCTTTAGTGACATGGGGCAGTTCAGTTTTCTTCTATACCGGTTTATTTACTGCTGTAATTAAGGGGAAGATAAAATACACATAAAGACTATTAGTGCACATATTTTCCTCTCTCCTTATGAAACATCAACTTTTCTGAAATTGTACAGAAGAAAAAATAATGCTGCTGTAACATAAGCACTTTTCCAGCGAACCTTGTATTCTTTGGTCAGTTTTTTGACATTTAAAATCCCCACTCAGGTATGTTCTGATCATCCTTGGGAACAACACAGCATGGAGAGACCAAAACAAGACTTTCCTTCCTCATGGAAACTGTTCCGCCTCCAGGAAACAATTTTATTGACAGCAGTCATGCATTTTTCAGCCACTACCATCACCAAGACTGCTTCTGGAAAAGTGTGGCTGTCTCCATAAATGAATCAGGCCAAATACTGAGTTTGTTCACAAAAGCATTTCCAGCCTCTGAGTAACCCCTGAATCTGCATTATAGTGTCTTCCCGTGGGGAAGTGAATCCATAGTTGGGATCGAACAGTAGCTGCTCGCCAAAATTCGATCAGATATCCTTTAGACTTAAAGTTAGAAAATGGCAATATAGTGGCATTTAAATCACTTTCGGCAAATCTGCTTAGTTTTTTCAATGTTTTCTTATTATCAGTTTTCTAAAATTCTTAATTTTGATAGCTAATGTCTAACAGATCAACAATTTTCTAGACATTCTGTGACCAAAACTGAATACAAATGTAGTTCCTTACAACAGTGAAACACAGCACCGCCCTTACATCCCTAATCTTGAAAACATTTCCGTTAATACAAACTAAAATAGGATTGGTCTCTTGGGTGAAAACTTCACATTCTTGATTTATGCCTTATTATACACAGCAGCACAGGAATAAATAAGAAAAACATATGTGTGGATTCATGCCACACTTTTTCCTCTTTTGCAAGCAATCTTTGTTTCTCGCACCAAATATTTATGTTAGTCTTTGCTTGCCGGTTCTTTCAGAAGTTTTTTCAATCGGCAGCCCATTCTCTTATGAACCACTGTAGTGGATGGCATAAGACTTGGTAGAATCACAGCCTTTCAAAATTTGCAACATTTCCTTCATAGTCCAACCTAGACATTTCAACAGATAGATTCATTTCAAAAAAACCCTGCAGTAGTCTTTCTTCTACTCCCAGCATGTAGCCACTGTATGCCACTCCTCCCCACCACTGGTATTCACGCTTTACCATTTCACTTCATCAACAGGTTGAACAGCAGGTCAGTGGGTGCTCATAATATAGAAATTCACTCTTCCTTTTGAAAAATACCATTCCTCTCTTTCAACCCTCCAGAAGGGCAATGATCCATTTCTAAAAATGCCTGAGCCTTGACTGGTCATAAGGTGATTACTAATAAAATCAGCAAATAATATTTGCACATCTCTTATTACCTGCCCCTTTCTAATCAGAAGAGCCTGCTTACCGAACTGATAAAAGCTACTTAGATGATACAGTTTTGAATCATCCACTAATCTGGAAACTTTGGACAAAGAAAATTATTAACTAAGTACAGTGGTACCTTGTATAAAGGAATTAATTCGTTCCAAATGAAATTATGTTAAGCAAATTTTCCTTTATACAAATTTCCCATAGAAATGCATTGAAAATGGAGTAATCCCATTTTTATGTTGTACGGATTTTCCCCATAGGCAATTATGTTAAGCAAATTTCCCCTATCTCCAGAATTTTTTATGTTGTACAAATTTTATGTTATACAAGCTGTCTGTTATACAAGGGTCCACTGTAATTGCTTATGTATATACTAAACCAGTATTAAGTTTCAAAACACCACTAATTACAGTTTTCCAATCTCTACCTTCAAATTAAACTGTCACTGTCTTCCAAGTATAATTTCATACCTAACTCTAAGCAATTTATACCATTTTTTCCTACATTGAACAAAATCAGAGGAAAGTATAAAATGGAAGATGGTTTTTGGTCACATGATTTAGTGAATACTAATAAGATTATTCTACTTCTGCATTTTAACATAACATTTTAACAAAGAGAAACAAACTGATGATGAGGCGTGTGTTCTTTATAAAGTTATGGATTGCTAACATTTGTTTTCTTTTTTCAAGCTCACTCCAACTTAAGTATTTGAAGTACTGTATTTCAATCATTATTTCTGCTATTTGTCTAATACAAAAGTCAAGCTAGTAAGCTCACAAATGATGGTACTCCTCTAAAGATAGACACTATACTCAAAGCTTGCAAAACATGTAATTTACCGATCCAAACAAAGCAACCTTGTCATGTTCTACAGTTGATGGACAGTTCTCCTATTTTTGTATTTCTACACAGACAACAGGATTGCATTTAAGGAAGATAGAAGCTAATATACAAGTATGATAAAGCTATACCATCCAGGAATTGATCCTAAGTGAGCATGCCTGGCTTGTATTACAGAGATCTGTGAGGATGAAGAGAAGGGGGTGCTGAATCTCACTCAGCTTTGTTCATCGGAGTTCTCTGCACAGCAGTTAAGACCTCAAGAAGGCAATGTATAGTAGGGTCGAGTGTGTTCACCTCCCTCACTAGGTATCATATTCCTAGATCCATAATTATAGTATTATATAGGGTTCCTATACATGGCTTTGTGGATGTACCATTAAAATGAGTGCAGCTTACTATCACGTAAATATGGTAAGCATCCAAATATATTTTGTGGTCACTACCAAAATCTGCAGTGTCCTGGTCCCAGTAGTGAAAGAAACCTTACAGTAGTGGTTCTCAACCTGGGGGTAGGGACCCCTTTGGGGGGTTGAATGACCATTTCACAGGGGTCGCCATGAGGCAGTGAAGAAAAAGGCAGAAACAGCTTGGGTCTGACGGAGGAGGGGGGTGAAGGGAGGGAAGAGTGAGTTACAGCTCGATCAGTTGGAGGGGATATCAGTCAATGGCACCAGAGGCTGCGATTGGCTGAGGGTGCCTCTAGAGAGAAGTTCACTATGGCACCTGCAGCAGTGGCCTGCCAAAGGGGGCTTGTGGCATCTTCCAAGCAGGGCAAGGAGTCACGACAACATGAGGAACTGTGTTAAAGGGTTGCAGCATTAGGAAGGTTGAGAACAACCACAAGAGCCTCGTGGCGCAGTGGTTAAATGCCTGTACTGCAGGTAAAACTATGCTCACGACCTGGGGTGCAATCCCAGGTAGCAGGCTCATGGTTGAGTCAGCCTTCCATACTTCTGAGGTCGGTAAAATGAGTACCCAGCTTGCTGGGGGGGGGGCGGAATGTGTAGCCTGCATACTGTAATTAAAACTGTAAACTACACAGAGACTACTTGAAGTGGTATGGGGCCGTATATAAGCCTACCACTTTACAGTTCCACAGAAAAGCCCATCTTTCACAATTATGATTCCAAGTTATGAAGGAAGCTTACACAAAGACAGTTGTCCAAAAACTATACCTTAGAAAAGCGCTGGCAAACCTTTGGCACTTCAGATGTTTTGGACCACAATTCCCATAGTCCTTTGTCACTAGCAATCTATTCTTGGAATTCTGGGAATTGTGGTCCAAAACATCTGGAGTGCCAAAGGTTCGCCCCAACTGATGCAACTGTGATTAACATCATAGAAAGACACATGCATTTCAATTAACATTGTTTTTTAATTAAAAGACTGAACTATTTTTTTCAATGTCTGAAATCCTGTTGGATAATGTAAGCAAAGTAAATTTCTGAGCATCCCCATGATGGGGAAAATCATGGCTGGACGTCTTTATATCTTAATATATGTATACTTATTGTTCTTAACTTTAATATTGTCTCTTAATGATGTGAACTGCTCGTTTATACTCATTGGTTTTTTGATTAAAATATTACCTTTCAATGATGTAAATCACCTTGAGTTATTTTTAAGGAGATAGCTGGGATAAAAATATTTTAGATAAATAAATAAATTTATTCATTTGTTTTGCTTAGAATACACACAAGCCACATCATTCAGTGTTGTAGTGTTTAGTATCATTTCTTCATTTTAATGAATCCTGATTTCTGGAATGCAAAGATATACTTCTGACCATTAAATACTAAACCATTTCACACAAAATTGGGCTGTCCACTCAAACCTTCTTAGGACCCAAGATCAGCCATAGAACCCCACCACACTGTATCAAGGTATTTTAACACTGCCAAGCACTTGAGAGAGGGCCTTTTCAGTATCATTTTGAAATAATTTCTCAAAGGAAATATATATGGAGCAATCTTTGTTAGTTGTCTGGATTTTTCTGCTTTTATTTCAAATCTGTTTTATACACTTGGTCTTGAAAAGCAGTATAGATATATTTTGAACATAAATTTAAAAAATAGTTTATGATTGAAACAACAAAATGTGGACCATAGATCAACCCTCCTATTGTCACTCAAAATAGATTTTTGACTGCCCATTAAGCTAAATTGTGAGACCTAAAACATGTTATAGGAAACCTTAATATTCATTAAGACATGAAGTTAGAAAATATAATTCAAAGTGAATTAAACAATATTAATCAGTTATATGAAATAACCATGATTGTTCCATTTAAAATGTGCTGGCAGAGTCCTGTTTTACAATCATTCCAGGTTTTAATAAGTCATACAGTGAGCTGTATAACATTTATCAGAACTGGAAAAATAGCACCCTTTTATCTTTGCAAAGGACTGGAGTTCACAAGCTTTTTCTAAACTGCCTTCTGCTTATCTGTGAGCTGCACTTGCAGTGGACAGAGGAAATGGCCTGTCAGTGAAGAATACAATACTACTACTGTACTGCAGTTTAAAATGGCTTTAAGTTTATTTTTAAGGACCAACTTCTATTTCTGACATATTTTTCTAGAATGAGTTACATTCATAATTTATTTTTCTAACAAGGTTAAGTTAGGACCTAGAATTTTCTAGACTCTGTGAAATACAGTGTTGTTCTTGCAAATCCCACTATGAGTAGGGTTCGGTTCAGTTTTAGGCGATTCTGGTCCCTCTGTCCCAGGAAGAGATGGAGACGATATTTCAAAATGAGAACTTTTATTATTAACAGCCACCAGCAAATGAATAACAACTTCGGTGGGGTCACCAACACCTTCGAGAACCTTTATATCAAGCGGGTAGTCCCAATGAGTCCATTCCCAGCTTGCAAGTCCTGTGGGTGGGGAAGCTTCTGGAACCATTCCTGATCGTGGGGGTTCCATAGGGCTGGTCCACGCCCGGCGCATAGGGTCCCACAACACAGGTGGAGAGCCCACTCCGCCACCCGTTCCAGAGAATTGGCCCATCCGCGGGCCATAGAAGGGGCCCTCTTTCAGGGAGCTTTGGGGTTGCGGAAGACAAACACCTTCCATTCTTCCACGTCACCCTCTTTCTCCCATTCTCTCCAGCAAGCCTCCTCCCTCTGTTCCTCCCCCTCCTTTTCATCTCCCGTGCATTCCAGCTCCTCCCCCTCCTGCGTCACCCAGAATCCTTCTACTACCAATCCCTCCACCATCTCTTGCTTCGGGTCCCTCCAGCCTTCTGCACTGTCAAGGGCCACCCCTCTTCTTCTCCCTTGCTCGATGTGGCGGCTGGCGCACCCTGGATCGGGTCTTCTCCTTAGGAAGGCCCCTCACACCCACCCACCTTAAGAATCATACATAAGAACATAAGAACATAAGAAGAGCCATGCTGGATCAGGCCAAAGGCCCATCTAGTCCAGCTTCCTGTATCTCACAGCGGCCCCACCAGATGCATCTGGGAGCGCATGAGACTAGATATCTGTCTCCTGATACCACTCTCCTGCATCTGGCCCTTGAAGTACCCTGGTTTAAAGCCTGGAGACTACACATCTCCATCATGGTCTGTAACCTGTGATGGACTTTTCCTCCAGGAATCTGTCCAATCCCCTTTTGAAGGCATCCAGGTCAGATGCCATCACCACATTGTGTGGCAGGGAATTCCATAGACTTACAACGCGCTGGGTGAAAAAATATTTTCTTTTGTCAGTTTTTACTCTCCCAGCCCTCAATTTGAGTGTATGTCCCCTAGTTCTGGTATTTTGGGAGAGGGAGAAGAGCTTCCCTCTATCCACTTTACTCATACCCTGCATTATTTTGTATGTCTCAATCATATCCCCCCTCAGGCGCCTTTTTTCCACACTAAAGAGGCCCAAATGTTTTAGCCTTTCTTCATAAGGGAGGTGCCCCAGCCCACTAATCATTTTAGTCGCCCTCTTCTGCACCTTTTCCAGTAGGATAAGTGATAACTGAGTTGGAAAGGGCCTATAAAGCAACTAAGTCCAACTCTCTGATCAAATCCAAATCAAACGACATTTGACACTTTGTCATGGCTGCACAAGATTGCAGCAATTAGCTTGTGCTCGCACAGGAAATCAAAATTATTTAAGGCTATTCTAAAAATGGGGGCAGCCCAAACAAAAACTTTAACTTTAAAAGTGGGCTTCAGATTAGGGCCATATTGGGCAGAAGTATAGCTGACTGACTATGTGCTCATACCCTGTGCCAATATTGGGCAGAAGTAGAGCTGACTGACTATGTGCTCATACCCTGTTCCAAATTTGGGGAGGTTTGGCCAAACGATTTTTGCATTGATTTTTTTTCAATGTAGAACTGTTTCCCCCCTGGAAATCAGCAATCATAAATGTCTCCAGATTTAAAATAGCTGATATAAAGTAGAGTGAAATTTGCTATGTATATCCAGGGAATTACCATACAGCGTTTAAAGACATATTCACAGTGTTTTGCTTTACAGAAGCACAAGGCAATTGTTTTTGTCCCAGTCCTGAGTGCTTTTAGTAAATATTCAACCAGGATTTCTGAAACCAGGGTCTTGACACAGGTTTAAATGGGGAAATCAGCTCTGGCTCTGAGGCAATCTGACTTTCTAAACCTATCAGATTTGATCCAGCTAAATTTTAATTTCCTCCTGGTCAAAGAGGGATTCATGCTTGCAAAGGGATTCTGTGTATGGTTTTAAAATATTTTAACTTTAAATTTTCATAACTTGAAATCGAATGGGGCACAATGCACCCTGGGAATTGAAGTCTTCTGCAAAATTTTCATATCTTGAGGTTTTCGCAGGAGACTTCCATTCCCAGGGTGCATTGCACCCTGGACGGATTTCCCTTCATATCTCAAGTTTTTGACAACTAGGGTCATTTGTAACTGGAGGTACTACTGTAGTTGTATTTTAATCTAGAAAGCTGTCTTCAAGGAATAATTAACTGATCTGCACTTTAATCCATCAACACTAGAACTACAAAATCAAAGTTTTAGATACTGATCCACAAACTGTCAAGTAAATCTGAACTGTCTTATTTCCTAGACCAGTGATGGCGAACCTTTTGGAGACCGAGTGCCCAAACTGCAATTCAAAACCCAGTAATTTTTTTGCATAGTGCCAATACAGTAATTTAACCTGTATACAGGTGGCTATGAAGGGGCGATGTCGGGTGCCCTCAGAAAGGGCTCCGAGTGCCACCTTTGGCACCCGTGCCATAGGTTCGCCATCACTGTCCTAGACCAATGATGGCGAACCTTTTAGAGACCGAGTGCCCAAAATGTGATTCAAAACCCACTAATTTTTCGCAAAGTGCCAATACAGCAATTTAACCTGAATACAGGCAGCAGTGAAGGGGCGATGTCGGGTTCACACAGAAAGGGCTCTGAGTGCCACCTTTGGCACCCATGCCATAGCTTCGCCAACACTGTCCTAGACTGTACCACACCTGTATGTGAAATAATGAGCCAGTACTTGCTGCCTTGTAACGATTTCTCTTTGATACAATTTTTACCTGTTAAAGGGACTCACTAATCAGAAACAGATAAGTAAATTTAAAAAAAAATCACACCCAAAGTAAAAGGTTTCAGCGTCTACAAAAGTATTTTATTTGTCAAACAATTTAAGTTTACATTATAAACTTTGAAAGGTTGGCTATCCAAGTGTCCCTAGATCTCTCCAGCTAAGAAGAATTAAGTTCACTATCCAGAAAACAGACCAACTCCTGTTCTGCTGCAGCTCTTTCATAATAAACAATATGAGTCCATTAAGCTATCTGCGGCTATATAAAAAGCAGCCTAGTTGATCAACACTAGTTTCTTATAATGACAGTTTATCTTGCTTTCAACTATTTTCACTGGATTAAATAAGAAGACAATGCACTATACATATGAATTGGAATGTTAATACAGTACTGTACAGTACTTCCATCTGAACATATGTTCATTAGTGAATAATATGCTGCTAAATGCAAGAATTAAATTTTCCTGACCTTTAAACATTTCAATATGCTTTAACAAACAAAACATAACTGCATATAATATAATATTCCATAAGATGAAAGAACCATGAATACATTTTGAAATAAGTAAACAAAATGCCATTTTTGTGCTTTGCTATATGTGAATGAAACAAATTTTGCTTTTATGTGCTCTCCAAATTCTTAATGTTGAAAAAAAGCGAACAAAATATTTATATCACTAACGTTCGGAATGTTACAATTACTGAACCCCTTCCCCCTAAGTTCAGATAACTTCCTATTATTCCTACTGCATCCAATAGGCAAACATTCTTAAAGATGTTCTCTTAACACAAACTTACAACTCTTTTCACCAGAAAGCCCTTTAAAGTCTTTAGCCTGTGAATTTGCAAAACAAATCAGCTAACATAAATACCATCCTGCAGCTGGTCAACACCACACTGTAGCCAATTAGCCTCCCCCCAAGTTACTGAAAGCTTACAAAAAGGAAAGGCAGAGAAGACAGCCTTGAAGTCGTATCTAAGTAACAAACACTTCAAGCTATTCAGTGTCAGCTTAATGCAGACTGAAATCACAGTGCCTGCGACTATTTATATTCATGCTCACTGGCACTACTGGGTTATATTAATGTATCATTTTGGATTTTGACTATTAAATCCAAGCATCAGACAAGGAAAAATCATTACTAGGACATTTTTAGTTCTCATGCTTAAGAAGTATTGAGTGCTCTGGTTTTCTCTTATTCATGCTTAAAATTTTAACAAAAACTGTTTACCTAGTGAGTTTTCTTCTATTTCTTCAACTCCTTTCCTCTATTATTTTAAGGAATCAATTATACATCTGATTTTGCACTTCTGTGGCCCACTCACAAACTTGTAGTACAAATGTACAGAGCAGTAACAATCATTTCCTCCTAACTGTTTTTAATGATAGGCAACATACTAACTATTGCTTATCTAATAAAAATGAATACTGTACATATTAATTTTAGAAAGCATTAGGCTTTCTTTTGTTAAGAAGATGCTGCAGCAGAGGGCTTGGAATAGTTTCTTTCTTCATGCATCTAATATTTATTTCCTCTTATTCCACAATTTTAAAAAAATACCATTTGCTTTGAGGGGGCTAATATTAATATTAATTGTACAGGCAATGTATAAGTAAATTTAAAATAATAAAATAAAAATAACATTTTATATATATTAAATAAACATAATAAAGACACAGAACAAACAAATCATAACAGGGAATCAGATAGTGGCGAGCAACACGCAGCACTGCCAAACGCCTCACGGTACAGCCACGACTTCAAAGAATTCTAAAACCTTTCCATAGATGGAGCCAAATGGATATCAACTGGCAATTTGTTCCAAAGAGCAGGGACAGCCACTGAGAAAGCCTGGTTTCTAATAACAGTTTTTTGGGCTTCCCTAGGAATGGCCACCCTAAGTGCCAACGCTATAAGATGATCTAGTTGGGTGGGCATTCATTAATCTAAGGAAACAGGCACTCCATCATATATTCAGGTCCCAAGCTGTGGAGCGTTTTTGTAAGTTAAAATCATCACCTTGAACCTGATCCAGGACACAACAGGTAAGACAGTGCGGGTGAGCCAGGATGGGAGTGATGCGGTCATACTTGCTTGCACCAACCACCACCCTAGTCACCGCATTTTGCACCTGCTGCAGTCTATGGATCAGATTCAATGGTAACTCCATGTAGAGTGCATTACAATAGACAATCCGGGAAATCACCAGTATGTACACAACTGCTTTTGGGAGGAAGGTCTCATCAAGAAAAGGGCAAATCTGGGCAATGAGTCAAAGCTGGTAGAAGGCTGATTTGGACACAGCTGCTATCTGGGAGAGATATTAGGAGAGAGGCGGGTCAAGTACTACACCCAGATTCCTCACTCTCTTTTCCAACTGGACGAAGATCCCATACCAACTGAGAAGGCCACCATAACTCTCTGATGTACCCCCTAAGAACAGAACCTTGGTTTTATCAAGGTTTAACCCAAGCCTATGTTTTGCCATGTTATAACCTATTGGCACTGCTCTGAGGAATGGGGTTTCACCCTCGAAATATTAGCAATGTTTTTGTGAATTTTCTATTAGCCTAAAGGTATCACCTGTTTCACTTTTGTACCGTATTTGGTTTTTGTGATGGCTACACGGCTCCTCAACTTGTTTTACCTTTCAAAATGCTGATACAAAATCCTAACTAAGCTGATACCTTTCAGTACAAACAATTTATTTTGCTTGTAGTTTTTACGCTGGAAGTAGAGCCTACACATGATTACCAGAACAGAATCCAAATGGACTTTTAAAAATTAGCAAAAGACAAGATGCTGAGTAATAGATGTCAGGGAATATTTGTAAGATACAGTTAAGCTGCTCTTGCTGACATTCATGTGTGAAAAAAACCTGATAGTCTTATCAAAAGATTTTGTTTTTTAACAAGTGTCCTTGTTCTGCTGCAAAAGGGAAATTGGTACATAGTGCATGCATGGAAATAAGCAATGAAAACAGAAAGAATGTGAACAACCTAGAATCATAACAACCACCCCCTTTTGCTGCAAGGTCCTTGTAAGCATGCTCTTGTATGGCACAGTCAAGAACTGGAGGAAAAAAAATACTTTGTACAACATTATTTCCCAACAGCTTTAAATTAGATGTAGAGATTACATCCATGCCGACTCAAACAGACCACCACACATGTGCCAATGTATAATCAATGCCTTGATTTAAACATATTTGCAAAAGTTTGTAGGAGAAAACAATTAATTTGACTAATAATACTGATGACACTTGTTAATGGAAAATATAATTTGAGAATCTTGGGGGAAATTGCCTGCTGATTTAAAAAGTCAAAGAGTAAATGCTTTGCAATAACTTTTAGATCAGCCTTTTCCAGAATCACGGTTCTGACTTTTAAGAAATGGAACTTTACTTTTGATCAATGTTTTACATTTTTGCAACAGTACCTTTGAGTTTCACTGTGCTGCCAATACGTTCACAATTAGTTGCATTTGTTGACTATTTTATTGAATCAACACAGTCTTTTACTGGGTCAGGCTAAAATAGCCTTTGAAACTGCCTAAAGGACTTGGCAACAATTCTGATGTTAGGTTAATGAAGCAGATGATAGGATCAACTACAGCATGATGAAGGATATTTGGTAGTTCTACTTGATCCACAACATTTAAAATAGCATAATGCCCAGATGATGGTACCAAATTGAGATATATTGCATGCTAAAACTACACTGAGGGATTATTCCTCTGTATTTTAAACATTTTAAAAATGACAGACAAAAACAATAAAAAACATTTCATTTCTTTATCATAAAGTCAAAATGAGGTGGTTCTGCGATACACTGCTGAAAAGTAACCCCATCCTTAGACTTCCTCCTGTCATAGCAAATCACTGTATTTGAAAACAAAACAAAACTATATTTCCAAGCTCTACCTTCAGGATGGATTTTATTTGAAATCAATTTAATTAAAATTCTTACTTAAATCAGAATTTAAACAATACTGACAAAAATAAAGGAGTGTAGAAAAAAGAAAGACAATATACTGTTGCATTTTAAAGAGTGAAGAGATGTATTGCGACTTCTCATGGGTCAAAATCCTCTTCTTCAGCCACAAGGAATGCAAACATATGTCACCTATGTTATTTCCAGGGCAGAGACAATCAGGTCCAGGTTAAGATCCAGATAACAAAGTAAGTGACAATGGGAATATAACTGCCAAGCTGTCAATTATCAGATCCTGGCCAGGGTAATAAGATGGAAAGCTCATACTGAAATACTGTATATAGTCTAAACTGTCATAATATTTTGCCTCCCTCTCTATCCTGACTTCCCTAGCTTTATTTTTGGCAACAAGCTGAGACAGATTAATACTACTACTTCTCTGGAAATCAATTTAAATAATTGTTCAGAAAGACACTGTTTGATCATATGATCCTCCCCCCCAATAAAATCATTGTAAGTACAGTACAATAATCTTAATACTGTACATATTCATACAGTATTTTATGCAATTCGGCCTACTAGTGAAAAAGAACAGGACAGTGAACTTTAAATAATGGTAAAAGACTTCATCCAGCTCAAACAATTTCAGTCACTCCTGTGGCCTGCCCCTCTTTTCTTTTCTTTTCTTTTCTTTTCTTTTCTTTTCTTTCTTTCCTCCACTCATCTGACTACAAGGCTACTCTGGGTGATTCATAACATATTCACAGACATTAACAGAACATATCAAATTAAACATATCAATCAAATAAAGAAGTCAGCAGAAGAACAGTTATCCCCAACATTCTTCTCTTGGTCCAGACTGACTGTACTTCCAACCCCTCTCCCCCGTTCATTCATTGACCATTTCAGAGAGGGGATAAAGCCTTGATTCTGTGTTGGCCCAGCTGCCCTGGACAATAGGGGAGGATTGCCACTGTAAAGGTATCAGTATAACTTAAAACAGTGGTGGCAAACCTTTGGCACACCTTTAGACCACAACTCCCAGAATTCTAAGTCTGTATAGCCAATGACAAACGACTGTGGGAGTTGTGGTCTAAAACATCTGGAGTGCCAAAGGTTCGCCACCACTGTCTTAAGAAAATCACTGAAAACATTCCTGGATATTTCATCTTGGCTTCTATCAGTAATATAATATTGTGTTGGGGGTGGGTGGGGTGGGGTGGACTCCAGAATGACTTGGCTTCTTTATTCCTGTTATCCACATATTGCTGCTGTCAACAAGGATGCAACCCTGGAGAACCATTTTTTTCTTTTATCTAGATGGATGCAGAAGCTTATGGAAATGTGCAATTTAAGACACAAATCAAGAAGTGTAAGACTATATTGACAGAACTCTTTTTAAACGCTGCATATATTGTCCCATAACAGAGCATCGGGATTTATAATCTTAGTACAGCATATTTATTTTAAATTAAATAATCATCAAGTAGATATATGGGTAAAAATATCCATAACACCCTCACAAGTCACAAGCTGTAGTGTTTTTTTAAATTCTGGATTCTGTTGTGCTGATCATCTTAGTTCAGGGTCATTTTCTCCCTCCCTTCCCCTATGACTGTTACAATACCATTGTCCCCTGCCATTTTGTGTTTCATATACTGCAGTCCTGGTATATCGCAGGACCACAGTACAGTACAGTGGAACCTTGACTTATGTCATTAATCCGTTCCAGTGGTCTAGACTTAAGTCAAACATGACTTAAGTCAAACAAATGTTTCCCATAGAAAGTAATGGGAAAGTGGATTAATCCGTTCCGGATGATGAAAAAGACCCCCGAAAACAGCAATTTAACACAAATTTGACTGGGATAGGAGATTCCTTCCGGGGATGTAAATGAAATGTCTCTTCAAAGAGAGGAGGCAGTGGAATTATAGTCCACAAGTTATATGCCTCCACTTTTTAATGTTCATAGCAACGATGTCTAACATTTAAGTTTTACTGATTTTTAACCTGACGTTCCAAGTTCTGAACAACTCTATGCTTACCATTAGAGCCCCACAACTTTACAGCTCCCCAACTAAAATGCTTCCATTGTGGACCAGACTTCTGCAGCCAGATTTTTTACAAGACTGAGCCGACTGTCTAACCAGCGAGGCCAGCCCCGAGTTCCCGGCCCTTTTTCTCCGGCAGCAGCGGCAGCTTCGGTGAGGCCGAGGACCAGCTCCAGGTGCTCTTAGCTGGCCTCGCCAAAGCCGCCGCTGCCAGAGGGGCAGAAGGCAGGAGCAGTTTGGAGGCGGCAGCCGCGATGCTGAGTTGTGGCTGCCAACCAATTCCGGTGCCTTGCGCCGGGTCTCCGAGATGTAAGTCAAAGCCTGCGACTCAAGTCAAACAGGCCCCTTCTTGCTGCAAGTCAAATATGATGCGTCAAGCAGTATGTAAGTCAAGGTTCCACTGTATATGAAACAAAGGGCTTCTGGGTCAAGCTGCATAGGCCCATTTGAAGCCTCCTGCACTTATCCCAGGCCTGGTGATGCCCCGAACGGGCCTCCGACGGTCTTACCAGGCCTTTTGGAGGCCCCATAAGTGGTTTCGGGCGAACCAGAAGTATCTTCAAGTCGTATTGAACTGAACGTCTGTCTCTTCACTGTTGGAAAGTTCCTTGTTCTAACAAAGGTAACAGAACAGGAAAGAAGACAATGTTCGCCAATGTTCAACAATTTTCTGACCGCATTTCAAAAAAGACTTAGTGGAGCTGGAAAAGATGCAGAAGAGAGTGACTAAAATGATTACTGGGCTGGGACACCTCCCTTATGAGGAAAGGCTAAAACATTAGGGGCTCTTTAGTCTGGGAAAAAGGCGCCTGAGGGGGATATGGTTGAGACATACAAAATAATGCAGGGCATGAGTAAAGTGGATAGAGGGATGCTCTTCTCCCTCTTACAAAATACCAGAACTAGGGGACATACACTCAAATTGAGGGCTGGGAGAGTAAGAACAGACAAAAGAAAATATTTTTTTCACCCAGTGCATTGTTAAGTCTGTGGAACTCCCTGCCACAGGATGTGGTGATGGCATCTGACCTAGATGCCTTCAAAAGGGGATTGGACAGATTCCTGGAGGAAAAGTCCATCAAAGGTGACAAACCATGATGGGGATGGGTGTTATATCCAGGCTTAAAACTGGGGTAATTCAAGGGCCAGATGCAGGGGAGTGGTATCAGGAGAGAGATATCTAGTCTTGTGCGCTCCCAGACGCATCTGGTGGGGCCACTGTGAGATACAGGAAGTAGGACTAGATGGGCCTTTGGCCTGATCCAGCATGGCTCGTCTTAATGCTCTTATGTTCCTGTAGCCTTCTTTCTCATATACAGACAACCTCTTCTGGTTCACAGAGTGCTCATAATAGAACAGAGACAGGGAGAATGTGCAGGGGAAGTAGAAATCACTAAATCGCCTTAACACCCTGATCTGCTAAGAAGAGCCTTGCCTGGATCAAAATAGCATTCCACTAATAGAAAAATACAGTATGATCCACCTTTATATCTATTTATTGTACCTTTAAGTAATTTAATATAAGTTGCAACTGACTTACAGTGATCCTAGCTGGGTTTTCAAGGTAAGTGAGTTATTTAACGTGTAATTATACCAGTTCCACAACCACAGTGAGTTCCCATGGCTGAGTGGGAATTTGAATCCAAAACTCCTGAGTCCTACTCCACCCCTCTACACACTACACCACTCTGAGCCATTGTCATTTCTAGGACCACCAAATATACTCTATATGACATGCATGAAAAAAACACATCTCTGTCTAGAAGCTCACAGTTTATATATACAGTATATATCACCACAATAACTTCTACATAGAACATGATTTATTCTTATACTTTGGAGCACGTAGAAGAGAATGGTAAACTACTTTGCTACACATAGAAAACCCTAGAAAAGATGTCCATAAGTCAGAATCAACTTATTTATTTTATTTTAGAGTATTTTTACCCCGCCTTTCTCCTTGGAAAAGGATCAAAGATGGCTTACAGTAATGAGGGATATTATAAAGTCCAATACAATTAAGACATGTTCAAGAATTGAGAACAGGGAATTGAGGAACATCTTACAGCATGGTTCATAATTATTATCATGCAAAGTTAGGGCACATGAGCTGAAAAAGAGAAACATTTCTGATACAAACTTTTAGCCTCTGCTTTTATGGACACTGCCTCTCAAAAAATCTGACTACAAAGGAATTGTGTTACTTTATCACATACTGGCTGTAATACTATGGCACTTGATGTAGCATAAAATCACACTGCAAGGAGGAACCCAGTTCCAGTGACAGCGAGGAGTGGTGAGCCATCCTCTCCTCCTAAGAATTTAAATGTAAAGGATACTGCAAATAGGGAATTAGCGAAGGAAGAAAATGTGCTTGTGACAGAGAAGAGAGAAAAGTATGGTAAAGAAAAACTGAAGGGGTTAACACAGGATCCAATAGTAGAGAAGTATTTAGTGACCGACCTGGAATTAGATGAATGGTGTGAAGTTTAGGAAAGGAGGGAGAGAAAAAAGGGAGAAAGAAGGGACGCTGGGGCACAGATTGACAAGTATCGGGAAGCAGAACCATTGGAATGGACAGTACAGGTCTATTCTGGGGAAATGGGTCCCTGGATGAGGGAATCCCACAAATCCCTACTCACTAAAGGGGGTCTGGGAGTGGCCCAATGTGGCCACGTCACCTTTGCTGTGGAACAGTGTTTGCAGGCAAAGGAAGAACACACAGATAGCCATGGGAACACTGCAATTCAGGAATTACCCTTATAGAGTGACTCGAGTGACAATGTTATGTATAAGACTAAACTGTTAATGTTAAACAATGCTGAGGAACTCATGTTACCTGTTGAAAAACAAAGTTCACAAACAAATATGTTTAATAAGAGCTTGTTCAATTTGGAAACATCACCAATTCTGACTAATTAATGAACTGGAACCGCCTCAGAACAAAGATGAACCCAATCTCACACACACACATATGGAATTCCTTGGGGTGTTACGACCAGGTTGTCTGCATTGCATGCTTATTATGCAATTGATTGTATAACTGCATGATTTTGCCTGTGGAACCTCTTGCGAATTCTGTACAAATTCTTTCTTGATGCAAATCTGGAAATCTGAGCTACCAATGTGTGGTCTTTGATCACTGTTTTGTTGTTATGGCACAACAAGATGAAAAGAGAAGAATAAATCAGTCACATTTGCATGCCAGTGACTTCTAGTAGCTATAATCCTGAAACAAGCTCCTTACTTAAAAGACAGACATGTATATCAAGCAGTCCTAATTCTGGCCAATATATGAACATGCAAAGCTTACTAAATGAAAGCTCTGTCAGTTATACTAGCATAGATGTTTGTTATTTACCACAAAGCAATCCTCAATCTGTGTGCTCCTAACATACCACATTTGTCATAAACATTTTGGAGGCATATAAATTAGACTAAAACACTTGTCTAGAAATATTATGTCAATTAAAAATGAAATTGGATTTCAAGTAGCAATTCAATTTAGCAGTGATGGAGAATTTGGATAGTAGGCTGCAGGCAGTTTATCTCTTGCATCTATTTGCATTCCTGAAATTTGCAACTGCTTTCTATCCCTCCAAAGCAGCACCTCAGTCTCAGCACAATGCATACAGGGTGCATTCAAGGAGATTTTCCTGTGGACAGAAGGGCATCTTCTCTTTGGTGGCCCCATTAATGGCATTTTTAATCTGACAGAATTGTTCTACTGTCTGAACAGGAAAGGAAACCACATTCTTTAGTCTTCAATTGTTTCAGCAGGCACCTATGACACAAAATTATCTATTACAGAGGATGGCTGGGTGCTCTGAAACAGCATCCACTTTGGTACACAGGGCTGCAAAGGAAAGAGGGATCCATGAAAAATCCCATCCCTTGCTGTATTTCCTGTCAGAATGAATAACTGGAGCTGAACCCCACTGGATCCAATCCTATCTTCTCTATCGCTTACTTTTAGAGCTTCAAGGATGAAGGTACAGCAATATGCCTGCATTAGTTTTATGTTTATGAGACACCCTCAACTCCCTAACACATATAGAATGCCGAAAGGCAGAGACAGCGATTTATTCTCTGAAAGAATGGTCTAGAAGGGGTCAACCTATCTATTTAATTATAACTATGATGTTTTAGGCCTGCCCTTGATCAGTTAATAGCAAAGCTACTAGCTACAAAGGTGTATTTTATTTTACATGCATCTACTGTATTTAATATACAGTACTGTTCTTCATGAACAAATCTTCATCTTGTTCAAACCTCTGAATGACCTGAGGGCAAAACAAACACCCATAAGTACAAACCCAATACATTTTAAAATACTGTACTGAGAGTATTTTAGGACCCAAAACATTTCATGACTAAGCTGCACTGGAGGCTAAGCCATTTCTGGAGGATCCAAACCTGACATCTGTCATGTAAATGCCAGAAAAGCACAGTAAATGAATTTTAAATTGAACTGATTATAACAAAATAATTAAAGGAAGTTGAGAGGAGTAATGTTTCCCATCCTTTCCTCTGCAGCCACCTGAGCCATTCTGGACAATATCAGATGGGTTGTAGCAGTCCTATCAATGTTTGATACTGTTCATATATCTCTCAAAAGCACCTCAAATCCAACCCCACATCTTTTGGGGGAAGTTTTTCAAAGGGTGTCCATCACTCAAAGGAAGAGGAAAAGCAAAGGGGAATTTTTTTAAAGGACCCAGCTGTATGAAATGTTCAAAACACACTTGCTGAAATCCTGTTTGTGCCTAATGTAACCTTTTGATCAAAATTGTCATTAAGAAATCTTTGCAGACATTATGTCACACTAAGTTGTGCAACTCAGCATGGAATTTTTATTTTCATATGTTACTGTATTTTATGTTTATTTTATTATATGAATTATTTAGTTTATTTGCAATGTACTGTATTCCTTAATTGCTGTAAACTGCCCAGAGTGACCTGGCTACCAGATGGGTGGTATAGAAATCCAATAAATAAATAAATAAATAATAGATAATGTCTATGGAGATTTTGCAACTTGAGGCAATTTGTGTGTAAAAGTTGCTCTATTTCTCTAATTGCAGAACAGGACTTCCATGAAATAATATCACTACATACTGAGGGAATGGTACTTGACTCCAGTCTTGTTGGAATTACCAGTAATGAATATCTATGAATACAATTGTTTTCCATTAATCAATAACATAAAAAGCAAAGATGAAAATATTATAATGAAGTACACTGTATCCTCTTATTTATGGATTATTCTAATTATATACTGTATCAAGAGAGATTTTATAGCTAACTTCTGAGGGCATTCTTCCTTCAAAAATCAGATTTCTATTCACAAAGCAGCCTCAGGGAAGAACCAGTTGCATTCAGGCAAGTAGCACATATCTCATACCATATTCACTAAGTATCTCAAGTTCTGTAGCATGTATTTGCAAGCATAAATATATTTGGTTCCAAATCCTCACTCTGCAAGCTTCCTTCTATTTTCCCCTTGATTCTCTCACAGGCACAAATCACTCCTGCCCTACTTCTGTCTATACAACTAAAGAACCACTGTTCTGCTGAACTGAGATCAAGATGACCAATACACCATTGCCAAAAAGGAAAGGAAAGGAAAGGAAAGGAAAGGGGCAGACATCATGAAAGAGAAAGACACGGAGGACAAGGAATACCAAAAAGGAAGGGTATTTTTTTTACATTAAAAAAAGACATTTTTGCATATTTGTATATTCTGGGGCTAATTTAAACTAATATACCCGGATACTATAACAATTAGACATTATTTTTATAGTTTAAGTGGAAATGCAATAGTGCTGATGTGGAGACAGGGGTTGTCAGAAGACCCACCCAACAGGAGTGCCGCCTACACAAGGAAGGGAAGACTGGGAAGAATGGAGGGAGAAACAAAGGAAAAGGGAAGAGGCCAGGAGCAGGCGTTTAAGGGAAGAGCAGGAGAGAGAGGGTGCAAGAAGGAAATTTGAAGAGACGCTTCACATTGGCGGGGCAAAAAAGGCGGGAGAGAAAGAACCACCCAAAGTAGTGGAGGTGGGGTTTGTGAGTATAAAAGGGAAGGCACGCATCCTACCCCCTGGCTGGGAATGGGTATGGATGCAAAACCCAGACAACCTGGACTGGGAAAAGATGATGATGATGCCTCATGCTGAGGCAGAGAGTTACCGGCAACGAGCGCAACGGGTCGAGTGTTCCTATTGGGGAGAGAGGGAGGCCAGTGAATATCGGAAGAAGTTAAAGGCGATTCGGAAGGACATAGCCCTGGACAAGTGGGTCACTCAGAAAGTAGAGGAAGAGAGACAAACGGGTAAATATTCCCTTGGAAGGGGTTCTGTTTTATTCAAGAAACAACCGCCTAAGGAGGAGTGGTGCTGAGAATGTGGGACCCAAACCTCCACAGAGGATGGGGTAAAGCGTCCGGAATCGCCAAAGGACTTGACCCTGGTGAAGGGGTCTGGTGGGGAGGAAACCTTTCTGGACTAGGGGAGGATCTGAACTCTGTTATGTTTACTCCGACTCGAGAGTCTCGGAATAATCCGTGCATTACAACTGTTGATAATGTTCATGTTGAATCCATTAAAGACAGTGCCTCCCAGTGAGTGGAAGAAGTTAATAAAAGAGACCTTTCGTTGGACAAAAATGCTTCTTTATTGAGCAATAGTGGGACGGGCATTTGTCAGAATGGTGAACCCTCACAGCTGACTATATTGTACAAGAAAGTGCTCAAGTTTAGTCACACCCTAACTATTTAAAAATACAAGCAGGTTCAAAAATTAGTACGGTACACATCTTATTTAGACATCCATCCTGAGGAGCAACCATAGATTAAAACACACCAACTCCTGAGACCACCACTTCAGAAATATTTCTCCGGGCAATTAATAATTAAAATAGAATTCCTTACTTGTATGAGATGGAATTCTAGACTTAACCTTTTTATGCATTTCTCTATCCAGAGTTATTTTGCTGTAGCAAAATGTTCCAAATTGTGAATACCCATATGCATGGCTAGATTACTGGATGCTCATAGCAAAGCATTGGAAATGGCTATCTTCATAAATTCCTTCCTTGTGAGCTGTCAAGGACACCTCATCTGCTGAAAGGCAGGACTAAACAGTCAGTCTGATCCAGTGTAACAGAAACGGCTGGATAGCTCAGTGATATCTGGCTGGGGAATCAGATGTTGGGAGTACAGGTCCCCACTGTCCCTTCTTGACAGGGACTGAACTGAATCCATTCCACAAAGACCCTTCCAGCTCTGCAGTTCTAAGTTTGTTTGTTTGTTTGTTGTTGTTGTTGATGATGATAATGATATCATCATCATCATAAATTATCACACAGTAGGCAAGATAACTACGCTGGATTTTGTATTACAAATCACTAGTCGAACGCTTCCCAAGCGTTTAGGACTATGTGATGTATCAATGAATTATGCGAGCAGATCCCGGTAAGGTGGCTTTCTGCAGCTAACTGATGGTGACTTTGTCAACTCCAATTTCTTCTAAATGCTTGCTTAGCTCTTTAGGCACCGCAACCAGTGTGCCAATTACCACTGGTACCACCTGTACCGTTTATGCCAGAGTCTCTGAAGTTCAATTTTCAGATCCTGATATCAGGTCATTTTTTCAATTTGTTTCAATTTGTGTCTCTACTATCACCTGATATAGCAACACTGATGATCCACACTTTTTTCTTCTCCACAATCATAATATCCGGGGTATTATGCTCCAAAACCATGTACAAAGTAATTTTGCATGCTCGTTTTCAATCATTTTTTCAGGCTTATGATCCTACCAGTTCTTTGCTATGGACAGATGATAGTTATGACACAAACTCCTGTGGATCATTTGAGCAACTACATTATGGTGCTCTTCGTAATCAGTCTGAGCAATGGAAAGTGATTGGAAGTTACTCCTAGTTAAATGGAATAATGAAAAATGAATAAATTCTGATTTCAAGGGAAAATGTCGTTATTCTGCTAAAACTACATTATAGAAATGTTCTCCCTTAAAGCACAATTCTCCTTATCTCCTACTATTCATTCTCTCTCTCTCTCTCTCTCTCTCTCTCTGTATGTGTGTGGGGTTTTTTCATTGCTGGAAGGAGGAAACTTTGAGGGCTCCAGGGGCTGAAAAATTATCCCCCATCTTTAGAGACAGCCGCCCAGTTTCCTTTCTGGGAAAGTAAGCCCACCACCCACCACTAGGCACAAACTGAACCATCCTAACTATTATTTCAGGTTTGTGTCCATCTCTGATGGCTACCTATTCTAAACCTACAACTATGAAAGGCACTAAATTTAGCCATGTAGAGATCCATCAGCCTCATGAAGAAACTTGCACAGGTACAAACAGACATCACTTTCCTCACAAATTGCAAGGGGACTTGAAACTAGGAGACCCTTTACACTCCACATACCCCAGAGTACAACAAAAGATTATGCTACAGTCTCTCTTAAAAAAAAAACTACACAATCATCTGATGAACATCCTTTATATCAAAGAAAGAAAAAACAAAATCCAGAAGAATGTTACAGATACAGATACAGGTGATACAGAACCAGCCTTCTGCACTGTACACAACACAAATATGCATTACTGTACTACGAAAACTCCGTAATGCACAATTTACATCCTTGAAGAAAAAGAAGGAAAACCAACTATCTCTAAATCTACTAAAGGGCCACATAGCCCACAGCATGTCAGAGGTATCAGAAGCTGAATGGGCTTGACACACCAGCTGTGGAACTCTTGTGTCAGAGGAGGCAGGCCTTTCAGGAAGCCAATGAATTGAGAGAGATTTGGGATATACTAACTCTGAAGAGTTCATTTGAAATACCCATGTTACACGGCAGTTTGACAGAAAATTTACTGCTTGAGGAACCTGTTGAAATTTACAGGTAAAACTCAAAAAATTAGAATATCATGTAAATGTTCATTTATTTCAGTATGTCAACTCAAAAGGTGAAACATTCAAAGCGAGATGTCAAGCCTTACTTTGGTACAACTGTGATTACGGTGTACAGCTTATGAAAACCCCAAATTCACAATCTCAGAAAATTAGAACATTGCATGACATCAATAACACAAGGATTGAAATAGAACAATATTGGACCTCTGAAAAGTATAAGCATGCACTTGGTTTGGCCCCCCTTTGCATCAATTACTGCCTCAATGCGGCATGGCATGGATGCAATCAGCCTGTGGCACTGCTGAGGTGTTATGGAAGACAAGGGTGCTTCAATAGCAGCCTTCAGCTCCACTGCATTGTTCAGTCTCACGTCCCTCATCTTTATCTCGGCAATGACCCATAGGTTCTCTATGGGGTTCAGGTCAGGCGAGTTTGCTGGCCAATCAAACACAGCAATCGCATGGTCATTGAACCAGGTTTTGGTACTGTTGGCAGTGTGGGCAGGTGCCAAGACCTGCTGGAAAATGAAATCAGCATCCCCAGAAAACTCGTCTGCGGAAGGAAGCATGAAGTGCTCCACAATCTCCTGGTAGACAGCTGTGTTGACCCTAGACTTAATGAAGCACAGTGGACCAACACCAGCAGATGACATGGCTCCCCAAATCAACACAGACTGTGGAAACTTCACACTGGACTTCATTGTGCATTGGGTGCCTCTCCATTCTTCCTCCAGAATCTAGGTCCTTGGTTCTCAAAAGAGATGCAAAAGTTGCTCTCATCAGAAAAGAGGACTTTGGACCATTGAGCAACAGTGTTCAAGAACGGCTTGACAAGAGGAATGTAGAAAAGTGAAGACCCGGGGGGAGGGCACCGGAAAAAATCAGAAAAAAAGGTTTTTTTTCCTTTTTTTTCCTGAAGCCTTTTTGGATTTTCCCGAAAAACTGGAAAAATTGAAAAAAGGAAAAATTATTATGGAATGTTTTATTTTAACATGATGAATAAAACATTTTAAGACAGAATGTTCTCTTTAGCGAGGCTTATGGCAGCACAACTTAACTCCCCCCCCCGCTATCTACACATTTACCAACAATTACTGCTGCTGAGCTGCGACTATAAGTCAAGATCTTAAGATGCCCCAATTGTTTTAAAATGCTGTTTTTATCGCTGTTGTTGTTCATTATTGTATTGTTGTTCTTTGTTAGTTTTATATTTTATATTGTATTGCTCGCTGACTCGCTCAGCTATTTGGAAGCCGCCCAGAGTTCCGTCTCGGAAGATGGGCGGGGTAAAAATTCAATAAATAAATAAATAAATAAATATTTTCCAAATCATTTCTAAAAATATGCATAGTATCAGATTATTCTAATTTCTGTGCACTGAGGACAAGCAAGTTGTAGATTATAAACTGAACTCTCCAATGCAAGAACAAGATACATTTATTCCTTTAGGAGGTGTTGTTATTGTCACAAGAAAGAGCAAAAGGTTTCACTTTTGGTTTTGCATGTGGGTGTGAGTGTTTGGTTCTGTTGTATTCTCTTCACTAGGCCTCAAAGCACTGGAAGAAAATAGAGAGCAACAAAAATGATTCTAATTAAATTTCATGCCCTTTCATTGAAACTTAGTCCCATTTCCTTCTATGCATTTCCCCCATGTTCAATTCTTTTTTGAGAATGAGGTTTAATTCTGGATTTTAATCATTGTTTTGTAGAGTTTTTCGTTCCACATAAATTAGTAAACAGTTCAGGAGATGATTACTCCATTTGTTTCTTAGAATCACATATAAGTATTATTTTAAAAGTAAATTCTGTTTGTAATAATTGGATTCACTATATTTTTATATGCTCGTTGTGATAATTTTATGCCAAGTCAAATTGTCCATAGTCATATTTTATGTTCAACTAACAGAATGACTTTCAAGCTGTAAAATGTGGTAGGGAGTGCTAATGTAGCATTTTTTTTTCAATTTTTCCAAAAAATTTCCGTTTCCCCCTGAAAAAAACAAGGGAAATGGGTTTTTTTCTGAGCTTCAAAATTTTCGGAAATTTTACATCACTCTGAATACAACATTTGAAGCCCATGTTCAGGATCCATCTCTGTGTGGTGGCTCTTGATGCACTAACTCCAGCCTACGTCCCCTCCTTGTGAAAGCCCCCAACACTTTTGAACGGCCTTTTCCTGACAATCCTCTCTAGGCTGCAGTCGTCCCTGCTGCTTGTGCACCTTTTTCTTCCACACCTTTCCCTTCCACAAAACTTTCTATTGATGTGCTTCGATAACAGCACTTTGGGAACATCCCACTTCTTTTCCAATCTGTACCTTTTGGGTCTTTTCCTCCTTATGGAGGGTGTCAATGATGGTCTTCTGCACAACTGTCAGGTCAGCAGTCTTTCCCATGATTGTGATTCCTACTGAACCAGCCTGAGAAACCATTTAAAGGCTCAGGAACCCTTTGCAGGTGTTATGGATTCATTCGTTGATTAGAGTGGGACACTTTGAGCCTAGAATATTGAACCTTTTCACACTATTCTCATTTTCTGAGATTGTGAATTGGAGGTTTTCATAAGCCGTACGCCATAATCATCCCAATTATACCAAGGGAAGGCTTGACATATTGCGCTTTGCATGCAATGAGTCTATCTCATATATTAGTTTCACCTTTTGAGCTGATTTACTGAAATAAATGAACATTTGCAGGATATTCTAATGTTTCAAGTTTCACCTGTATGAAGTTGTTGAGCACAAACCTCCATTGTCAATATGCCATTATTTGCCACAGCCCTGTCTCCGGTTGTTCAGGGGGTCCAAATGGGAGGAACCCTCAAAGGTTAAAAAGGAACCCAATCACACTTTGCTCCATGATTTGTTTTATAATAATAATTAGCACCACCAAAATAACCACAACCTTTTGCAGTGCAGAGCTGGAAGGGATCCTATGCATCATGGATTTCAGACCCTCTCAAGGAGGCCCAGTGGGGAATCGAACCCCCAACCTCTAGCTCTGCAGCCAGTGACCTCAACCGCTGAGATCTCCAACAGTTCAGTTTTGTTTCAAGCGAACTAGAGAGTCAGTTCCAAAAGCTCAACTTCATGACTATTGCCATCTAAACCAGGTAGCATCCAGAGCTCTGGTTTGTTACACCTCCAGGAAGCCAGAGAACAAATCAGATTCCATAGGTGACTGGAGGGAAGGGTCAAACGAGTGAACTGGCTGCTGAAAGCTCTACGGGATGTTCAGCAAATCCCACTACAAGCAGGAGCAATATGGTAATGTACAACAACATGCTTCTCACACACACTCAACTAAGTATCATTTCTGGACCTCCTTACCTCATCATCATCAGGTCTGGATATGACTACTTTCTGTAAAAACAGCAATCTGTTGCTTAATTAAAATAAACTGCTGGATAGCTCAGTGGTTTAGGCATCTCGCTGCAGAGCCAGATGTTGGGATTTTGGTTCCCTACTGGGCCTCCCTAATAAGGGCTGGACCCAATACAGTGGGTTTCTTCCAGCGTTGCAGTTCTAAGATTATAAACCAGCCTGCCCAAAGTCCGGCCCAGGGTCCAAATCTGGCCCGTCAGGCCATTCTGAGTGGCCCGCGGCTGGCTGGCCCGCCCCTCCCTCAACCTCCTTCGCCCCATTTTTTTTTAAAAAAAATCTTCCGTCAACACTGACACCGCCGGGATACTTGAGGGGCTGGGCGGGCCAGCCAGCTGGTGAACAGAAGCTTGTGCGGCTGGGTGGGCGGGCGAGGGGGTGGGCCACCAACACCAACACTGCCGGGAAGCTTGTGGGGGTGGGCATGGGGGTGGGGTGGTGCGTGAGCGGGCCGCAGCCACTGGCATCACCAGGAACCTTGTGAAGCTAGGCACGCACGCGCAGGGCGGCTCGTGGGCGGGCCACCACCACCAGCATAGCCAGGAACATTGTGAGGTTGGGCGCACGCACGGGGCAGTGATCGGGAGGGCTGCACCACCGGCACCGCTGGGAAGCTTGGGCGGCTGGGCAGTCTGCCACCACCAGCACTAATGGGGAATGTGTGGGGGTGGGCAGGCCAGCGGGCCTCCGCCACCACCAAGGAGCTTTGGGGTGGGTTGGCGGGCGAGCCGTCACCACCGCTGGGGAGCTTGGGGGTTGCAAGGTCGCACAGATCACCTCTTCCAAGGGGCGACCTGTGGCCACGGCTTCCTTTGGTCCCCACCTTCCTTCTTTCCTCCCTCCTTTGGTCCCCACCTCCCTCCCTCCCTCCCTTGGTCCCCACCTCCCTCCCTTCCTTGTTCCCCACCCTCCTTCCTTCCTCTCTTGGTTTCCACCTTCCTCCCTCCCTCCCTTGGTCCCCGCCTTCCTTCCTGTGGGTGGGGTTGCAAGGGGTCAGTGGGTGGGGCTTATGGGTCAGTGGGTGGGGCTTGCAGTGGAATGGCAGGGTCAGGGAGCAACCGGCCCCTGACACATTCTCAGTCACCAAATCTGGCCCTCTTTACAAAAAGTTTGGGCACCCCTGTTATAAACTAAGGCTCACAAATGCTTTTACTAGTGATCTGAATAGGCTGGGCTGCCTATTCTGCATGCTGAAATAATGTAAACCAGTGTTGGCGAACCTATAGCACGGGTGCCAAAGGTGGCATTCTGAGCCCTTTCTATTGGCACCTGACATCGCCCCTTCACAGCCACTTGTATACAAGTTAAATTGGTGTATTGGCACTTTGCAAAAAAAAAAAAAAAGTGGGTTTTTAATTGCAGTTTGGGCATTCGGTCTCTAAAACATTCGCCATCACTTTAAACTAATAATGGAAACTTCATCCACACTGGAAATTACTGACTCTGTTACCCTAATAAAGTACATAAACAGTTTTAAGCAAACACTCAATATCTAGTTTTTGAGCACATGAGAAGATCAAGAAGGCATTTGCTCTCTAAAAGCTTTATGCATCATTCTCTGGATATAATTTATAAAGTGAGTAATCAAGTTAGAATTACATTTCATCGAACCACTCTCTCATTTAACATTAGACATAAACTATTAGAAAAACCATATAACTGTGAGACCTAGATTATAGAAGGTTAAATGTTTAGCTACCTTGTGTCACTCCAGATTATACTCTGGTTTTCTTTCTGCTAAATTATAGGGACATGGCACAGTCTCTTCAATATAACTTGAAATCTACTATATTTCAAACTCCTCTGTATTAGAAAGCAAAGAGATGACTTCAAAAATATTAGATATATTGCCTTTGATACCGTCGACCACAGTGTCCTGCTGGACTGGCTCTCCAAGATAGGTATCAGAGGCACTGTGCTCAGCTGGTTCCGATCCTTCTTGGAGGACCGTTCCCAACGTGTGCAGCTTGGGGGGGAGTTGTCTGCCCCGTGGATACTCCCATGTGGGGTTCCGCAGGGGTCGGCTCTCTCCCCCATGCTCTTCAACATCTATGTGAGGCCGTTGGCTGAGGTCATTAGGAGATTTGGAGTCTGCTGTCATCAGTACGCTGATGGCACACAGCTCTCTCTCTCCTTTTCCACCTCTGCAGTTGAGGCTGTTCTGACCCTCGACCAGTGCCTAGACACAGTCTTGGAATGGACCAAGACCAACAGACTCAAACTCAACCCCGAGAAGACCGAGGTTATGTTCTTTGGGACTTCCCCTTTCAGATAGAGGCCCTCTCCCCAATCTGGAGGGTGCTTCCCTTCAGCTGGCGGATAGTGTCCAGAACCTGGGTGTGGTTCTGGACCCGGCTTTTTCTATGGAGGCCCAGGTGGCTGCCGGGTCCAGGACTGCCTTTTTCCATCTTCAACAAATCGCCCAGATTCATCCTTATCTGGATGGGGACTCCTTGAGAACAGTTGTGCAAGCGCTGTTGATCTTGAGAATAGATTACTGCAATGCTCTCTACATGGGGTTGCCCTTGACTCTTGTTCGGCGACTCCAGCGGGTGCAAAATGCGGCAGCCAGACTGGTGGCGGGTGTGTGTCGATATGACCACATCACCCCAGTACTGGCCCGCCTGCATTAGGTACCCGTTGCGTCCCAAATAAGATTCAAGGTCCTGGTTTTAATTTATAAAACCCTCCATGGCCTGGGACCTGAATACCTGGCAGAGCAAATCTCCCAGCGATCAACCTCGGCTCAACCAATTAGAATGTCGCGGGCATACTCACTTCGGGTGGCCATGCCCAGGGAGGCTCGGAAAGCGGCCACCCGTAACTGAGCCTTCTCTGTGGCTGGTCCTACATTATGGAACCATCTCCCTAGTGAGTTGCGCCTTGCACAGTCCCTGCCAGCCTTCAAAAAGGCTTTAAAGACCATGCTTTTTTGGGAGGCGTTCAGTGACAGTTACTTTTTTTTGTCCCTGCCACCTTGCCATTTTGTTATTGTCATTTTGTTACTGACTTTCTTATTGTTTATATTGTTTTATTATGATGTTGTACTTATTTGCCTATTGTTATGTTTTCCTTTGTTGTAAACCGCCCGGAGTTCCTTTTGGAAGACAAGCAGTATATAAGCACTAAAATAAATAAGTAAATAAATAGTGTGAATGAAAAAAGCAAAATATAATTCTATGCTTTTAATTTTTAGAAATATTAAAATGAACAAAATCCATATTACTGTTTTGGTTTATTACCTTATTAGACCAATTGTAGGATTACAAATCATGCACAGGTTTTTGAGATATGAAGAATGTAAATATTTGCATATATCTGTGTCATTTTAATTGGCCCAACAGAAATATTATGCTAATATGAATCCTGGAATTTTTCTTATGTCAAATGTGGCTGTCTTGGCTTTTTATAAAAATACAGTGGTACCCTGGGTTATGAACACCAATTGTTATGTAATTTTCAGTATCTGAAAGAAAAGCCATTGAAAGTAATCCCTCTGTTTATAATTTTTTTCCAGAAAAAACTCAAGTTATGATTTTTTCCCCTGAAGGACTTCCTTTCCCAGGATGCGTTGCACCCGTGTGATTCCAGATGACTAAATTTCCCGGGAAACTGATAAACTTTGTAACCAGAGGTACCACTGTACATTTATATACAGTGGTACCCTGTATAAAGGAATTAATTCATTCCAAATGAAATTATGTTAAGCAAAGTTTCCTTTATACAAATTCCCATAGGAATGCATTGAAAACGAAGTAATCCAATTTTTATGTTGTACAGATTCTCCCCATAGGTGATTATGTTAAGTAAATTTCCCCTATCTCCGGAATTTTTTATGTTGTAGAGATTTTATATTATACAAGTTGTTTGTTATACACGGGTCCACTGTATTTGAGTTCAACCTGGTGAATATTAATTGGTATGTGGTGCAACAAAGACACATTAAAGAGAATATGTACAGTTAAGGTCTACGATACACAGGTTTTGGTTCTACACATATTTCCTGGGAAGTCTAAAGATTTCAAACAAGTTAACTCAAACGTCAGTGCATTGGTCTCACGGTCACACCAACCTACCACCTCCCATTCCGCCACTGATTTCTCTAGCAGCAACAGAACTGCCTAGGCCTCACATGTCTTCCAGTCCATGACATCTGCCCAAGACTCCCGACTCCTGCACCACTCTCCTCCTTAAATCCCTGTTCTGCCATGGACATACTTAGGCTTTGAGGGTGTCCTCCATCTTTCTCTCATTGATGCCCTAGTCCACAAGTGAACAGGGCTTTGGAAATCTCACCTATACTCTCGGGGAGGTGGAGGGCCCACTCTCACCGTTGGGGGTTGGAGCTTCGCAAGTCCCACAACCTGCCCCAAATCAAAATATCCAGTTATCTGCCTTCACCATTACTTTCTCCATTCTGCTTTTATCTCCAAAAACAAGCAAGCTACCTGTACCATAGTAGTATCTGGGGGGTGTAGTTCTCTATACAGCATAATGGGCAACCTTCTATGAGCGCAGGTGTGCCCACCTTACAACATGGAGGAACAAATGTAGCCTTTCAGATGTTGCTTGACCACAATTCCCAGCATTCCTTGCATTTTGCTGTCTTTCTAGGGCTGATGAGAGCCACAACTGAGGAGCAATTGTAGGGTCACACTTTGACACTCCCTTTGACACTCCCTTCATTAGATGATTTTGTGAAAAGAACAAAAATTCATCCTCTACAACAGATTCAGCTTCAGACTGAGGAAGCTGTTTGGATGAGCAGTGAAACGTTTCTGTCTCTCAAGAAAAAGAAGTCCAGTAGCCATGGCTCAACTTCCAGATAAACTCACCTGGATGACTGAGAATCTTCACAGACAGATTCAGTGAAACTTCCTACATCTCCTGGGATTGGGATTTTTGATGTCAGGGACTACAAAAACCACAATTCTCCATTCTAGGAGTTCTACTTCTACTTTGAAGGCATCATATCTAAATGTAATGGATCTCAGAGAAAGACCTAAATCAGAAGGCTTGGAAACTTAGCTAAGCGAAGATCCACTTAAGCTTCCTTCTTAGAAAGAAAGCTCAGAGCCACCAATAGTGCAGGAACAGGAAACCTGGAAGCAGCTTTGTCTAGCTAAGCTTCAATGTTTTTTAATTTAGGCCTTGTTCACAGGTGCCTCATATTCAGGCATTTGTAAGGTGCCTGCAAGTAGATAGAACTCCCAGAATTGAGAAGTATTGTCTGCGTAGTTTAGAAAATCCAATCTGTAGCCACCACTTGGCTCATTTTTACTCAATAATGAACACAGATTTTGTTCTGCCCCAACTGGATTGTAAAGGGATATTTCACCATGCAAAGAGCAACTAAGAAGACAGTAACCTACTACCAGCTAGAAAGAATATATATAGCAAAATGAATTTCATAGTATGAGCCACAGAAACCAGGATATCTTTCTCCAGTAGAATCTTGTTCATTTTATTACAACATTTACATACGGTTATGTTATCACCAACGTTCCTTGTAAGCTTGTGTGCAGAGGTTCAGCAGTGCTGCTTGGAAGCAGTGGAAATCAATGCCAGCTTACGAATTTCAGACAAAACCCCCCACACTGTGTGCAGATTAGAGGGAATATTGGTTATCACATTACAATTTTTTAAAAAGAGTGCTAGAAAGCAAAAAAGGGGAAATTAGTTTCAGAAAACTGATATAACTGAAATTCAGTACAAGAAGACATGAGCCTTATGAACCAGAAAACAACCATAATTAGAAGATCACTACAGACTACACAACACACGCAAAGAGAGACTACAGGAAGTTCAAACTTCATTTCATTTTCCTCATCTTTCTTTTCAGAAGCATTGAGTGAGACCTGCCAGAGGGGGGGATAACATTCACTGATTACATTTTCCCCTGTACTTTCCCGTGCCCTCTGCAACTGAGGAAGGTCCAAACGGAGGTTTCTCTCCTTTGGCCTTTGCTAGGTCAAAGATTTTCAGGGTATAAGAAAGTCATCTCGTAGCATGAGAGATGTCCCTGTCCACAAAACTATTTTCTGGATGTAGTTTTTCATACAGCCCTGAAGTTTCCACAGCTTACTGAAAGAGAGTTGCCCCGTGTAACAGCAGTGTAACAACAATGAATTCACATTCTTCCTGATCCTGTTATCTGCCTTGTATCTATTTCAAGACTGTAAGGGTCTTTATGCAGGGACCTGTTTTGCCACTCCTTGTGTTAATGTGACATTTTTGTAAAAACAGATCCTAAACCTGTTTCAATTTTCAAAACCATGTGCAAAACCTTTAACATACTTACTGTATTTCCAAAAACTAGTAGTTTAATTCTTAGAAATTAAAATAAAATAAAGTAAAATGCAACAACCTATATTAAAAGGTTTCAAAATTCTAATACATAGCATGCCCCCCCCAAAAAAGTGAGAATTAGAAAGTAAAAATCAAGATGAAAACTGCTTTGTCCTAAACATATCTGTGTTAACCATCCTCCATACATAAAGTTGGCAAAATTAAAGGGGAGAAAGGAGGGGATAGAGGAAAAAATGCAAAATGCTGTAGCACTTTAACAGTTTTGCTCCATTGTGAGCCTTTATGGCTCAAAATCCACTTCTTTAGACACAAGGACTACAAAGATTACATTCTTTATTTTTGTGCTTGCCCACACACTAAAAGAAATCATCATGGCAACTTCTTTGAAAACTCATAATACAAAGGTAGATTCCAAGGATGCAGGTGATGTAAGAACTGGCGATACGCCTCACTTCACCATGGATTTTTTTCTAACTATGAGCTATCAAATAGCTATTAAAGAAGTTAATGTTTAGCTATAGAAACAAAATGTTCCAAACTGTAAAAGCATTGACAATTTTTAAATCCTCTGCATGAAAAAGAAATAACCCTATATAAAACCATCACAATGTTAAAACCATTCCTTAAATATTTCACATACCTCAGAAACTAACTGTACTCTAAACATTGGAATGGACTTGGTTGCACATGATAAATACTGAGGATACTCCCTGTTTCTGTACTAAACTCCAGTAACTCGTACTAGTGTTCTTAAAGTGGGAAGTTTAGGTTTGAGGCCTGCACCCACACTTTTGCTGGGTCATTCAACTTCATTATCAAAACAACAAGAAAATACATACTCCTACTAGCACCATAAAAGCCTGCCCTAGAAAGATGGGAAATCCTCCAGAATGGAGGTTTGGTACCATGGAGGAATATAGGAAGAGAAACAGAAAGGCTGCAAAATAAACCAAAACACACCCTCCAGCATATATAGAGATGTAAAATTTCCAGAAACCTGTGGGGGACCCCCCCCCCGTTTTTCCCAAAGTTTTTCTTTCATGGCTTCAACATTTCCAGAAATTTTACATCTCTAGGCATACGGGACTTAAAAATCTCATTGCCAGGAACATTCACATTATGATAGGTCATATTCTGTCCAGAGCTTAGAATTAGACTCACTGTGTAAACATCTTGTATCATATAATAGTGTTACAGTGGGAATCCCAAGAATATCTTGATTTAGTTGGTGTCTGGATTACAGGAAGCACAGGAAATAAAAGCTACTGTATATTACATTTTTGAATAGATGAGCGCGCGCGCACACACACACACACACACACACACACACACACACACACACACACAC
>JAHTLZ010003542.1:9429065-9442572 GCA_023846285.1 Phrynocephalus versicolor | reverse complement strand
ACACACACACACACACACACACACACACACACACACACACACACACAAACAGAGAGATCCAACTATTAAATCAGTTATTTAGTAGGTGATATATAAAGTTATTCAGTTGAACATTTTGATTTTACTTATTATTTATTTCTCCAGTAGTTTACTTATTTATTTATTACATAGCTCTTCTTTTCCTCAGCTTATCCTGATAACAATTATGTTACATCGTTTGAACAGAGAGTGAGAATGATTAGCACCCAATCAGGTTCATGGCCCAATTTGAACCCTGATCTTTTGAATTCATTACTATGAGCACTAAACCATGCTGGCCTACACAAAACCAATATTATTATGTCGATGACTATGAATACTGCCATGCATTTTGTGATGAAATGGAATCTTCATGGATTCTTTCCCACTGTAATTAAATATATTTGTATATACAAAAATTAAAGAAAAACAAAACAAAACAAAAGACACAAACATGTGGCACCTTAAAGACTAACTTTCATATTTTAATGTGACGTTTTATGAAATATATATATCATACAGTATCGCACAACTCATTCTGCTGCTATATGTCTGAAGAAGTGCACATGTACACAAAATGTCACATTAAAATATGAAAGTTAGTCTTTAAGGTGCCACATGTTTGTGTCTTTTGTTTTGTTTTATTTTTCTTTAATGTTTGCCTGAAATTCTTGAAAAGACTAACACGGCTACCCTCTCTGAAACTTGTATATACAAACTTATTATAAGCATGAGAATTTTTTTCTAAAATGCGCTCTATTAGTATTATACAAAGATACTAGCTTTGCATCAAGCAACCCTCAATCTGTAGAAAATGAAGAGCTAAGAATCAGGGCAACCCTACAGGCTCAAGAAAGAGGTCAGTTATTTCTGATCCCTTCTCTTTCTTGAGGAGTTTACACTTTAGGTAGTTCTTACAAATATAGTACAAGAAATTTGACTGAATTGCAACCATTACAACAGTTAATTAGATCTTTACAATTATTAATATTAAGAACTGGGGTCTGGGGCCTCTTGTTTTTCTATCCCCCCCCACTATTTTTCCTTTTTATGTTGCGTGGAAGTTGAGTCATGGCAACTGGACGTTTTTTGAAAGATTGAAACGTTTCACTGCTCATCCAAGCAGCTTTCTCAGACTGATGGAGCTGCTTGGATAAGCAGCAAAATTTTTCAATCCCTCAAGAAAAGAAGTCCAGTTGCCATGACTCAGCTTCCAGATAAACTCACCTAGATGACTGAGAATCTTCACAGACATATTTTTAAGTTGTACCTTTTTAGTCTGTGGGTAGGAACTATCTTGATCTGGAAGCTATTCTGACTAAAAAGCTGAATATAAATTATTTCAATATGCTCCAGAATACATTCTGAAACTAGACTGAAAATACTGGTTCGGCTCAAAATTTCATTTGTTTCCACTCCAGGTTATGCAAATTTAATGTTAACTGGCTACTAGAACAACAAAGAGCCTTGCAGTACAGTACCTTAAAGATAAACAAGGTTTATTTAGCATTTTCTTTCATGGAGTGATGTCCACTTCATCAGATAAAGTGAGCTGTAGGCCATGAACGTTTATACTAAACAAAATGTGGAAGTTTTTAAAGTACATCAATGCTTTTCCTGCCACTACTGTTATGCCTATTGTTCTGAATAGTGAATGTTATGGACATTGATTACACAACATCAGATTTGCTCTGAAAGATAAGAAAATATCTCACACTTCCAGAATACAAATCTCAACTGCTGAGATTAGTCAGCAATTACTTAGTCCAACAGGGTGTTTCGTGTGTCTGGGTTACTAGAAGAGACTAGATAGGGATCTTTCTAGTGCAGGAGGTAGACCAGATTGCTCCTGAGAACATCACAAGTCAATCATTAAAGGCAAATACTGTGGCGTCAAAACTGAGGAGAATTTACCAACAGCTATCCAATACACATAGTTGCTGCTGTCCCAAGAGACAGAAATCAAGGCTATTACACTTTCCTTCTTTGCCAGAAGCATAAACATCTCCACATTTTGTGATGTAAACAGGTCACTGAAAAACCACACATTTTCAGCAAACTGAACAGCACAGTATTTTAATACACTGATGCAGACATCTGAAATTCAAAGTTTCATTCTTCAAAGGAAACACCTTAAAAGCACTGCAAAACAGCCACTGTACCTTAACCAATGACACAGCCAAAATCAGCCTCTTCCAAGCAAATGCGCACTATCAAATACTATAGTTCATTGTCAAAATAATACAAAAAAACCCTCAATCTAAAATTCACAGTTATCATACTTCCAAAAGTTTGAGCCCATTAATAATAATAATAATAATAATAATAATAATAATAATAATAATACATCATTGTGAATAGAACTGCTGTCTAAGAAGTGGAGTGTGAACATGCAATAATAACAAAGAAAACTGAAACCACTCATTACCCCAGCCAATATATGCCAATATTAAGTTTGTATGTATGGCCCATGAATACTGTTCCTATCCATTGTGTAGACAGCCATGACCATATGCTCAGCAAACAAAGCTAACAATAAATCTGTTCACGATGCACATGTATGTTCTGCACCATATTTTAATACCAAATTTAATTCTAAATCAGTATTTCTCTTTAAACTCATCTATTTCATTACAAATATTGACCAATTGTGTGTTTAAAACCCACAAAACATACACAATATTTATGCACACCTTTTTGCAGACACTTGTTTTTCTAAAAAATTCTGCATTACATCATAATTCTGCTCACTTTAAATCTGGTCCTCAAAGAAAGTGAATGATGACTAACATTATACAGTGCCAGATAATCAACTTGGCTACATTTTGTCCATCTAAAGCACAGCACCTGATATGTTAACACATGCCAAGAGAACCATGCAGACATTTTAAACAGGTAAATCTGTACACTGGCCAGCCACACCCCCTTTTGCACTGACTAGTTTGAATGCAACCTGCAGAACCATCTGCAAAATTGTTCATATTTCTGTGAATTCATCACATTGACTTCAATGGAACTAAAACGTGTTAAATCCCAACTAATCTGGTTTAATTTGTCTGCGGGTCATCCTGTTGGTTGAAACCCACTGGCTATTTACCAGTTTGGCTGAAGCATGCACAACCATTTGCAAATTACTCAAATTTGCATTAATTTATCACATGGCCTTTAACAGACCTAAACTAGTTTAAATCGAGGTAATCCCGTATAATTCTTCCGCAGGTCATGCTACTGGGTTACACCCACTGCCTACTTACCAGCCGCAGTGCTGAGTAGTAAGGTGGCACCAGCGAAGAGAAGCACCAGCAAAAGGTGCTGCAGTAAGGCTGTCATATTCGGAGAAATCTAGGGTACCAGATATATTCGATTTGTTAAAAAAAAAAAAAAAAAAACGTTGGCAGGAGGAAATCTCCCGTCTCCAAAGGGTCTTAGCTACTTCGTTTACAAAGCAGTCTGAAAGGGCAAATGGCAGACGAGAGTTGCTGCCTGAGCTCTGACTCCATTAAACAAATCTTTCTCCATGTTTCAGGGCTTGGCTTCCCTTATTCACGTCAATCAAGAGATGAGAGTTTTCCTTCTCAAACCCGTAGGCATGTCTCCTTCCCCAAGCAGGCGGTCACCATCATAATACTGAAAACCCTATTTATTTCCCACGCGTCTTCACGATATGTAAGCACCGCTCGGACTGCAGATGAACCATATCCAGAGGTGGCGAGGATCAAATAATGATGATGATGATGATAAAATCGATTGTCAGTATCAAGCAGATTCCTCGACGCCCTTATACAGCAGAAATGGATAAAACGCCGAGATTTCAGGCGAAGGGAAATCCCCCCCCCAAATAAAACGCCTCCGCTGTTTTTTCTAAAAGGGAAAAAAATGTTTTCTGTCACTTCACATTCAGAACTCACAAGGCGGCGTCTTGGCAAGGAATTTCAACGGGGCATCGGCCCCATTACGTGTCTTCAGCCTTGACTTCGATTGTTTTTTAAAAAAATTAAAAATAATATTTAAAAAACCAATCCAGGATCCTGTCCTTGTCCCCACTCCGGCACCCGAGGGAAAAGAGAAACTCCAAACGAGACGTGAGGCACAAAAAAGGACCTTCTTGACGTTTCTCCGAAGCAGCAGCAGAAGCAGCAAATCAAGGTGTCTCCACAAACACACACACACACACCAATTCAGGGCTCCCACCAAGCCTTGAAGAAACAAGAGGCCTCTCTTCCCCTTCTCCAAGTAATAAAAAATAAAATAAAATAAAATTGGGGGGGGGGCTTCGCTCTCTTTCGGTTCCCTCGCCTCCCCCTGGCTTTTTTTAATGGGGGGAGGGAGTGTGTGTGCGTGCGTGCGTGCGTGCGTGTGTTGCGGTGTGTGTGAGGAGGAGAGACCGGGAGACCCTAACCGCCCCCCAACGGTCTAAAACGCGCCGAGGAGGCCTCGGGGTGGGGGAGGGTGGGAAATTCTCCCCTTTTCCCTCAGAGAAGTTCCCGGCGCTTCCTCCCTCACAAAACACCGGGCCTGGTCTCTCCCTTTCTCTCCCCCCCCCCAGCTCTCCCTCACATACACACACGCACACACCGTCCCTCAACCTCAACCCCCACCACCACCACAACCCTCTTTTCTAAGGCAGCTTCCCAGTCCGCCCCCCTCCCTCCTTTCTCCCTTCTCCCTCCTCCTCCTCCTCCTCCTCTCTGTTCTCCCGTTGCCCTCGAGGGGAAGGGTGGGCGCAGGGCGAGGGCGAGGGCGGCGGCGGCGGGTGGTGGTTGGTTGTTGGCTGGTTGGCGGTTCCCTCAGTCCGGCGCGCGCCGCTGCTGGGCTTGGGCTGGCCCGGGTGGAGAAACGCCCCTCCCCCTCCTCCCCCCCCCCCCCAGCCCAGACACAAAGGGGGGGAAATCCCCGCCGCCGCCGCCGCCTCGAAAACAGCCAGTCGGGAGCGCCCGGGGCCCTGTGGGCGCCACCAAGCCCCGCCCAGACCCCGCCCCCTCTCCCGCCTCCCCTCTCCCTTCCTCCCTCGCTCCCTCGCCAGGCGGGGCCAGAGGCCTCCGACCATAGAGACGGCCCTGAGCCCTCCTTGGCAGAGCGACGCCCCACCTCCCCACCACCACCACCACAAGCCCTGCCTGGCTGGCTGGCGGCGCCAGCTCGCTTCCCTGCGGAGCGCCGAGGTTCCAACAGGAGGCGAGTGGGACGAGGCCGCCCCCTCCCCCCTCTTCCTCGCCCTGCGCCGCCATCTTTCGAAGGTGGCCTGACAGTCCTTGGCCACATTGGGCGGCCCGCCCGCAGCATCGCGTCTTAAAAGGAGAAGAAGCAGCTCGCTTGGTCGGGCTTCCTCTCGTTCTGAGGACGAAGCGCCTTCCTCAAACTCCTGGTTCTCTGGTCGATCAGACCACCCTCTCTCAAAAAGAGTGTTCTTCTCTTGGATACCTTTGCATTATTAATATTTTAATTTTTTACACAACTGGGAATTAGGGTCTGCTGACAACATTTGGCTTTTCCACTGGTTCCTTTTTTTCTTTTTCTTTTTTTAACCTCCATGAAAAGCTAAATACAATTCCTCCTCTAGTTTTAATTGCTCCTCTTAATGAAAATAGAAAAACGCTTGTTCCTTGGTAGGGTAGAGGGAGAAAAGCAGGAAAGGAAAACAAAAATGCATGAGAAATGCAAAAACAAAAAAATCCTTTCTATCTCACTTGAACCACTTTAATGGGGAATCATAACCCTATGTGAGGTGAGGGGGAGTCTGGAGAAGGGAGTTTTTAAAATATTCAGGTGCATAAAAAATAAAGAACAGCTGGAGTTAAAGATACTGCAGGATGCTGTAGAACAGTGCTTTCCAGCCTTTTTGGAATCACTGCTCACTTTTATAATAGCCACTGTGCATAAATAGGCATTTTAGTAGCCTAACTTCCCTGGAAAAGACCCGAATGCTGGGAAAAGAGGAAGGCAAAATTTGAAATAGAATCACTCAAAAGAGAAACCAGGGCCTTTGTTTTAAAAGACTGCTAACTGGGCTTTTGCCTATAAGACGGAGCTGTTCAACTTTGAACAGGCCAAGGTCTACTTTTTCCAGCCCAAAGTGCCAGAGGGCTACTACACTAAAACCTCTACTTACGTACATGCTCATAAGTAAAAACTTTTGTAAGGAGAGGAGTGGTTTCCATAGGGGTGCATTGAAAACCAATTAATCCATTCTGGAGGGAACAGATTTCAATGCGCCATGGCCCTTGAACTGCCCCGCTTGGCTGAGACAGTGGGCTGGCAGACCCAGAACTTTGCTGGGGCAGTGGTGGTCCTTGGTATGGGGGGGAGGGGGGAGAACTTTTTTATGGATGGCCAGCGGACTACTTTTGAACCCTTCGCGGGCTACCAGTAGCCCGCAGTCTACCTGTTTGTTGGGCAGGCCTGCTATAAGAGTGATGTTTTAGAGGTGGGTGAGCCTTAATTCATAGTCAGCCGCCCTGCGCCCACCCTTCCCCTCGAGGGCAACGGAAGAACAGAGAGGAGGAGGAGGGAATAGGCAGAAGCAGCAGCAATTTGTTTGCATATAATGTTGCCAACAAATGCCTGTTCCCTTTGGGGGGGCTGCCACTTGGCTGGGCTTGCAATTTGGTATCTGCCTGCTCCCACAGTCAACCCCCATAGCTTTTTCTAGCCTTCTCTGCAGTCCAGCTGGGACAGATTCACCAACATCACCCTCAGGCACAACTGGGGAGAGAATCACCAGATCTCAGAAGAGAGGGGCAGCCCTTAGAGGAGGACAAATCTCATTTTTCTCCCAAGGATGAAAAAAAGAGACAAGAAGGGGCTGTTTTCAACTGCATGCCCCCTCCCGCTCCCCTACCTTCTTCTGTAGGAACCCATCTCGACAACCCATGCCAAGAAAGCAAAGCAATTAGTATCCTATTAGCTTCATCATAGGCATACAGATAGAAACCCATGATGTGATAAACCCTGGTGACGCCCCCCCCAAAAAAAAACTTCTTGTGACTCTTCCTGAGGAGGGGGAATGTGGCTTCTACGTTGGGAACCTGTGATGTAGAACTATGCATTGTGTGAGAGATTTTCAAGACAAGCAAGACCAACAACATAATGGAACAAATTTTTCAGTAAACTTGTATGGATGTAGGTTATTTCCTAAACAAAGTTATGAACCAAACGCAATGAAAGTCTTTGTGTTTGGTTCATGTCTGGGAATCCCACCGACACAAAGCGTAGACATCCTGCAATGTCTCTCAGGGGCCCTTCTCATGTAAAACCTTGGAAGTCAGCACTTACAAATTATTGGGGAAAGTTTCAAGTATCAGCCCATGCCAAGGCAACTTTGAGAACAATATATTCAATCAAGTGCTTTTTTGGCAAAGGTCCTCGAGTGGAAATGTTGGAAAAAGCAAAAGCTGCTCTGGAATAACTTCAGTTAGTGCCATTGCTGTAGTGTATACAGTCTATGACATCATCTGAAGCTGAGAGTACAGTTTATCAAAAGTCACCAGTGAGCATATAGATCAAATCAAATTTCAGTTGGAATTTCCCAGCTCAACAGCTTGCTATGTGTTAATGAGGTGTACCCAGTAAAGGTGATGTATAAACCTAGCTTGACTATCGGAAAGTACTTTGCTGGAGGAACTGAGCCACAAGGTTTTCTTGGAAAGAGTAAGAGAAAGAAGGGGAATCCCTTGTAAAATTACCCAACCAAACTTAAGATAGTATTGATATAATATTTTAAACGTATTTTAAGTAAAAAAACAAACATGAACATTGCTGGGGTTAAGGGCACCAGACCCTTGCAGAGTTCAAAATCCATGTATAGCGATGGAAATGAATTGAGGTTATGGTGGTTCTTGGTATGTCCACGAACTTTCACATGACAAGTTCTAATGGATGAATTTGTGGGTTTGCTTCATGATTCGTGCCCATCTCTATCCGAGTATAATTCTTATGGCCCCCAAACTGCAAAGCTTAAACAGTTGATTCTCTCTCTCTCTCTCTCTCTCTCTCTCACTCACTCACACATAAACAAAGAGAGAGAGAGAGAGAGAGAACAATGTTCTCTATAGTATTGACTTTCTTACAGAACTATGTTTAATGAGCCTTAAAGGTCCTTAAGATCCCCTAATCTCGTGGATGAATTAGAGATAGTATGTTTCGGGTCAAGTAGACCACTTGGATGTCTTAACTCATGAGGTTCCAAGTGGCCAGGGGCACAGTATTTACAGTGGTACCTTGTATAACAGACAGCTTGTATAACAGAAAATTTGTACAACATAAAAAATTCCGGAGATAGGGGAAATTTGCTTAACATAATTGCCTATGGGGAAAATCCGTACAACATAAAAATGGGATTACTCTGCTTTCAATGCATTCCTATGGGAATTTGTATAAAGGAAAATTTGCTTAACATAATTTCATTTGGAACGAATTAATTCCTTTATACAAGGTACCACTGTATTTAATATTTATGTTATGGAACATATTTTTATTTGTTTATTTACTGAAAGATTGATTGACTGACTGAAAAAAATCAGTGTATAACCAAAAATGCACCAGTCAGATGTGTGCAGTTCAAGAGAGAACAGTATTCATTCATATTTTCATTTTAAAAAACAGAGTAACAGCCCCACTGAATAAGACTTCAGTCAGATTACCTCATTCTGTCGCTGAGTTCTGTTTGAAACAAAGGCTACACATATTTGATGTATCTTATCACACCAATTACTATCATTTGTTTGCATAGTTGCTTAGCCGCTTACCTCTACATTCCTTATTTACTCTAACCAGTCATCTTGGAAACATTTCCAAAACCAGATATTTGTTATCTATATATGCATTCCAAATAGTGAGTTTCAGTCTCCGTATGCTCTCCAAAAAATGTGGCTTTCTCAGAATTTTAGCCTTGTAAGAGCTCCCAAAGGTTTGGAAACTGGTATATATTAATCCCTTTGTATTCATCCAGATTTCTGGACTGCATGAATATGAAGTAATGAATATTTAATGAATCAGATATATATGTTGAATGTTGTGATTGGTCTCTAAATTATTTGGGGAAATAGCACATGGGAGCCAGAGAAAAAGGGAGGGGCAGTCATTTACGATCACCTCCCTCCCTTCCCAACAGCAGACCTATTTGGAACAGAATTCCATTCAGCAACATTCCCAGTACTAAATAATCCAAACCAAAGAGTTTTCCTGAAAACTAGAAGGAAGAATTCCAGATTAACATATTTCACTTCAAGGAACAAATTAATTCCTCTGAGAGAGATATGCTAGCCATTTTTCTAAAATAAGAAAGAATTGCATCAAAAAAGGGCAATGGTTTCTGTGTGAGAGAAAGAGAGAGAAAGAGAGAGAGAGAGAAAAAAACATGATTTCTTTGTAACGGATAAAAGAAGAGATTCTTGCCCTAATAATTCCTGAAATTAAGCACAACAAACCTACAAATTGGTTGGCATGATATCCTTCATTTTAAACAAGAAAAAGAATAGCTAAAGGTTGTAATACTGTGGAAAAACTAACTGTGCTCTAGAGCTTCACATAGCATGAAATGAGAAACAACTTAGGCAACAGTATTACAAAATTTCAGAACAAATGAGATTTTTAAATCTGCTTCAAACAGTTTCAATATTCTATATTTTTTCATATTTTTTAAAGACATGGCTCCATGATTGCTAAAGTACTGTACAAATTCCTAGTATTGTTCAGAAGTTTAGACAATTCTTCACCATACAGATGATGTTCCAACATTGCCCCCTTTACAGCCACCCCGTATTCAGGTTAAATGGCTGTATTGGCACTTTGTGGAAAATTAGCGGGTTTTGAATTGCATTTTGGGCAATCGGCCTCTAAAAGGTCCATCATCACTGGTCTATAGTGATTTCTAGATGGGGGGAGTAACTGGTTGCAAAATAAGGTTACACTTCAATTGGTCTAGCTATCTAATTCCTTACATACTCTTTTCTTTTCCTCCCTCTGGTTTAATACAAATTTTAAAAGACAGGAATGTTTCAAAGGCATGCATTTCTATGTTTTTCTTCTTTGTGGGTATTTTCTCATGCAAGAAATACGCATTGTGCTGGCCTATCTACAATTATCATTCTAAAGTTTGGAAACAAAGAGCACAATCCTGACTAGTCTTATCAGCAGCAATTTGGAACAACTTGAATAATCTCTTTTCAGCAGATAGTAAAGCCTCGTCTGTGTAGTGCAACCTTCAGTCTTGATTAACCAACCGATTTTGTTTAAGCTGGAGTTTGACAATAAAATTCCATTAAACAGTCCAGCAAGCAGAATCCAGCTACTTCTGACCTAAGACAGTAAGGTTAAAAGGGTAGGGGGGTCACGAGTATTCCATGTAAAATACAATCTTATGCTCAGTCCTCCTGCTGTATTCCTGTATTCCCAATGTTGCTTTCTCACTACTGTTCACCCACCCAGAGAAAAAGGAAACATTTATCCACTAATGTCCTTGGAAACTTAGTGTAACCATGACTTCCTGGATGGTGATTGCATATATTAGAAAATTAAAATGCAACATAGCAAATCCTGTGTAAGTTATAAGGAGTTGTCTATTTGCTGCAGCCATGAGCTTCCATATTAAAAATGTGAGCTTGAATGCCAAAGAGATCACATTGTCAAAAATATGGTTAAGTTCATGTCAGTTTTCATGTTGGAAAAAAAAATTAAAATCACTGATACCAATTGCCTAATTTTTTTATTGTAATATTCATTTGATAAAGATTTTCCAGGGAAGTTTTAAGTTGGCTTGTGTTTTAAAACTGGAAAACAAACTCATTTTATTGAAATGTGTTTTTTAAGTTCTTGTGTGTTATTAATGGTTACATCACTCCCGTTTTGTCTGTATTAGTGTTGCGCTTAGGAGCAGTACGAAAAAATGTTACTTCACATACATTGTGCAACTACTGAAATTTGTCTCGACCACGGGCCCAGAACGGGTGCTAAGGGCGACAATACTGTACCTGGTGCTGGGGTAGGGTTTTCCCTTGTCACTCTTTGTTCCCGCTTTCTGTTCCGAGACAAGGCATTGTGTAGTAACGACTGTCACGCAACAAAACATTCGTTTCTCTCAGAAAACTGTATCTGGGTTGTTGTTTTGACTTTTCAGAAGCGAAATATTGAAAAAGAATTTTTAAGCCCCCCCCCTCAAAGGAAAAAAGAAGCTAGACAAATTCAGTGTTTGTCACTGTACAAGACCATGAGGTAACACTTGTCACGAGACAAGTTATCATGAACACTAAAACAGGGACAAACCCACGTGATTGTAAGCAGTGCTGTCACAGTACAAAACTAGTCACAGAACAAAGAAGGATGTGAAGTAACCGCCAAAGCTCCCACGAAAAACCTCTTGGAAGAGCATGACAGTGCAAGGGCACAGCAGTTTTAAATTTAGGTGGATGATTTCTAATGAGAGAACATATCAGAAAAGGTTTTACAATGTTCCTGAAAGTGGACTGACTGATGGTGGCTGTAACATGGAAGGGGAAACTGTCCAAAACTTTTAGGAGATATGGGTTGTTGTTGTTTTTGAGGAAAAAATGGCAGGACGATCCATGTATGCATTTTCAATTAGGCAGCCATTTGTAAATAATCATATGGTAGTGCCGAAGATGATTCATTATTTTTTAAAATTAAAAAGACATGCTATGGATAGAATTTTATCCATTGCTTTTGGATTTAGAAAGTAATATGCTGACTTTATTTGACTGAGGTTGTTCTCAGTTTGGTTTTAATCCAGAATATTATTTGCCTGACCTTTATTTAATGGTGATTAAAGCAAAAGGAGATGAATTCTATGGTGTTTCTTGAATACCTGCTTTCTTTCTAAGCCATCTTTATTTTAGAACCTGGTTAATCTCTGCACTAGTTCTCCTAAGAGAAAAATATGTCATCCCACATTCTCCCCAGAAGGGGAATAGCAACGTAACGTCTGTGTAAATGTCTTGGCTTGCTTACAGGCCATGAGGAAATATGCCCACTTAGCAGGATATTTGTCAGTAGAGATAGCATTTGGTTATTCATTAAGTTCAAATGACCTTATCAGAAAGAGCGATGTCATTGAATCAGCTTAAAATTAACTTCTTCTCTCATGGAAAAAAATGGCTTGTCCATTATCATAATCTCATTCATTCTTCCATGCTATAATTTTCAACAGCTTCTGACAAAGCAAAACTAGTGAGCATATGGTAAACAGAACCTTCCAGCATTCTGAGTTTTAAGAATATATAACCTAATGCATTTCTACATTGAAGGAAGTAAGGCTAGTAAGCCCTACTGGGAATATGCTGGATATACAAACTACAAGGTTGCAGTCCCATACACAGTTCCATAGAAGTACGTCCCATTGAACTCAGCTGAACTTACTTCTAAGAGCATGTGATTTAAGTGTGAGCCATTCAATAGGCAATTAGGCATATATCAACTAATTAACAATTATCCTGCTTACCACAAACACAATCCAGGCACTTTTCTATCCCATTAATTTCAGTGGGAGAATGAAACAAACATTATCATTTTCCCCATTGCTTAAGTTCCCCTGGACTGTGCCCCAGTTATTTTCAAAAGCTGTTCTTCAGATTCTCCGCAAGCGATTTAAGCACTGATTCCACACCTACCCACCATTTGATGTGTTTAATCATTCACAATTTATAGGGGAGAGAGGAAACCAGATGCTTCAGGAAAGAGCAAATGAAAGCCAAATATGGATGCTGTGCTGTCTTCCTGCCTTTGTTGTTTATTAAAACCTCGCAAGTAGGTCAATGGTGAAACATACATGCATATTCAAAGGGGAGGGGGATGCTATGCATATTTATTTGGAACTCCGTTCCATTGGATTCAGCAGAGATTATTCTTTCTGTACAGTAAGCATGTGCATTGATATTGTATCCACAGTGGTTCTGTCAATTTGCCATGAAAGCCTGTGCTTTGAGTGTGGTGCTCTTTGGGGGCCACTGCTTGCAGAAAAATTGGGAGTCATTAGCAGAATGATTCAACATTTGGAATTCAGTGCTGTTCAGCGTTGCCAAAAGAACTAGGGTTCTGCAATCAATCAAAATGATACAAATGTACTGAAAATGCAAAATGTCTACTTTACATAAGCACTCTTGATTTAAAGGATTCCATCTTTCACCTCAATTTGGTACTTGAGTCTTGAAATAACTCAAGGAGGGACTTGGGGGGGGGGGGTGAGGGGGGGGGGGAGAGATAGAATAAATTATGTCAGGACTCTCCATACCGGGTACCCTCCAGATGTGTTGGACTGCTAGATTATACAACACAGAATTATTTGAATAGACAAAGGTCAGCTGGAGGAAGATTAATCTGAGGAAATAGGAAATGAGTTTAGAGAATGTATTATAGTCATTCATTAGTGATAATTTCATCTGCTTTTTTATAGATATTTTGCTCTTTTTAAAAAAAGCCATTTAAAATGCATCAATAATAATAATAATAATAATAATAATAATAATAATAATAATAATAA
>JAHTLZ010003542.1:9346018-9426839 GCA_023846285.1 Phrynocephalus versicolor | reverse complement strand
TGTGTGTGTGTGTGTGTGTGTGTGTGTGTGTGTGTGTGTGTGTGTGTTTCTGGAACAGGGCCAGGCTTGCTTCGTAGTGGCACATCCATTGCTGGATTCTGCAATAGGAAGTGACCATCTGCCATTCATATTACAACGGAATCACACATAAACTCCCCATGCATAATCCAATGTACAGCAATTTTTATTTGTATCACAGCACTGCAGAATTTAAAATTATGAATGTGTGTAAAATATAGGATAAATTAAACTGTGACGATAAATAGACTGCTTTGGACCAGAAGCAGGCTACTTCCCAATTAATATGATTGTTTAAACATTTGAATCGCACAATAATACAGTCCATGCTGCTTTTTAATTTATTTACATGGCACATGTCTGAACCGAGGCACAAATGAAGGATGGACAAGGTGAAGCAACTTCTCTAGGGATTGTTTCACTTATCGCTGAAATGTGTCCAGTTGTGAAAGAAATTCAGAGATTAAAGGGAATGGTACATATGCACCACAAGTGAAAGCAAAAGAGAGAGAGAGAGAGAGAGAGAGACCGGGAAAAAAAGCAAGGGTTGTCATTTTGAATCAGGGAAATTCTTAAATCTTTTAAATAAGCAAACTTGGTAGACTGTATAGAAGAGCAGTCAGTCTACAAGAAAATACACAGTTGATATTGAACAAGTAGAATTTGCTCCCAAACTGCTAAAGGAAGAGTAAATAAATGGTTGACTAAGCTTGGCCTCAGACTAGCCTTAGGTGGTTGGATAGTTCATTGAGAAAAAGCACACACAATGGGCAAAAACAACACCGTCCAGTGGGAGCCCTAGGAGGAGGAAATGGCAAACTGCTCCTGCTTTAACTATACAGTGGTATACATATGCTTCTGTTAACAAAATATTTGGTTTATGAAAATAAATTTTTGGAAATGGGAATACATCATTTTAATAATTTTTTCAGTGGAATGCCTGCTTTATATATTTTTTCCTGTATGGCATTGCAAAAAAAAAAGTGTACCCAGAATGCACTGCCTCCCCTCCCCACAATAGTTTGTGGAGGGGTACAAGGAGTGGGGGGGGGGGTCGGCCCTGGTTAGTACTTGGATGGGAGACCACCAGGGAATACCAGGTGCTGTAAGTGTCTGGAGCAGGAACTGGCAAAACCACTCCAGTATTCCTGACGAGAAAACTCCAGGGACATGGGGTCATGAAGAGTCGGTCACGACTGTAACAACCTAACACACACAAGGAGTGGGAGCAGTTTTTTTCATAGAGTTTTAGAGCCATTCTAGACCTTTTTGCAGCAGTTTCTGAACTTTTCAAACTTTTTGGTGCATTTTTCAAGCACTGGAAAGGTAGGTTGCTGAGCTTCATTGTTTCCGTGCCTTTTACCGTGCCTTTGCATTGCATTGCATTGCAGAGGCGGTGAGCTGAGCTTCATTGTTTTCATGCTTTTTACTGTGCATGGGGGGTAAGTTGAGTTTCATCATTTCCATGCCTGTTACAGTATGTTTTGCATTGTGTGTGTATGTGGTGGGGGGATGTTCTGTTGTGCAAGGCTTTTTTTGACTTTTTTTCCTGACCTCCGGAATTGATTAATTGGTTTTCAATGCATTTCTATAGGGAACTGCACTTTGTTTTACGAATTTTCTGTAATACGAAGGGATTAATTTCATTAAGCGAGGTACCACTGTACCTATAAAACAATAAGTTGGAATGAATTTTCCAGCACATAACTATGAATAAACTTAGCCATAGTGATGGTGACCTGGATACTACAAATGACAAATTTAAGGAAGCACACTGAAGGGAAATTTCCCATATTTTCCTTCGGTTGCTATCTCATGTTTGTGTGGGAAAAATTGCTTTGAACAAAGGTAAACAGAAAGAAAGAGGGGATAAATCCTAATAAGAACCCAGTACAATCAATAGACCAAATAGGAGTACAGTTAAGACAAGGAGATTGGGGGGGGGATACAAAGTCAAATTTTAATATAGCAACTATTCATACATTGCGAGTCTAATAACCCAGGATAAAATATTATCTCCTAATATCACAGTAATACATAGCCATTGATTGTCATGGCTCTTAATCTTTCATACTACTGAGGAAGATGTCAGTAGAAACACATTGAGCAGATACCATATTTTTCTGTGTACTGTACAAGAAAATGAACAAATCCTGGCAGAAAGGGGGAGAACCCAAACTGATGCCAGTGAAAGAGCTGAGCAGAGTCCCTGCCCCACTCTGGTTTCACTTCTAGTTTGGGTTCTCTCTCTCTCTCTCTCTCTCTCTCTCTCTCTCTCTCACACACACACACACACACACACACACACACACACAGAGAGAGAGAGAGAGAGAGAGAGAGAGAGAGAGAGAGTTGTTTCCCCTTGCCTTTCCAAAACGCCACACTGCTTAGTTTATTTCTTTGTTTTTGCAGAAATCTGAGTCGTTTTTGTCTTTTCTGCAGGGAGGGGGGAGCCTTGGAGGTGGAGCAGCCCATTAAGAAGTGCCTTTCCCCTGCCAAAAGACCAGTCAGATTTTGGCAAAAACAAACAAACTAGAGAAGCATTTTGGAAAGGTGGTGGGCAAAAGGGAAATGGAAACAGCCAGGTGTGTGGGGTGTGTGGAGGAGAATCCAAACTGACCAGAAAGAGCTGCGGGAAAGGAAGAGAAACTGCAAGGGCAGTTTGGCTTCTCCCCCACCCCAACCCCACCCCTCGGGAAAGGTTTATTTCCATGTATATGATCCCCTCCTTAATTTTTAGTGTCATGATTTTGGAGGAAAATAGCATCATATACATGGAAAATATGGTAGTCTGTGTATGGCACATGTTTTATGTTTTGAGTGTGTAGTGTGAGCGCAGTTTGTTGTATTTTAATGAGTTATATGCCAATGTATCTTTGACAATGTTGCAGCTTTCTATTATGATTTTGTTGTGATGTTTTACTGTATTTTGCTTTATTGGGCTTGTAATTGGTAGATATTTATTGCATTGCATTTTCAAAGTCTGTTTTTATTCCTGTCCCCTGGAATTAGCGCATCCCACATTTGTGTGTTTGCAAAATTGGCTTTAAACTCGGGGTGCCATTTCTACCTGCTTCCAGTGGTGTACTACAGTTCACTGGCACAATGAAAAAAAATATGTGCATGTCTACTATACTGCAAGTATGCTGTGCTCTGGCACACTCCAGATCCAGGAGTGAGAAGTGGAGACTGGTGAGCAACCCTTTCGCCCATTGTGCCATTTGAGCAAAGCAGGGAACAGAGCACTCACACGACTCATGAGAAGTCCTCTTACACAAGAACTGGGAGCAAGGGCTCCAGGTCTAGAAGAGGGGAATCCCTGCTAGTGGTGAACTTTCCACAAGCCCTAACAGCAGCACTAACACCAATGGATGTAAGGCCCTACTGGAAATTGTCACAACAGCAACCAATGCTGGACGCATCTGACTACCAAAAATGCTATGCTTATTCCTTGGCTCAGGATCGCATGCCATGGTTATTTAGGCTTTACTCAAACTCTGGGGTGATATAGATGGATTTCTCTGACACCTATTTGCACAATCAGCTGATCCAGATGCAGTTTGTACTCTCTCTGTTTGTCTCAACCTCACCTGCTTTACCTTTGTGACATCACAAGCACCGCCCTCCCCTTTCAGGTCTCAGGTCTTAAAATCTCATGGAAAGGGATCCTGATAACTTGGTGGTCTACCCCAAATTAAATGGAGGACTCTAAGTAACGGAGTCTCTGTTTAGACAAGGTGCCTCAGCATCTCATTCTCCATATTATTATTAAATTCATTAATCTTCTTGAAATAACTCTTGGGATGCACCGTTCTAAGTGTGGTGAAGAAGGAAGTGTTTGAAAGCCCCGCTGTTGCAGGAGAGGTGAACTGAGCGAAATGGATATTTTAACACTGGAAAGCCCTTGGTTGTGAAAGAGAATTACGCAAACGTTGCTCAAGAATTGAGGCATGCCACAATTGTTACACATATTATTAAAATTGTTGTATACTGCCAACTACTGCCAAAGACATGAGAGCAAGGCACTATTTTTTCTTATATTTCTTTAGAGAGGAAAAGGACTTTCTTTTGCAAAACCTTGTTGCCCTACTTTCTTAAAATAATAATAGTTACTCGTCTTTAAGTCTACTCCAACTTGTGTGTGTGTGTTGTGTCATTAAAGTCCTGACCGACCCTTCGTGACCCCATGTCCATGGAGTTTTCTTGGCAGGAATACTGGAGTGGTTTGCCAGTTCCTACTCCAGGCGCCTACAGCACCTGGTATTCCCTGGTGGTCTCCCATCCAAGTACCGATCAGGGTCGACCCTGCTTAGCTTCCGAAATCAGGCGAGATCGGATGTGCTGAGGGCATCTAGGCAGCTCTACTCCAACTTACCGCAACACTTTGCAGGGTTTCTAGGTATAAACCAGGCATATCCAAACTTTGGCCCTCCAGATGTTTTGGACCACAACTCCCACAGTCCTTTGTCATTGGCAATACAGGCTTGGAATTCTGGGAGCTGTGGTCCAAAACATCAGGAGGGCTGAAGTTTGGACATGCCTGGTATAAACTATTCAGTAGTGTAGTGGCTGAGCATTCCCTTCTGGACACCTCTGGGACAGTGCTTGGAGAAGGTTGCCCCAACGCTACCCAGGCTGGCTTTCTCTTTCTGTCAAAACAAGTTTTAAAAATCTGTCCCTTGATATTAGCTAGTTGATTAAAAATGATCCCTTATTTCATATTTCTACAAATCAAAAGGGGCTTATAAAAATATGATCTCTAGATCACAACTATTCAAGTTACTGCATCTAGCCTGTCTAAAACAGGCATTGACACCTGGTCCCATCACACCATTTTGGACTCTATGGCCTATTATTCCTGACACCTGGCTTCTTAGCTGGATGAAGAGGCAACAAATGGTGCCTTTGCATAATCCGCATGCAAACGCCAGCTGGTAGTTGGACGCTGCTCTTGGCATATGGAGGGGGACCCCCTCCATTTAAACAATTGAAGATTTCATAGCTAGATATGGATTTAAATGCAAGTCTCTGTGCACTCTACGGTTCTCTTCTCTGTATCACACGGGCGCTAAATGAAATAGTGGTAATTAGGTAATTGAAAGGTGAGGGGGAAAGGTCAACAGATGTTAAGATAATTACCCACTTGATTCAGACTGCTGGTAGGCTGCTAGCTGGTGTGAGCGGCTCTTCATTCCTCCTCCCTTGAGTCATGGAACTGAAGAGTGTGAGAAGGGGAGGGTGCTATCAGTCATTGCTCAGGGTCAGCCCTGCCAGTCAGTCCCTCTCCTGTAGGCCAAGTTGACAAGAGTTGAAAAAGCTGCCAGGAAGGAAGAAAAAAACACTGTAAAAACCAAAACATCTTGCAACTTAGGTCAAGGGGCATGCAATCAGCCTCCTTGCTGTCAGCGGTCGTGGTGTGTTCTGCGATTAAAAACAGATGCTGTGCCAAGAAAAAGCAGCTCCCTGGATGCAGAAAGAGATGGGGGGGGGGGTTGAGCAATATATTTTAGAATGACCAGGAAGATGGAGGCGCGTAAGACTGGCAGCAACAGTGTTTTTCTCCACTCCGTTCCCCATCCTTACCTTTGCATCCAGGAAGGAGGAGGCAGCGGAGGCGGCATGCAGCCCCAAGGGGCCTCCTCTTAACCAACGCCTGCCCTCAAGGCAAGTCCTTGCTCACAACATTCAAATGGGTGTTTTTTGAGGGGCATGGGGGGGGGCTATTAAATCAACAGCAACTCAAAAAAGCTCCCTTGTTCTCTGGGGCAGGGAAGTTCACCAAGTTTTTTCCAGTTCCCATGAGCTGTTGCAAGCATGTGGTGTGTGTGTGTGTGTGTGTGTGTGCGTGTGTGTGTGTGTGTGTGCGCGCGCGCATGTGTGCATGCATGCTTTTTCAAAACCATAAGTGATTGCCAGTAAATGATCGTTACCCAAGCTCTGGGCAAGACGTACAAAATGTTGTAAGGTGGGCCCTCAAAGTGTTTACGGCGGCCAACTCATAACAGATAAATAACTGATATCTGGTCAATGGGGTGGAGACACAATGTGGTTCAGTTTTAAATTTTGGAAATTTGAAACATGTGGGGCATGCATCTTTATTTGTGTATTTATACACTATACTCTGTGTGTGTGTGTGTGTGTGTGTGTGTGTGTGTGTGTGTGTGTTATGTCATTACAGTCGTGACCGACCCTTCATGACCCCATGTCCATGGAGTTTCCTTGGCATGAATACTGGAGTGGTTTGCCAGTTTCTACTCCAGGCGCCTACAGCACCTGGTATTCCCTGGTGGTCTCCCACACCCAAGTACCAACCAGGGCCGACCCTGCTTAGCTTCTGCAATCAGGCAAGATCAGATGTGCTTAGGGCATCTACTTGCCACCATTCTGCCATGGAGAGCAAGGGTGTTTCTTTTCCAGGGCGGTTACTTCACGTCCTTTTTTGTTCCGTGACTAGTTTTGTACTGTGACAGCACTGCTTGCGATCACGTGGGTTTGTCCCTGTTTCAGTGTTCCCATGGTCGTGATAACTTGTCTTGTGACAAGTATTACCTCACGGTCTTGTACCGTGACAAACACTGAATTTGTCTAGCTTCCTTTTTCCTTTTTTTTTGGGGGGGGGCTTAAATTTCCCCCTGATATTTCGCTTCTGAAAAGTCAAAACAACAACAACCTGGACACAGTTTTCTGAGAGAAACGAATGTTTTGTTGTGTGACAGTCGTTACTACACAGTGTCTTGTCTTGGAACAGAAAGCGGGAACAAAGAGTGACAAAGGAAAACCCTACCCCAGCACCAGGTACAGTATTGTCGCACTTAGCACCCATTCCGGGGGCGTGGTCGAGGCAAATTTCAATAGTTGTGTGACAGACGTGAAGTAACTTTTTTTGGTACCACTCCTAAGCGCAACACTAACAGAGACAAAACGGACATGAAGTAACCGCCTAGATTGTCTTCACAACAACCCTATGGCTGTGAATTAAGTTAGGCTTGTGCAAATCTGACTGGCTCAAGATTGCAGGGATCTGAACTCATGTCTCCTCAGGACTAGTTCGGCATTGATCACACCCTGTACAAAACAGGACATCCCCTGTCCTTCTCAGGAAGATTCCAGTTTTTCACCAGGAAAAAGAAGAGAGATTTGGAGGAAGGTCCAGGAAAAGAGATTTTGAGATATATTCTTCCCTTCCATTCTTACAAATATTTTTAAAGTATAGTTTAATGATGCTCTTAAGAATTATGAAATAATTAGAGGAATTGGGGAAGCGACCTGAGAGAAATTGAGATTTTAATCTGCTGCTTGGAGAATACACCGTCAAACCAGAAATCATAGCCATTTCATGACAGGTAGCAGAAGGGGGAAGGAGCTGGAAGGGGTATGGGTTGTTGTGAAAGGGTCTTAAGGTAGAAGCAGGAGTTAATTCTAATACTGTTTCTCCAGTAGAAGAGTTGAATTGCTCTTTGACTGGTGGATGCAAGGCTAAATCCGCTATTTAGCAGAGTGAGGTTAAATTAGGCAGAAATCTATTATGAAACAGCTGCAAATTGTTGTTGTTGTCGCCGTTATCTCATTTTTTACTGGAACAGGAGGAGAAGAGAGGTGCCTATAGGACTTTTGCCCTCAGTTGCTAAAATTTCTCTTGCCATAGGCAGACCTTGATTTTGAGGGGAGGGACAAAACCCCCCCCCAAATCCTTGGACTGTCTGGATTGGCTGTGTCTTGTGTTCTGAAGAAATGGGTGCCAGGGAGAGTATCCTAAAAATCTCATAATTTGTGGCATGTTACCAAAAAAAAAAATCCCAACCCCAATAATACCTTTTTTAAAAACAATAAAGCAAGTGAACGATGAAGTGCATAATGCCACTGTTAGTAGAGATGGGCACGAGTGGCTGTTTTGATGGTTCGGCACAGTTCGTTCCCCAGCCAGAACAGCTAGTCTGTGGTTGGGCACCCGCCCACCCAACCCTCAAGCATGGCCACTCAGCGACAAGAGCCCAGAGGAGGCAAGGCAGGCCACTGCTGCTGAAGGAGTGCTCGGTGGAGGGGGTGGGGGTAGGGTCAAAATGTGGATTAGCCGTTCACCTGGGGAACGGACTACACTGAACCAGCTGTGTGTGCCCATCTCTAGCTGTTCGTCTTTTTCCCAGCCATTCTCAATCTTATTTTTTTGGCTGCAGCCATAAATGGCCATAAACCTAGTATGAAAGAAATCTAATGGTATAAGTTGCCTAACAAACCTCATAAAGTGGTGTATGAAGAATTGCTTCCAGTCTGTGGCCCATTTCAATGAGCCACCCACCCACCCCCAGGAGGCCATATATACCCCTCCATTGAGAATGACTGCTCTAAGGTACAGTAGGACCCCCGTATCCACTGATTCAGTTATCCACGGTTGGCAGAGGGGAAATTATATTTATTTATTTATATTATTTTTATTTACTGTATTTATTTTGGATATTTTTACCCCACCTTTCTCCCTCAGAGAGGATGCAAGGTGGCTTACAATAATGAGGGACAATATACAGTCCAGAACATTTAAGGCATATTCAAGTTAAGAACAGGGAATTTGAAGAGGCATCGTAGAACATTAAAAGGTAATAGTAGAGCTACAAAAAGCATGCCAAAAGAAAATAAAAATCTCCTGCTGTCTTGCATACATAATTCAGCTGCCACAAAGCAAGCTGCTGTCACAAAACAGCAGTTTTGGGGGCGTTCTCTCTTATCCACAGTTTTCATTATCCGTGGGAAGGCCTGGAACCAATCCCCAGTGGATACCAGGATCCTACTGTACTTTAAAAAAATCCTTTTCATTAGTGTGTTCACTTTTAGCCCCCAAAAAGGAGATAAAAATGCTTCTTCCCTCTGATTTCTATTCCGCTACTTTGATTTTTCTACCCAGTACCTAATTTGCCAAGGCAGGCTTGTGAGGGAAATATGGCACTCCAGTTAAGAGTCCCTGAATTTACAGGAACAGTTCAGGGACAGGCAAATTTAACTTCTTCTTTTTTTTTTTTCCTGAAAATAATATTTGCATATCAGCAGGCTTTGATGCTGCTTTCTTCAGAGTGCTTTTTTGTTCTTGCTTTGATGGCTCTTACATCCATTACTGGTCCGAGACAGTGCTTTATAAGCGATATTAGGCCCATCGACAAATGTTTGAAGGGCTTTGTCAATCTTTTCAAAACAACGTGAGGGAAAAAATAGGATATATAATCCATTGTTCTAACAAAGATTACTTACAAAATCTATGTGTACATGCCCAGTGATAATATTTTCAAGTGGTAAATGGAAGATAGAAGGCGTTTGGCATATAGATTAGAAGATATTCAGGGTAATCATTGAGGACAAGAGCTGAAGTAAATGAGGGCTTTTTCATCATTTTAAATTTTTTTTTAAATTTAGCAGTTGTTCTAATTTGATAATATTGTATATACCTGAGGTGGCAGACCCATTATTGTGCTGTGCCATTCAATTTGGAATTGACTTGTGGTGACTGTAATGGGGCTTTCAAGGTAAGTGAGATCCTTGAAGAAGGGTTTTGCCAGTTCCACCCACACCCAGTGTCCCCCCCCCCCAATGGCTAAGGGAGGATTTGAACCCTGTTCTCCTGAGTCTTAATCCATCACTTCATCCACTGCCACTACCCTGGATAATCCAAGAGGACCCCTTGCCATTTAGATATTGTTTCACTGAGAGTCAGTGTAGTGTAGTAGACAGTGTCCGGAAGTAGTTTTATTATTGAATCAAGTGGGGATCAGTCAGTCAACTCCTCCACGAGTTCTGTTGTTTCAATGGGCCCGCTGCAGTTGCAGTTTACTACTGGACTACAAGTGGGCGGTTGCATAAGCACTTAGGAGAGCTGGGTTCAAATCGCAGTGTGGTCAACAAAATGCATCGGGTGGGCAGGCTGAGTGGCAGTGGCAAGGCTCTCTTTGGACATCTCAAATTGCCAGGGTGGTCATAATTCCAGGCTCCATCCTCTCCGACTCTCTGGAGATGGCAGGAACTGAAGATTTTTTTTTTTTTGCACACAGTAACATCCAAAGGGATGTTCCTGAGCCTTACAGTTTCCTCGCTTGTGGTAGCAGAGCAGGAACAAGAAGAGAAGCTTTCTAGAACACTTTAAAAAACACCCACACAGAATGGATCTGCAAATATTAAGATCCAGGTGCCACCTAAAGAGAAGCATGGGTCCAGAGGAGGGCGACCAGGATGGTTAAAAGTCTGGAGAATATGTCTTACAAGGAACGGCTTAGGGTACTGGGAATAGCCTTTCAAAAAGAAGGCTGAGAGGGGATATGATAGCCACGTTTAAATATCTGAAAGGATGTCATATTGAAGAGGTGGCAGGTTTGTTTTGCATGGCTTCAGAGACTAGGACTCGGGGCAATGGTTTCAAACTGCAGGAAAAGAGATTCCATTTGAACCTTACGAAGAACTTCATGGCGGTTAGAGCTGTCCAGCAGTGGAATACGCTACCACAAAGGAGGGTGGTGGAGTCTCCTTCTTTGGAGGTTTTTAAGCAGAGGCTGGATGGTCATCAGTTGGGAGTCCTGTGATGGGGGTTCCTGCATAGCAGGGGGTTGGCCTGGATGGCCCTTGAGGTCTCTTCCAACTCCAAGATTCTATGAATTACTGTTGGAAGTGAGTCAAAATACTTCAGATGGTGCATCTGTTTTGTCTTAGCTCCGCCCCTTCGCTTGTGACAGGGACGAACATGACTCTGAGCACGCACAAAAGGCTTGTCCCCCAAGCTTTGAACACTGACATCTACACAGGCATAATCTATGGCTGGGGGGGGGGGATATGCAGGGCTTTCCAGTCAGAAGACAATGGTATTTACGAACCCCCGCTTTTTCTACTTGAACTAGGAGAGGTCTTGGAGAGAACCAAGAATTGTACGTTCTGTGGGTCATATAAGAAGGCCTTCCTTCAAATGCAGAAAGGAAAAAGGTGTCCAGGCAAGGTCATGGAGAGGGTAAAACAAAACCCTCTGCTTGTGGTGCCATCACACACACACACACACAGAGAGAGAGAGAGAGAGAGAGAGAGAGAGATGGAGGAGATGAGGCAGCACAGATAGAGGGGGCTGGTGGCCATGGAGCTTGGCCAGAATATGTGAGGGAGGCAGTGTGGAGGAGAAAAGTGTCAAAGGTAAACAATTCAGAGCCAAAAGGAAGCACTCATTTCAGCTGCCTCTGGCCAATTTGGGGCACGCCCCCCCCCAACACATCACTTGAGGGCGGTTACTCTCAAAATGGCCTAGCCCGCATGGGCCTTAATCCAGGAGTGGGGGGAGCTTTAACTCCCTTGGGCTGCCTCTCCCGCCATCCCTTCTGCTTGGCTATTCCAGGGTGCTACTGGTGGGCGCTGGGGAGGCCCAAACACCCTGAAGCCCCCCAAAAGTTCCCCATGATTGTCCTGAATGAAATAGCACCTCACTACACTCTTCGTACCCCTGAGAAATCCAGGAGACACGTGTGCAGTTCTCTGGTCACAGCTGTGGCTCCTCATGCAGCTCTTCCCAACCCTCAGTGTCTTTGAGCGCCTCAGAAAAAAAACACCCTCTAAAGCTCCCTGTGGGCCCCCTTTCTTCCCAGAGCCTCCTGCTTTATCCCTGCCAGTCCCGGTGTTTCCATCTGACTGGCAAAGCATGTCCTTCCACAGCCCAGGCATTTCTCCTTAAAAAGAATATCAGCACAGCTTGGCTGGGAAAAGGACTTATGCCTGAGGCTTCAGAGATGCTCCGTTGGTGCACGGCAGCTTCATACAACCCCGATCCATCCCATCAGCTCAGCCTCACTGCCTCCCTACACCTCACGCACAATAACTAGGGATACACAAATGGAGATCCTGTGGCTCTTAGTTCTCCTTCTGCAAATTTTTAACACATGACTTCTATCAGCCTCACTGTACAAATAGTTATAAATGGTGGTTGTGTACATTGTTTGTCTATTTTACATGTATTTATGGTCTATTATCATTCTCTCTTAGTATAAGATAACTTCATGTGCATGCACTGTGGTTTTTATTATTTCTTATATTTACTTATACATCTAATTTTGAAACAGTCTGTCTTGACTTGTTCAATAATATTAAATTGATTCATATCAGCCTGACTGCTGTTCCCCCTCCTGTTTAATTGTGCCCAGCCCTGATGTGTCACCTATACACGGGTCATCCCTTGATGTGCCATTTATGCCCAGGATTTCTCAGAAGCTGCGTGCATCCCCAAAGCGTCTCTGTGCATCCGTTGCTGGAGAACCAGAGACAGAGGGTGCTGCTGCTGTACTTAGGTTGGCTTCTCTAATGTAATGGTGCGAGCAGATTCTCGGAGCTGGTGGGCCTTTTTTTGGTTAGCTCTACCCAGGGTCTTCTCGCATGCTTTGTTTCAAACACTCAGCACATCTGGAAGGCACCGCAGTGGAGAAAGCTATTCCGGAGCCTTTTGATGATAGCAGCCAGGCACCCAGTTCAGAGCCACTATTGGCACGGATGATGCTTCAGCATATTTTGTATGTGTGTGCTGTGTCGTGTGTGTTGTGTCGTTACAGTCGTGACCGAGCCTTCGTGACCCCATGTCCATGGAGTTTTCTTGGCAGGAATACTGGAGTGGCTTGCCAGTTCCTACTCCAGGCTCCTACAAGCACCTGGTATTCCCTGGTGGTCTCCCATCCAAGTACTAACCAGGGCTGACCCTACTTAGCTTCCGAAATCAGGCAAGATCGGGCATCTAGGCAGCCCAGCATATTTTATATCCCTGTAAACCACAGCAGGGCCAATGCAGAGTAACTGGTTTGCGCTCTCTCTGCCCCTTCATGCTTTTCTTGTTCCTCCTGCAGTCTCTGGAAGCAGCCGGCTGGATATGCTCCCTCTGCTGGTTGAGTTGTCAAGTGACAGCCATCCCGTCCATGCTTTTTATTGAATCTGGAATAGCTCTGCTAAAGATCCCTGATTCTAGGTACTGTGTGTGTGTTACGGACGGTGTGCATCATAATTGCTTTTCTTTTGAAGAGCCTCCGACCGAGGAGGACAGCAGTGAGATCAGAGCGCTGCCTTTCAGAGGCAGGAATGGGTTCTTTCCTGGCTAATGTGGTTAGAGAAATTAGGCATGATTGCCCGGGCACAGCATGTTCTGCCTCACTGATCTGCCTCCAAAACAGATTAGGAAAAAAAGTGTAAATAGAAGCGAGGCAAATGAATCTCTTCCTGTTGAAATGCCAGCAGCATTGCTTTGGTACTACGCCCAGCTCCATGCATCGGCAGGCACTGCAGCTGTAGAACCAGACATTTACACTGCAGCAGATGAAGCTGCATCCTCTGTTTGGTCAGAGGGTCAGAAACGAGTAATGCTTTGATGCACTTGGTCTTTGGATGGCTTTGACTCTAGAGTTCTTGTTGCAGAGTTTTAAATGGTGCAAAATGCAGCAGCCAGATTGCTGACTGGGGCAGGGTATACAGAGATCACATTACACCCCAACTTAAAGCAGCTCCACTGGCTGCCAATCAGCTATCGGGCACAATTCAAGGTGCTGACCTTGAACTACAAAGCACTGTAAGGCCTGGGTCCAAGCTACCTCAAAGATTGAATCTCGCAGGCAGTATGAACTGGCTCAGGTGCAAAGGTCATCAAGAGAGGCCTTTCTCTCCATCCCGCCACCCTCACAGGTGCGCCTCAGAAGGACCCATGAAAGGGCCTTTTCTGTTGCTGCTCCCACACTTTGGAACTCCCTCCCACTGGAGGCCAGGACTGCCTCATTTCTGCTGTATTTCCGGAAGCAGGCAAAGACCTTCCTCTTCCGGCAAGCTTTCCCTGAATGATGGGCTACCATTATGTGTGTTTTATATAAATCTACCTGGCAATCCACTCCAGTACTCCTGCCAAGAAAACTCCATGGACATGAAGTCACGTAGAGTCAGTCACGACTGTAACGACACAACACACACACACACACCATACATGATCACATAGACTTTGTGTTTATAACCACTTATAACCTTGTATGATTGCACTGACACCATGTTTTCAATGTTAGTTTCCATAACTCATAACTTTTACATGGAATTTTTACTCTCTCTTTAACTGCTTGCATCCTCTTTTAGCTTTAATATTGTCTTTTAACGCTGTAAGACAGTGTTCCCATCCTGGGGGGTCGGGACCTCTTTGGGGGGGGTTGAACGACCATTTCACAGGGGTCGCCATGAGCCAATGAAGGAAAAGGCACAAATGGCTTGGGTCTGGAGGAGGACGGTGAGGAAAGGGGAGGGAAGAGTGAGTTACAGCCTGATCAGTTGGAGGGGCTGTCAGTCAATGGCACCGGAGGCTGTGATTGGCTGAGGGTGCATGTAGAGGGGAGTTCTCTAGGGCACCTGGGGCAGTGGCCTGCCAAAGGGGGCTTGTGGCCTCTTCCAAGCAGGGCAAGGAGTCACCACCACACGAGGAACTGTATTAAAGGGTCACGGCATTAGGACGGGTGGGAACCAATACTGTAAGATGTCCCTCAATTCCCTGTTCTCAGTACAGTGGTAACTCGACTTACGAATTTAATCTGTTCCGAATGCATGCTCTTAAGTCGAACTATTCTCAAATCGGGGTACCTATCTAAAAAATTGAAAAAATAACTTAAAAATAAAAAAAATGGAAAAACAATTGTGAGTTGAACAGATCATATCTAAATTTTTTAAGGCGGCAGTTAAAACACCAAGAGTTTTCCGCTCTTAAGTCGAATTGCTTTTAAGTCGAGCTGCTCTTAAGTTGGGGTACCACTGCACTTGAACATGTCTTAATTGTACTGGACTGTATATTGTCCCTCATTACTGTAAGCCGCCTTGAGTCCTTTTCCAAGGAGAAACGCAGGGGAAAAAACTCTAAAATAAAAATAAAATAAAACAAACAAATAAATAAATGTTTTGTTACATTCCTCTGTCTAGCTGCACAGCAGAACTGCAGGGGTTCACAGAGGAGAATAGCCTCAATTTCCCCAGATTCACTTCTTTTACTAATTAACTGTCATTTACAATCCCCATAACTCACTCTGAGGCTTTACTAGAAGAATAAAAGGTTTAATTACTTATAACTGAACAAATCTCAGAGGTTGAGGTCTCTGGTTGCCGAGTCAGAGGTTGGGTGGGGGGGTTTGATTCCCCACTGGGCCTCCTTGAGAGGTTCTGAAATCCATGATTAGAGATGGGCACGACTAGGGAAACATTTTCGAGTTGTCGTGTGTCGGAGGCGGCCCGTGTTGGCTCGTTTCCGTTTTTCGTGAAACTTCGCAAAAAATAGTCATTTCGTTTTTCGTTTTTTCATCTGTCGTTAAACTGGTTTGGGGGGGTAGCGGGCTCCTGGAGGCACCTCTCTGGGATGGGTGCCTCCGCTGGCCTGCTATAAAGGGAAGCGGGCTCCTGGAGGCACCTCTTTTTTGGGGGGGGGTGCCTCCTCTCCTCACCCGCTAGGAAGGGAAAGCAGGCTCCTGGAGACCCCTCATGGCATGGGGGTCTCCTCTCCTCACCTGCTGCTGCAAAAGGGCATGCATAGCCATATGGATATGCATACCAGTTGCAGATTATGAGACCAGTGGACTGGCAGAACCCAGAGCCATAGGGTGGTGCCTAAGGCTCTCGTACCCGCTGTGTCTCACAAAGAAGGGAATCGTACTTGCGTAGTGCAATGCAAGTAGATCTGGCTTAGGGGACAGCAGCTTAGCGCAAGGGCTAAGGCTAGGCTAGTTACTGGTGAGGTTAGGGTGGGGTAGTGGGGTGCACCTCTGGGTGCCTCTCTGACCCACTAAGAGGACAGTGTACTGTGGCGTATGGGTAAGGAATCAAGGATTAGGGTTAGGGTTAGGGGGCTAGGGCAGGGTTTAGTGGGCTTTTTGGCACATCCCAGAAGTCTCAGTGGCCAAGTGGCCATGCGATTGGTGGGATGGCTCCAAAAATTTGCATGGTCCACTCCCACATGGCCACTCGGCCAGCCCATCATTGCGCAGGTGTAAATAAAATAAAATAAAATAAAATCAATGGAGAGAGGACAGAGGAGGAGACATTTTGTTGCAAGAAAAACCCACTGCTACTGTAAAAATTCTGGCAGTTTTAGCAATAGCAATTAGCAAATTTCGCATGTTTCTGTGGTGCTTGTGTGTTTTTGGACCACGATTTCAAAAAAAATATTGCGGTCGCCGTCCCATTTTGGATCCCCCGCCCGCACCTCATGGCATGGCGACTCGAGTCCGGCTGCCCAGGACAGGAGAGGGGGGGAGGCCGGGGACCCCCCTCCAGGAACCACCCCTCTGGTAGGTGCACTCTGCAGGCATATTTTCGCCTGCTTTTTGGCCCGGGAATGGGGGGGGGAGTTTTAAAACTTTTTTTCTGTGCCGCTTCCGCTTGAATTGCGGTCGGCGACCGGCGGCGACTTTGGCGGGATGACGAGGATGCCCGCCCCCAGCGCAGCCCAGGGCCAGGAGGGACAGGAGGAGAGGGGGGGAGGCCGGGGACCCCCCTCCAGAAACCACCCCTCTGGTAGGTGCCCTGAGCCCTCACTCAGGCAGGCATATTTTCGCCTGCTTTTTGGCCGGGAATCGTTTTTTTTTTAGAAAAAAAAACATTTTTTCTGTGCTGCTTGCTTGGCATCGCGGGATCGCTGCGATGCCAGGAACGATAACGACAAATCAGACCCAATTATTCTTTAGTCGGTTCGAGTTCGAGTTCTGGCGGAGTAATTCCCATTACCGTTTCCGTTGCATAACGGAAACGAGTAACGGAAACGGAAACGGGAATTCCGCTAAGTCGTGCCCATGTCTATCCATGATCCATGGGGTCCCTTCCAGCTCTGGAATTTAAAGGTGGTGATGGTTGCTGTTGCTTCTATCAAATCAAATGGAAAATCAGAACACATGACTTCTTTCAGGAATAGACTTCAATAGATCCAAGAGAAGGGGAAAGGTCTGAGCTGAGAGGAGGGTCTCTCTCTTTGAACTCAGGGGCAGCAGGAGTCAGCTGTTGGGTAGTGTTTGGTCCTTCCAAGGTGGAGCTTCTATAGGCAGCATGCAAGACTGTAAAAAACAAACAAACACTTGCACTACTCCTTTATTGGGGGAAGCTCAGTGAACTGTAGCCTTTTCATGTGAATGGGTGGATAAGGACAATTCATTGCTAGTCCCTTTTGTAATATTTAGGGATCCTTGGTTGACAACCATCGGCTTTTCACATGGGGGAATCATGTTTTGGATTGCAGCTCCTCTAATCCCTGACAGCATGGCCACATCAGCTGAGGGATTTTGGATTCTGGAGGTCATAGCAGCAAAATGTAACATGGCCAAGCTTTGTTATGATGAGGCGTCCCGTCCACAGTGCCCATCTGGCTACTCCAGGTCTCTCCTGGCGCTGAGAGGAACGTGCACATTGAAGCATCTGGGAGGCCAGAGGTCTGCTGGGACCCAGGGTGATGTGGAGCGGCCTTTGGTCCCTGAGTTCCTAGATTATAACAAATCCAGTAGGGAACCTCCCTTCACTTTACAAGCCAGCCGCTGCTCTCCAGAATTCGCTGGGCAGCTCCCTTGTGGCTGTTCCCCTGCCTCCTTTGATGACCCTGTTTCTCACGTTGTGACAGTCCCCTGGCTGTGCTTTGGGCCTCCTTGCATAGCTGTCGCTCCTGCCATTCGCACCTTCGCGGAACCGCTTGCAGTCGGTGGAAATGAACAGCTACCATTTAGCCCCAGGCTGTGTCTTTGCCCATTGGAGAGCTAAGATTTTAGCAGTGAGTGCAGTGTCTCCTCCATTCTGGCACAGGGGCCTGGCAGCACTCTCAGTGTGTTGGAGCAGCTATTCCCAGTGGGGAGGGCGGGCACATTTGAAGAAGGCCACAGACTGGAAACAGTTCTTCACACACCACTTTATAAGGTTCATTTTTCAAGTTATACACCCCCCTATTTATTTATTTATTTATTTATTTATTTATTTATTTATTTATTTATTTATTTATTTAAGGGCATTTTTACCCCACCTTTCTCCTTGGAAAAGGACCCAAGGCAGCTTACAGTAATAAGGGATAATATACAGTCCAGTACAATTAAGACATATTCAAGTACTGTATTGAGAACTACAGCATCCTACAGCATCAAAAGAAAACATTATATTAAAGCTACCAGAGAATGTGTGCAGTTTAAAAAGACAGTAAAATGCCATGTAAAGTTCTGAGTGAGGGAAATTTGGCCTCAATTTCTTTCATACTGTGTTTGTGGCCACAGCCAAAAAACAAACAAAAAAAACTTAGTTGAGAGTGGCTGTTTTAGAGTACAACTACAACCTGGCTCAGGGACCATGCTTACCTCTTTGAGTTGTGTCACTCTCAAGGTAGGAGACCAAAGGAGTTTATTCCCCACTGGCTTCTGTCAAGGCCCTTCCTCCCATCGCATTTTTACCCGAGAGATTTGCTAATCATCTTGATGCAGGCACTAGCATCTTCAGCTTAGTTAAGAGGGCCAGAGTTACTATGGAAACACAGGATTCCCACATCAGTGTGACTAATGGCAAAAAAGGAAGAGACTTCACCTGGAAGAAACTGGACCAGAACCGACCCCTTTGAATTCATCTTTGTTCTGTTAGACTTCCAGTCCAGACACCCTTTTGAGTGCAGAGCAATTGAGAAGATGTTAATCCAAGTGAAAAAAAATTGAATTTATCAAGTATTTATGTGTACATGTATGTCTATAGAAGGAGGAGATGAAGGCATCATTTCATGCACCACTAAAATATGAAGTTTTACTCTTCAGAATACTAAGATGTGACCTACAGCTGGTGAAGATAAAAACAAGTCAGAAGTTCAGAAGCAAATTTTGAACATCTGTCTGGCTTTGGTGGTGGTACAGCTGTCCAAGGAGAGACCAATACATTCTGGTAAAATAGTGTCACAGCTCAAGACCAGCCCAACCATGTGGCCGAGTGATATAGTTGTTGAGGCAGAAGCCTTGGGTCATTGTTTGCTTTGTAAAAAATATTGTGATTTCACTGTCAAATGCTGGAGAGAGCCTGCCATTATTGGGGGTGGGGGGAAGGATTTGTGCACCGAAAATCCTTCACTGGGTTGTATGCTGTACACCACTATCCAGGTAATTGTCTGCTTCAGGTAGCAAAATCTTTTGAGCCATTCCTGACATAGCTTGGAAGAGAAACATGTGGCATTAAATCTTTGTTTGGCAACCAAATGACAAGATTACAAATAAAACACCAACAGGCAAGCCCCTCCTCTTTTATTTTTGGGATCAACCCAGATGGGCAGGGGAAGCCCTCACGGTTGCTCTTCCCAACGTCTGTTCTACTGAAGGCGAAAGATTCCTGGTTGGATCCTCTTTGTCTTTGGCCCATAAGGGCAGATTTGTAAAGTGGGGGAGGGATTTTTATCAGAGCTTTCTCTTGTGGGTTGCAGTTCAGATGAAAATCACCTTCTGATCCCTGGGTTTGAGGGATCCCAACCGACCTAAATGATAGATACTCAGATTTTTATTCTTATTTTCCAAAGAGTGACATGCGTTGCTGACATGAGGGTTGAGGGTCTTCAAATGAGTGGCAATTTCCTGGCTCTTACTTACATTTTGATCCCATCGAATGCTATGAAGAGATGGTTCTGAATGCAAGTGTGCCACTCTTGACCATTCGTTATCATTCCTAACATAAGTTCAGGTGAGCTCAAGGTGACACCAGGCATTTTGTTTCGAGGGAGACTAAGCAAGGTGAGAAGTGTTATTTCAATTTCATTTCCAAGCAAATATTCAGAAATGCCACTGTCCTTGTACTTGAAATCCAGAATAAATAAACTCACTCTGATGTTTTCTCTTTAAAAGCAGGCCTAATCTCTTAAAGGGTATCTTGCTGTTGGATCCAGTTCTACGCCCTTTCACTAATGTGGCAGCTCTCTGTTTTTTTCTCCCATTCTACTGCATAATTTGTGACATTATGGGATGGTCAATAGTCAGGGTGTGGCATACCTCTGACTCATGCACTACCAATTATTTTAATCACCCAAATTCTATTTGTAGAATTATTAAAGTGGGGCATGGCATGCGAGTTCATTAACAACTCCATTTCGTTCTGCAGTGAAAAACAGCTGGGGTTGCCCCGACATGAACATTTCAATGTATTTGCACTTGTTTAAACAGTGAGTTCAACATACTGAGGATGGATATTGTTTTACATGCTAGAGCAGTGTTGGGGAACCTATGGCACAGGTGTCAAAGGTGGCACTCGAAGGAGCCCTTTCTGTGGGCCCCCGACATCTCCCCTTCACAGCCACCCGGATTCAGGTTAAATTGCTGGACTGGCACTTTGGAAACACATTAGTGGGTTTTGAATCACAATTTGGACACTCAGTCTCTAAAAGGTTTGTCAGCACTGTGCTAGAACATCTACTTTTGTCTAATTTACTGTTCACTGTGTCACTGAAACATGCCCTCATTCTCCCTGGATTAACCATTTTTGTGATTACAAGCTGACATAGACACAAGAAGAATCAAATCCACTTTTCAACAATGAATAAGTAATTGCATCAAGAAATCTTGAAATAATGGTGGTGAAGGTCTGAGATACTGGGCTTAATAAACTGATTCACAGTCTGCTTTGGTAAAGATTTGGACTGTTACGAAGGCAATCAGCTATCCAATTTTCATTACATCAAGAATCCTGGAACCAGTTGTCCCTGTTTTTCTGGGAAATTCTCTTGAAGCATAGCTAGGCATTCACATCCATTCACAGACAGTTTGTGGTATGATTTTGGAAAATAAATTGTTCCACCTAGCCCAGTTCTAATTGGCAACATATCTCCTCTTATTTAGACATAGTTAGATCCTAGACCAGTGGTGGCAAACCTTTGGCACTCCAGATGATTTGGACCACAACTCCCACAGCCCTTTTTCATTGGCAATCTAGGCACGGAATTCTGGGAGTTGTGGTCCAAAACATCTGGAGTGCTGAAAGGTTTGCCACCACTGTCCTAGACCTACCCAAGACCTTTGGCATTCCCTTGTAGTCAATAAACATGTACTAAAGCATCCAATCTGACTTCCTGGCACATGACAAGCTCCTTGTGTTCAAGATGGCATGAGGGTAAAGCAGAGGTGTACAGAGGCAGGCATTTCTAAGAGGGTAGCCAGGTTGGTTTGTTGCAGCAAAAATAAATAGCAGTCTTGTGCCACGTTAAATACTGGCACATTTTATTTCACATACACTTGTGTGAACTGTATTTGAGGGTGTCAGGAGAAGCCAAGAGGAACACTGCCAGGAGGCTAGACTCCGTGACAGGTCTAGAACCCTAGCAGAATCACTGCAGATGCAATGGTCAAATGGACACAACAGACTGTAGCAGATCCAGACTCTTCAGGAATGGATGGTCAAATCAGGCAGAGGTGATGGGTAGGATTGGAAAAAAATATTAGACTGCCTCAGTACCAAAAGGTGACAATGATGATATCTTTCATGGACAAGAGTAGCCTAGATGTTGTGTGTTGTGTTGTGTCATTACAGTCGTGACTGACCCTTCTTGACTCCACGCCCATGGAGTTTTCTTGGCAGGAATACTGGAGTGGAATTTTCTGGACATCAGAAAATTCCCCAACTGATGAGATGATTATTAAAAAATATTAGAATGTGCAGAAATGGACAGATTAACTAAAATACGAAAGTGACAAGAAGCATCAGAATTTTATCTTAGTTGGGACCTCTTCCATAGCTGGTGGAAGGCTAAAGCATTGTAGTATAACATAAAAAAGACATGTTGTGTCTTTAAAAGGTGAACAGGATTCAGTAAGAGATGATGGCAAGTATGGGGCTATATCAGTGGCTAAGAAATAAATATTTGTGGCAGAAACAAGATTGCGTCTGGTCACGCTGGGAGGCTCTTCACCAGCAAAGCAGAGCCTCTGCATATTATTCAGTATTTCTCTTGTCTACTTTTGTCAGGCAGTTTTCTTTGCTTCTGCCACCAATACAGAGAAGCGTTATTCCTAAAGCCCTTCACTCCTCCTGCTTCCCCACTGAGACAGGCTGAAGCTGACAGGAAAAACCTCCTTGGCTGTCACACCGTTCGCCACGATTGCTTCACAGTGTGTTGCGAGGCACTTACTGAGCAAAAGGGAAAAAACGGTTTCCACCCTGGCCCACCTCCCCCTTCTCCTCCTCAGTGGGGTGAGGGTGATGGACTCAAGAGCTGTTGACAGCTCATGAAACCTTCCTGCCGTCATCCAGCTCTACCAGAGAGAAACAGGCGTTGTACAAAATAGGCCGTTCCTCGTCATCAAACAGGGACAGAGCCAGATTTTCAAAATTTCAATTTTGTTTGGAGCAAAGTCTTCGCAGGCATATTCTAGCTGTTATTAAGCATGCCTAGCTCTACTGATTTCAGTGGGAGACTTGTGTATTTCCCCCCCCCCGACCTCTCTCATACTGAAACTGGCAGGACCTAAAAGAGATCCGTTTTTATCTGTATTAGATCTGCTCTCTGTGGAGCATCTAATTACACCATTGAGACATGTTCCCTCACAGGACATGAGCTTGGTTTGCCTTGCTGGGTATTGGGGCCCTTTTTGTCACAACTCCCCCATCCTGGTTGTGGGACCTGGTCTAGATCCAAAGCATGGTTGTGTGTCTTTTATGCTGTTTGCACTCCTTCAGCTTGTGTTGGTGGATTTCCCTAGATTAGAACTGCATTCAAGTACAGTACAGTACCGTATAGCTGTCCTTCAGCGTGGCCGAGGTCAAAACCTGGTCTTTTAAGACAGCATCTCCCAGAATTAATGGGCAATGGCTGTGACTGACTCTGGGAGTTAATAGACCAAGCAATAAAATTTTCTAAGCTCTGGCTATGTGTCCTGATTTATAAGACAGCCCCTTCTTTGAACTTGATTTGGACATCACTTCTCTTTGAAACCTGTCTTAACCAGGAAGAAGTGAAAGAAAGAGGGAGAGCCAGGGGCCTTGAAACCACCTCTCATGATTTATCGACTGGGTAACAGGCAGGGAATGTGGCCATGTTAATTGTACACCATCTTCCTCCCTAGGGTGAGAGGTTTTGTATTTTTGCATTTTCTAAATGTGTATTTATGCATATAAATCCACATATAAAAAAAGGTAAAGGTAAATGTTCCCCCGCATATGCATGCTAGTCGTGTCCAACTCTAGGGGCGGTGCTCATCTCCGTTTTCAAGCTGGAAGAGCCAGTGCTGTGCAAGTCCATGGCCATGTGGCCGACATGGCTGCAAGGAAACACTGTTTTTTTACCTTCCCGCTTTTTACAGCGGTACCTATTTATCTACTTGCATTTACATGCTTTTGAACTGCTAGGTTGGCCGGAGCTGGGGTTATCAGCAGGAGCTCGCGCCGCTGCGTGGCACCCGGGATTCGAACCGCCGAGCTGCCGACTTTGCAGTTTACAGTTTCGGTGCCTCAGTCCACTGAGCCCCCACGCCCCCACATATACAGTTTATTTATTAATAATTTTATTTATTAAACATAACCCACCCATCTAGCAGCAAGCCACTACTTTGGACAGCTACAAAAAGAACTAAACAAAACTACAGAATAAACAAAATTAAAACTCCAAACAAAAATCCCTCCCCAAATCCCAAAATACTGGATAACGGTGTCTGTCCTCGAGACACCCCCACCGCCCTTTCTTGTTTAACTTTTCCCACCATAAATGACTTGGATACTTCTTTAAAAGGCGACTCTTTTATTTCAACTAAAGGCAGTTCATCTCACTCACTTTTCATTCACTTTATAACTCAGAGCACAGAGAGAACTCTTAGTTGCCTAAGCTCCTTGCCCTCTGAAGATGCCAGCCACAGAGTCTGGTGAAATGTCTAAAGGAAAAACTTCCAGAACATGGCCAAACAAACAAACAAAAAACCTTACATCAGCTATTCATTCCATCTTCATGGAATGGATAGTGATTATGTGATCAGCACGAGACAGGAGTTACTGAAAGTAGATATGAATTGAGCTTCCAATAGAAGCTCGGCTCCAGAGGACTATACTGTAATAGTTCTGTGGGTATGTAAGAAAATCAAGTGTCTGGATACAGCTAACGTAAGCAGGAAAGGCAGGAGGTCATATCTAGCAATTTTTAAAGGTCATGCAGTACTGGGAAAGCAACCGGTTACTTGCAATCAAGTAACTGGGAATGGTTGTGATGCAAGTTATTGAGTCTGACCGACCAACGAGTTCCTTCATTTGTTCCACAAAATCAAAACTTGATCTTTCTCTGCATGTCTTATCGGAATTATCTTCGGCTTATTGTGGCGTGCGAGAGCAAATATGTTTTACTTCCTGCTTCTAATTCCATGAACTTCATTCAGGGTGAGGTCTCTAATCACCGTTTCCTGAAGCCAATGCTGCCGACAAAGGAGCAAAAAGGCATCCCAAACGGATGGCTGGAATCGGCTGAACAAAAGACTTGCTGGGCTTACTGGACCATCCTGGCCTTCCCAGGAGATGGCGTGAGGAGCGGCGGGCACATCTGCAGGATCCTCAGCCAAGTTCAGAGTTCATGCTTGAATACGTTCAAGATACAGGACTGTGAAACAGGACTGGAGTTTAAGAGAATTTGCTGAGGAGCCTTTTCTCATGCCCAATAATGACAGCAATCGAAGTAAAGCAAAACCCAAGACTGGTGCCAATAGCCTTTGGTTACCCAAACTATTCTTCGTTTACAGAAACAGTTACCAAGAAAGAGCCGGCATTCCCTGAGACCTGGAATGAGGCACAACAGCTCTCAACATCAAAGGGCAAGGCTGCATCCACTAGGTCAGGCCTGCCCAACAGGTAAACTGCGGGCTACTAGTAGCCCACGAAGGGTTCAAAAGTAGCCCGCTGGCCATCAATAAAAAAGTGAGGGGATAAGTTCTCCACCCCTCCCTGTCTCAGCCGAGCAGGGCAGTTCAAGGGCCATGGCGCATTGAAATCTGTTCCCTCCAGAACAGATTAATTGGTTTTCAATGCATTCCTATGGGAAACCACTGCTATACATAGTTTTTACTTATGAGGATGTGCTCGGAATTAAAATTTATAAGTAGAGCAGAGGTTTTAGTGTAGTAGCCCTCAGGCACTTTGGGCCGGAAAAAAGCAGACCTTGGCCTGTCCAAAGTTGAACAGTCCTGCACTAGGTAATGTAATTTTAATTCAATCTGGTTCCAACTGGCAAGCCTAGTGGATTTTTTTTTACCCCAATCCCAGAATGAAGTACAGGGGTTCTTTCTATCAACCCTTTTCTCCCCCCCCCCCACCGACCAAAAGGGATTTGTATGTCTGGTGGTGCCAAATGGAGCTGGGTAAGGGAATGGGGGTGGTATATAACACATGTTCCTTTGTTTGAAGAACAGGGGTGTGACTTAGGAAGTAGCTTTTTACAACTGCCCTTCTTGCCTCTGACAAGACTCCTGCCCTGGCTGCAACATCACCTAGCCATGGACTTTAAGAACACCATCTAACAAAGGACTTTAAAAGTAACTTCCTGGTGAAGCACAACTTTTACCATGTCTGAACTTCTGGGACTTGCTTTGAAGAAGGGCGATTTACACTCGCAATGTTCCTTTATTTTTAATAGTGGCTTATAAAGGTATCACCTGTAACCTATTTTTGCAACTGTGAGTTACTCTTATGTGCACCTATCAAGCGGATTGCTTTCCTAAGAGATATCTCTAACCCTACACAGCCAGGTGTTCAAGGATTTGAGGAAACAAGACTGATAGTGCTTCCTAGAGCGGAATATAGAAAGGTGTGTGTAGGTTCTCTGCAAAGTTTGGAAAGCAACCTTAAAAATTTTTTTATGCTCAACACTTCCATGGCCCAAAAATAGTTACTAGCCATCACAGTTATACTTAAATGTGATTATTTACTTCCCACTTCCCAAATGTACCCAAAATTGTTTTTTAGGTATATTTGACGACCAGAAGAAGTCTACAAGCTGTTGGCCTGTGATGCAACTGTGCTGTAGTCTAACTTGTGATCTGAACCCCAAGTACCAGCACTCAAACCATGAGTATTTTCCATTCTCTTTAGACCTTTAAAAGTGGCTCAAGTTACAGCTTTAGACCTTAAAAAGTGGCTCAAGTTACAGCTATGCTGCAACAATAAAAGACATCCCTTAAGTTTATATTATAAGGTAGTATTAGTAATACCTTCCTTATATCTGTGAAAATTCTCAGTCATCCAGGTGAGGTTATTTGAAAGTTAAATCATGGTTACTGGATTTTTCTTGTGTGACTGAGGGTCTGCCACTTATCATGCAGCTCTTTCATCAATCCCCAGACAAACCAGAAGCACTTCACACCTCGACTAGCAAGGCCACAGCTAACGGTCCATTCTTAATGGGTTTTTAAAAGGTAAGACAGTGATTGATTTTGTTCTGGAGGGTGGAACTGGCTTCCAAGCGCCAGCTGTGCTGGCATGTTTCATTTCAGAACCAGTTCCCTTCCAAAACGAAACACCTGTCGCTACACAGCACTAGTGCAAGTCTCATAATGCTTATCTGAAAGTTGAGACATGGCAACTGGACATCTTTTTTGTGAGACTGAAACATTTCCCTACTTATCCCAACTGAGCTTCATCACTCAGAGGAACATTGGTATGAGGCTTCCAATTTCTAGTTGACCTTGGTAGTGTATTGGAATTGGAAGCCAGTGGCCATGACTCAATTTCTGGACAACCTCACCTAGATGACTGGGAATCTTCACTCTCATCATGCTTGTCTGGGTGCACATTTTTCAGAATTCACACAAAGGTGGAATGCAATCCAAGTGAAAAAAAAAACAAGTGGCCGTGTGCCTGGTTGTTCCACAAGCAGCTCTTGTACAGTCTCTCAACCACATCAGTTAATCCAGTGCGAAGATTTTCAGCACATGTGGGTTCTGTTGGGCTTAGGCACAAAGAGCCTGGGCAAGGGGGATTTAGAAACCCAACCGGGGTCAGGACCAGCCAAGTGATGGTGCCCCTGCCACCGGGAGGGTGGATGGTATAGCTAGGCTGGCCTAGGAGGTGCTGACCTGGGACGGCGCTCCCAAGGGGGCCACGGGACTCGCTGTACCGGACAATGTCTTTGGGTGCGGTCCCGCGGTGACCCCAGGGCCAACAGTTCACCACAATACAGCAGCCCCCTCTCAAGAAGAAGCACTTGATAGGACTGTAGCAATAAAGTGTGGCCTGAGTGTTCAACCTATACTCTAAGTCAGGCCTATCCAACCTTGAACAGACCGCATTCTACCTCAAGCTCCTAAACCTTCCTTGGGGTTGACTCTTGGAGCTCTCAAAGTCTCTGCAGGCTACTTTAAGAGGTGTGTGTGTGTGTGTGTGTGTTCATGTGCATGCACGCTCAAACTTTGCTGGTGTTCCAGATTAGCCCTACAGAGGAGCTGAGCGAGGGGGTGGACTGTCACAGCGACAGATAGGGAAACAAATCTGGACCCAATGTCCGGATGGGCGGGTAGGTGGGCTAATCCCCCCCCCAAACACATCACCGCTTACGGCGGATGGGGAGGCCAGTGAAGACCTCGTGGGTTACTTAAAACAGTCCCACAGGCTACGAGATGCCCGCGGTCAACATACTGAGCATGCCTGCTCTAAATAAATATATAAAAGTGTTGACGGCTGTTTCTTTCAGAGCCTAAACAGTTGCGTCTACCTCAAACCTACATCTTTGATGAGTGGAGGCGAAAGAGCAGTCATGCACCAATGGCTGTACCAGGGGCAGAGGTTACGGTTGACTATTTCTCAACTGCTGCAGAATGAAAGCTGGCGTTTGTTTCGTCAATTAATGCCCACTCTTCCCCCATTTAGAGGGGCTGGAGTTGATGGCCCCTTCCAGCTGTGCAGCTTAACAGCTATTATACCACAGTCCCAAAGATCCCACCCGCTATGTAGGAAGGACAAAAAAGGTGTGGGCCAACGGAGCTGGACAGCAGCTGGTAGGAGACCATGGCTCTCCATATTTTCTAGAGTTTTTAATTGCATTTATTTGGAAAACAGCTCCTTTCAATCCAGACCATGCCTTGTGCACTGGAGTTGCACCACTGCACATTGACTCAACCGTGGCCAAAAACTCACTGGGTCGGGGGGGGGGGTCTGCTTGAGCAACAGGAATGAACTCATCAGCAGTGACCCATTACTTCTGATTAAAGGCTTTCCTTTTTTGGAATTCTGGAATGCCTGCAAGCTGCAACCCAATGGGCCCTCTGTTTTTTCTCCCCACTGAGTGGCGTTCTTCTGAGCATGGAAGCAACTTCCCACCACCACCGCAGATTCTGTCGCAACTAGAAGCAAAATGGTTAGAGTGGGTGCACAGGGGTGGAAAATGCCTGCATGGAGGGCACCTGCCAGGGGTGCACACAGCCACGCAGCTTTGAGGGAACCTTGCCTGCAACTTCAGCCTCCAAAATTACAAAATGAAGCGCTTTTTTAATCTGTAGCTAGCTGACAGGGCCAATGACCTCCATCCCATTGCAACAGCGCAGCTCTGCAGAGGGATTTCAACCAAAATATTCACATGAAAGTAGAGATGGGTGTTTTGTTTCAGAAGGGAGCTGGTTCCAAAATGTAACAAGCCAGCACAGCTGGCGCTCGGAACCCAGTCCCACCCTCCGGTACGAAATCAACCACTGTCCTTACCTTACTGTAGCTCATGCTGGCTGAAATTCCAACTAAGAGGCAGCCTCCGATGGGTCATCTCTCCCTCTCCCTGGCACTGGCCAATCAGACAGGGAGGCGGGATGATGTATGTCCTTGCACAACTCCTGATTGGCCAGTACTAGGGAGAGAGAAAAATGTTGCATTGGAGGCTGCTTCCTGGTTGGAATTTCGCCTAGCAGGAGCTACATCAAGGTAAGACTGATTTTGTTACTGGGGGTGGGACTGGGTTCCAAGCAGTGCTGGTGTGTTTCATTTCGGAACCAGTCCCCTTCTGAAACGAAATGCCCATCTCTACATGAAAGGTTATAAAAATCATAAAAATCAAACAGAATACTTGAGATTTTTACCCCGATACAAAAAAATGGTATGGACACTTGTACAAAAGTAATATTTCTATTCACACTTCAAGATGCAAGAAGGGATCCTGCTAAGTTTTTTGGTTTTTTAAAATTTATTATTATTAATATTATTATTTACCAGTTTCAAACATTTCTACTATCACTTTTCAGGTATACATCAATACCTTCAAGCAATCCAGAGTAATAGAACAGAAAATATGCACTAAAAAAGGTTATTGCCAGGAGATGGGTTAAAGTAAAAGTTTAGTAAAAAAAAAACTGCCTATTTTTTTTTGGGGGGGGGGCAGGAGACAAGCTTCCGTGCCATGGAAAAAGTATAAACTCTTCAGCCTTCGTTAACCATGGAGCAAAAAAGGCCCGGGTCCCAGGAAAGCTCTCCATGAAGCAAGTCATCCAAGAGGCTCTGGCGTCCCCTTCTTAATCTTCATCTTCTGTCTCTTTAATTTTCTTCTTCTTCTTTTTCTTCTTCTCTGTGCCCTAAAAAGATAAGCAGTGATGCACACTCAACACGTACAAGTCAGCAATGAATAACTTGGAATAAGGGGGGGGGGGAATCAAAACAGTCTTCCCTTCAGAGGAGATACGAAAAGCACGCCTGGTCCTAGTCTACCCCTCTTTGCTAATCTCTTTTGACAGAGGGGCTCCAAGAACTACAGGAATCCATGGTTACCATCGATAGAACTCTAATGAAATGAGTCAACCGCACTCAGCGGCAGCTTTCATCTCGATGCATCGGAGCAGAACAAAGTCTTTCTTCCCCGGCTTCTGCAGAGGTTATCAAGATCAAGAAAGACCGGCTACTCCAGGAGTTTCTGAGGGGGAGGGGATTCTAACATAGGCAAAGACCACAAGTCTCCCCCACTGCCAAATCAACCAGACACTGTGGGATATTTACACAGGCCATCAGAGCTGACTCTGATCACACATAGGGGTATTGCTCTCCCCTACTGACAAACTGGACTCTGTTTTGGCAGCTTGCAAGTCCCTTCCCGTTGGGTTCATGACTCACGGAAGACTGAGCTCATCGCTCTCAATTCGTCCCAACTGTGAAGGTCTGTAAGGGCTGTGAAACGAGACTCAAATGAACATAGACACGCCGTCTTGTCTCTTGAAATGTCAAGCTCATTCTGGAGGTTTGGGAGTTGAATGTCTACTCACTGAATGCTCTGAATCACAAAAGAGCGATTCTGGTGACTCACTCTTCCTAAAAGGGGACTGCAGTGTAAGGAAGAAACGGAAACACAAGAACAGGCGTGGGAACCCCAAGACTGACCAACCCGAGCCATTGCCCTGAGAATTAAAGGAACATGAGCCAGGATTTTGTTCTGAGAACAAGAACTGCTTTGAGCTCATACGACCCAAGTTGTCTTCGTTCCACCAGCATAACAACTCAGGAAGAGCCCCTGCTGGGGCTGCTCTGATAATGACACCCCTGGGTGTCAGGATCACTTGCTGTTTGTTCTACAAGGACCTACCACCAAGAGGACCAGGCCTCTCCCTTGCTGGGGCGTCTTACCTCTGCTGCTGTGCTGCTGGCTGCTGGCTCTGTTTCCTCTTCTTCTACCGAAACTACCTCTTCTTGAGCCTTCTGTTTTTTCTCTTTCTTCTTCTTCTTCTTCTTGACCGGCTCACTCTCCTCCTCCACCACCTCCACCTCCTCTTCCTCTTCTAAAAGCAAGCAGGAAGAGTTTTTACTCTGAAGTCACAGAAGGCAGGGAAAAACCGAGCACAGCAGGAGAGAACAATGGTGAATACACATATGTGACTCCATCTGAAGAAGCCATGGAGGAAAATTATAATTCTGACAGTCTTTATCACACCCATATTGCATCGTCAACTTTTTCTTTTTCAAAATGATATGCTTGTGCTTTGGATGAACGAGTGTGTGTGTGTGTGTGTGTGTGCGTGCGTGCGTGCGTGCACGCACACACGCGCGCGCGCACACACACGCACGCACACACGCACACACACACGCACACACGCAGTGCCTTGGCCAGCCCATCTTGTGAGAACTGGGGTCAAAGAATGGCCTTTTAAAATTCCAAGAACAATCAACTGCAACACCCGGCTCAAAAGGAAACGCCACACAGCCCACCAAAGCCAAATCTCAACAAGAAGGTCTCAAAGCACGTCTGGCAGAACTCTGGTAGCCTCCCACGAGGGAGAGAGACTCGTGAAGTCGGCAGCGTTGTTGACCGGATGGACTGAGGGAAGGAAGAGGGGCAACTGGGCTCGCGGCAACGTGGGAAGTGTCCTGGACAGGCAAGGGCCCTGTTCTCTTTTCAGAGAGCCCAAGCCTTGGCACTCTTGCGAGGCTTGATTACGAGCCTCATGATCTTGTCACCTCAGCCATTCTAGGAGAAGCAAGGGAAAGGCCCTCAGGAGCTGTGCCGAAGGTGGACCAAGACGGGGCCCACAAAAGGAGCCCCTGTGGGAGCCTCCACTTCAAGAGCCATGCCTGCCTTTGCCTCGACTCCGAGCCTCTTGAGGGTCAGGACCTGGGCCATGCCTGCTCCTCGCAAAACCCTAAACGCAGGCAGGATGGGCCCCATTCCTTTTTGCAGAAAACCTTAAAGGCTGCTTATATCAGGGAGACTGCCCCACTACTCCCCAACGCACCACCGGCTGAGCCCAGCATGGGAGCCTGCCACGGGCGACAGGGAGCGGTATGTCAGCCGACATTTCACTGCCACGGACACGTCAGAGCTGCCAGTGGCTGCCTTTGTGAGGGTTTTAAAGGCTTCTTACCAGCAGTGTTTGTCAAAACACTTTCATGCCGAAACAAAATGATGAACAAAGCTCCAGGGAAGCCATTTCCTTGGTCTACTTCAGCGCGCACGCACGCACGCACGCACACACGCGCGCACGCACGCACGCACACACGCACACACACACACACACACACACAGAGCTGACAAGGGAAAGCACAAGCACCTTAGCTTCACACAGAGCAGGGCAAACAATGCTTCATTTTGTCTTCAGCACCAAGCCAAGTCCTCCCCATCAGCATTTCAATTGTTGGCCACAGTGAAAATGAAAAATGCCTCACCCTTCCTTCCTTCCTTCAGCATCATTGCCCAGAGGAGGGGAGGGGAGGGGAGAGAAAAAAGAGGGGGGGGGAGAGAAAGAGAGAAAACCACGACTGTGCACATCACAAAGATGTAACATGACTCACAAACGAAAGGACTCTGGTTCCTGGGGCTCAGCTTTAAGATGCCTCTAATAAGAAACCAGCAATGGGCGTGTGCTGCCCCTCTGTATTTAGTGGTGGGGCTCCTGTGCCCGGCACATGAAATGTAACATTAGGATTAAGTCCCCATCACCTCCACCTCCAGATCTCACATTCCTCATGGCTGTAAAAAGGCACTTGGGAGCTCACTTGCCCTACCTGGAGAACAAGCTGTAGCCAAAGCAACCATGCGGGACTGGGCATCCCAGGTCCATGCCCAGCCTCCTGGCCAACATTCCCTCCGATTCCCAGGCCCACTGGGCAGGGCTTTCTTCCTCCTGCGTGTGCGTGACCCCCCTCCCTCAAAACGGGTTGCACTGTGATCGGAACAAACATGATCACTGTGGGTGTGCAGGGGGAGGCAGGCCCTGGGGGGTGGGCAGATTCACGCTTAGAGGGAACCTTGCCCATGATTAACCTCATACAAAAAGGGGGTATGTGTGATCCACAACGAAATGCCCTGTGGCACAGTGGTTAAAGTGCAACACTGCAGCCGAGCCCCTGCTCATGCCCCAAGCCTGATCCATAACAGGTTCTGGTAAGCCGGCTCAAGGCTGACTCAGCCTTCCATCCATGTGAGGCTGGTAAACCGAGTACCCAGGTTGCTGGGGATGGAGCACGGCATTCTCTGCATGATGATGTTGTTAACTACCCAGAGTGTGCTTTAGCACTGTGGGGCAGTATCTAAGTCAGGCATGTCCAAACTTCGGCCCTCCTGATGATGTTTTGGACCACAACTCCCAGAGTTCCAATCCTGTATTTCCAATGGCAAAGGACTGTGGGAGTTGTGGTCCAAAACATCTGGAGGGCTGAAGTTTGGACATGCCTGATCTAAGTGAAAGCAACAACAAGAAAATGCATAGACTTATATAAGCTGTAGGATTTGATTTTTCATTGCTACACAATACAGATTAATGAGGTAAAAATATTGATGTCCCCTTAAAAAACAACACAAAAATACCACACACACACACACACACACAATCAATATTACACAATTTGAGGCAGACATTTTCCCCATATTTATTTCTTCCTCAAACCCACCAGGGAAAATCTGCTCTTGGCATCATTAGGAAAAATATAAAACTTGTAACCACATAAAAGACAGTCTGGGCAGAAACAAAAGCTCAGGCACCAGTTACACATTTGCTTTGAGAAAATGCTTTTTAATAGAATCGGTCAAGTAATTTTTCCAAGACATGATACATAACTGCATGAAGGTATAGATCGGGTCAATGTACACCTGGTGCACCTTCCTGTTACTCCACAAAGTCTCTGCACTTCTTACAGTAAAGCCAATCAGGATGGTAAGACGTAAGTGGCAGCACAGTTCACAGTATCCAAAGTCATGTCTGTCTGGTATGCTACGCTAAAAGAAAACACACATGTCTACCATTGCTGATGCTCAGACTGAAACTAGGATAAACATGGCGGAGTGTACCCAGCGATGTCTTTGGTCAGCAGGAACTGATCAGATCCAGCATAGACATCTGTCAGGAAAATAGGATGGGAGATGATGTTTGCAGACATCACCTTGCCCTTGCAGCCTCCTATGCTATTCACTCACATGCTGGGGCAGATTTAAGGGCTCAAGGGTAGGAAATCACTGAAATGCACTCTCCCTTCTACTGACCATAGTCCCTGTAAGGAGCAAAGACCCTTCTAAGCTGAAACCCAGCAGGAAGTCACACCTAGAGTAGCTGCACCGTATCAGAAGGGATCAGGGGAGCCAACCCCTCCATCAAGTCTCCTGATTTAATGGGCTGACTCTAGTTGCAACTTACTACCCATGAAAAACGGTGAAACATTCAAGAATCTGGAAGCTAAGTCTGCAACTCATTGCCAGAAACAACTCCAGAAACGCAGAAACTAACCTTTGACCTCTGCTACTTTAACCTTCTTGGCTTTCTTGGGAGCTGGTGCCCCTTCCTCCTCTTCTTCTTCCTCCCTTTTGTGCTTTTTCGGAACCCGAGGCAGCGTGGATTCACCCGACGGGTCATAAGTCTTCACTTCACTAGAAGAGCAAAAAGAGACTTAGGGACGGTGGTGGTGGTGGTGGAGGAGGACAGTCGGCTCCCGAAGGGCAAGGCTCCATTGAGGGTGGAGACAAGGGCAAGCCTTGGCGCGCTTGTTTTTCTAGGTTAGAGAGAGAGATCATAGGACAGAGAAATATCCTTGCCTTGGATGCAGCTGGGCATACAGTATAGGTCCAGACCCATGGGCTATGGTTTTGGCAGCCCAAAGAAAACTGAATGAAACACCTGAGAAGCCCCTAACCTCAGAAAACAGCATCCCTCTTTTCATTCACAATCAGCTCCACATATAAAACTCAAAGCAAGCAGATTAAGTGGGCGTTGATAATGCTGGAAATACAACTAGGGAGCCAAACAGCAGGCATTTCTCCAAGTCCAGCAACACAGTGGTACCTCTACTTAAGAGCAGATCTACTTACGAGCGGAAAACCGCTGGTGTTTTAACTGCCTTACAAATTTTAGATGCAGTCTGCTCTACTTACAATTTTCTTTAATTAATTTATTTATTTTTGATATTTTTTTTTTTTAAAAAAAGATACGGCTGCTTTACTTACGAGTTGTTCGAAAATGAGCATGCATTCGGAATGGATTAAACTAGAGGCACCACTGTACCTCGGATCGTGTGTCTGTCTAATGAAGTTAAAGCACAAAGCATGGGCGAAGACAAAAATACACTACAGGCATAGGCCAAATAACACCCACCTCTTATGCAGGTATTTGTCCGCTCTGGCGATAGCTTTTCCTGTGCCACTTATCCGTCTTATCTGGAGGAAGGAAGGGAGTCACAGCTATGAAAAAAATACTGAATAATCTTTAAGAAAAAGATTTACTAAGTTGAAAACATAACAGGGAGAGCTGGGAAAGGGAAAGGTACAACAGAGGAGAGCCCTGCCCTCCTACCTCAGGAGACCCACATTCTCTGCACTCATAGCAGGGAAGCAGCAGATGTTAAGATTATTCAGATCTCCGCTCAGAGTGGCCCAGATGGTCAGATGGGTGGAGTATAAACAAACAAACAAACACATCTCCTTCATCATGCAAGACCAAGGCCAGTGTTTCCAGTATTCTATCAGGGAGGCCAATGTTGGATCCCGGCAGAACAACGTTAAGAAGACTGTCAGGCCTTAGAAGCCAAGTGGTCTGAGGCTAGAATTTAAACTGGCCGTGGAAGCTGTTTTGTACACTAATGCTGGCAAGTCCTCTTCGATGGACCAAGGGTTTACCTGCTTCCTGTCCCACAATTCAACGTCTCAGCACACACCTCTTCCTTGCTGGATGCAAAGCCACAGTCCCACTGAATACTAGTTCTACCTAGTCCTCTTCCCTGTCTTCTGCCTCTAATAATGGATAAAGACCCGAATCCTTACCTTTGCCTTACAGATTACCTTGGTGGGAAGCCACCCCGTGTTTCTGTAGCAAGGCACAGCCCGGATGTCAGCTAGTGACATGATGACCCTAGTTCTGCTTAAAACACCCGAAGAGGATGCTGCCTCGTAGGCAACCCCACTGTGGACACACACACTGGAACTACCATAAAAGCATGGGGCAAAAGCGAAAATCGTGATCTCCTACTCCAGGCATGGCTGTTGACCACGGTGCCCGCTGAGCCATCTTTCAAGGCAGGCAATGAATGGCACAGCATCTACCACCACTACTGAGGAGCCTAAGTTGGTTTAGGCTGAATACACAGCAGGATGGACACCATCCACTGTTCTGTTCTTCACCCATTGTGACTTGACCTAACTATCCAAAGACAGTACCAGGGCTGAGAACTTTTTTATTTATTTGTTTTTTTAAAAAATAAGCAGGTAATAACACACCACATCAGTAACACAGTAAGAAATATGAATTGTAATGAATACTATCATGGGCTAAAAAACTGTCATCGTTAATGATAAACACCCTGTGCCGTCAAATCGATTAAGATTTATGGTGATCCTTTTCAGGGTTTCCTAGGTTAAGCATACTCAGAAGTGGTTTTCCATTCCCTTCCTATGTGGTTGCACCGTGCAGCCTGCCCAAGGCTACACAGGATGGCTCCACTCACAGGAGGCCCAGTGGGGCATCAAAACTCTCAACCTCTGGCATGTCTCCTTCATGTGGCCCTAGAGTACTAATTTTGCATGGCGTGATGTCTACTGCACCACTTCCAATTCACCAAGAGGCCTGTGGCATCTGAAACACTGACAATTTGGCACTAGCTTGTATGTACCATGTCACCAGATGAAGACACAGTCTATTCCACTATCGATTCACTGGCATTTCACTTTTCAGATAGCAACCATTTCCATCCTGGCTGCAGCACGAAAACTGAATGAAAATACTCAACAAAACAGAGGAAAAGAGCTCATCTCAGCAGGTAGGATGATAAGAAATGGATTTCCTACACACTTTGAAGGCTCTGACTGCCGTATCTTTCATCAGTGTTTAACAAAAAACCAAAGAGAGAATGCAGCCACGTTGCTCTCTGTTCTAAGCCCTTCACTGGCTAGACTAGAAGATGACCAAGGAATGGACTTTCTCAGCTACACCCAGCAGTGGCCAGTGACAAAGGAGATACACTTGCCACCGTGTCAAGGGCAGTGGGCCTGTACCACTAAAAACAGCCACAAAGCATAAAGGAAAACAGAGGAAATTGAGAACAAGAGAGCAGCTGGATCAGGAGAAGACCCACTGTTTAGCACTTATACTAAAAGAGGAGATAATGGAGTGAAAGTACCAACTGGTGTTCCACCGTGTGGCTATTGGCATCGGGCAACCATTCATTTTAAGTTCCGAGATGCTCACCCCTTTCTCTTCCAGTTGCCTCAGCCTGTTTTCCACTTTCAGTCTGTTCTCGGCGCCCATCTCAGCACTGGTGTTCTCTCCCAGGGCATCATAACGAATAGTCAAGGCTGTTTTAGCAGCTAGCATGCGTGAAATCTGGGAAAGAAAAAAAAGGAAAATGCCCCTTAGTGAAATCAACGTGGCAGCCCACTCTCTTCCCGGAGTGACATCGGCCAGCACAGAGAAGCAGGGTGGAACCTTTTTCCCCACGCATCTCGTAACAAAAAAGGCGGTATATAAAATGAACGTTTTTCTCAAAATATTGTTTCTTAAAAAGCAAGTTTAACTTAGGAGTTAAGCCTTCCGATTCCAAGCCAAATATATTTTAACTACTACCAAAATGAATCATTTTAACTGGTTCTTTTAATTACTCCAATATTTACTCTTCAGGCTCCAGCTAATAGGAATAAAAGTTTTCTTAGACTCCACAGCTAAATTGTATACAAGTATTTATGGCACCAGTACAACCGACATTTAAAAGGATGTGCCTCTCATTTGCCCTTCTGGCAGCGTGCCACGCAGACAGTCATGCCCTCCGGACAAAGCTTTGCCATCAAAGAATCAAACGAACCCGTTTTCCCCCATTTTTCTTTTTATTGCTGTTGGCAAGCGGAAGTCAAGCTCTCTGTAGATTACAGCCCTGCTTCTTGAACTATTTGGAAGATCTGCTTTGAGCCAAGAGCATCCAAACAGAGACACGCGTCCAAAGCTCAAAGGCAGACTAATGCCATCCTCAGCCAAGATCTAGGTGGGCTGACATTCATTCGCCCGCACGGCAGAATAGGTGGGAGTGAGTGCGTCCCCAGTGCTTGAGCAACCCAAACTGGACTCATCCCCTGGTTATGCTTTTGTCCTTTCGAGATGCATGCGCATCAAAATTGACCTCTGGGCTACAAGCAACGGGAAAGGAAATCCTGAGAAAATAAAAATAAAAAACAAAAAAACAAAGCAAAGTGTTCTGCTTATATACCGTCCCACACCACTTCAAGTGGTCTCTGGGCAGTTTACAGTTTTTAATTATGGAGTGCAGGCTACACTTCCCCCCCTCCCTCCAACAAGCTGTGTACTCATTTTACCGACTTCAGAAGGATGGAAGGCGGAGTGAACCTTGAGCCTACTACCTGGGATTGAACCCCAGGTTGCGAGTACAGTTTTAGCTGCCTTTAACTGTCATAGCCCCGTCAGGACTCAGTCATTTGGACACATTCTAAAAGGCCAGCTGAAATGGCAAGAAAAAACTGTTGCCTGACAACCATTTGGCGTCCATTCTCCCTCGGGTCATTCCTGAGCCAGGGAACAGCCCCTGCTAATTCTGTCCTCGCGCCCCTCACTGGATGTTCCCAATCTTGGGTCCCCCCAGTGTTTCTGGGACTAAAACTCCCAGAAATCCTGGCCGGCACAGCGAATGGCGAAGGATTTCAGTCCAACAACATCAGGGGACCCGAGGTTGGGAGCCAGTGCTTGAGATGGGAGAAGGACCTGCCCAAAAGAGCTTTAAAACTGTGAGGTAATGGCTTATTTCAAACACAGGGGTCAGGGATCCAGTTCCGTTATCCTTCTAGTATTTTTGCTGGAGTAGGACACCAATAGATTCTCCCGTGCACTGGTGCAGGCAGAACTGATGGGTGGCGCTGAATTAAGTGAACCCGCAGGCAAAGCCCGTCTTGGACAGGGTCTCATTGCAGAAATTCCGAGAGACAACAGGTCAGAGGCCACTCCGTTGTCCAGACTTTACTGGCAATCCAGCTAAATGTTACCATCTTGATTCCCTCTTGTTTTGGACAGGCAGACTAAAGCCATCAGCCTGGCAGATAAGACTAGAAGCAAGTCTTAGTCAAGAAATAAGTAGACTCAGTCTATTTTGTGGCAAGGACTCTCATGCCGTCACTGACTGAGGTGTGCCTGTGTGGTGGGACAGCAAACGGCAACATGTTTGATAGCCTCTTACCTTTCCTTTGTTTTTAGCTGTCGTTTGGCCCACGAGAGAAGCGTGATAAATCAGACCAAACTTGGGTGTGTCGCGCTTCGTCTTCAGTGCTCTGAAGAGTGCTTTCTCGGCGCCCAGAATCTGAACGGTGGAGGCCGGGTGCTTGGCCAAGTTCAGGAGGGAGCCTGCAGCGGAACAACCGCACAGGTTGGCAAGAATGAAAACGTGTGGAGAGCGCTCCGGACAAGCACCTGGGCTTCCAAGGGAGGAGCGGAGGCAGGACCCGAGAGCGTCTCAGAAGAGGTAGTGACTAGCGTTGCCTTCATCTTCCCAAGCAGAAATCAGGCCAACGTCCAAAGAGAATCATCACCGACGGCTTCCAGGTCCTGCCAAGCGTTGGCAACCTTACATGCTGCCACCCCACCTTTCCGAGACAAGGGCTGAAATCCTGTGGCTTAGCCGTGTCAAGTCCCATGGGAGTGGTTCCCGCTGAGCCAAAGCCATGCTCTACTGATTCAAATGGGCCTACTCTAGTCCAAACTTTACCGTAGCGTTGGATGGTGCCACTAGAGCCGGCCCATTTCAATCAATGGAGCTTAGGGAGGAGCTGACTCACCCAACTGCCTCCGACTCAGCAGGCCTACTGTAGGGCAACTTACTGTACAAATATTGATTGATTGATTGATTGTACTTATATCCCGCCCATCTTCCGAAATGGAACTCTGGGTGGCTAACAATAATACAAAACTACAATTAAAAAAGAAAACCAAGAAATCAGAGAAAATTCCAATAAAATGGAAAGGGTCAATACGGTGGGCGGCAAAGAAAAAAAACTTAAGGTCGCCAAATGCCTCCTTAAAAAGGTGGGTTTTCAAAGCCTTTTTAAAGGCGGACAGGGACTGTGCTAGGTGCAGCTCACTGGGTAGATGATTCCACAATGTGGGGCCCACCACAGAGAAGTCGCGGTTACGCGTGAGCGATTTCCGGGCCTCCCTAGGTGTGGCCACCCTCAGTGAGCGTGCCTGCGCCATTCTTGTGGGCCTGGTCCCAGTTGATCTCTGAGAGATACGCTTTCGTATCTCTGAGAGATACGAAAGCAGTAGGGATGTTAGCCACTGAAAGATTTTTATCCGCAATCACTTTATTGTTGTTATTGCTGCTGTTGTATCAACTTCTGTGTGCTTCGCACACCTAACAATGCCTCAAAGCGGCTTACAGAGAGGTTCTACTCCTCTGAAACTAAGGTATTTCGTAGAGTGGCTGTAACCCGGGTGCACTGTCACATAAATGGCATAATGTTTACAAGTGAACTGTCATTAGATTAAGAAATCCCCACAGACGCTATCTGTTGCATACTAAGTCATACAACCCAGTGTACAACGAGCAGTGCCTATAGAAATCCCTTTAACTGGCCGCAGTTTACATCTAAATATCCCCCCCCTTGACAAACCATTTCAGCCACTCTTGCAGGTGAAATGGGATCTTATTTGGCAGCTGAACCGTAGCATAACCGGAGCGTACCTGCGTGAGCAATGAGGCGTGCTCCTACGAGCTCTCCCACCATGATGGTGAGGTTAGGGGCGATGGCCATCATTCTGTTTTTCAGGTAATCGTATAGCTGTGCCCGATAGTCTGAGATCTCGATTACCTGAAAGAGAAACCAAAGTTGGTGGATATTCACAAATCTGACAAAGAAAAAGCATGAAAGGAACATCGTGTCACCGACAGCTAAATAGCTTGCGGGATTTTACAGCAAGTGCCACTTTTTCATATTTATTTTCCGATTTCCTACAAGATGAACATAGAATCTAAACACAGTCCAAATATACAAAATAAAATAAAAGGACACAACCCAATGGAACGCAATTAGGTAGCAACAGGAAGTCCTAATATTATTTCAAGGCAGGAGAGAGAAAACTTTTGAGAGAAGCATTTCTAAAATGACACACTCTTAGGATGAAACAAAAGAGCCATTAAAAGACTTTGGCCAGAATCCAAATGATAATTTAGGCTTGTATAAAAGACATCACTCAAGTCAAAGTGGCCAACAGCTGCCAAACACAAAGCTGTTCGTCACACAATCAGGTACCACCAACTGGATTCTCACTGAGGAGAATGAGGAAGCAAGGTGATGATCTAAGCCGGGTAGATTTGATTTAAATCACTAGTCAGTAAGGCTCGATTTGAATCATGATTTTCTACATAAAAACTCATTTTTGCTGGAGTTGTTTTAATCTTAATATTTACAACCAGATATAGGTTTCATTTTTAGAATTATAACTTTTCAGATTAGTTTTATAGTTCTATCAGACAACTACTGATTTGGTGGTTATATACCATTAGAAATACATAGCTGCTTATGAAATTATTGCAAGAGTGAGAATAATATGATAACCCTTAGGCCGGTATACACATAAAGATCTCAAGATGTGGAGTTCTGTGCTCAAAAGGTTTCACTTTCATTTTACTGCTTGCCGCTCCCTCCTCAAACTGTGCTCCTTGTGCAGACCTATTCAATTCCAAACAACCTTCTATTCATTGAACATCTTGAAACGCAGCACTTAAGAGGTAAGGGGGTTGATTCTGTGGACACAGCTTTACAGAGGAACAATGGGATTAAGGTCTCTCCCCCCCCAATTCTGATGTTTATTTTATAACATTTTTTGCTCTGAAGGAGGCATGTTATTGTTGCAGAACCAAATGCACAGTTTTGAAAAGAGCAAAACCAAGCATCTTCGATAATATCTTCTAGATAGAAAAATTGCCCCAAATAATCAGAAACCTCTTGGAGAGAATGACATTGTGAATGGATTAATACATTCTTATGCTACATAATTAAAAACTACTTTCATGATGAATAACCTTTGGACTATATCTTAACTAGAACACAAACTTTAGAGAGATTTTTTCCTCAAAAAGCATTTAAACTTTTAAAAATCTAACTTAAATTTTAAAAAGCTGATTTAAATTTTAAAAAATCCATTTTTTTAAAAAAAAATCATTGATTTTTATCCACTCTGCTTCTAAGGGGAAGAACAGTTGCCACACTGGTATTACTTACTGGAGAGCAGGCTCTGTCTCACCCACTTTGCACAGGGACGGGATGGTGAAATAGGGTCTGGAGACAGGCCTGAATTTGCTGAGCAAACTGAAATAGGAGTAGGCTATCTCTAAGTTAAGTGGGCTGCATATCATTTGGGCACAGAATGGCCATGATATTTTGCACAAGTTCTGAATGGAAATAGTCAGTGGTGATTATTTTTCATTTACTAGAAATTGTATTGCACCTCTTTCAGAGGAACCACACATACACACAGCAGCAGCAGCTTACCAAATGGTTAAAAAAATAGATACTGCTAGAAAGATGATGCATTGTAATGTTTAAAACTCAAAGGTTTTAAACCAACCACCAAACTGAAACATATTTTAAGCTCATCAAAAACATTTTTAAAGCGACATATGGAAAAGCATAGTATTGTTATTTTTAATTTAAACTGAACACTCAGAAATAAATGCAGGTAAATGGCCACACGAATGGTGGTCGTTTTGCAAGACGAGCTCGTTAACCGGAACAAAAATGTTCCGAAAATTTTGCTTGTCTTGCAAAATGCTTGTAGGCCGGGGCACTCGTCAACTGAGGTATTTAACTATATTTCAAATAAGTTATCTGAGATGGCATCAGAAGAGGTAGTGACTGTGCAACCCTCATGGTATGGACATCAGGAATGCATCATCTCAAGAATCATCACCGCCATCAAGAAACTTCGCCTGAAACCCTTTCAGGAAAAGTGCTTTTTCTGTTTCTCCGGACAGGTTTCAATATTATCAAGACCTCAGGAGGAGATCTACAGTAGCCATTTTCTAGCATCTGATATGAATTACCCTCTTTTGCTCTTCACAATACTTTCACCCCTTTAATCAGTTTCCTGTTCTAAATGCGCTGGGAAACCACGGCCAATGGGAAATGTCCTACTTTATATGTAACTCATACAAACATATAAAAGGGACCCTTGACGTCGTGGCTCATTCAGCCCTGTTAGGTTTGCTCCATCGTGCCAGATTTAGGTGCCTTCAAATTGAAATAACCTGCTTCATTCAAACTCAAACTAAGGATCGCAGAGAGAGGCCCGGTTGGCGGCAACAAGGAATTTTAAGAAGTGTTGGTCTTTAAAGCCAGCTCTGGCCTAAGTTCCAAGTCCCACCCCACTGCAGCAGCATCACCTGGTCACAAAGGTGCTGTATGTTGCTGATGTCTTCTTCAGACACCTCAGTCCCCATGGAGATCTCTGCCGCTGCCTTGACCTCTTCTTCAATTTCCTCCGGCAGGACTTCGGAGAGATCCGAAGAGGAGAAGTTCTTTCTGTCTCCTGCAGAACAAAATTTGAAAGAGAAATGAAGTTTTAAACTCAATTTTCTCTACCACCCCATGAATATACAATACATTGTCTCCAACATAAGATCTAACAATATCCCTTTAAGAAGAAGAAGAAAAAAAGCACAGCCAGTTTCTCCCCCCCCCCCCCACACACACTCTACAACCCCAATCGGTTCATTTGATACAGACATTTCCACAATACGGCTTGAAGGACGTCTACACCTAATTTGCTGCTGGCCTTAAGAACAACTACAGTGGACCCTTGTATAACATACAGCTTGTATAACATAAAATCTGTACAACATAAAAAATTCCGGAGGTAGGGGAAATTTGCTTAACATAATCACCTATGGGGAAAATCCGTACAACATAAAATGGGATTACTCCATTTTCAATGCATTCCTATGGGAATTTGTATCAAGGAAAATTTGCTTAACATAATTTCATTTGGAATGAATTAATTCCTTTATACAAGGTATCACTGTACTTGTGTCAGCTCTGGACCGGGGAACACATGCTGCTTGACTGCTCCGATAAGTCCCACCCAAGAGAGCCAACAATGAGGATCATGGGAGCTGTAGTTTGCCATAATTCCAATCTCCAGACACACTCCTGGAACTATTTGTTTGTTTCTGGAGCCATGTATAAGTGATTCACATATCACTTTTTGATTCTGTTATGGAAGAATTCAACAGAAAAGAGGAGAAATTTCCTGACAGTGACAGCCACTAAACAGGGGAACAGCTTGCTTCCTGATGTTGTGGGCGCCCCATTGCTGGAGGTTTTCAAGAAAAGATTGGACAGCCATCTCTCCGGGATGGTAGGAGGTCTCCTGCCTTGGGCAGGAGCTTGAATTAGAAGACCTCCAAGGTCCCTTGCGACCCTACCATGATTCTATGATTCTACCTATGACATTGACTGTATGTAAAGTGAGAGTTCATGATACAGTAGGACCCCCCATATCCACTGATTCAGTTATCCACGGGTGGCAGAGGGAAAAAAAAATTTAGCAGCCACAAAGCAAGCTATTGTCACGAATAGCACCTGTTAAAGCAAGCTACTGTCAGGAAACAGCGGTTTGGAGGTGGCTGTACAGGTGTTCTCTCTTATCCACGGTTTTCATTATCCAGGGTAAGGAGTGGAAACAATCCCCAGCGGATACTGGGGTCCAACTGTACTTATACTAGCAACACCACCTGACATAGTATAAATCTCACTTTTGGTATGAAATGAAAGAAATGCACAATTTCTTTCACAATTTATACAAGTTTCCTATTACTCACCAATTCTCCGTACACATTTACAGTAAGTGAGATTATCTGTGACAATTTTCCCCAGTTCAGGAAAATGCCAACCATACCATTCTCTACAGCGCATGATATAGTTATTCAGTTCTTTGTCCAAGTCATCAAGGAGGGCTGGAAGACACAAATATTTATTGCTTTTTAGCGCTTCTTTTTTAAAAAAGATGAACCTTATTGGAATTTTTTTCAGAAAGCAACATTTTGGAATTTGCACAACCGTTACCTTTGCTGTCAGACAGGACAATAAAAATGACCAGAAGCTTTCAGAGAAACAACGTATTTTATAAAAAGGTTAAAATATTAAAACCTTTCTGCTTTGCTGCATGCATTAAGTATAATACCAGCCTAGTTGCCCTAAAATATCAGTGTGGGCATAGTGGTTTGCACGGTGGTCATGCAAAAAAGCACAAATATATTGGAAAACAGTGAATGGTTTAATACATGAAATAATTGTATGTGAAATCCCACTTAAACCAGAATTCTTCTTACTTATTATTACTCTAGATACCATAGGAAAGGTAGGTAGCTACTCAGTTATTGTTATCTTAACGGCTGCCAGAATTCTCTATGCCAAATTTTGTAAAAAAAAAAATTAAAATCCCAACAAAGGAAGAATTGACAGAAAATATAATGAGTACAGCAGAAACAGATAGACTTTCAGATGCATTAGAACAAAACACAAAACAAATGCAAATTGAGAAATGGAAATTGTTCTATATGTGGCTTCAAACAAAAATTTAGAATGCACAAAATGTTCTGCAAAAGTGGCAAAGAAATGTAATATTTTTGTATGGATATTGATGCATAAACCAAAAAGAATGGCTTGATAAAAAAGGAGTAGAGTAGAATGTAACAATAGTGAATGGAATATTCATCATTCCCCCCACTAAACCTCACTGAGACATCAGCCTGAGTTTCTGGGCTTACCTGGAGCATTAGCAAAGATAACTGAGTTTCACAAACATCCTCATTAGGGTAGACTTTATGTCAAACAAAGCTGGCAATTTCATGGTTTGAACACAAGTCTGTAAGGCCCTCCTAAAGTATGAGGAGGCTACAGGACAAGAGCAGACAAAGTGTATTTATAAAATCCCGCTGTACTTACAGATTGCTTGGACAATCATTGTATCCACTTTGTCCGGGCTGAACTTCAGCTTGTATCGGGAAAGGCTAAAAACAAACACACACAAAGTAAAGAACTCCATATACTATCCCTGTTACATGTACAGTATATTCCTTCCCTTTCCAATCAATCAAACAATTGCCCTCCACTGAAATGGGAATTAGGCCCTCCCTGAACTGCTGATATGAAAGACATTTCAACATTTAAAAACATTAATATTTAAAAGTACTGTATGTGTTTTAAAATGTGGTTGGGCAAAACTGGCGAACTGAATTCACACCTTATTCACTGAGTATTATAACTGATATCTTTTAATCTGTGGTGCCTTCAATGTCAGAATGGGAAAAGGGCAATCAATGAGGTCGATTTGTCTTTAGGTTTTTTTGTTTCCCCGTCTGGTTCTCTGACGCCATCTTGTACCCTTGTATTTTTGCACTGGTATTTTTATAGGACTTGGGCCCGTGATGTTTTTATATGTTTTATTGTTGCAGATCTGTTTCTTTGTCCCCTTTATCACTTACTTTACACGGTTCACTGCCCAGAGTTCTTTTGGGAAAATCAGGCTGTATATAAGTAAGTAAGTAAGTAAGTAAGTAAGTAAGTAAGTAAGTAAGTAAGTAAGTAAGTAAGTAAGTAAGTAAACACAACATGATGGGAAAAGCCCTAGGCCTTGAGATTGAAGGAGACTGAGCTGGGTACTCATTTTACTGACCTCAGAAGGATGGAAAGATGAGTCAACCTTGAGCCGGCTACCTGGGATTGAACCCCAAATCATGAGCACAGTTTTAGCGGCAGTGCAGACATTTAACCACTGCGCCACAAGGCTCTTAAGGGGCACATATTTCTTAATCAGTTTCAAAGAGAACAAGGAAGGAATCACAGGATTTCTAAAAAAATCCATGCCACTCTTTAACACAGACATGTACTGACACTGATTGGTGGAAATGGAGAACCCAAGCTGGCAAACTGACAGGGTACTGGGTTAGAGGACATCATGTACAAAGATATGCAAACTGAAGGAGAGTGGCTCTCATCCTGTAGGCGCCAGACTTTTCAGATTAAAGGCAAGCCTGGATCCCTTTTTTAAAAGCTTCAAAGAGGGTGCTTCTTGATATTTATGGTACCAACAGACCTTTTTCAATAATAAAAGAAGTACCAAAATGCTGCAAAAACAGTCATTGGTGCTCATATTACCCCACAAATCTGTTTTTTCCCCATGCACATGTATTGGGCAAGTTATCTCAGGGAATTGCATCTGTATAAGCAGATGTGCCCAAGACTGTGCTCTAAACAGATGCCTGTCCCTAAGCTTGCATTCATTCTATGCTATATAAAACGACACACTCTCATGGGAAGATACATCGGATGCTGCCCTCCAGTCCTCATCACACACAACCCTCCGAGCCAAATATGGTGGACACAAGGCCAGCAAAGGACAATACAGGTAGGAACAGCGAGTCGGGAAAATGTCAGATCACCTGTGTGCCAATCCTAAACACATCGCTGCCATCTCCCGTGCAGGAAGGCCACTGATAAGTCCTTCCATTTGTGAACGAATGCCTCTCATTAGTTCAGTGACCATTGGACTGTGGAGACAACTTAGGTTGAGCTTGTCCTGCAGAAGGGGAAAAATGTGTCGTATTTATTTCAACAATCAAAAAAGCATAATAGAATGATAATAATATCTTTACGGTTTCATACTTAGAAAACATGGTTGCAAAGGCTGGACATACCAGCAAGCTCACCATGCAACAAAAGTGTCTATGCCAGACTCTTTCTCAGCCACCTCTCCAAATAAATCCATACTCCAGACCATTCTGTGCAAATTTAGCCTTTCAGGTATATGTACAAAAAAAATAACCCAAGCCACTTCACTGATTCCGTAAGACTTCTATCAACATTAGGAACATAATTTTGTACGGTAGAGACACAGAGAGAGGCTGGCAGTAGAAACCTCACATCATTTGATATTAACTGTGTGCCCTCAAGTCAATTCTGACGTATGGTGGCCTGTTTCAGAGTTCTCTAGTTAGAGAATACTCAAGAGGCGGTTTGACCATTCCGGTCCAAGGCTCCACAGGCTGGCTCAGATACCTAACTCACTGAACAATCCAGCCGGTAGGCTTATGAAATATTAACAAAACATTATAATTAAAAGTGTTCTGCTTATATACCGCCCTATAACACTTCAAGTAGTCTCTGGGCAGTTTACAGTTTTTAATTACAGTATGCAGGCTACACATTGCCCCCCGCCCCCGCAGCAAGCTGGGTACTCCTTTTACCGACCTCAGAAGGATGGAAGGCTGAGTGAACCATGAGCCGGCTACTGGGGATTGAACCCCAGGTTGTGAGCGCAGTTTTAGCTGCAGTACAGGGATTTAACCACTGCACCACAGGGCTGTGAGGCAATCATGCCACAGGAAGTGGCAAATCCAGCCAAAAATACCCAATAAAATATGGCGCCAACAACGTTTTTAGAGCCAGCAAATGACCAGATGGTATGTAGATTTACTCATGTTCCGCTTTCTTACAAATCCTGTTTTCTGTTTGTAAGGAATCTATTAAACTATAAGTCTACAGACAGAGACTTTTAATCCCTGTGCAAGGCTTATTTAAATGGAAGAAATGTATAGACGAGCGATAACAGAATCCGAAAGTTGAGCAATGGCAACTGGACTTCTTTTCTTGTGAGATCGATCTCACAAGCAAAGAAGTCCAGTTGCCATGATTCAACTTTTGGATAACCTCACTGAGAATCTTCTCAGACATAGATAACAGAACTAATGAAGATCAAGTGGCAAAATCCCACCATATCATTAGCAGCAAAGGTGAACCACATATTTACCACTGATCGATAATTGACATTAAACATGCTCCATTTCTGGAGAAAAAGAAAGGTCACTTCTTGGGAGAAAAACAATATGTTTGGAGTAGTAGACTCATTCCTGTGAGTGTAACATACAAAGAAGACTCAAGGCCTCCCACGGACCAAAATGTCACGCACCCAACCAAGCCCCAGAGCCCGTCAGGGCTCACCTTTATTACGCCTCCCAGCTTAGCGTCTGCTACAGCCAACTGCTCATGAGCATCTTTTGCTACTATCTTCTTTAAGATCTTCTTCAGGTTCTTGCTGATCTTGCCTTCAACCAGAGCTGTGGATGCTGAGAAGAGAAAATAGAACGTGGCAGAGGGTCCATCGGTTTTCTAAAGCTCCTTGTGAGGAACGTTCAACGTAGAAGAACAAACGGGCCCAACAACAGTCACTCGCCATTTATTTTTGTCTGTTGTCTCAGTGGTAGTGACGAAACATTATGTGCAATCATGGAAATTCAGCTCTACTAGGAACGCATCACTGACAACAGATTGAATTGGTATTCTATGCAGTGGTATCCACCATCTTCTATAAAACCCCACCACCGTCAACAAGAGTAAAAATGCCTGGGAGTTTGAACACCAAGAAGCATCAAACTAGGTTCTACGCTGCATGGATAAGGCACACCAAGACATACCCAACCAATCATATTGGTTACCTTGACTCATTTGATTTACTAAGAGACTGTCATGTGAAGAACCCCCAACTTGCCCGTCACCCATTTTCATCACACTTGGCTAGTACATCCTTTGGCCATGCTGCCTACTGATGATGCGAAGTCTAGTGCAATAAATACCCCAGAGGGACCACGATCGGCAGCGGAGGTGGGGGCACTGCAGGCAACGACATTTTTGTACGCCAAACAAAATGCGATTCTCAATGCAAAAGCTGTTAAGGCACCGTGGCCGTATTAAAAGGCATGTTTTCGTGGTCCTGTAATTTGCAGAGATGAAGACTTCAGAGAGCATCAGAAGTCCTACTACAAAACAGTACTAGACCAGGTGATACCTTTTGGCTAGTAGTAAAATGAAATAGTTGCTGATCTTTCGAGGGCGATACCCTCTTCCTCAGAGCTGTACCAAAAGTTCAAACATGGCAAAAGATGAAATTGCTAGGAGTTAGCTTCTTAGATGTAAAGTTCTTGGCAAAATGAAAAAAAATGCCAGGTAGTTTCTTAGTTGAGGCCTGGCATTTATTTTCATCTTGTCCAAAACTTTACATCTAAGAACTAACTCCTGGCAACTCCATCATTTGCCATGCTTGAACTTTTGGTACAGCTCTGAGGAAGAGGGTGATGCTCTTAAGATATCAGCAACTTTTTAATTTATTTTACTGGAAGCCTAAAGGTATTACGTGGTCTAATTTTGTATTGGGCTTCTGTGAGGGCGACACGGCTCCCCAACTTGTTTTGCTTCAAATACAACACAGCGCCCAATTCAAAGCACTTCCACTGCAGCAATTCAATCAGGAACTCAAGGAGACCAGGAAGGAGACCATTTGACCCTCAAATTACCTGCAAGCGCCTCTGTTGTGTCTTGAAACTTCTCAAAGTGTTTCAGTTTTACACTAAACGGGCAGAAAAAGATACAAAACAGCTTTATAGGGGTCATGAAGATCTTCATGTCTACTACAAGGTGAAAGAAAACATACAGGATGGAAATTCGGCAAGTTTGCACTGGTCAGCCTTTAATAAATGGGGGCGAGGGGGAGGAGTCATTCTTGAAACTCTATAAAAATAAGGGGGTGCTTAAAATTATTAAGACAGAAACACAAATCATCTTTTGTGGCTAAACCAGGACAATTTGGCACTTGCAAAATAAAAAAAAGGGCTCTGGGACCGGGATTTGGAAGACCTACATTCAAATCCATACCCAACTCCATGGTTCACGGGATAACTCCAGGCCACATGATCTCAGTCTGTCCCACCTCACAGGGCTGTTGTGACAATGACATGGGAAAAAAGTGGAGACCATGGACATCGCCTTGAGCTCAGGGAAGGAAATGCTGAGTTGTGAATGTGACATAAATGTGCAATTACCTACTCCAAGTACCCAAGTTTACTTTAGAAGCAATAACAATGGCCTACCTCCCCAGGTTGTGTATAAGTCCCCCCCGCTTACTGGTGGTTGGGGACTTCAACATGCATGCCGAGGAGGAACTCACTGGCGCAGCTCTGGAATTCATGACTTCCATGAATCTATCTGAGCATGTTGATTGCCCCACTGGATCTGGTATTTTCCTCCATGTCATCAGAGTCTTGTCTGGGGGTTAGGGGCATCGCACCCCTACCTGTGTCATGGTCGGACCATCATCTGCTGAAATTTTCCCTGTCGATCGCCACCCCACCCCGCGGGGAGTGTCAGCCCTACATTTGGGCCCGCCCCCTTAGGCTCCTGAACCCTGATAGGTTCATGGAAGCCTTTGGGGAGCTTTCTGGCGGTCTAGCAGACGACCCGGTTGATGCCTTGGTGGATAGGTGGTACAAGAGTGCCACCGGGGCCGTTGACCGGATCGCACCCAAGCGCCTCCTGCGCTGTGGAGACCAGTCTTCGCCGTGGTATTTGGCTGAGTTGCGCTCAATGAAGCAAGAACGTAGGAGGCTGGAGGTCATTTGGCAGGCACATCGGACGGAAGTGAATACGGCTGCACTTAAGCAGCTGACCAGCCGCTATGTTCGCGCGATCAGGGTGCTAGAACATCCTACGTCTCCCTGAGAATTGGGGAGGCCTCGAACCGCCAGGCGGAGCTCTTCCAGATGCTTCAGGACCTCTCCAATCCCGATCAGCTGGGGCCTCCTCCTAGTGATTTCACTAGTGAGCAGTTTGCAGCCTATTTTAGATCAAAAATTGAGGCCATCCGCTCCGATCTGCCCTCCGGCTGATCTAGTTCGTCCCCTGAGATCCCTGGGGCCTCACCCTCTTAGTCTCCTTGTCTGGTGGAGTTTGGGCCAGTGTTTCCAGCGGAGGCCTCCAGAGTTATGGCTTATTGCCGGCCAGCTGCTACTCCTTTCGACCCTTGCCCAGCTTGACTTCTTAAATCTTCCGGAGGGAACATGCCAGAGTGGGTTTCGGCTATTGCCACGGCCTCCTTTCGGGAGGGTATCTTCCCTTCCTGCCTTAAGGAGACCGTGGTGAAGCCCACTTTGAAAAAGCCCAGCATGGCGGCGGACGATTTATCCAGCTATCGTCTGATCGCCATTGTTCCCTTCCTGGGCAAGGTTGTTGAGAGGGTGGCTGCCATCTGGCTTCAGTCGTACCTGGAGGACAATCGTATCCTGGATCCCTTCCAGTCCAGGTTCAGGCTGCTTCGGGGAAGCGAGACTGCCCTGGTCGCTCTGCAGGATGACCTCCTCAGGGAGGCTGACAGGGGGTGTTCCTCCCTGTTGGTGCTCCTTGATCTGTCAGCTGCCTTTGATACCATCGACCACGATAAACTGCTGGTCTGGCTTGCTGAGGCGGGAATTGGGGGCCTTGCATTGTCCTGGCTCCGTTCCTTCCTTGGCGGCCGGTCTCAGCGGGTTCAGCTGGGTGATGATTTGTCGGCTCCTTGGACTCTCCCTTGTGGGGTGCCCCAGGGGTCGGCAATATCACCCATGCTGTTCAATGTTTACATGAGGCCGCTGGCGGAGGTCATCAGGAGATTTGGAGCTTGCTGTCATCAGTACGCTGATGACACGCAGCTCTATCTCTCCTTTTCGTCGTCTGCAGTGGAGGCAGTTCGCTCCCTTGATCTGTGCCTGGAGGCAGTTCTGGAATAGACCAGGACAAACCGGCTCAAGCTGAATCCGGAAAAGATGGAGGGTCTGTTCTTCGGGGCGCCCTCGTCTGGGTACAATGGCCTCCTCCCTAGATCGGTGTGTGTGTGTGTGTTTCCCTCCAGCCTACAGACAGGGCCAGGAATCTGGGCGTGATCTTGGATTCAGCCCTCTTCCTGGAAGCCCAGGTGATGGCGGTCTCCAGGGCCGCTTTTATCCATCTCCGCAGGATCACCCAGATCCGACAGTACCTTGATGAGTCCTCCCTGAGAATAGTCGTGCAGGCCCTCGTGATTTCGAGGATCTACTACTGCAATGCCCTCTATGTGGGGTTGCCCTTGACCCTTGTCCGGAGGCTCCAGCGGGTGCAGAATGCGGCTGCCAGGCTGGTGGTGGGTGCTCGTAGATTCGAGCATATCAACCCAGTCCTGGCTCACCTGCATTGGCTACCCGTTGTCCACCAGATAAGGTTCAAGGTCCTGGTTTTGATTTTCAAAGCCCTCCACGGCTTGGGACCAGAGTACCTGTCGGAGCACATCTCTCCGAGATCAACTGGGACCAGACCCACGAGAATGGTGCAGGCGCGCTCACTTAGGGTGGCCACACCCAGGGAGGCGCAGAAGTCGCTCATGTGTAACTGCGCCTTCTCTGTGGTGGGCCCCACTCTGTGGAACCAACTACCTAGTGAGCTGCGCCATGCAGCATCCCTGCCCGCCTTTAAAAAAGCCTTGAAAACCCATCTGTTCAAGGAGGCATATGGTGACCTTTTTGTTTAATTTTTCCTTCTCCTTTTTTCCCCTTTTTTGTTGTTGCCGCCCATGCCATTCTGTGCAGAGGGTATTGTACCCACCCATTTTTATTGATGCCTCTGATTTTATGCTCGTTTGTTGTTGTTGTTTTAACTGTACACCACCCTGAGTTCCAATACGGAATATGGGGCAGTATATAAATATAATAAATAAATAAATAACAATCACCAACACAATGAAACGTGTCTGGAAGTTGAGTCATGGCAACTGGACTTCTTTTCTTGAGAGATTGAAACGTTTCACTGCTCATCCAAACAGCTTCATCAGTCTGAGGAAAGCTAGTTGTGAGTCCTCCATTTTATAGTGCACTTTGACCTCATGTCACCCTGGTCTGAAATAGGCTCATAAAATGAACAATGGCCTGAATAGGCTCCTTAGGTGGACAATAGTCTCAATAGGCCATTAGATGAACAACGGCCTAAGGTGCTGAAACCCATAGTTAGCTAAGTCCTTGGTGGTGGAGGTGTGAAGTTGCCATGACTTAGCTTCCAAATAAAGTCACCGGGATGACTGAGAATCTTCACAGACATGGAATGAAACATGATTGATAACACAAAAATCATCTTTTTAAAAACTAGGCAATTTTGCTATAACAGTTATGCACACAAATCATAAATGATATTCTTTAGTCATTTCATACTAAAACAAGGTGCAATTTACTACTTAAGATTATTTTTACACAGTATCATCTATTGGTATTCAGCCTATTTCACACAACCCATTATAAAGCAAGGACCTCTCCTGGTGCAGGTCAATTTATGGTTTGACAGCTAACCTCTGCTAAAGGACCTGTGAAGCTAACTATTTCCCTTCAACCAGTCTCCGCCATTCTATTACATTTCAAAATCTGTCATGCGAATCTTGCAAGATCAATAACAGCTAACTGTCGTGCTAACAGGCAAGAGATGCAATATACTTTCCTTTAAATAAAATCTAATTCTGTTCTTACTCACTCACACCCCACTATTCCACAAGAAAGTAATACTCAAGCTACCTTACAGAAAATGAAAACAATACAAAAATGTAGCCATCAAGCTATAAAATAAAGTAAAAGCCCCACCATAAAAGTCAGCTAAGCACATTCAAACTACAGTGGACCCTTGTATAACAAACAGCTTGTATAACATAAAAATTGTACAACATAAAAAATTCCAGAGATAGGGGAAATTTGCTTAACATAATCGCCTATGGGGAGAATCCGTACAACATAAACATGGGATTACTCCATTTTCAATTCATTCCTATGGGAATTTGTATAAAGGAAATTTTGCTTATCATAATTTCATTTGGAACGAATTAATTCCTTTATACAAGATACCACTGTACTAAAAAAGCACAGCAGGATGGGTTTTTAAAAAATCATACGCCAATTTAAAGAGACAAGTTTTTTTTTTTAACTCTCTAAGGTGGTCAGAGCAAAAATTGATCTGAAGACACTACACTTCACAGCCGAGGACACCACACTGGGGAGAGCCATCTCCTCTATGTCTGTCGGGCAGGTCTCTGAAACTGCTGGTATTCTTGAGAGGGCCAATCCTGAAGACCACAGCACTCGGACAGACTCATAACAAACACAAGCTGTCCCTCAATGCCCTTGAGGGCTTTAAACACTTTGAATTAGGTTTCAGCTAGCAAACGGCAACCAATGCAGTAGTTCTTCCAATAGAGAGAGTGTATGGCCATGACCTGTGCTCCACTTAAGTCTCTAGCTGTCACATACTGCATCACTTCAAGATCCCAGACACCCTTCAAGTGCATCTCATTCCTATAAGGATATGAGCATTCCCGAGACAATGGCTTACATTTTATTGGCTTTTTCAGGAGTTTCAAATTCTTTCCATAAACTATCAATTTCCTGGAGCTTCTTCTCATCCAGAACCTGTGGCGAGGAAAAAGGAAAATATGTATACACAAAATTCAGCAGAAAACTCCACGGACATGGAGTCATGGTAACGACACAACACACACACATTCCTATGCTCATGTTTCATTAAGGAAATACAAACACAGACATCAGAATTAACGTCCCAACTCTGAAGAAGCTGCTCACAAGTTATCGGGAAAGACTTCCCAACAGTAGGTACCTATCATACCAATTATTTGTACATTTCTGTATTCAGTGGCATTTTTGTTGGTCTTCAATCTTCCAGGACAAGAAGATGGACCACTGCTGCCTTCCGGATATTTTAAGACTCCCAACTTCCACTAGTGCTCACCAGGACTGCTACCAGAGATGGATAATGGTGGCTGCATTTCAAAAATGCCTTGAGGACCACAGCGCCTGCTCCTGGGTTGAAGAAAATCAAGTCCATTGGGAAATATGAGGGGCCATGCCACTCACAATGGAGCACATTTTTATCCAACTACTGGATACCTGGACAAGTATGTACTCTTTTTTTATCTCTTAAAAGCCAGGCAGGCACAAATTGGGCCGGCCTTCACACATACCCCCCTTTCCCACATATCCTCAGCTTCCAAGCATGATTCCCCAGCTCCCTCTTTGAGGAACAAAAAGTCAGAAAGAGGAAGAGAAAGCCTGCATTGGGTCTCTATGGGCCACAAAACTAAAGCAGAGTGCATGTGGCAATTCCAGCCTGTTTAGGTGAAGCTCTACTATCTCTGGGCTTTGTTAAGGGGAGGGCTCAGGGACTCCTGGGCAACTGCCCATTTCACCCCCTGACCTTGCAAGCTTTTGAAAGCAGCAGAAAATCTACCCTTCCAATATACTCACTGCTGCCTTGTAGTGGGCTTGCTATGATTAGCAGATGTATGAAAGCTTGCAGCATTACCCCATGACATCTATCACACATGAGACTAATAATATTCTACTATGCAGCCTTTTCTAATGCATCTTCATTCACAAAGAAAGCCTTGAACAGGATATGCCATTAAATAAACATCTTTGTGAGCAAGTCAACAGAACTGACTCTTTCAGGGGCTTGTTGCAAAGCACATTATTTCTGTGAGCAAACTGATCTCTTCATCACTCTAGACCTCCAGCAAAATCCAAATGATTCCAAGATGCAAAACAGAACAGTTCTTTTAACACAGCACTAACAACAGGAAAAAAAAACCCAATAGGTATAACTAGATGTAATCCAGGAGATCTACTACAACCCAGTGATTACAAGACTGAACTACTGGAAATTCCTGGTTTATCTTTTTCCCCCCTCTGCCCCAAATTCTCTACATAACATTAGGCAAGTTACTCAGTTTTAATCTTACTCTCCATTTGGAAAAATAACACTCCCTTACAACTGTGTTGAACTGCAAGTAGATAGTGAGGCACATTCTAACCCGTTTAACACAATGCCTATTAATTCCAGTACTATGTGCGGCTGCAATATTTTGAAGTGCTGTTAACCATCAAGATAAAGAATTCCAGTTGCCATGACTCAACTTCCAGATAAATTGAGAATCTTCACAGACTTAACAGGCACAGAAGTAGTGTGACCAGGTGAATGGGCAGCTGCTCACCCTTCCTCAATTTTCTTAACTTAAAATTATACACAGCCCTTTGAAAGTGGTCTAAGTCCAGGAATAACTGAGCCATTGAGGACATGTTCAGTTTAAAGAAATGAAGACTGAGAGGTGATATAATACTTTTCAAATATTTGAAGGGCTGTCATACCGAGCAGGGGCAGGATCCGATCTCGATCATCCCTGAGTGCAGGATGTGCAACAATGGGCTCAAGTCAAGAGAACTCTGCTTTTGGGCTGAGTTCTCTTTGAGCAGTAGGGCAGTGGAACTAAACACCTAGAGCAGGGGTCCTCAAAGTTTTCAAACAGTGGGCCGGTCCACCACGCCCCAGGCACCACTGGGGGCCGAACCACAGTGGGTGGGGGGAGTGTGATACCTTGCCGTAGCCCTCCCACTTTGAATGTCCCACCAGCCAGCATGCTGATCATCTGGGCGGTAGTTGGGGGGAGTGGGAGGAGCGACATAGCCCACCGCTTTGAACTGCCTCAGCAATAGAAGCAGCTGCGGAGGCTGGCTTGCTCGCAAAGCAGGGGGTAGGTGGGGGGGGTTTGCAATTGGTCCCGGGGGCCGGATTCAGGACCTTGGGGGGCCACATCCGGCCCTGGGGCCTTAGGTTGAGGACCCCTGACCTAGAGAGCTGGCGGTAGACCTAAAAACCAACTGCTGGTAACCCCATCTTTTGCCATGCTTGAACTTTTGGCACAGCTCTGAAGAGGAGGGTGCTGCCCTCGAAATATCAGCAACTTTTTTGTCATTTTCCTAGTAGCCTAAAGGTATCGCCTGCTGTTGTTTTGCATTAAGAATAATTTGGACACCCACCCACCCCCCTGGCAAAATATCCTTGGATTTGTGTTCCTGCGTGGAGGGGGGTCGGACTTGACGGCCTTAGAGGTCCCTTCCAACGCCACTACTCGGGGATTCTACGATGCCAATTAATTTCCATGATGGATTACTGGTCTTTCGGGCAAGAATGGGCATTTTTGGCCCCTCGGGTGGGAGCCCTCCCGCCTCCGCCACCGCCCCCCGGCTCTGAAGCTGCACCACCTTAGGGATCACAAGCCCAGTCACCTTCTGGGAGGAGAGGTCCCCCTCCCCCACGGCGGACGTACCCTCCAGGGTCCAACCCCACCCCACCCCAAATCCCCTTTTGGCTAGCTGACCCCCCCCCGCTCATCCCTCCGGGGGGGGGAGGAACACGTGGCGGCCCGGCGGCCCGCGCCCTCCGCTCACCTTGAAGATGGCGTATCCGGCCGCCGTCTCGAATAAGACCAGCATCGCGGCGGCGGCGGCGAAGTACCAGGCCGGGAACCAGCGCCGGAAGGGGGAAAAAAAGAGAGACTAGCGACGGGCGGCGAACGGAGAACGAGGCTCCCCACCGTCCGAAGCCCCCGACCACGTGTGTCTTCCCGCGGGCGGAAGTGAGGCTCTGCAAACGGCCTCACCGGAAATGGCCGTGCGGCCTTCTGGGAAGATGTCGGAAGGCGACTCGATGGTTGATTCCTCCTCCTCCTCCTCCTCCTCCTCCCCCCGCCCCCCTCTAATAATAGGACGTTCTTTGTCCCGGAAGTGGTAGCACTGAAAGCCTTCCGCGTTCGAGGCAAACGTGGACAAGAACAGGGGTTCCCCCCCTTCTGTTGCTGCCGCCTCCAGATAAATTATCAGGAGTTTTTCAAAATAAAAATAGCCCAAATGCGACCGGCGAGAGAGAGGCAGTGGAAAGACAGCGCGATTCTTTCAAACAGTAGAAAGGGAGACCAATTTTCTTTCTTTTCTTCTGGAAGTTGAGTCATAGCAACTGGACTTCTTTTTCTTGAGAGATTGAAACGTTTCCCTACTCATCCAAACAGCTTCGTCAGTCTGAAGAAAGCTAGTTGCGAGTCCTCCATCTTATAGCTCACTTTGACCTCTTGTAACCCTAGCCTCAAATTGACATCAGACCACATCTTTGCTGGAGCCAAACAGGCAGTCCCCGGAACAGTTCCATTTGCATCCCTGTCAGGCCTTCTGCTTTTTGGGTGTGGCTAGGATCATTGTGGTTTGGTCTATTTCTAGTGTGTGTGATTGTTGGAAATGAACCAAAACAAGCCTTCCTCTTTCAATTTGCCAGTCTCATGAAGACAGCCATGATACTGGCAAACACTTCCTCAACTCTGTGGAAGGTCTGAGAGGTAGTAAAAAAATGTTTTTGAAACGTGTATTAGAGCCACAGATTTGTGGTGGATCACTTTAAAAACAGCATTAGGCATATGTCTTACAAGCTAGGCATGTGTATTATATGTGTAAGCATGACACATACCTAGCTTATAATGCACATACATAATGAACTGCTGGATAGCTCCGTGGTTTAGGTAGCTGGCTGCGGATCCAGCAGTTTGGAGTTCAGTTCCCACTGTACCTCCTTAAGATGAGCTGGTCTCGATCCATAGGATCCCTTCCCACTCTGCAGTTCTCAGATTATTCTTATTATTAATGCTGTTTTTAAAGCAGTGCTGATTTGCTGCTCTACCGTACTGCGCTCTTGCATGTATTTCTAATTTACTTCTTTGTTCCTTCCACAGACCCGAGGAAGTGTTTAGTTTGCCAGCATCATGAAATGGCACTCTCCTTAAGCCACTTCCCAATACAATGTTGGCAAATTGACAGTGAGCTGGTGCAGACAAAATAGGGTTGTGGAGGTCCATTTGCCATTTGGATATGAGGATTGCACCAAATGGAATACCAGGTTGAGCCCACTCTGGTTGCTACCCGTAGAAAAGACCACAGGACATTTGTTGTTGTTCACTTGTTAAGTCCAGCTCTTCATGACCCCGTGGACCAGAGTAGACCAGGCCCTCCTGTCTTCCACTGCCTTCCAGAGATTGGTCAAGTTCATGTTGGTTGCATCAATGACAACGTCCAACCATCTCATTATTTGCCATCCCCTTTTCCTTTTCCCTTCAATCTTTCCTGAAATCAGTCTTTCCCAACATCAGGGACTTTTCCAAGGAGCACTTAAGACTTTGCTTTTTAGAGAGGCATTTAGTGACCTTTAGTCCTTTCCCCCCCTATTGTTCCACTATCTTGCCAAGTACCTTGTTTTTTTTGTTTTTCTATTGTTGTTAACTGTCCGGAGTTTCTTTGGGAAGACGGGCAGTGTGTGTGTGTGTGTGTGTGCGTGCACACACACACACACACACACACACAGTGGTACCTTGTATAAAGGAATTAATTCATTCCAAATGAAATTCTGTTAAATAAATTTTCCTTTATGCAAATTTCCCATAGGAATGCATTGAAAGCAGAGTAATTCCTAATCACGACCATTTTTTATGTTGTATAGGTGATTCTGTTAAGCAAATTTCCCCTAGCTCTGGAATTTTTTGTTTTACAGATTTTATGTTATACAAACAGTTTGTTATATGAGGGTCCACTGTAAATAAATAGTCCTCTTTCCTCATGAGGTGGCCAAAGTACTGGAGCCTCAGCTTCAAAATCTGCCCTTCCAGTGAACATTCAGGGTTGATTTCCCCCCCAGGATGGATAGGTTTGATGTCCTTGTAGTCCAGGGGACTCTCACGGACTCCTCCGGCTGCTCAAAAGTGTCAATTCTCTGCCGATCAGCCTTCTTTATGGTCCAGCTCTCACTTCCATACATCACCACAGGACATGGTACACCATAAAGGATGGTTTGTTGATGGGCAACTGACACAATGCCTTCTTCAAAACATTGTGTGCAGTTCTTCTGTGTAATTGCAGAGGAGGCCTGTCTCCTTTATGCATCTCTACAGGTAGAGATTGCTTGAGGGAATTGCTTGTATGAATCTATGTTTTATCTCGACACAGTAAAAAAGGAAGCCAACACAGACAGATCCTGAGTTCCAAATAAGGATGCAAACAGCACTATCTGTTCACCTCTCTTCTTCAGCAGAATTACTCCCGATTTACATGTGAAAAATGGATGGATCCTCCCTGGTCCCTGGCTGTAATCCAGGAGAGCCAAGCACACTGACACAGGGGAACTACACATATAGACCCGCCTTTTTTTTCAGCTTTGCTCTCATTTCCAGAGTGAAACAGATGTTTTAAATTTTATGACTTTGGCAGTGATAGCTACACTGGTGATGTAATCTTATGGGGGGAAAGTGCCTCATTCAAATGGTTTTTAATGTCTGAGAAAATGGTAAGATGTTAACTTCTCTCTTGGAGAGGTTGTAAAAAGCAAGTTTGTTTATATCAGTTGCATTCAAAATTAACATTTGGATTTAAATATTGAATTCAGAGTTAGACGTATAAAATGTAAAATAAGGAACCTCTTATTTCAGAAAAGTCAGCCCAGTACCCCCACTGGAATATCATCTGGATGCCTTGGACTACAAATACCATACCTTTTGATTGCTGGTTTCGGAGAGTAGCATTTGTAGTTCAACACGTCTGGAAAGTGCCAGATTGGCACACGCTACACTAGTGCATGATCATACCTATCAATTCAATAAAGCTTTGCCACTGATTAACATCTTTCGTTCACCCTCCGCTTCCCTCCTGAGACACCCTGGACTGTTTGTCTGGAATGAAAAAGATGAACAAGAGTTCCACCATCATTCTAGTAGTACTGTACTGGAAGGACAGTGTCACAGTTTAATTAGGTAAGTGCAGCAATATGTGGGCACAGAAATCAGGCATTAAATCAAGCATGAAGAATTCTAAACTGAAAATGTGTCAGAGTGTCTCTGAGCATGTGGAGAGTATTTTTTTCTTCTTCACTGTTGGGAGCTGCATCTTCTTCTCCCCTCTCCCTTAGAATTGGGAAGTGTGGGTATCCAAAGCTGAGTGACATCTCCTTCTTGTTTTTCCAGCTCAAGCTCTTGGCCCGCCTTTCTGGTGAAGAAGAGAGGCGAACAGAAAGTGCTGTTTGCATCCTTACTTGGAACTCAGGATGTTTCCCGCTTCTTTTGAAAATAACATGCAAGAACAAGACACATCTGCAGGGCTTTTTGACCCTGTTGGGAACCACACCGGCCTCATGGGGGGGGGAGGTGTCTTGGCTGGGGACAATTGTGTGTGTTCTGCTGCAAAGCTGTGGTCCATTCTATATAGCTCAGTAGTTGTCATTATCTCCGACCTGACTTAGTTAGGATGGCCCTAACAGGGCTTTCAGAGTGGTTTTTAGCAGGGCTTTGAAATCCAGGCCTGCTGAGTTCCAGTCCATCACTCTGGCCACAACACCACACTGGGTAGAAGTGTTGCTGTTGCTGTGTCGTTACAGTCGTGACCGACTTTTGTGACTCCATGTCCATGGAGTTTTTCTTGGCAGGAATCTTGGAGTGGCTTGGCAGTTCCTACTCTGGGCTGCCTACAGCACCTGGTACTCCCTGGTGGTCCTCCCATCCAAGGATTAGTAAGGGCCACCTGCTTAGCTTCCGAAATCAGGCGAGATCGGAGGCGCTCAGATGGGGGTGGGGGGCATCCAGGGCAGTTGGTGATTGCGTGATTACGGGTGTTGTTGCAACCCGAGGAGAGCCTCTTTGCAGAGGCCGAGGCTCTGCACCAAGCAGGGTGCCGTCCCTTGTCCCCGCGCCGCCTGAGGCCCCCATTCCCCCACCCCCCACGCCAGAGCCGGCGGGGCAGACACAACGAGGAGGAGGAGGAGAAGGAGGCGGCGGGAGGCCTTTCCTCTTCCTCCCACCCTCCCTTCTTTCTTTCCTTCCTTCCTCTTCCTCTTGCCGGGCGGGGGGGGGCGTTCGTGCCCAAAGGAGAGCGGGAAGTGAGCTCAGGCGCCGCGGAGGAAAACCCGCCCCGCGCCGGGGCCTCCCCGTGGTTGTGTGTGTGTGTTGTGTTGTGCTGTGTGTTGGTGTCCGCCGTCTGCCTGCTCCGTGTCGGCGGCGGGGGCGGCGAAAGAGAAAGAGAAAGAGAGAGAGAGAGAGAGAGAGAGAGAGAGAGAGAGAGAGAGAGAGACAGCCGGGGGTGGTGTGTGTGTGTGTGCGCGGTGGTGGTGGTGGGGCAGGGGGGCCCTCCTTTGGGCGCTCCACCGGAGGAGGAGGAGGAGGAGGAAGAGGAAGAAGAGGAAAGGAAGGGGGGGGCGCTTCCCCGGCCGAGGCTGCGCCAGGAGGGAGCGATGTCGGACCAGGTAAGGAGCCCCGGCCTTCCTGACACCGCGCCGGCGGGGGGGGGGCGGGGGGGGGGGGGGCCCCCCCCCGGCAGGGCCCCCCGGCCTCCCTCCCCCCGCGCGGGGGGGGGGGGGGGGGGGGGGAGAGAGCCCCCCCCACCGAGACACCCCCACCCCCCTCCCCGCGGAGGAGAAAGAGAGAGAGCGAGCCGAGCTGGAGCGCCCGGGAGAGGAAGGGAGCCCACGGCGGGACACCCACCCCCTTCCCTACCTACCCCCCCGCCCCCCCCCAGAAAAGGAGGCCTTGCTTTTCTCCCACCTGCCATCCCGGGGGAGAGGGAGGGGGTTGGTGGGGGGCGCAAGGCTTTCCTCTCCCCCCCCTTTTCCCCCTTCCTCTTGGCTCCCCGGTTATATAACGGATGCGGTGCTTGCTTTCCTTTTTTTTTGGGGGGGGGGAATAATCTCGGAGCGTCCAGAGGAAAAAGCGGCGGCGGGGGCTAAGTCGTCATCAAAGGCACGGGGTGTGGGGTGGGGGTGATGGTCCCGGGGGGGGGAGGGAGAAATCTGGGGAGACCCCACCCCCACCGGGGGCTAGCGGGGCCCCGAAGGAAAGGGCTAGGTTTCTCTCCCTGCCTTTGGGCTCCGACCTCCGGAGCTGCTCCCCGTCTCGGCCCGGACGGAGCTCAGGAGGGGTGGCGGGCCATGGCATGCAGGCCAAATAAATAAATAAATAAATAATGCCAAAAGAGCCCCCCCCCCCGTGGCTCCGCTGCGCCCGGACGGCAACCCACCAGGAGTTGTCCTGGCTGGGCATCGATCGCGCCGCCGGCCGGGCGAGGAAGGGACCCCCCCCCCGCGTCGCTTCTCCCTCTCCGGTCCCAGACTGGTCGCCTTGTTTTTCCCTCCATTTGGTGCAGGCGGAGAGGTCTCCCCCCAGCGCCCCTCTGTTAGAATAATCCGGATCGGACAACCCCCCCCCACACACACTTCGGAGACCTTAAATGCAAAACAAATGGGCCACCACCAGCACCATCGAGTGACTAGTCACTTGTGGGGCTCCTGGTCCCTGCAAACCTCGGGCATGTTGAATTTCCTCCTGCCCCCTTTTTTGGGCAGAGGTAGAGGACATGGCATTTGGCATTTGACAACCATCTCGTTTTGATCCTGGAAATCTAGACTCTGGTTTATTAGACATGGACAGGCTTATATTCTGTCTACAAAATAGTATTGTGACACCTGTGTGTATGGCCGTTGGGCCTACAACTCCCATTGCCCCCACAAGCAGAGTCAAGAGTGCAGACTTGTGTAATTGGCAATCCAAGACCTCCAGAGAGTGAAAAGCGCGGATTGAAACAAGCCACCGGGTGAAATCTGGTTGTTTTGAAAGATGCAACACAACAGTGTGGAGTTAAAAACAGAAATGAAAACTTCAACTTATTCCCCCTCCCCCTCCTTGAGTTGGAGGACTAAACAGAGAGCACAAGGATGCAAGGCTCATAACCATTGGACAATTTATTCCTATTAATGAATGTTAAGTAAAATAATTTTATATTTCTGATTATCAGAAACCCCTCTTTGTTCACTCATAACTAGTAATAAGTTTTACTTTGTATTTTATCCTATAATTCAGCACTGAAACCTTAATCAACACCACATTCTAAATAATACAGTGGTACCTCAATTTATGGATTTAATCCATTCCAAATGCAGGCTCTTTAAGTTGAACTACTCTTAAGTCGGGGTACCTATCTAAGAAATTGAAAAAATAAGTTGAAAAATTAAAACAAATTGTAAGCTGTGCAGACCATATCTAAAATTTGTAAGGCGGCAGTTAAAATGCCAACAGTTTTCCGCTCTTAAGTTGAATTGCTCTTAAGTCAAACTGCTCTTAAGTCGGGGTACCACTGTGCTTTTAAAATACCACTGGTAGTTTCTGTTCCAGTTTGCATTGTGTTGCTGGGAGATCATTAGTTCAGTGGCTGTGGGTGTTTTCTGTAATTCTTGATGGTTTATTATGCAGTACATTATCCTGTGATAATGTACTGTATAGACTTTTTCAGTTTTCCAAAATCCTACATAACTATTGTTAATGAAACAGATATGGTGGTGGTGGGGGGGACTCCATGGCTATGCCATATGCTTTTAAGTTATATTAACTACCCTGGTACATCCAAACCGGCTTAGAATCTGTATAATTACATTGAAGTCAGCCAGTATGCACAAGTCTGGGAAATCCTAAATTTGTGTTTGGTGGCCTTGAAATCAGACCACCTCCTATGGATAAGTGTTTCACAAGTGTTTCTGTACAGTTTCTTTTGGGAATGTATATCCGAGTGGATAAGGGAGTTTTTCCCAAGGATCGTGCCACAATTATTTTATACTTGGTTTTCTCAGTTCAAATAATTCAGGGATGTACCCTTTCCAGGGACTTATAGACTCAACAGAGCCAAATTGAGGGTGGGAAGAAGTGGGGTGGTCAAGGACTATGCTGCTTTGTTTGATATATTGGGTGTGAAACTGTATCCAGGATTTTGAAGCAGTCTTAACACCAGCCCTGTGTCCTGGTACCCTCATCTGGTGTTTTCCATCTCACCAAAAAGATTATCAGCGCCTGATAGACTATGTCCTCTATTAAGATTGCATTTTTGGTACAATGCTTTGATAAAGATAGCAAGTTGCTGTTGAAAGCTTAGCTTACATTTTTTTGTTTTAGTAGCGACCAATAAAGGTATCACCTAGCCTACTTTTGAATATATTTTTTCTGGTCACACGGCTCAACCCACTTTTTTTACTTCTTTGGTTTTGGTAACAGTGATTTGTCGCTCTTTGAATCATAAGTAGCTGTTGGAATCATTCAAACAGGACTATTGCATTGTTTCTGATTGTTCTGAGCTTTTGCATGGTATAATTTGAAATAATCTTTTCCTTTTGAAAAAGGAGGTTTGAGTTATATTCACCTTTGGTATCAGATGTTTTACCGCAAGCCTCTGGTCATCAAGCTTTCTGCTGGTACTTTTTTTTTTTTAAAGGCCAATATACTTTTTTAGAGCTATGAAAAAGAAATGTAAAAAGTAAGCTTTAGATCATCAGTGGTTTTCAACCTGGGAGTCCCCAGATGTTCCTGGACTGCAAATCCCAGAAGCCTCCACCACTCGCTGCTCTGGAAGGGATTTCTGGGAGATGGCAATCCAGGAACATCTGTCGACCCCCAGGTTGAGAACCACTGCTTTAGATTTAGGCAAACTGTTGGCTCAGCAGAAAGTACTGCACAGTGTGGTGCAGGCATGTCCAAACTTCAGCCCTCCAGATGTTTTGGGCCACAACTCCCACAGTCCTTTGCCATTGGAAATACAGGCTTGCAATTCTGGGAGTTGTGGTCCAAAACATCAGGAGGGCCAAAGTTTGGTCATGCCTGGTGTAGTGCCTGGGTTTTCTGACACCCCTCACGTATTTGCAAAGCCTATTTTAAAAATGTGTGGGTGCATTATAAGAGAACTGATCTATTTAGAAGCATGTGCCCTGTTCTTCAGGGGTGGAAAAACCTTGATTGGCTGACTTCAAAGAAGGCCAATTAACACAGTAAAACAATATGATTTTGTTTTAAAAAAAACCTACAGGGTAACTGAAGCAGGAGAGAGAAAGTGAGTGAAGAATAGATGACAGCCTTCCAGGGAAAAGCATTCTGAAGATGTCAACATATGACTGAAAAAATCTCAACCGTTAGTTGGTCACTTGTTGCATCGTTACAGTCATGACCGACTCTTCGTGACTCCATGTCCATGGAGTTTTCTTGGCAGGAATATTGGAGTGGTTTGCCAGTTCCTACTCCAGTCGCCTACAGCACCTGGTATTTCCTGGTGGTCTCTCATCCAAGTACTAACCAGGGCAGACCCTGCTTAGCTTCCGAAATCAGGCGAGATCGGATGTGCTCAGAGCATCTCCCTCACTTTAGAAAGAAGTGAAATCTTAGATGAGATGCCTCTTGTCTGAATTTGTTGGGAATGCCTGCATTTTAAAAGGCAGTTTTCCAGACTTGATTTTAAGTCTTGATCTTAAGTGTTTTCCCCAAAAAAACACACAGCCATAGAGCAAGGTGCTGATTCCTTTCTTTCTTTGTAGCACGTAGTGAGACAACAATAGAGTTGCTGATTCCTTTTGTTTCTGCTGGAACTAGCGCTAAGACTCTTTGTTTAGAACCTTTCCCACAAGCCCAGGACATTGCAAGGTGTCCAAAGTTGGTACAGTAGTATTTCACTGGGAGTTACTCAGTGAGGAAAAAGCAATCCATTATTGTTCAGGCATCCAAAGGCCAGGATACATGCAACCTCCCATCACAGAAGAGATTGCCCAAAGGGAGAAAGTTTGAATGCCACTGACTTATTAGAATGTTTATGTTGCAATATGTGTTCATTAAAATGTGGGTAGCATAAAAAGTGAACATGAGAAGCACATGCTGCCTTGCTGACATAGGACTCCAAACTTGGAAATATTGAAACAGGCTTAGTTTCAAGTTGAAGTTTCCTTGTGATGGAATCCACTAGAACAGAAAAAAGTATATAACCTAATATTCTCCATTGAACAGGCACATCAGGTGATTTGGAGGGGGGAGCTATATTTGTCCTAAGCCTGGGGTGTCCAAACTTTTTGCAAGGAGGGCCAGATTTGGAGAGGTGAAAATGTGTGGGGGCCGACCATTCAGCTGCATTTGGCCCCTGGACTGGACTTTGGACAAGCCTCTAGGACAGTGATGGCGAACCTTTTAGAGACCGAGTGCCCAAACTGCAATTCAAAACCCACTAATTTGTTTGCAAAGTGCCAATACAGTAATTTAACCTGTATACAGGTGGCTATGAAGGGGTGATGTCGGGTGCCCACAGAAAGGACTCCGAGTGCCACCTTTGGCACCCGTGCCATAGATTCGCCATCACTGCTCTAGGACATGCAAGGAGGTGGGGAGGACACTGCAGCAATGGAGCCAGGGGCGGGTAGGCTGGGCAGGTGGCTGGGGGGGATGGACGGAGGCAAGGGAGCACAGGCAAACTGTAAAACTGCAAGCTGACATCTCCATCCAGTATGGGGAGAGGCCAGGTGGTGGGAATGCATGACAGGCTGAGCCAGTGGGGAGAAGAGGCTGCGGCCACATTTGGCCCCTGGGCCTGACTTTGGACATGGCTGTCCTAAGTGGTTTGGGGAAATAGTTGATTTAAAAAAAACATAATGGGATTGCTTTGAATGTAGTGTATGATTTTTTCCCCTTGTGGTTAGTAGGTATGCAGCAGTATTTTCTATATGCTGTTAATATTAAACTGCTCCCTAGCCAAACAATATATCATTTTTAATTGTCAGTTCAAGCAGCTCTCCTGTTTTATGGAATGCAGAGGAGAAGCTGGTTTTTTTTTTTTGTTTTTTTTTTTTGGTTCTGTTAAACCCGAGCATAACATGCCTGCACATGGGAGAGGTTGAGGGCAATCTATTGTCTTTTGCATTGGCTTGCAGTGCCCAAAAGAATTCTTAACATGTATGAGCCAGCATGGTACAGTAGAGTAGGCTGTTATCACCTGGAAATGCATATATGGGGTTGCTAGTTTAGAGGACCTCACATTCAAATCTGCTTTGATGCTGATCTTCAGCTCGTTTTGCATAATCCTGTGTGCCTTCCACTCATGCAGAGACACACCAACACCTACATTTTGCTCCTCAGAGGATTGGTCCTTGGAAGGAAGATCTGTGATATGACGCTGGTTCTATTTATATGGTTGGTGTTGCAGGTTCCTTATTTCATAAAGGATAGGAGTTCTGGAGGCTATGAACTTGTTACAAGTGTATTTCCAAACTGCTCAATGTCCAAATATCCCCTTGGTCCAGCCATGTGGTTTCTTCAAGCAGAAACGAATAAAAAAGGATTGGAACTTGTCAGGAAACTTCAACTGGTCCAAAATATGACAGCCAAATCACAAGGACCACATATCCCTCGTTAACAGCAGCTCTCCTGCCTGCTGATCCACTTCCAGGCCCAATTCAAAGTGCTCGTTCTCACCCCTCAAGCCCTGAATTGCTTGAATCCAAGCTACCTGCATGACTGCATCTCCCTTAATGAACCTGCCCAGGTGTATTTGGCAGGGACACGGGAGAGGGCCTTCCCTGCTGCTGCTGCTCCCAGGCTCTGGAACTCCCTCCCACAGGAAGCCAAACTGGGCCCCTCTTTGCTGTCCTTTCAAGACTGTTCTCTTTGAGGCAAGTTTTCCTCAGTGATTGGCTGTCCGAGTGTGCGGTTCTTAAATGGACTGTTGTACTTGACCGCTTTCCATGTGACATTGCTTTTGGTTACCATTTGTTAATGTGGTGTTTGTTTTATCCTTTTTAATATTGTATAAAGCAAAGTGTTCTGCTTATGTACCGCCCCATACCACTTCAAGTAGTCTGTGGGTGGTTTACAGTTTCTTATACATTTGTATAAATATTGTATACTTACTGTTGATAGTTTTACATGTTCCAAGCCGGTGGTTCCCAACCTGGGGGTTGGGACCCCTTTGGGGGGGGTCGAATGACCATTTCACAGGGGTCGCCAGGAGCCAGTGAAGAAAAAGGCAAAAATGGCTTGGGTCTGGAGGAGGAGGGGGAGGAAGGGAGGAGAGTGAGTTACAGCTTGATAGGTTGGAGGGGATGTCAGTCAAAGGCACTGGAGGCTGCGATTGGCTGAGGGTGCCTGTAGAGGGGAGTTCTGTCTAGGGCACCTGCGGCAGTGGCCTGCCAAAGGGGGCTTGTGGCCTCTTCCAAGCAGAGGCAAGGGGTCACCACAACATGAGGAACTGGATTAAAGGGTCACGGCACTAGGAAGGTTGGGAACCACTGTTTTAAGCCTTCTGGGGTCCCTTTTTTAAGGAGAAAGGCAAGATACAAATATTTTAAATAAACTAAACAAAACAACCGCACATGAATAACTCAGATTCTAGATTTTTCCAGTTTTATCACATTATATCTTGACCTAGTAGACAATTCTGTTTTTAATGGATGCAATTAATGATGAATATAAAGAGAATTCTGATCTGTTTTTTCTGGGTATTCCACAAAAAAAATAATTCCTGACCCATTTGGGTTTCATGGTTTTCTGTCTGATTAATTCTTCCTAGAGAGGAATGTTAAAAGAAGCCATTGGAGGTAAAAATTCATTGTTAAAATGCATAGACAGGATGTAGCACTGTCCGACTATGATAGTTTCCCTCTTGATTTAATCCATGCCACTCTGTTTTTCCCCTTTATTTTTAACTGTAGGAAGCCAAACCTTCAACAGAGGACTTGGGAGACAAGAAAGAGGGAGAGTACATTAAACTCAAAGTCATTGGGCAGGTGAGCTTTTTCCATATCCTATTTAAGAGGGGACATTCACCAATGTACAGATTATGTCTGTTAGGGGCAGGCTCAGGTACAAGAGCACATAAAAATGAAGTCAGTCTTTTGTAAAAACATCTTCTAGGTGTTCCTGGCTGCTAACTAGAGTCAAGTAAGTGATGGGCAGAGAAAAGTGTTTCAGTCCGGCGTTCCATCTTGGATCTGACATGCAGTATCTTAAATGTTTGTTATAATATATATATATATATTCAGTTCAAATTTATCTTATAGTCAGTCAACCAGTTGCTATCATCCAGACATAATACCTGATTTAGTTAGTAAGGCCTGTGTGCTTTTAGCTTAAGTGTATTAGAAATATCATAGCGCTGGGATTTATTGTGCCAGAATTACTCTTTAACATACCACTTGGCTGGCTATCTGTGCATATTTAAAGCTGACACTGGATGACTTCCCAAGACTAATGAAAATGTATTGACGCATCATTATCTGTATATGCTAATTCTTTATAAAGGACAGGTTGACTAGTTGCGTTTCGAAGAGTCTTGCTATGTAAAAACGGAGGCAGCCGGCAAGTAATGAGGCCCATGAAAGCACGGGAGGACAGGAAAAATGTGCCTTTATATATGATTTGGTTTCATTGCAGTTGTTTAATAGAACAAGAGGGTTGTTCCAAAGACTTCCCAGAAAAGGGTGTTTTCAGTGGTAGCTCCTCGCCTCTGGAACCAGCTTCCCCCTGAGATTTGTTTGGCATCTTCAGTCTTTAAGCAACATCTAAAGATGTAGCTATTTAAAAAGGCTTTCCCAGGGTATTAATATATGCTATGAAGGATTCACTGTTTAATGCACTTTATTTATTTATTTATTTTTGCTTGTTTTTATACCATCTTGCTCCTGCTTGATGCTCAGATAGATAATGTTTTATTTCCTATTATGCTTTTATTATTGGATTGTTTATTTAATGTGTGTCTTGATTGATATTTGTGCAACTTTGTAAACCACCCAGAGTAGATATGCAGCTAGATGGAGCAGTATATGATTTAATAAAATAAATAAATAAATAAATAAATAAATGTAATCTCTTCAAAATTGCCTTCTATTTTGATGGCGAATTGACTTTTTAAAAATTTTAAAAATTTGGTCTTTTCCTTTGATGTGAAATATACATTTTAAATCCACCAACCTTGTATTTAATCTTTGAGTTTATTGAATACACCCAAACGCTGTAATTGTTGTGCAGTGGATTGGACCTGCAAATGGAAGGACTGTGATTAAGAAAAGGCTCTCGTTGATGGAGGCAGCAAGACTGATTTGTATTTGTTTCCCCATATCTTCTACAAACTGCAATCCGTACCACCTCCTACGCGGGTGCCGCCTGTTTAACTGGATGGAACTTATGGAGGAGTTGACTCACCATATCCGTGGGGATTTGGTGAATCAGCTCCTCCGGAACTGCTTTTCAGGGGCTGCCGAGGTTGGGGGGGAGGGGGAGCTGCAGGGGATAACAAGAACCAGCAGTAATTGTTCTTGTGAAAGGGTCACTTGAGCAGAATTCTGGTTTCAGAGACAGGGCAGACTGGGAAGGCTCTCTTTCCCTTAGTTCAGGCATGACCAAACTTCGCCCCTCCTGATGTTTTGGACCACAACTCCCAGAATTCCAAGCCTGTATTGCCAATGACAAAGGACTGTGGGAGTTGTGGTCCAAAACATCTGGAGGGCCAAAGTTTGGACATGCCTGCCTTAGTTGCGTAGCCCACAATTGCTGGAATGCAATGGCTGAGAATTGCAAGAGGCCTTGGAAGTGGATTTCTTATAATGAGCCAACAGCCACCCCAGATATTTTAGAATGAGCTGACAGCCAGCCCAGGTCAGCTGATAGCTGCTCCAGACGTCCTTACAGAAAGCAAGGAATGGTGGATCATGAATGCTTCTCCTTTGCCTCCCATTCTGACCTCCTAGCTTCAGCTTCGATCATGCAAAGTAGGCACAGGAAAATTCAGGGAAAGATGAACCTTTGAATTCAACTCTTGTGCTTGATGGGTTGTGGAAGTACCCTGCAATCTGTGTGTTAAGTAAGGAATTCCCACAGTTTCTTCTCCAGCTTCTGCTGCCACAAAACAAACAAAAATTAACCTTGTAAATGAGGGGAGATGCTGTATCGATTCAGATGTAAACCCACTGCACGCAGTGCGATTTATTGTCTACAAAACGTGTTTTCAGCATAATAGTGTGTGCACTTAAAGTCACTGGCCAAAATCCTGTTACTTAGCTTAGTAAATCACACTAGAGTTGACAATTTGAATCAATGGGGATTTGGTGAGTTAGCTCTTCCACAAGTTCCATCAAGTCAAATAGGCTGCTGTCACTGCAGTTTGCTATGCTGAAGTAAGTTGTAATTAAAGTTGCATTAACTCGAAAGATGGGATAGACTGGATGTTGTCTGCTTTTTGATGACCCTTGAGAGGTCACATCTCTGGATGTGCTCTCTCAGTACTTGCAGGTAGCTCTTGAAAAGCATAGGGGGCACCAGAGAGGCTTGAGAAATTCTGCCCAACAGCTGAGAATGGGAGAGGGCAGTAACCTTCAGTCACCCCCCCCCCCGGCAATCTGCCATCCACTTATGACCAGAATCCCCACTCATGGACTTTGCCATTGCATCCAGGTATAGAGAATCTACTGAGAACAATAGCAAAATCCAAATAAAACATTAAAGGCAGTTTCCCTTCCAAATGCAGGGCTGAAATTGGACTGAAATGGATTCTAAAAGTCTGTTTCATCCAATGTACTCAATATATTAAAACATAATACTCTAAAGGCTTTGATACAGTTTGGGATTTGGAGGTCATCTTTATATGTTGCATCCCTTGGTGGACATCCTGTTGTATTTACCGTAGGCAAAATTGGTGAATTCAGGACATTTTTCAATTAAGGACTAAATTCAAAATGTAAAATAAAATAGTATCCTTTTGAAACAGAAGTAAATCGGACGGAACATCAACGTCATATTAGACTGAAGTCACTGAAGGAACAAGTGGTTTGTCACAGGGCAGACTTGTTTGTAGAGTCCTTCTATTTTAAAGAAACAAACTTCTGTTTAAAAAATTGTGCTGGGAGCTAATATGTCTTGTGTTCTGTTTATAGGACAGCAGTGAAATCCACTTCAAGGTGAAAATGACAACGCATCTAAAAAAACTTAAAGAATCATACTGTCAGAGGCAGGTATGTGAAATTAGCAGGGCCTCCTCCTTTCTCCTTAAAATGTACTTGAATTATTTCTGTTCCACTGAAGTAAAAGAGATTGAAGTACTGTATAATAGGAACAACTTTAACGCACTTTAACTTTAAAACTAAGGAACACTTTAACACACACACTAGAAGAGTGTGTGTGGCTGATGGGATCATGAGTGCTGCCACGTGCATTGCCTTGAGCAAGCTGCATGATCTCAGAGCAGCAGCAGAAGAAAAGGGATGGCCAACCGCTTCAGACCACTCGAGACCAGAAAAGCCTGAGAGGGTCCCGAAGTAGTTCAACTCCTCTTAAGTCAAAGGATTCAGTTGGCTTCTAAGCAGTAATTAAACATTTACTACTACTTATGTGTTAAAATAGCCTTTAAGACAGGCCTGCCCAAAGTCCGCCCTGGGGGGGGCAAATCCGGCCCACCAGGCCATTTTGAGTGGCCCGTGGGTGGCTGGCCTGCCCTTCCCTCTCCCTCCTTCGCCCCATTTTTTAAAAAAAATCTTCCACCAACACTGACACCGCCAGGAAGGTTGAGGGGCTGGGCCGGCCGGCCGGCCGGTGAACAGAAGCTTGTGGGGTGGGCGGGCCACCACCACCAGCACCGCTGGGAAGCTTGTGGGGCTGGGCGCGCACACGGTGGTGGTGTGAGGGTGGGCCGCCACCACTGGCATCACCGGGAACCTTGTGAAGCTAGGTGCGCACGCGCAGGGCGGCACACGGGCAGGCCGCCACCACCGGCGTAGCCGGGAACATTGTGAGGCTGGGCGCATGCACAGTCAATGGGTGGGGCTTGCAGTGGGGTGGCAGGGTCAGGGAGCAACCGGCCCCTGACACATTCTCAGCCACCAAATCTGGCCCTCCTTACAAAAAGTTTGGGCACCCCTGCTTTAAGAGTTGATTTTTCTCTCTCTTTCTCTCTCTCTCCTCCCCCTCCCCATCTTTTTTTTTTAAGGGAGTTCCAATGAATTCACTCAGGTTTCTCTTTGAGGGTCAGAGAATTACTGATAATCATACTCCAAAAGAGGTAAGCATCTCATTGCTCATCAGTAGGTTTCTCCTGTTACTTCTCTTGATTACTTCAGTTTCAGATTCAGGCAGCTTGGGTTTGTATCAAGAGAACCATGCTTGAGCGCACTTGGTCATCTGCTCAGTTACCAGTCCCAGCTCTAATAGACACTGCTCCTAGATGGCAACTCAACCCATGGAAAACCCATTGCTTAAATGGTCTACTCTATTGTAAGCAGGGGGACTAGAAATTGAATTGAGGGTTATGCAGTAGGATACCTGTATCCATGGGATTGATATCAGCGGTTTCTTTCCCCCATGATTTGCTACACCCCCATAGACCAAAGTGCCACCTTGTGGCCTTTTGTCTCGCCTCCTTGTATGAAACACATCATTCAAAGGTAAAATCAGTAAATTATCTGCATATTTTTTAAAAAGTAATAACATTCTAATTAAAATGTTAGGTAAAAGCGTTGCTTGAGACAGATTTAGCAGTACAGTAATAGATCGGTTGATGAGTGCCCCGGTCTACAAGTGTTTTGGAAGATGAGCAAAAATTTCGGAACTTTTTGTTCTCAGTTAACAAGCACATCTTGCAAAACAAGCACCGGAGCACCACCCCCTCCTCCGCTAGCAGCCACTTCTGGCCACTGTGGCCACCAGCTGGCCCTTTGCCCAATGGTAGGCTCCTCACGGTAGCAGCTGCCGGCCAGCCCTTCGCACTCCCTCCCACAGGAGGCCAGACTGGCCCCATCTTTGCTGTCCTTTCACAAGCAGACAATGACTTTTGTCCTCAGGCCGGCTTTTCTTTTGTGTCTGGCTGTGTAGCAGACAAATAGTGGGCTTATATATTGTTGCTTCTCAATCTGTTTTTCATCATGCTGTTACCTAATCAAATTTAATGTTATTAATTCTTCTATTATATTTTAATAAGTTACTGTTAGTTTTTAATCTTGTGTCTTTAACGATGCAAGCTCCCATGGATCTTTTTTTTTTTTAGAAGAAAGGTAGGGCAAATGTTTTTAAATAAATATGATTAATTAATCAGTGATCAAGAGTTATTGAAAACTTCAGGATATTACCCGTGAGCAGCTGGCCTGTAAGTGTTCCCGCATGCTTTGTGCTTGGCTCCTTCAGCCTGCAAGAGGCACTATCTGAGCCCAGATTCCTAGCTTTTCACTCTTCGAACAACCTAGCATTCTGAAGCTGAGATCAAGTCTGCCTTCAAACTCCAGTGTAGTTGGAGGACCACAGCTCTAGGGTCCTGTATTGAACTAATGCTAAGCAATCCAGTACCAGTGGTTTCTGGGTCTTCAGCGGCTCCCAGTGTCCCGTTGGAACAACTGAGGCAGCTGCGTTTTTACAGCTCGGAAGCCCAAATTCTGCTGTTTGGGCTTTTCTTCTGAAATAGGAGCTGAAAGTTTAGTGCTGTAAGTTGCACTAGAACAGATCCACCGAAATCAGTGTTTGTTTGATTTATTTATTCCTGCATAAATTCCCTCGATTCAAATGGGCCTTCCCAATTTTGACCTAATTAATCTGGTAAATTGCAGCTAGAGTAGGTCCATTTGCATCAATGGAACTTGATGTCGCTTGTAAAATCCTGACTGATAGAGTGGGCCTACTCTAGTGCTAAGCAAGGGGATTTCAGATATTGGCTTAAATGAGCCCATCCTGACGTCTCAGATTCTTACTGTGTGATAGCTGTTGGCTTGCATACATTTTAATACCTGTAAAATTCTGTTTCCTATTTTACAGCTTGGGATGGAAGAGGAGGATGTGATTGAAGTTTATCAGGAACAGACCGGAGGCCATTCAACAATTTAGAGTGTTTTGCTTTCCCAACCTTTCCCTTTTATGCTTTATTTTTATTAATGATAGTTCTTTTTGTAATGTGGTATATAACACTGAATTGAAATCAGCACCCCACTCCCATATCTGGGGTATTATTTCCAAATTGTCTGTTTTGAATTCTCGTGCTCATTCTCTCCTATCGTTTGTTTTCATTGTGCCGACTTGTGATTCCCGCCACAGTTGTACTGCCCGATTATTCCTGTGCCCTCCTTAGAATTACGCCCATCCCCACACATGCATTTGTGTGCTGACGAGGCTCATGTGTTTAAGCATGTTAACAGATCTGCCAGATGGGCAAAAAAAAGTTCCTAATAATTTCCATATTGGCTCCAGAGTTTTGATGTGTGACGTCTTGTGGATTTTAAAATACAAAGGCGATGAAGCTTCTCTGAAACCTTAAGCAACTGAAGCATTGTGCCTGCAAATTAAGAACTGCTTTCTTTAGCTTCTGCTGGTGTCTTTTGGCAGAAAAAAAAGTTATCCAAATGATGATGGGGAAAATTTGGGATTCTTTCTCTGATAATACGATTTTTGAAATAGTCACCTTGAGGGTAACATGGAAAATCCTGCTGATTTTTTTACATCAGAAGAGCACTGATTTTTAAAGTATCTGATAAGGCTTTCGCGCGCCAAGCGTAGCTAATGGCTTTTCCATTGTTGTACCTTTTGACCTGGAAAGTGTTCTTGGAATGCACAAAGACTGTACTGGGTTCCTTTAAATAAACGAGGAAACAAATTTATCCACCTCTGCATTTTCTTTTGAGGTATCTGACATTGGGAGACTGGCAGAAGTCGAGAAGAATTTTAAAGGAACATTGCATTACACATTCACCAGATTCTTGGAAATATGATAATGTAAAACATGGATTTGCTCAGTGTTTTATTCGTTTTGTGAATTAGCACCCTCTGTGTTGCCTGTTCTCAGATATTTAATCGCAGGGAGTTACCTTCAAGCAACGAACATCTACATGGAGTGTCCAGAATTCGGAAAAATCACATTAGTATAAAGCTGAAATTTGATCAGGTTGTAAGAATTTGAGCAGAAGAGTCCCCCCAAGAAGACTGTCTAGCTGTTTATTGCCTCACACTTGGGAACATTTTCTCCAGGTAAAGAATCATGTGAGGGTATACCAGTGTCTGCTTCAGAGAAACTTACTCTAGAAAAGGCTCTGTGACTTAGTTGGGGATTAAAATAATCATGATTCAACCTGACCTCTGTGCTTGAAATGCAATGTAACTTATTCTATATTAGGATACGAGTGTCCAGCGTTAGCTTAGAAATCCTAGGCAGTTTTGACCATCCTTAAATGCTGGATTCCTTAAAGCGAGAGGGAAGGAGGTGTATGAGTGGTGTGTACTGAAAGGGGCAGAGGCATTTGAACAAGACCAGACTGAAGGTTGAGAGCAGTGATCCCCCATTTGGGGTAACCTGGGTATTCTTGGACTGTGCTTCCCAAAATCCGCTTTACCACCAGCTGTGCTGGCTGGGGTTTATGGGCGTTGCAGTCCAAGAACACCTGGGTTATCCCAAGTTGGAACCAACTACTTCATCCTTCAGTGTGACTTCAGTGGCCTCCGAGCTGGAGACCTTGCACCAGCCTCTGTGTAGGTGCAGGCATAAGCCTAAGTCAATTTCAGGAGAGCTTACACCGGTGTTACACATTCTTTGAGTACAGGCACTTCTGAAAACATCTGCTGAGCGAACAATGTCCTATAAGAGAAAAAAAACTGATTTTTTAAAACTATATTCAGTGGTTTTGTGGAGTTTGTTCTGTGAAGTAGTATCCTGAAACAATGGCTCTTTCCCTTGTGAAAGAAAATGTTTCTTAATCAGTTGTTGAAACACTTTTAATCTCCGTAACTCTTTTAGTAAATTGCAGAACTGTCATAAATAATATGCCTGTCCTACTCGAAGAGGTCCTTAGCTCAGGTTGACAGTATGTGATGAGGCCAGGATTAGAAACACATTGCTCTACCTCTGCCTTTTTTTCCTTGAAAGGGGAGCGGGAAAAGAAGAGAAATCAGGACTGCAATGTTAATAAGCATGTTTTAACAAACCATTTTAATTGTGAGTTTACCCTTTATTTTTAAGCTGGCACTTACTGTAAAGTGTTAAACCGATCTTCTCCATGCTTGTAGTTGCCGTGTCCCACTTTTGTACACATGTTAAACCTTTTTTTAAAAATTAAAATTTTGTTTTCAAAAATCAGCCTTACGAGGTTAAGTGTTATCCATGTTTACAATAGTTAAACGGACAGAGCGAAAAAAAAGTGAGCGGAAATGTGTTCTAGCCTGGATAGTACCTTTTTGCTGATTCTTGATGCCTTCTCTTCCATCAGAACCTCCTAGGGAGACACCAACATGAACAAATTGCCCCTGGAATTTGGATGGCACTTGGTCATGCCCGCCATTTACTGTCATTTCCACCTTTCACAACTGGATGGTTTATATAAGTTTGAGATGGGAGTAGGGGGGAAACCGGTAACAGCTTCAATTTAGGCAGTCATCCTGTGTACCGTTAGGAGAGAACTGCACGTTGTGCTGAGGGTGCAGCTGTATGAGATCTGTCTTGTTATGTGGTCTGCTCTGGGAATAGGCTTCTTGGCTCATTTCCCCAGCAGCCACACAAGGTCGGTCCCAGTGGGAACCATCCCATCCCCAGAGTGTTCCTACCTACACCTTTTTGACTTCCAATCAGGCAGTCCTAGCTTTTTTGGTGCAATTGCTGGGGTTAAACCAAAGCAGGTGGCTCGCTGCTTAAAATTTCCAATTTCCATTTCCCAATATTGTTAAGAGGCTTACACAGAGAGTTTAGCTACATAATGATATTGGGAAACAAAAACTAGCAGGAGAGGAAAGAATCAAAGATGTATTTTTTTGCCTATTAGGACAGTGCTGACGTGCTGTACTTATTGGTGGGGGGGGGGGGAAATAAGGCGTCTTTCCAGAAGCAGGAAGGGGCAAGGTGGACCCCCCCCCCATTTTCTGTTTTTCCTCCCTTTCCTGTTAACAGAAAACAGGCCATATAGGGTTGCTTGAGATGTGTATGTCATGGGGATAGAAGGATCACATCAAATGGAGTATTATATACAGCTGCAAGTTCTGCATTAGTGTGTCGTACAATGTGATCTTCCTCTAAGTGAAGTGTACTGACAAATATAATGTGCCTAAAATAGTAACACACACAACATTCTGATCTTCCATGTCTTTATTGAACACACTTATTCAACATTCCAAATGCTAGTGAACTCGAATTGAGCTCAGAAAAGCCAGTTGGAGCCAGGTGTTTGCATACCTGCAATCTTGTTAAGAAAATGAGTTTGGAGGCATAGACTAGAGCTACAATATGTTGACTGATAAAAACCACTCAAACCTTTTGAGCTTACTCCACACATTCACGTGAGCCATGCCTTGCCAAAAAGAGCTTTCAGAGGATCTACAATCAAGAATTGTGGATTTACATAAAGCTGGAAAGGGTTACAAAGTGATTCCAAAGACTTTAGAACTTCACGAGTCTATAGTTAGGGAAACAGTCTACAAATGGAGGCACTTTGGGGCTGTGGCTACCCTACCAAGTAGTGCGCCCCCAGTTAAAATGACCCCAAGAGCACAACGAAGACTCATCAATGAGGTAAAGAAACAAATGACGCAAAAGATCTGAAGGCATCATTGGATCTGGCCAACAGCTGGGTTCATGAGTCTACAGAACATAAAACATTGAACAAGCAAGGTGTCTATGGCAACACACGAAGGAAGCCACGGCTCACTTGGAAGAAGATTGCTCCACGGTTGAAAGAGCACACTGATGCTCCCCAGCGATATCGGCAAAATGTTTTGTGGAACGATGAAACACAAAGACTGAACTATTTGGAAAGAACACGCAGCACCACATCTGGCGTAAAAAGGGCCCTGCGTATCATCGTGAAAACATCATCCCAGCCGTAAAGTAGGTTGGAGGAAGCAGCGTGATGTGGGCCTGGACAGCTTGCAGTCATTATGGGGAAGGTGGGTTTCCTAGCGTATCAAAAAATTCTTCAGGACAATGTGAGGTCTTTACGCCAGCTGAAACTATAGATTTGGGGTGATACAACAGGACAAAGGCCCAAAACACCGGACCGGACCAAAAAAATCCACCACGGAATGGCTTGAGAAAAACAAAATCCACCTTTTGGAGTGGCCAAGTCAGAACAGAGATGCTGTGGAGTGACTCGAAGAGAGCTGTACATGTGTGGTGTCCAAAGAACAGGACATAGTGAAAGCAGTTCTACCAGGATGAATGGGCTACAATTCTTCCTGTACAGTATGCAGGCCTGGTCCCAGAGCTACAGGAAGCAGCTGGTTGAAGTTGTTGCTGCCAAGGGGAGGGGGGGGGTCAACCAGATATTAATTCCAAGGCTTCGCTTACTTTTCCCAGTAGCATTCTGAATGTCGCATTAGTGTGTTCAATTAAGACATGAAAGATCAGAAACGTTTTTGTGTTATTATTTTAGGCACGTTATATACTAAATAAAAAAGCAACAATCAAG
>JAHTLZ010003542.1:9319938-9344518 GCA_023846285.1 Phrynocephalus versicolor | reverse complement strand
CTCTGTGATAAAAGAGGATGAACCAGTGATCTTGAAGGAGGGGTGGGCAAGACTCCTTGAAAGAGAAGCCAGCAATGCAAGTAAGGGATGCTTTAGCCTCGCCTGTGTGGGAGGGAAGGCATGCAGTGTCGGGACAAGACTCTCCTTGTTTCCTCTATAGGGGATCCCTCCGGCACGCAAGACTCCCAGCTGCACACTTCTGACTCAGCAACTGTGCAGAGATGTGTGTGTGTGTGTGTGTGTGTGTGTGTGTGTGTGTGCTGGGTTTTGTTTGTTTAAGTAGCCAGGAAGCAGCACTTTTCACTGGACAATACGCTGCACATCCCATAGGTTCTTCTTTGGTATATTCTTGTCAGAAAATGCTTACCTCTGGAAGTCCACTGCTCTGACCTGCCTCGGTCTGGGAGCCATCTGCTTCGAAGTCCTGAAGGTGGAAAACAACGGGCGTCTCTTTGGCAGGTCTGTTGTGAGACCCAGGAGAGTGGCCCTCCTCTTCCGCAACAGGCCGGCCCTCTTCAAGGAGCAAGGGACCTGCCTCCGTTGTGGGGCGGGAAGGAGGGTGGCTACGGACTGAGGGGCTTCCCAAACTATCGTTGTCTTTTCCAACTTCTTCTCCTCCTTCTTCTTCTCCTTCTCCTTCTCCTATGTATTCTCCGCTTCCTCTCTCTTCTTCTACAACAGGATCAAACTGTTCCATGTCAGCGTCTCCCTGTCTTTTCCCTTCCTCTTCGTTTGGCTCATCCCCGGATTCGGATCCTTCGACACCTTCTAGCTTCTCTTTTTTGAAATGCACATCGGTCTTCTTGGCAGCTCTTTTCTGCCTTGGTTTCCCTGTTTCTAAATAGGAACACACATGCCAATAGCTGTAACCACCATGGCCAAGGCTGCCCTTTTAAGAACTGGGCCAGCCGTTTGAGTTTCTCATCGCCTCCAGCAATCTCAACGGGCTTTAAACTGGGGCTCCTTGATAGCTCAGGAAAAACACCACCACCAAGTTTCTTCTGAAGCAGAAAGAAGCTCTGGAGGATCCAGGGGGTCATTTGACCTCCCCTGTTACACAGTCTTGTAAGGTTATGCCATTCTGTTTAGAAATCTCAAGGGGATTTCCCCTGGAGGGGTGCAATTACACAGCAGGGCAACTATGGTTTGATCCACTGTGCACTGGCATAACTAGGGAGGGGTGGAAGAGTGATTTTGCCCCAGGGCGTGCAGTAATCTGGGGGTGCATGGAGGGGGAGCAGGAGGAGGAAGCCATGCGCCATCCTGCCAGCAGTCCTCCTTTCGCCCCGTTAAGACTTGGCGATCCTTAGTCGGGGGAAAGGAGGAGAGGGAAGCAGGCAATGTTTTTCCAAGCAGCATCTCCATCAATTGCTCCCCCTCCCCCTTCCCACCACCCCCACTAAGGCTTGGCCATCGTTACCCGGGGAAAAGAAGAGAGGGAAGCATGGGACGGAGGTGCTGCTTTGGAAAAAAAATCCAATCGTCTGCTTCCCTCTCGTTCTTTCTCCAGGCTAACGATTGCCAAGGCTTAGCTGGGGAAAAGGAGGAGAGGGAAGCGTGCTACGGAGGTGATGCTTGAAAAAAAGACATCACCTGCTTGGCACTATTTGTGCACTGTGCGGTTTGCACAGGGGACCCTTGTCTGGGAGGCCCCCGAAGAGGGTGCGAGAAAGAGGGACCCTTCTCCCCCTCCCCTGCTGTTCCCTCAGGATTGGGCACCCCTTGCTCGGTGGGTGAGACACAGTTGAGTGGGAAAGGAGGGGGTGCAAAACTGACTTTGTCCCCGGCGCACCAAACCCTAGCTGCGCCTTTGCCACTGTGATTCACAAGGCTCTAAAACCGCTGCCCGGATCAATTTGCAAGAATCAGCAGAGGCAGAGGGCTCCCTTTCCCACAGGGCTCCAACAGCAGAAGCTGCCTTAACCCAAGGGCTGGCGAACGCAGGTTGGCCATTTCCACCTCTCTCTTTTTCTCCGTACCAGCACTGAGTTGAAGCCCCTCTTCATTCAAAAAAGTTTGGAGGCAACTGGGAAACTCAGTCGAGGGGAAGTGACACCCACGCAAGCACACCCTTGCAATGGCAAATGACTGGGATTCATGTAAATGACACCCCTTCTGGCTCAACACCAAAACCCCTGACAAAATACAATTCCCCCCCCCAGTCAAAAAGAGACCATTCCACACAACATGCCTCCCCGCATTGGCCTTGATGCCATGTAGTCAGTGAGTTTTAATTTTAACACCTCAGTGCCCCATCTGATGTAAACTGCTGGATAAAATGGGCAGCATAATCTCCCCTCCAGATTTTCCAAGTGTTAAGGATCTCAGGAATCCCTGAAGACATACCTGGGACAATCACCTGGCTTTTGCGTTCCTCTTTCTTGGTTCTCTTTTTCCTTGCTTTTGACACCGATTCAGCTGCCGTCAATTCACGCTTCGTCCGTTTTGTCGCTCTTGTATTCTCTATAATAAGAGGGGCCTGGAAGTCAGGAAGGAAAAGAAGAAGGAAGGGAACTGCTCGTTAGCAGGTCATTTGTCAGTGAGGGGTGTGGCAGGGATTAAAAACAAATGTTGTGCTTTGAGTGTTGCCCTGAAAGTGGCTTGTAGAAGGGAGCTGACACTTCTATATCTCGGAGGAAGACCCTTTTGATGGACACACACAAAGACCCGCCCTGTGTGTAAAAATTCCAGCATCTCCAGAACTGATGATCCCAGAAAATTAACGACCCTCCAGGACGAGGAGGGAAAACACGTGTGTGCAGCTGGAGAGGGTGGCGGCAGCAGCAAAAACCTCTGATCCCTCTTCTATTCTTAGAAGGATCTTCTCGGAAATGGATTCAACGGAAGCTTCTATGGGTGGAACAGAGTTGGGTCTAACCCAAAATGTGTTGATGAAATGACTAAAATTGAAACTGGTGGCCAGAGTTCTATTGGTAATGTTCTTATGTGTAAAGTATGTGGCATAACTCACTCTGGTGAATTGCCACTAATTATTAAAGTGCCAGCCCCTTTATTTATTTATTTATTTATTTAGACTATTTTTACCCCACCTTTCTCCTTGGAAAAGGACCCAAGGTGGCTTACAATAATGAGGGACATTATTAAGACAAATTCAAGTTAAGAACAGGAAATTTGAAAAGCATTAAAAAAGGAAACATTAGAGCTACAAAGATACACAAGAAGAAAAGAAAAATCCAGAGACAGCAATGCATCCTGGGTACACTTGTTTCAAAAATGCATTACTAGGTGTATACCTGTTGCATAGTCTGGTTAGTTAGTGGCAATTCACTGCAGTAATTTGCGCAATTCAACTTACACATACATAAGTCAGCAATCGGATCCTGGCCAGTATGTACTGCTGTATCACAGTCTAAGAGGTTCAACATTGTCAGGGGAATGTATGAAAAGTTAGGTATGTATTTGGAATGTCTGGTGGAGAGTGTATTTGCCTATGCCTATATGGCTGCTTGACAGAATGGAAGGGGAGGTGCTTATGGGATGAGATGATGGGAGTGAGCTTGAGATTTGAATGAAAGGGATCATGTCACGCAAAAGACAGTGGTAAAGGCATGGCTATTGGTTTTGAGAATGAATAGGACACGAAGGAGAGGAGAGAGAAATAAGGGTAGATTGTGTTTATCAACCATGAATTGTATTTAATAACCACCAAACTCTTACTGCTACAGTCAGAGCTTGAAAACAAAAAGCAAAACAGTGACCTGCAGATTATTATCTTTTGGCAATGAGGAAAATAACAGAGTTACAATGTCACTTTTAGTTATGATAAACAACACCTAAATGAGTTGGGTGTAACGAACACCATCTAGTTACTTTTGAACTGTTAGTTTAAAAGACATTTTAAGAGGTTTCATACCAAGCTTGTACTGATCAATTTGACACAGGAAAGATTCTTTAGTTTTTGGTTCTTATATATATAGATCCCCTTCTCTGGATGCATACCTTAAGATAGTGAGGAGGTTTGTAACACGATGAAGGGCATTTTGGACAAGAACAACAAGATTGGACAAGAACAACGAAAGTGGAAAAACAAGAGATCCAGAAATAAAATGGAAATTTAAATCAAGATTATGAATGTTGAAAATTCAATAGGTAAATATTTTATGTGAACAAATTAAAGTAAGGAGAAACACTGAGTTATACAGAAGAGAAGGAAAGATCATAGATTTCTTCAAAGACGAATCCTATAATGAGGGATCTGCAGTTTTATAAATCACCAAGAAAACTGCCATCAAAACATTTGGAATATATGACTCACCAGGGGTACCTGGGATACTCCTGGAATCATTTCAAACTACAGAGACTAAATCTATTAAAATAAAACTTTGATTAATAAATTGTGACATTCAGTATATATTCCAATCACAATGCAGCAGATACTAGAGGCTGTGCTAATTATCAGCCCATCTCATTCAACTGCTATAGAAATGAAATGTTGCTCAAGATTGTACAACAAAGATTTTTCCATATGTGGAGTGTGAAATGCTAGGTATTAGAGCTGGTTTCAGGAAAGAAGGACAAAATAGAAATGATATATACTGTAAATATATATTTGCAATGGAATATATTGAAGGGATTTATATGCAAATCAGTTCTTTAACTGTGTATAACATGAAAACCTGTACATAGTTCTAAAAGAAATGAGTGTGTCACAAGATTTAGTTGTCTTGGTATGCAAACTATATCATGGACAATAATCTGTTCTTAGGACACAATATAGAAAAAAAGAACACAGTATGGTTTCCACTTGGCAAAAGTGTCATACAAAACATATTTCATCTCCATGTCTCTTTAATCTATGTGCAGAACGCATAATACAAAAAGGCAGATTAGATACAGAAGGAGGGGAAACTAGGGAAAGAAAGTTCAATAATTTAAGATATGCAGAAGAAACCATATTAGTGGCAGAATACACCAACGACTTGAAACAACCGCTGATGAAGGTGAAAGAAGGAAGTGTAAAAGTGGGATTACAGTTGAAAAAGAGAGAAATAATAACTACTGAAGAATTAATCTTAGTGTCCACAATGAATAAAGTAACATTGTTAAAGGTTATCTACGCCTTGGTTCATTCACTACTCGAAACAGAGACTGTAGCCAAGAAACCAAGAGGAGATTGAGTCTTGGAGGGCAGTACAAAGAAAACAGAAAGATTCTGAAGTTTAAGGGTGTGTCACTGGAGACCGAGACCATGGCATTCCAAGCTGCACAGCGATGGAAGAAAACAGGAGAAAATCGGTTCGTTTGAAACCTGGTGTTGGAGAAGAACCTTTTGGATATTGTGGACCACCAGGAAAACAAACAACTGGGTTCTAGATTAGTTCAAGCCTGACTTCTCACAAGAAGCTAAAAATGACTCTACTGAGATTCTCACTATGAGAGTCGTGCTGCCTGGTTCTGTTTATGAAATGCATTGGTTTGGTAAGGATGTGATGGGAGGGGGGTGTTGAAGGAGGAGCATGGAATGTTGGGAAGAAGGGTTCTGAGTGGTCAGGAGAAGCTTAAGAGGCGGAGTGTTGGTGAGCTCTGGGAGGAGCCTATAGGAAAGAGACATGGGTGTGTATGTGAGAGAGATGAGGGTTGGGCACCAGGGGTGGAATATGACATTTTTCTCCCAACTTGTGTTTGAAGCCTGCATTTTGGAACTCCATTTAAAAAAAAAACTGGACCTGGCATGAACATCTGCCTTTTGACTTCGGGAACTATCATTCTCCCCTCCCAAACCCCATACATCTGTTGTCATAGGTTGGAAGTGACATGATGAGACATAATACCACACTTAAATAAATAGATCCTGGCCTCAGACCCATAAAACTACACTTTACATATCTACAGACCCTGGCCTAATCTTACTTCCCACGATCTCTACTAATCAACTCTCCCTCCTCTTCTTCCCCCTCCTCCTCTCCCCCCTCCCCTATCCACCCCCCCAAACTCTATATACTATAGCCAATATCTGATATAAAATATATATCCCATCCCATATTATATTGCACACCTCATTCTGCTGCTATATGTTTGAAGAAGTGGACATGTAGTCCACAAAACGTTACATTAAAATATGAAAGTTAGTCTTTAAGGTGCCACATGTTTTGTGTCTTTTTGTTTTGTTTTGTTTTTCTTGAAAAAACTAAGACGGCTGCCCTCTCTTAAATTTCCAAAGTACTGTACATTATTAGAGATGGCCAATAGGGAGAACAGAGTCTATTAGGACCATGGTATCCGTGGGGGAGTGGTTTCAAGCTCCCACCCCTCAGATGTCAAAAAACACAGAACTATCAAAGGCCAGGCTGTACATGGCATGGTCTCTAGCTCTCTCTATAAGTACACCCTGGCAATACATTAAAAATATGCATTTCTGAGGGATTTTTTTTTTAATTTAGTATTTTCAGGCTGCAAATAAAGGAAGCAGTGGATGCTGATGCCACAGATGGGCTATGGCTCCGGTTATTCTGAGCTCCCAGTTACACCACGGCATTATGCAAGGCAATGAGTCCACTGCTCAATCCAAGCTACAGTAATGGCACCGGCTGCTGAGACACAGTGACGTATCACATCCTGCTCTCTGGAAGGCGCAAGCTTGCCCCCCCCCCACCCCAAAAGCACAACTAGCTGGGCAAAAAGTTTCAACGTCCACACAAGCTTCAATGCCAGCGTTGCATGAGCGCGCACCCAATGGCAGACTCTCGACACTCACTCTGCTGAGACCGGCGGCTTTTGCTTTGTTGCTGGCATTCTCCAGCAAAGCCGCCTTATCTTCCATCCCGAAGTGCTTTTCAGGAGTCCACGCGTCCGTTGTTAGGCTCTCCTTGAATTCCCCACTGTGGTCGAGAAGCTTGATAACAATGTGATTTGCTTCGGGGACACTCTCCCTTTGAAAAATCCATGACAAAACAAGCAGAAAAAGACAACTTGTGACAAAAACATTAAGCACATTATACTTCCCCCACCCTTGGGGTGAAAAAAGAAAGAAAGAAAGAAAGAGCAAAACTAATAACAAAATGAAGCTTTTCATGTCCCCATCATCACCGCTCCGGTCAGCCTACACTCTATTAGGTTTGCATTTGTTTACCTGGAAGTAGTGAGATCCCTTGGTGATGTAATTCATGTAATTGTAATGGCCCCAGCAGGTTACTGACTTTCCCCCGGGGCGTATCTCATTACCAAGAATAGGAAGAAATATTCTGGTGTAGTATTAATGGCAGTCTCAAGACTCTTCTCCGTGGTGACTGGAATACTCCCTGCGACTTTCATCTTATGCTCTCAAAAGCCTTGCTCTAGACTTGCTCAAATCCCCAAGTGTTAAGACTCAGCATCCCTCTGTTTAGAGTCCCGTGGGTGGCATGGAGAGTGTGAGAGGCTGGTGGCACCTTTGTAATCTTGACTTTTCTTTAAAAAGAGGCAAACAAAACACTCCTTCAAGGCTCTGGAGATTGGAAGTGACTGATTTTAAATGATGACTTAGTTGTAGTTGATTCCTTTTTGCAATGCCTAAGACGTAATAGTTAGGCTGACTTTAACTGGACAAATAACGCCATGGTAAAGATTTGGGTATTCTTCAGAGTGAACCTGGGGAATGCCATTTCTCCACTATCATTTTTTTCCACCAGTGAATGGCATTGGGATAAATGAAGTGCGGGGGGCTCATCATGACAGTCTCCATAGCCAGCACCCCAGCAATAAGAAGCCAAAGAATGCACGCAGCCGGAGGAATCCATAGCAAGGAATGAATTCTTCTTGTCCTTGTTTCCACCAGGGGCAGGTCTACTGCATGGCTAATGGTTCTTAATTACCTATCTGAAACAAAACCACCCTGAAATACTTTGCCTTACAAGAGGGATAGCATCCATAAAACTATGACACCTGGGAAAATAAATTTCTTTCACAGCTATTGTGAGGATCATAACTAGGGCCAAGAAGGCCTGTTTTTTGTTTTGTTTTGTTTTGTTTTGTTTTGTTTTGTTTTGGGGGGGAAGATGTGGTGTTACAGTTCTTTGGAAATCTTGGGCTTCAATACTCTGAACCCTGGCTCACAGTGGAAAGGGGTGGATCTGAAGAGAAGAATCTGTGGGATTCTTTCCTTTCTTCACACACAAACGTTCAGTAAACACGCTTAAGAAGACACGGATGAGGCTTGTAACATTTGAGTTCTTGTTCTAATTACAGGACGGTGGCCTCGTGGGAGAACAGGAACATTACATGACTGAAGCACCAGCTCATACTTAGGCCACATGCCCTGTTGCAGGTATTAAGCAGGTGACAAAGCGGGCAGGAGAAGTGTACCCTTCGTTATCTGTTATTTAGGACCAGGGCTTCTAATACTCTGTTCTGAAAGTAACTAAAATAAAATATTTGGTGACTTCGGAGAAACACCGGATTATAATTTCACTGCGCGTATAAGTGTATACATGTGACAATGAATTCCACAGCAGTTGGGTTCTGAGTAAATACTACATGTTTGTGGCTGATTATACCAGGTTTGACTGGGAGACAATTGGGGCCCTGAAGTTGGAAACCTGCGCAGTGAAGGACGGTGCGCTCTCCAGCCCCCAAATGTCAAGAAGGCCATCGAGCCCTGTGTGCAACATCAGCTTCTGCAAAGCTTTTGTGACGGCGGTGCCTAATTGAACTTCGAATTGAGGCTGATGGGCCTTCCTTAGCCATCTGTCTGTTGGGTAATAGCCCCGCCACTCTGGCTCATGACCTCACCGACATGCTCGACTCCAGCCCTTGAACTCAAGAAACACATCTGGCTAAGGGACATGTCCCCTGCGGGTCCCTCTGATTTAGGATACAGTTGAGCAAGACCTGGGGTCTTCTTCCTGTCTTTGGAGGCCACCTTCCCTGGCAATGGATTGTCTGCTCCAGCAAGTCAGAGGACATGGGATAGAACACATAACCAGCCCCCTTGAACCACGAAAAGTTTATCTCTTCTTCACCATGCAGATTGGGAGGCATCCTCCAGCTGGTGCGATACAGTGCTTAGAGATGGATCGCGACTTGGGAAATCCATGTTCAAGCCACCACAGAGCCATAAGACCTTGGGCCAGTCCCTCTGATGTACCTCATGTGATTCTTACGAGGATGACATCCAGGGGAGAAGAGCCAGGCGCCTTGAGCTTGTTGCAGTAAAAGTGGGATATCAATGTAACAAGTAAATCACAAATGCAATAAATCTGATATTCATATGGATCCAAGACTCACAGGGAGAACAAGCTATGAAGATAGTACATTATTTGAGGGCCTTTCTTGAGACCTGCTGATAAGGAGGAAGCCGGGCTCCTCCTAGAATTTGCGACATGGGTCCAGGTAGGCAGATAGATTTTTACCAAAACGCCTCTCAGTGCATTTTTGGGAGTTGACAGTTAATCAATATGGAAACAGTTGCTACTGTACAAGGGATGGTTGGGGAAGCAATGGCCCTCCCCATGTTGTTGAACAGCAACTTTCCATAATGTCTCGCCACCGACTAGGAGGGTTGGGGGTGGAGGGTCCAAACCATGCCTGGAGGACCCCATGCCCCTTAGTTTAACAGACCAGTAGACAAAGCTATACTAGACCAGGGAAGGCAACCATCTGGCAAATATATGTACACAATGGGCTAGCAATTTAGATAGGACTTATTAAAATGCCTCATACCCATAAGATGCACACCATACATCTTCTGTAAAACAACAACAACCCTCGAGCTGTCTAAAACCAAACAATGTTTTCACTTGTCTTCTACAAATGCACTAAATCTGCATGCCTGATGAATTTACATATAGAAACGTAATGTATGTTTCATCCCGTTGGGAAAGTCAGTAGCCATTTAACTTCTATACTTACATCTCCCATTCGGAAATGGTTGGACAGGCAAGGTTTGGTTCCATATAGGCCAGCTCAGTCGATAAAGGCATGCTATCCAGTGCTTTCCCTGCATCTAAAAAGAGAATTCAGCACAGAAATACAATATATATCATGGCAGGAATGGTTGCAATGACTCTAGAGAGGAGAATAAATAGTATTCGCCCATTTAAAAAGGTCCTGTGGGAATTTTCCATTTTAGAAAGCCTTCTATTTTGAGGGTTTGTTCTTCTGTGTTTATTATTTTTAAATGTGCCCTAATCATTCCATGGCACTGACTTAGACTAAAATTTAAATTATGCCTAGCCTTTCGTTTGAAACGCCAGTAACCTCTTCCCAACACTAGAGGGTGGCCTTGTGCCAAGAATGTGAGAAACCTGAGGGTACCAAGTGCCTCCCTTCATCCATATTGTCACAGAAAAGAGTTGCAGGTGCGAAACATATATAAAATGTATTTTATTTAGGAAATCCACTCCTCACCCCCCCTTTTATCATGAATTTCGTTCAAAAATAAATGGAAGCAATTTCAAGACAGTTTGAAGCAAGATGGTAATGGAGCCAGTCCAACACAGCAGTTACAATGAGCTCCCAGTTCTGTGGTGGATTGTGTCCCACTGACGGTGTAAGCCCATACTGTACATCTCTACTCAGAACAAAGCCTCACTCCATTGAGTGGGATTTATCCCTGGCAAATGAGTATATCTAGGATTAAAGCCTGAAAGTACTAATTGGACGACCTTATTGTTCGATCAGGTAGGTGTCTACAAAAAGAAAGTCTTATTAGGCCTCTATCACATGACTACTAAATGTGGATGATAATAGAATGCACACTTTCTCTGAGAGTGGTCACGGGACATCAGATGCGCTGTTACCGCCCCTGCAGTAGCATTTTTGAACCTCTTTTTTCTATCCCCATTTGCCAAATGCGCATCAAAGCGCTGCAAAACGGGCGAAACCGGAAGAAGACGCAGCACTTGGCGTTCACATGACCTTTGCTTCACATCAAATCGCGCACCAGCAAGCGAAGTAATTTGACCAAAACCCCCGAGCGGTGGTTCAGGAAGATGCGCTTGAGATGCCCTTCAGGGGGCCGTGGTCGAGAGGGGTGTTCAGAAGATGCAGCTGGCTGTGGGGGCACGATGTTTAGATGCGTATGCAGTAAAAGAAAAAGGCACATTTAAGTGGTTGTGTGATAGAGGCCTTAAGTGAGTTCAATGTGACTTCCAAACATGGCATAAGGCTGCAGTCCCCAGCTAATTAAATTTTCAACTAACTGAAGAAAAACAAGACAAGCCTTAGAAAGACAAAAGCCTGCCAACCTCCCCACCCCACCCCCAGTAGGCAGGGGGAAGGTACAGATGGATTGTTGCAATGCACTTTCAGTGGGCACTGCAACCCCCAAAGAGCCAGAGTCCGTCTAATGCAGGGGTCCTCAACCTAAGGCCCTGGGGCCGGATGTGGCCCCCCAAGGTCCTGAATCTGGCCCCTAGGACCAATTGCAACCCCCCCACCTACCCCCTGTTTTGTGAGCAAGCCAGCCTCCGCACCTGCTTTTGGACTGTGATCCGGCCCCCAGTGGTGTCTAGGTGGTGGTGGACCGGCCCACTGTTTGAAAACTTTGAGGTCCCCTGGTCTAATGGTTCAGGGGAATGCCTAGTCCTTGTGATGAAACCATTTCCACTCTGCAAGAGGACTTCCTCAGAGATCCATGCTTCCACAGTCAGATTTGAAAACTAAGCCCATCTTTACCTCAGTGTAAGCTCTCAAGGATCGACCACCATACAATGTGCACTAAAACCAAGATACAGAGGTGAGGAAAGTCACCAATGATGATAAACAGGTGGTCATGTATCCCTTGGGGACAGCACCATTTTGGAACATGCAATAAATATACTCCCTAGTTGGCCCTGATTTGTACTACTAGCAGGTCCAGGAGTGAGGGCTGTCATACAACATGTCCTGCTTTGAATCGTAACGGGGTTCTTCCACATGTTGCTGTTTACTTTGCTCCAGCACATACATGGTTTTGGGACGTACAAAATAATGCAGGGCATGAGTAAAGTGGATAGAGGGACGTTCTTCTCCCTCTCACAAAATACCAAAACTAGGGGACATACACGCAAATCGAGGTCTGGGAGAGTGAGAACAGACAAATGAATTTTTTTTAACCCAGCGCATTGTTAGTCTGTGGAACTCCCTGCCACAGGAGATGGTGATGGCATCTGGCCTGGATGCCTTCAAAAGGGGATTGGACAGATTCCTGGAGGAAAATTCCATCACAGGTTACAAACCATGATGGAGATGGGTCATCTCCAGGCTTAAAACCAGGGTACTTCAAGGGCCAGATGCAGGGGAGTGGTATCAGGAGACAGATATCTAGTCTCGTGTGCTCCCAGAGGCATCTGGTGGGGCCACTGTGAGATACAGAAAGCTGGACTCGATGGGCCTTTGGCCTGATGCAGCATGGCTCTTCTTATGTTCTTATGATGTTCATATTTAATATGCACCACCGAAACGATGTTCCTTTTGTCCTGATTTCTTTCATGTGAATCGCGGGTAAATTCCAAAGCTTCGTACTTTTCTAGTGACGTGTGGTTCTTTTAAATCTCTGGACACTTTCGTGCCTACTTACCCCCACTGTTCTTGTGTGCACCTTGTGTACCAGGATGTTCCCACTAGGCCAGTGGGTATATCTATATCTTCTCTGACATAGGCCGCTACTTCCAAAGACTGACTGAGGCAGACTCTGCAAGTGACCGCTCCTCACACTTCAAACTCTTTTGTCTTGCTCTTTTATTTTGATTTCCTGTTGCATGGTCGGCTGTTCTGTCTCCACAAGAGTGAACCTTGCTCTGATTTATTTTCTCTGTTCTTTCTCCTACATGGGGCCGTTTTCCTAATCCCCTGATGAGTACGCTGTTGGAAGCAGAGCTTGAGAAAATGTCTTTTTTTAAAAAAAAAATTACTCCATTTTGGATCCAAAAAGTAACATTTCTAAGGTTTGGACTGACTTGGCAGATAGGAACGGGTGCCACAAAGCCACCCAGGCAGCTAATACCTGTCTATCCCGGCCGAAACAAAAATGTAGAGTGGTTCTATTTTACTTGAGCAGTGTGGCTTACACCTCTGTGGGGCTGCTTGTATAGATGTCATAACAACAGACCATGTGACCTATAGAAAGAGAGACGCAAAGAGATGCAACCTCTCTTTACAACAACCCGATGCTTTGCTTTCTTCTAGCATGTTTTCCAGTACGAAGGCAAGTACTTACTACTGTAAGTACGAAACGACTGCTAGTGACACTTTCCCTCTGTTGCCTTTTCGCACCTTTTGAGATCAGTCTGGGAATCAAATTGCATGGGAGGCCTGACTTGACAGACTGACTACTTTGGGGCAGAGTTGATCGGGAGTTTTATCCACTTGATCCAATTCGCATTTTATCCTAATTGTAATTTCCTCTCTCCCCGAACAATGCCAGGCCAATTCTCACATGGTTTTGAAAATGCAGTATAAAAGGTTTTAACTGTTAAGAGGCAGAAGGTGGGCATTAGGTAGTGCATGTCAAAGATCAGGTTGAATACTTTGTGGCCAGGCAATGTGGGCTAGAGGTCTGGGGTGCCTTCCTAGCCATTGTTTGTGCCACAAAGAATCCAGCAATCTCAACTTGAGTTCCACCTTCTTTCAGGTAAATCCTTATCCACAAAGAAGGTTTTGTAATTCTGACCTTCCTAGCAAGCTAGCAGCAGTGATCCATTGAGATGTGCCTTTTATTCTCCATCTATGGTGAACAAAAATATCTGGGACTATTGGCCTAAATCCTCTTATTTAGTATATCCCAGAGCTAGGGATAAAAAAACCCCCAAAAAATTGCCGATTTGGCCTGAGGGCCAGCCGGTCGGCACTAGGGTAAAACAAACAAACAAACAAAAAGCGCCAACCGGCCTACCTGTGGGCCAGCTGATCAGCGGGAGAGAAAAAAACCAAGACCATGGCCCCAATAGTGTAAAAAAAAACACGCAAAAAACTAAAAATAAAATATGAAATGAGTGTTTTAAAAAATTCATTTCATATAAATGAAACAAAATGGGGGAAGAAATGAAAAATGAAACGAAATGCCATTTTGGCGTTTCGTACTCATCCCTATAGAGTATTTTTACCCTGCCTTTCTCCTTGGATAAGGACCCAAGGCGGCTTACAGTAATGAGAGATAATATACAGTCCAATACAATTAAGAGATGATAATATACAGTCCAATACAATTAAGACATGTTCAAGTATTGAGAACAAGGAATTGAGGGACATCTTACAGCACAACATTACATTAAAGCTACAAGGTTATAAGTAGTTACAAGCACAAAGTCTATGTGAACCTATAGATTCGTATAAAAGGCAGATAATGGTAATCCATTATTCAGGATAAGCTTGACTGAAGAGAAAGATCTTTGCCTGTTTCCAGAAAGACAACAGAAATGAGGCAGTCCTGGCCTCTAGTGGGAGGGAGTTCCAGAGTCTGGGCACATCAGTCGAGAAGGCCCTTTCTTGTGTTCCCATGAGACGTATCTCTGAGGGTGGCAGGATGGAGAGAAAGGCTTCTCCAGATGACCTTAACACCAGAGTCAATTCATACTGTGAGATTTGATCTTTGAGGTAGCTAGGACGCAGGTCGTACTGTGCTTTGTAGGTCAAGGTCAGCACCTTGAATTGTGCCCGATAGCTGATTGGCAGCCAGTGGAGCTGTTTTAATAGGGGTGTAATGTGATCTCTGTACCCCGCCCCAGTCAGCAGTCTGGCTGTTCTATTTTGGACCCGTTGAAGTTTCCTGAGACTTTTCATTGTTAGTCTCACATGGAGTGCCTTACAGTAGTCTAGCCAGGACGTCACTAGGGCATGTGTCACTGTGCCCAAAGCTGGTTTCTCAAGTTGAGATAGCACCCCCAAGCCATGCACCTGATTTTTCAATTGGAGGGTGACCCCATCCGGTACAGGTTGCATCCCTATCCCTTGCTCTCTCTTTCGACTGACCAGGAGCACCTCCATCTTGTCTGGGTTTCGTTTCATTTTGTTCATCCTCATCCAGTTAATTACTGCAGCTAAACACTCATGTAAAGTTGAGATAGTAGCTCCCTTAGAGTCCAGAGGTGATGAGAAGTAGAGCTGGGTATCATCAGCATACTGGTGGCACCGGACCCCAAAAGACCTGATAATCTCCTCCAGTGGTTTCTGTGTTGATAAACAGAGGCCTACAGCTTTGGATGCTTTTGAGCTGTGGTGCTGGAGTAGCCTTGGGTGTCCCCTGGACTGCAAGGAGATCAAACCTATCCATCCTGAAAGAAATCAGCCCCGAATGTTCACTGGAAGGACAGATTTTGAAGCTGAGCCTCGAGTACTTTGGCCACCTCATGAGGAGAGAGGAGTCCTTGGAAAAGTCCCTGATGTTGGGAAAGATTGAAGGCAAAAGGAAAAGGGGACGGCAGAGAATGAGATGGTTGGACGGTGTCATCAATGCAACAAATATGGATTTGACCAAACTCCAGGAGGCAGTGGAGGGCAGGAAGGCCTGGCGAGCTCTGGTCCATGGGGTCACGAAGAGCCGGACACGACTGAACGACTGAACAACAACACAGCTTCCATCCATCATCCTGTACCATGGGCTACACTGGATGATGTGAACTGCATAGCAACATCTATAGGGCTATCCATCCCCCCAACTCCAATTTTTTGCTTTCCTACCTGTTTGAAACTTTGGGGCACCTCCTTTCCTAAGACGAAATGTTTGGCTTCTACGCTGTTGCTTTTCAGAGCATTTCTATGGCATCTTCCACCTTCACTACTTCCCAGCCATGTCTTTTCCCCCCATCTCTGGATGCTCAGACACGTAGATATACCCTATATGTTTTGGACTGAACTGGCAGATAGGAACAGGTGCTCTCTCAGCATCTGGTTGACAATGAAGCCACCAGACCAAAACAACAACAACAACAAAAAACCACCCTACCTAACCTCAAACAGTCTCCCTTGTATAAAAACAGCCAGTAGTGCCACTGTACCCAATCTCACTTATGTTGCCCTCAGGCTAAACTGGAAAGAATCACGGTCACCCATAGCCTTTCGGAGGGCGGGCGAGGTGGGAGGAGAACTGTATTGTGTTATATGGAATCTCTGTGTGTGTGTTTTTCAACCTCTAGCAAAGACATCCCTTGTCCGCACTTCTGTAGCACTAGAAAAGTCAATTTGCTGTGTAAAGATCTTAAGAATCCCGCCCTCCATGGATCCTTTTGGTGAGCTGTTGTAGGAAGAAGTGGTGGGGGGAGGGACACTAATACAATATAAGCTCTTTGGATATAAGTCTGGAGGGAGTTTTCAGAACTGAAAGGTGCCTAGTTGTTACGAGCTTACTCACAAGAATTTCTCTGTGTGTGGAGTTCAGAAGTACAAATCAACTGAAAGATAAAACCCATGCTGTGCACAAAGGTGTGCTTGAGAAACTTCCCTGGTGTGAGCAATAGGTAGCCGAAGTTAGGCGGTTTAGCTAACAAATGCTGGGAAAAATCACAGGTTCAGAGAATGAAGCTCCCTTGCTAATGCACTCCTGCGCTGGTTCTTTAGCGCTGCCAGCAAGATGCAACAACTCATATGGTGTGGCTATACTCAGATGCACATATGGTTGTGGCTATACTTAGAGGCTATACTAAGTATGTATTATCCAGCCTCATATAATGAACCCTATTTTGTTTAAGTTTACAGGGGCACCCAGATGGGAGGGTTGCTACGTGCTATTTATCATGCAAGCTCTGTTATCCAGCTTACTCTCAGAGTGTGTGCAGAAACTCATATGTGTTCCAAGAATGTACATCTGTATGGGATCTTCGACTTGTGGCATTCAGAAGTGATGATGAAAATCAGTCAAATCACATTCACACAGAGCTATTCAGCAGGAGAATGTAATCGGGATATGTAAGAACTGAAAGTACATGAAGAGACATAATGGAAAATCAAATTTTGTAAATAATTGGAGCGGTTCCGAGACGCATAGGAACCGCCCAAATGGTCCTCACACCGTCACAAGCACTACACTTGTTTCCCCGTCCAAAAACTCCAAACCGTTCCCGAGATATCGGGAGAAATACAAGCCGCCCCTTGCTGCCGGCTGAGAGGCCTTGCGAGCCGAGATTCGGCAGCGGAAACCTCAAATTCTCACCTCGTTTAACAGTTTACTTAGTATCAAGTCTCCTGCGGCAGTCAATTTCCGTGGAGACTCCATTAAACAGCAGGGGAGCAAAGATAAGCTCTCCTGCACGCTTTGACCAATCAGCGCCCCTGGCTATCAGTCACTGTCTAATTAATTACGGCCAGATGGGGGCACTCAGCAGGGAACCTTATTCCATTGAATTGGCTGAGTAGATCCCCCCCCCCCCAAAAAGATACATGATGTCTTCCCCGGGCAAATTCAAAACTCTAGCCGCCTGGAGTTCCAGAGAGGCGGCTAAACATTCAGGCAGCTCAGCGGTGGAAATCCACTCTCCCTACCTGACCCACAGCAACACAAACTCGGGGAGAGGCAGCCGAAGGGACCGGCTCCTCTCACCACTCTCTACCCGAGTCTGAGTTCCATACAATTCATGCCTTCTCCCGGTCGTGTATCTCTATGGAGGTAGACTACCCCCGCTTCCATTTCAATGTCTTTCTATGAAAGTAGACCGTTCCCCGTTCCCGAATTGATCAGACAGGGCTTCCCCTCTTGCGGGAACCCCTAGAAAGCTGATTTCCTCAGTTCCAGGGGTTCCAGCCAAGGAATCAGGAATGTCCCTAGCTGGAGTTTCATTTAACCCTTTCCTGCCTTTTCTTAACCCTTTCTTGCCCCTTCGCCCTTCACCCTTTTCCTGCTCTTTTTCTCTTATTCCCCAGCCTTGGAGTTTCAGCCAGACACAATTCAGGCAGAATCTCTCCTGAATTGAGGGATTATCTCCTCCCTGCTCTGGCTTGCAAGGAGAATGATTTTCAACCATCATTCTCGGGAATCAGGGACTTCCTTACCATCTAAGACCTGGTTCCACTGCCCCTATCTGACATAGCCCCAGACTCCTGACCAAAAGGCTGCCCCCCTTCTCCCCCCTCTCTCTTTCTCTCTCTCTATCTTTCTTTTTCCTTTTTCCTCTTTTCCATCCTTCCTTCTCCTCCCACCCCTTCTACCCTGGGTGTGCTTAAATGTGTTTTCCTATCCTATCCTATGGCCTCTTTGACTCTGATCTGGGGCAAGAGGGTTATGGCACAGAAGAACAGACATCATGGCGGCATCATGAGATAAGCAGGCGTCACCCAGGAAAGGGAGGGGGAAAATCAATAAGAGTTGGGGTTTCCTTGTGCTCGGAGTCGGACATCTTTGCCCGGTTCCTGGCCGGTGTCCACCTACTGTCTTTATTGGGCCAATAAATGCAGTATTTTCTCTTGGATTTCTCTCACGTTGGATGCTTCATTGGGCTTTTGGGATCCAGCAAATCTCAGCAGGGCTAGCCTGTCTGAAATAGAATTTTAACTTTGCTTAAGATTCAACATACATTCACTTCAAGAAATATTCTGGGAAAATATTAACTCAAAGGAAGCAACCTGGTAAGGCTGAGAGAGTTCTTAATGGTTAGATCAGTATGACAACGGGACCAGTTACTTCAGGAAGGGTTGAGTGCTCCGGAGCCGGAAGCGTTCATGAGAAAATTGGACAACTATCTGTTGCATCTGCCGAGAAGCTCTGCCTTGAGCAAGTGGGGGTGGAGGGTTGATGGCCTTTTAGGCCCTCTTCCAACCCCATTTATGATTCTATTTGGTCTGCCTCCATTTAAAAAAAGGAGAGCAAAGGGGGAAAATCCCCCTCCTTCTTCCACCCTGTTTCCTTTTACTTCTGTGAATATACAGTAGGACCCCGGTATCCACTGGGGATTGGTTCCAGGCCTTCCTGTGGATAATGAAAACCCTGGATAAGAGAGAATGCCTGCCCACCCACCTCCAAACTGCTGTTTCCCGACAGTAGCTTGCTTTATGACTGCTGTTTTGAGACAGTGGCTTGATTTACAGATGCTATTTGTGATAATAGCTTGCTTTACAGCTGTTGTTTGTGATAATAGCGTGCTTTGGGGCTGCTGAATCATTTAATTTTTTATCCTCTGCCAACCGTGGATAACTGAATCAGTGGATAATGAACCAGTGGATATGGGGGTGCTACTATAAATGGCACTTGATGTGTTGGCTTACAAATCCCATTCCACCTTTAGCTTACTAAGAGGTGGGTGGGGTGCAAGTTCAGGACATCTGTAAAGAAAGTGCCAAGGAAGCCTTTCCTTTTCAACATTTTTAAAATATATTTTACAATATGTTGCGTAAAAACCAAATTTGGCCACATGAGGGCCAATTCTGAACATTTTCATGTGTCTACTAGCAGCTGCTCCAGTAAGGAGTACAGGGCCAGCTCCTAACTTTTGCAGATGAGTTTATAGCAATTGCAAGGACCGCTTGCTCACCCAAAACAGTGAGGAACAGAACATGGAAAGGTGTTTTTGAATATATTCTGTGCTCTCCTCTTGCCATTCTGCTCAAATTCTATCTCCCTCCTGGTCTCCTCTGAGCTGCTTCCTGTTTTGCCCAGATGGCTAATCCTTCACGATGTCCCTCTTTAGCCAAGAGGCAGGAAAAAGGCACAAGGGATGTCCTTGGCCTTAATTTGTTTAAGAAAAGAGTTAAGATGCTCTGAGCTGATGGCTTGCTTGAACTCCAGGAGAGGTCACGGGCTTGGTGATTCCCAGGCAATAAGCACTGCCTCTGTGCAAGAATATCAGCGCCTGCAAACGGAGACTCCTCGTCTAGGAATATTAATGTCTCCGTGCATATTTTGAGAGGAACATTTCAGAGCTATATTTCTGTCATCCTACCTATCATGGAGACTCCTTTGATAATCTGCCCGGCAAGATACTGGTCTGCGATAGGAGCATCAAGAGCAACCTTCTGCCAGAGATTTCTAACATGCTACGTATACAGATCTAGGCAACCTTGGGCAGGACCACACAGAAATCTGTCCCGAATGGATATGAGATTCTCTGAGCTACACCCTGGCCCTCAAATTGCTGCCACTGTTCACACAGAAACATTTATCTCCCCCCTCCAAAAAAAGTGTATTTCAAATATCCATTTGTCAAACAGTCCCACCTTTCCCTGCCATTAAAGCCACCTATTTCTCCTCCTCCTCCTCCTCCTCCTGTTTAGCAAGTGAAATTGTACTTGGCTGAAAAGACGTGGTAAGTACTGTATGAATTTAGTGCTGTAGCACAAAAACAGGAGAAAAATGTTTGTTTGTTTTAAATGCCTCTTGCAGATTGCATTGGCTGTTGGACTCCTTACCATTTGGAACAGAAGGCAAGCAAAAGGAGTTGAGCCCTTTCTCCACGTCATGTGTCACCATCAATGATGACACGGAGAAAGGCTCAGCAACTGCCTGAAAAAAAATGATACAGGCCAAGGGTTCCCAACATTGGGTCCCCAAATGTTCTGGGACACTCCCAGATGTCCAAAGACCATTAGCTGATCTTTTCAGAATTTCTGGGAGTTGCAGTCCAAGAACGTTTGAGGACGCGAGGTTGGGAACACCTGGCAAAGGCAATCACTCAAACCAAAAGCAAGACAAAATCGTGTGACTGAAAATGTTGCAAAAAAACAAAAATTATGTAAGCCCAGGGCTGCAACTGGGTGTGTATACGTGTGTGTGTGTGTGTGTGTGTGTCCCGAGTGCTGTGCTGGTGGGTCCTAGCACCAAAATGACAAAATAGTATCTGTACTCTGTACAATATGTCTGTGAAGATTCCCAGTCATCCAGGTGAGGTTATTTGGAAGTTGAGTCATGGCAAGCGGGCTTCTTCTTTTTTTTCTTGAGAGACGGAAACATTTCACTACTCATCCAAGCAGCTTCGTTAGTCTGGAGGATTCTCCTCCATACAACCCTCTTCCCTCTGTGTGTGGGGCATTGAATCCATGTGTGCCCTCAGGCGACACAAACTGTACTTGTGGGCCTGCCACATATATAAGGCAAAAGATGTACTAGAGGGTTAGTCCTAATGTTGTGTAGTTGACAGAATAAATATTGAAAGGAAATGAGAAATAGAAATATCAAAAATAAAGACTGGCAACAGTCCCTAGAAATAAGACAGTAGGTAGTACAATATTTGTTTTAAATAGCTCTATAGATGACAACTCTGCCAGCTGACTGTACCAGTAAATAAAAATGGAGATACTTCTTTTTCTTCATGTTTGTCATTCGTGTTATAGGCTTCGGAACCAGTCATACGGCCACAAGGAGTAAAATTAATTCATTCCCATTATGCCTGACATTTTAATGTGACATTTCCTGCGAATGACGCCGTTTACTTTATTCCAGGATTCTCAAAAGGCACCTCCTGCTTTACATGTGATACTTAAGTGCAGATAAATGAATATGAATTAAGGGTGAGTGAATTAGTCTGTTTCTGATCTGTATCAGTTCAAAGTGTGTACACCCCTCAAATTCATCCCATCCTATTCTCTTTCTCTGTGCTAAAAAAAAAAATCTGTGGTTTTCTAAAAATAATAATAAAAAAATGGGTTTAAATATGGATTTCTCAGCATATGCTTTGGAGCTAGAAATGGCATCGAAACTCTCCAGCTTGACAGCTGGTGGATAACTTCTTTTGAGGTCCCACAGTCCTGTATGAGCTACGGATTGGGCTTGTCTATTACAGAATTTGCATGTCGCAGGCATCTGTTGTGAAGTTTTAGACAGCTGCTCTTCTCCACAATAAATGAGAAAGTTCTATTCGGAAATGCACCCCTTCTGTGTAGGCTGTGAGGCAAAATGATTCAAAGGTGTGGGCATCATTTATAGTTAAGCGTGTGCACATATGCATGTTAGGGAATGCTGTATTATTCTTGTCTATAACATGCCCCTCCAATGTATAAGACAATACAGTGTTACCTCGGATAACAACGGTAATTCATTCTCTGAGGTTAGTCGTTATCTGAATCACGTCATTATCTGAAACGTGGTTTCCCATAGGAATGAATGGGAAATCTATTAATCCATTCTGGAGCCTAGGAAAAAGGCACAGACACCTGATTTTTTTGCTCAAAACTCTTTATAAAGTGCACTTTAAAGGTACAGATGCAATGCCACCCGGGATAACTCTTTTTTACTGATGCATGCTGGAAATTCGCTATCCGAGGCAGTCCATAGGGAAAATTCGTTTTCCGAGGCAGCCCATAGAGAAAATTCATTATCCGAGGCAGACCTATACCTAGAATTGCGATTCATTATCCGAGGCAGCCCATAGAGAAAATTCGTTATCAGAGGCAGTCCTATACCCGGAAATTTGGAGTCGTTATCCAAAAAATTCATTATCCGGCGCAGTCGTTATCCAAGAAACCACTGTACCAACTTTTTCAACCCAAAATTACAGTTTTGCAACTGCACGGTTCTCTCCTTGGCTTACTTCCATGTATGATACAAACCTCAATTTTCAGTCTAACAATGTTAGTCAAAATGTAGTCATATTACACAGAAAAATACTGTATGTATTCCTATATAAGAAGCTGATAAGCATTTTTACCCTGCAACCTTTCTGGTTTCTTGAATTTCCTATCGTGCCACTCCCAGCTCTTACCACTACTGTAGCCCGTTGCCACCCTTAACTCTGACAAGCCATTTGTAACCAAAACCAGAGCTTGGGAGTAACAAGTTTAAAATAACAAGTTACATTCCTTGGAACAGGTTACTTTGGGGGTTAATGAGAGCAAAGAGATGTTCCTTTTACAAAACCACCTAAAGACAAGAAACATTTAAAATTGCCTGTGTCTTTGGTGAGGAACATAACTGTATTGCTGTTTTTCTTATTCCTTCTGGAGTAAAAAATTTTTAGGGAAGATTCTGAAAGGGTTATTATATGACATAAACACTCCCCTGTCTCAAAAAATAAATGAGTCAACAACAGGGTTACTCGTTTGGAGTTCTCTAGTGAGCCACATAACAAGTTTTAAAAGTAACTTTTGAAAAGTCTTAAATTGTTGTGGGGAGGGAGGTAGAATTCATAAGAACCTAAGAACATAAGAAGAGCCCTGCTGGATCAGGCCAATGGCCCATCTAGTCCTGCTTCCTGCATCTCACAGTGGCCCCACCAGGTGCGTTTGGGAGCGCATGAGACTCGATATCTGTCTCCTGATAGCACCCCCCTGCACCTGGCCCTTGAAGTACCCTGGTTTTAAGCCTGGAGATTACACATCTCCCTCATGGTTTGTAACCTGTGATGGACTTTTCCTCCAGGAATCTGTGCAATCCCCCTTTGAAGGCATCCAGGCCAGATGCCATCACCACCTCCTGTGGCAGGGAGTTCCACAGACTAACAATGCGCTGGGTGAAAAAATATTTTCTTTTGTCTGTTCTTACTCTCCCAGCCCTCAATTTGAGTGTATGTCCCCTAGTTCTGGTATTTTGTGAGAGGGAGAAGAGCGTCCCTCTATTCACTTTACTCAGGCCCTGCATTATTTTGTACATCTCAATCATATCCCCCCTCAGGCACCTTTTTTCCAGACTAAAGAGCCCCAAATGTTTTAGCCTTTCCTCATAAGGGAGGCGCCCCAGCCCAGTAATCATTTTAGTTGCTCTCTTTTGGCTAAATTCATTTGGCTAAATAAGTTGTCTGCTGGCAAGAAATGACAAAAACACAGCCGACTTCCCTGATCTCCAGAGTATCTGCCATGGCATAACTTACAGTGGCTTGGTGGGGATTCCCTGGTGTTGACTGTCCAGATCCCATTTGCTACAGATTTAAGCAGACCCCAAATATAGGGAATGACGTAAAGCCGAGCCGCTCAGGTTTCAGTCTGCAGTAGCTTCTACCTCTCAGTCAATCAGAGGACCACAACTGCCTCCAGGGGCAAATGTTTCAGTAAGTACCCTGCCAGCCTCTTCCGGCCAATTCCCCCAGTCTGTTCGGGCCCATTTTACTTGCTCAGCATCCTCAGATACCATTGGCAGTGTGGCAGTGTATTACCGAAATTTTTCACCCCTGTCAGCTTTTGCAGTCAAGAAGTGGAATGGGAAAGGAGCGCCCTGGTCCTTTTGCTAGAGGTTCCAAAATGTCTTGGGCTGGGTCCCTTTCTGCATCAGACCCACTAAAAGGTGCCTGGGTGGATTCATCCATGCCAAGCAAGTCTTGATGTTTTCAGGCTTTGATCTCTGATTTATGAGTTTCAGATCTAAGGAAAGACCGGTGTGCGCCAAGCAACTCCTTTCATCTGCCTTCCACAGATGTAACCTGCCATCCAAGCAGCCCACCCAGCAAAAAAAAAAAGGGACCACTGCAAGAATCACAAATCAAGCCTAGCCTGACACATTTCTTTCTCTCAAGAGTGGACTTTCCCCCCACGCGAGGGCTAAAAGCCAGAAGGGTCATAGAGAAATCAAATCAAATCAAGTTAAACAATATTAAGATTATTAAAACAGCAGGTAGCAATGATGCTCTGATATGTATTGTTTTATTACTTATTATGTTTTTATTATTGGATTGTTTATTTAGTGTATGGCTAGATTGATATTTGTTCAACCTCGTAAACTGCCCAGAGTAGCTGTGCAGCTAGATGGAGCGGTATATAAATTTAATACATAAGTAAGTAAGTAAGTAAGTAAGTAAGTAAGTAAGTAAGTAAGTAA
>JAHTLZ010003542.1:9279569-9319928 GCA_023846285.1 Phrynocephalus versicolor | reverse complement strand
TAAGTAAGTAAGTAAGTAAGTAAGTAAGTAAGTAAGTAAGTAAGTAAGTAAGTAAGTAAGTAAATAAATAAATAAATAAATAAATTTGCACTGTACGTTTAAAATCCACGTGGTCTACATGTCTCTTTCACAAATGAATGAGTTAAAAGATGTTTCAAAAATGTATAACACAAAAATACCCAATTATACTAGGGCTAAAATCCAGTAGTAAGTCTCAGCTAAAGGAGGCCTGCTCAACCCTTCTGGCACTTACTCACCAAATGGCCACTGATTCAGTGGGCCTACTTTAGTTGCAATTTACTGCTGGATTTCAGCGTATTAATTCCTGGACTTTTCCCTTCTCTTTTCTGTTATTTAGTTTGGGCCAGTCCTTAGATTTCTTGGTGTGATCCGAAGGGACAATACAGGAGTCATCTTTATTTCTTTGCTTGGTGAGATGTGATGATAGTTAGAATCCTCAAGAAACCTTTTGAGGGTGTGAGTGGGAAAGATTATCTAAGGACATTCTCTATGCTCAGAACGAGCATCATACCTTTTGTGTAAGAACGGCCTAACATGTAACATTTCCCTGCCAGTGTAGTTATTGCATAGAATGAGAATCAATGCATACATGCTGCGTTATCATTTGGTGGCGGCAATACTTGGCAACCAGCTTCAAACAACCGTTACCAAGGAAGGCACTGCAGAACTATCTAGCACAGGATCCATACCTGATGTTAGTATTTTGCAGGTTTTATTGTTCTACTTTTTTTTTTAGTTTTAGAGCTGTTTTATTAATTTGTTTTGTACGTACATTTTCTTTAGGGCAGTGGTTCTCAACCTGTGGGTCTCCAGATGTTCCTGGACTGCAACTCCCAGAAATCCTGGCCAGCTCAGCTAGTGATGAAGACTTCTGGGAGTTGCAGTCCAGGAACATCTGGGGACCCACAGGTTGAGAACCACTGTTTTAGGATGTTATAGTTGAAAAGTGGTGTATAAATACTTAAATCACGCCATCAAGCAATGGATACGCGGACATGCATTTAACCATAGAAGGAAATTCCCAGCTGATACAATCACGGGCAGCTGATGGCCTGAGTGGGCTAGGAGGGCCTGCCTTACCCCACTATTTCAAGTTGGCAGCCTTATAAAAGAACAAATGTGATGCATCTTCTTGATAGAATTCTTGCAACTTCAGTTATTTACCTTTTCCTGTTTTCTTAATGCATCAACATATAAAACTTTGTTGAATACTCAGTCTTGTTTAGACAGGGAGATTTTAAAAGTCTGAAGTCAACCATTCAGGTTTTGCTGATATGAATATATAGCACTTGTGTCTTATTATCATATCCAAGTAGTGGTCTTCTTTTGCTGCTTCTAGCGACAGCTTTTTTAAAAAATCTGCATCCTATATCTCCCATTCCTCTGAGTGGAAATTACCAAGAACTGTGTTTTAACTGATTTCCCTCTGCTCAGGTTCTTTAAATTTTCAGCAAGCAAATTATGATCAAAGCAATTTCCTAGGGGTACATTCTCATGCCCTTAAATGAGAATCTTCCTTGAAGCAAACTGGAATCATTCCTGGTGCAAGTGGCGAAGGCAGGGAGCTGGGGGCGGAGGGGGGGACCCACCCTCTATTTAATTTGGGGTGGTTCCTATGATTTCACATAAAAACTTGACAGAAATGATAAGACCGATGGTATCTTTCAAGACATAATTGCTTAAATGATATGCAACTAAATGTTTGCATTGCTCTCTCTGCGCATATGTTTGGAAGCCACAGCTTGGTGCTTTCACTTATTCAATGTCTCGAAAACACCTGATTGTTACATACCCATTACAACAGTATATGTATGGCCTGCCCCCATAAAAGGCTCTCCTCCTCCCCAGTCAGGCATAATGGTGGCACCCAAGTAAAATCTGGTAAAGGATGAGATGAGGGTGCAGAAAATGTTTGTCGCCCAGAGAAGCTGAAAAGGGTGGGAACCCAGGTGGAGACAAGTCAGTGCAAATCTACTGACTTCTAGCCTGGTTTTTCATCCTGGTTTTGACAAAACGTGGCTCGCAGAGAAAATATGAAAAAGAAGCAGAGGACGTACTGGAAAGGTCATAATCAAAGTGAGGGTATGTGTGGAATTATACCCCATTAACTATCAAGAATCTGAAAACTCCATGAGGGGGAGAAGGGGGAAATGATGGTAGCGCTGGTCTCTGCAGATCACTACCAGCACTATGAAGCTGAAAGGGAAGAATAATCACAAGAAGAGAATAACATACAGTGGGGCCCCCATATCCACTTATTCATTATCCACTGATTCAGTTATCCACGGTTGGCAGAGGAAAAATAATAATAATTCCGCAGCCACAAAGCAAGCTATTATCACAAACAGCAACTGTAAAGCAAGCTATTATCACAAATATTTATTTATTTATTTATTTATATATTTATTGGACTTGTATCCCGCCCATCTTCCCGGAGGAACTCTGGGCGGCTTCCTCTGGATGGCTTCATCTGGAAAGCAAGCTACTTTATGGCTGCTGTCATAAACAGCAGCCATAAAGCAAGCTACTGTTTCAAAACAGGAGTCATAAAGCAAGCTACTGCCAGGAAACAGCAGTTTGGAGGTGGGTGGGCAGGTGTTTTCTCTTATCCACAGTTTTCATTATCCACGGAAAGGCCTGGAACCAATACCCAGCAGATACTGGGGTCCTACTGTATTTCTCTCTGTTGGCACAAAATAATTCTCTTGGAGCAACTTATAAACTCTGCATTAGGTTGCTCATTAGTGACCTTCTGTCTCATACAAAGAGCACCTTCCACATTCAGAATTCCTGCTCAAACGGAATTGGCCAAACAGAGGGCCAAATTTTAAGCCATTCTGTCCTTGATGTGCAGGCAAGCCATGTCAGAAAGCTAGATGAAGGAGAAGAAACGAACCCCTGTGAAGCAAAAGGCAGATGAGCACCCCCTGCCCCTGACACCAGACACTGGTGCTACGTTGCACACAGCCCCCCCAACCAGTACGGCACCTGGCAATGCTGACTGAGGACGATGGGATTTTAAGTCCAAGAGGTCTAAAGAAGACCAGTTTGGGAAGGTGTAGAGATGGAGGTAAAAAAAGAGACAGTCTCTATTGGAGGTGCCGCCTGCTCCTCAAAAGAATGAGCAGGAGGAACGGTGGGAAATGAACAAGGAGAGAGAAGAAAGATGGCAAAGACAGACGGAGGCAGAGAAAGAAAAAAATAGAGGGAAAGGAAAAGGTTTGAGGAGGAGGAGAGGCCAGGAGAAAAGGAAACAGTGGTAACTGAGGCGGGGCAATGATATATAATGGGTGGTGGAGAGAATACTGCCTCTAGACTGGGAGTGGGTTTGGATGGAGAACCCAGACACTAAAAAACAGGTGATGCCCCAAGAAGAAACTAAAAGTTGGAGACGCAGGGCACATCGACAAGGTTGCTTTTATTGGGGCGAAAGAGAGGCTAGGGCAGTGATGGTGAACCTTTCAGAGACTGAGTGCCCAAACCATGATTCAAAGCCCACCAGTTATTCGCCAAGTGCCATCACAGTCATTTGACCTGAATCCAGGTGGCTGTGAAGGGGCGATGTCGGGACCCCCACAGAAAGGGCTCCTTTGAGTGCCACCTTTGGCACCTGTGCCATCAGTTCGCCAACACTGGGCTAGGAAGTACTGTATAAAAAGACGTTGAGGAAGGAGCGAGAAAGGATGGAGCAAGAGAAAAGAGTGTTAGAATGGGTAGAACGGGAAAAGAGCCATAAACAACACCCCATTGGAAGGGGCAGATATCCAGAAACACCGCTGCAAGCTAGAGGAAAGGGGTACTTGACATGTGGACCCTCAACCCCTTCATGGAACCAGGTTTGGAGAAAGAGAGGAACCCGGGTCAAGATGAGAAGATAGCCGGAGCCAACAGCCATGGACAAAACCAATAGGGACTGGGCCTCTCCCAGGTTCGAGTTTTTGTTGCTTTGCCAGTTGAACAAGTTTAAATAACCCCTTCATTACTCCTATTGAACCATTGGAAATTAACAACTTAAGAGTAGATACCTCCATATTTCTGGAAGAAAAGAATAAAACAGTTTTGTTTGATCAAACCCCAGCGTCTTTATTGTGCAAAAAGGAAAGTCAGTGTCAGTGTTTCTTCTTTCCTTAATGGAGGAATTGCTGACAGTTTTCTCACTTGTGACTCTACTTTTGACCCTCTGTCTTTTTCAGTTTACGTGGCTTCCCAGTAATCTAGAATACAGCCTTGTTTTGCTTTCCATTGACTTTCTAGTTAAACTAACCAAGGTCCCCAATAAATAATTAAATAAATAAACATCACCCCCACACACATATATATCACACACCTACACAGATGCATTTATATTTATATTTCCAATTCAACCTCCCCCAAACTGAATCCATCCATATGCTATGGATGCAGTCTTCACCTGTTGCCACCAGCACCAGCAAGATGATGGCACACAACCACCACACCATGACAAAGAGAGCAAATGTGAGCCGTGATGGTGATGGCTCAAGCCATCACACTGCTAGGGAGACAAAACGGACATTCGGATTCTTGACAAACTCACCTTATCCATAACATGGATAGGTATGGTCTAACCTAGATTTTTACTTCTATGGATGGATTACCATATATCCATTTGAACCTCAGAAGGTTGCAGATACAAAAGTGGCTCATAGTTTTATGTTGCACTTTATCTCCTGAGTTATTCATGGCGGCAAGGGGTCTCCTTGCTGGGGTAGAGGCCTCGCCATCGCCCCACTTTCAGAGAAGGCTCTGATGGTAATTGTTAAAAGTATTTAACCCTATTATGCAGATAGGGATATGTTATGTTGAAGGAAATATATAAATCCCTAGCAGAGATTAGCAGCGTTGTGGAAGAATAAATGCACTTAGTGTTTAAGGAGCTAGGTGACAAACGAACAAGGTAATAGAACTTAGAAGAAAACTTATATTACATATGTACCCATGACAAAGAGTAATATACAATAACAGCATAGCAGAGAATGGAGAAAGCTGCCTTCCACCTTAGGCAGTCCCAATTTATACTGGTTTGCTTGACACCTATATACACAAAGCAATATGGTGTAAGCTTGGGGGGGGGGGGAATTCGGCCCTCCAGATGTTTTGGACCACAACAACTCCCAGAATTCTGTATTGCCAAAGAGAAAGGACTGTTGGAGTTGTGGTGGTCCAAAACATCTGGAGGGCCGAAGTTTGGACACCACTAAGCCAATCACACACTACATGGGATGAGGTGACTTAGCTACACCGCCTGTGTCTAATCATCCTGACCTTCCAGTACTGATGATTATTTACACCTGTGACCTAGACCTAATACACATTCTTGTCTAGCCTACGACATAGCATTTTACACAGGATCCATTTTGTAATCTGTTAAACATATATTACAGACATTTTGTCAAAACTAAAATCCTTGACAGTAATATTTACAAAAAAATAGATAGGGAGAATATACTCTTTGCATTAAAAGTGAGCAGTAAGTAACACATACCTTGTGCAACGTCAATGCCATTTTCTGGTGCTGGCCTTGCTGTCTGAGTCGAGAGGAAAGGCCCCTTTTCCACCTTACTCTGCTGAAGACGGCTACTTCTGCAGAGACCCCCTCGGCTTTGTTGATTTTCCTTCCCGTGCTGAAGAAAGAGGCTCTCACTTCCTAGCATATAAAATGTGAAAGGTCCATCTGTCAGGGTTTCCACAGAGCAAGCCTTAACTCGAGCAGATTAAATCCAAGTGGGTTTACCCGTGGCACTTGGTTCCTGTCCAAAGCCCTTCCCGTTCTCTGGTGGCTTTCCAGCTTGCTGTGTCAGAAGAAGTCCCTTTTAAAAAGAGCAGCAAGGTTTAGTGACAAAGGCTTGTCTTTCTCTTCCCACTCCCAGCAACCATCATCCTCTTTGATCACTGTTGTCTTGGGAGTGACTACAAATCTCATATCCAACAGTCAGACCTGGAAAATGAGGAGTGTCTCAAGCAGAGAGTTGGAATCCATGTCACCCTCCTTCCTGGTGCTGCTGAACCTTAAGCTCTCCTCATGTGGGATCAGCGACCAGGTGAGGGGAACTGGAGTCCAACGGGAACTGCAGGACTCTAGGTTGCTCAACTCAACTTAAAATACGGACACCAATTGCTTAGCCCAGCAGATATCTTCACCCCTGGCCCACACCACTGTGTTCAGAGCATGCACATAACTAGAGCAAGTGTACCAATGATCCCATGTAATACAGTGCAGGTATTTCACTCATTCACTGTAGCATCTTTTCATTCACAGCATGGGTAGTTGCTGATTATTTCCTTATCTCCTGACCACCTAGTGAAAAGCCACTACTTTGGGTGGTTTGGAATGATTAAAACCTTTAAATTTCATGGGGAAGAAAGTTCCACAAGGCCTTGCTTTTTGGAGCGTGTCCATTTCATTACACATCCTTTCATTCTGTGGGCCGTCAAATGCCTGCTCCTTGTTCCCCTTTCCTGGTGAACTCTTGTACCTACGTGTATCTCTTAGGCCGGTGATGGCAAACCGTTTATAGCCAGAGTGCCCAAACTGTGATTCAAAACCCACTATTTTTTCGCAGAGTGCGCCAATACAGCAGTTGAACCTGAATACAGGTGGCTGTGAAGGGGCGATGTCGGGTGCCCACAGAAAGGGCTCCAAGTGCCAACTTTGGCACCCGTGCCATAGGTTCGCCAACACTGTCTTAGGCCTTTGAAAAAAGGGTAATTCTACCTCAGTAGGGCTTTCACACTGAAGAGAACATGGTAGTGTTCATTTTAATTCTGAGGCTGCTGCAGGTGATGACTCAGGGGGCAGGGATAAACCATGCCTATCTAGAACTTTCTGTGGAACAAGCTTATCTGGTACACGTATTATAAGGGAAGGAGGCATGGCTCCAGGGAGGCCTGTGTCTGATTAGATTTTAAGAGTCCTGTCAGCTCCAAACCCTGAGCAAGAGAGTCACTAGACTCTCTCTCTCTCTCTCTCTCTCTCTCTCTCTCTCTCTCTCATTCCTGCTCTCTCATGACTGCACAACACTTTCTCCCTCTGGTAATAAGCTTCAGTGAAAAGAAAATGAGCAAATGAGGTGGTGACAGATGAAAGCGGGAAAGACATATTGAAAAGCGATGACAGAAGCATCTGGGGCGGTGGCCAGCCAGAGTGGTGGCGCTTCTTTATTCACCACCACCACTCCGCAGCAGAAATTTCCCTAGAAGGAAACTTGAAGTGAGAATGGACGGGTGTTAAAGCTTGAGCCTTTTTAACAGGTTCTCCCCCCCCCCAAAAAAAACAAACACACACACACACACACCAAGTCCTGAAAGACTTCTTCAGGTTCCACTTTGCCTCTTTTGATCTTTAGAATAAAAAATGATTACAGGCCAGTGGCGGAACGCTAGGGGTGCGCAGATTTCTTTTTGGAGTGCAGCTCCAAGTTGCCTGGGGAATTCTGAGAGGGGTAGTCCATAAATAAATAAATAAATAATGTCCACATCTCTAGGAACACGTTCTTGGCACACAGGAGGTCTCACATTCAAACCTTCAAGCTCACCCTTCTGTTAAAATGGGGATGGTCTGGCCTACAGATTCCCTCACCCTAGTCACCCCACATAATGGTGAGGGATGATCGGTACCGCAGTCCAAAAAACACTGTCTCAGTTGACAGCAAGGACCCTTCTCCTTCGGAGGAGTCTTGGACAGCCAATGCCACTCAGAAAGACCTAGGACAGTGTGGCGAACCTATGGCATGGGTGCCAAAGGTGGTACTTGGAGCCCTTTTTGTGAGCACCTGACATCACCCCCTTCACAGCCACCTGGATTCAGGCTAAATTGCTGTATTGGCACTTTGCGAAAAATTAGTGGGTTTTGTGTCACATTTTGGGCATTCGGTCTCTAAAAGGTTCGTCATCACTAACCTAGGATAAGGACATTTATTTTGTTTTTGAGAAGGAATTGAGCAGGCCCTATATTGGTAAGCAGTTCATTAGAACAGATGCTACAAAGAAGAAACTTGTACAGTGGTCCCCCGCGCATTCGCAGTTCATATACTACGGTCCCACTATATCGCGGGACTGCAATATATGAAAAATGTCCCCCTTGGGTAAGGGCCTCTCTTACTTACTCCGGGACTGGCGCTGCCCCAAACGGGCCTGCAAGGGCCTTCAAGGGCCTCCCTGCAAATCAGAAGTGACTTCCGGTAGGCAGTGCCAGGCTGGGGGTAAGTACAAGAGCCCCCAGCTAGGCGCCCCAGGCCCGACCTGACTTTCATCTGCATATCGCAGATTTTCAATTATCGTGGGTCGGATCGGTCCTTAACCCCCATGATAGATGGTGGTGGGGAATCACTGTATTGGGAACTGAGACTTGCTCCTGCTCCTTTTGTACCCGTATTGCAAAAGTAGACCCGTATTTCAACCTCCAGTTTTCAAAGAACTTGACAGCATGGGGCGGGGGAGGGATGTCTCTCAGGCAGATCGAGAGGGAAAGCCTTCATTACAGCTTGAAGAGCAAAAGACAACAGGATTGCACATTTGACAGCGCTTTGTTACGGCTTCCTTTTAACCTTGCTGGAACCAAAGCTGCCAAGAGGTGTCAAGTGAGCATTTCCCAGACTACACAATCCTTGGACGCCTGCACAGAACAGAATGGTTGGTTCCTGCATGACACCTTGGTTCCAGGCATCTCCTGACTGGGACCCATTCCTATTAAACAGACTATGTGCATGCATGTCCTTTGGTGTCAATGGAGTTTTCAATGTAGGGCACATCCATCCTAGGTTGGTTTTGTAGACTTCTTGACATGTGAAAAATCCCCATTCAGAGAAAGCTGTGGGAAACTTGTACCCCATTTGTGGAATCAGCTTCCAGAAGAGATATGGCAGTACTGTCCTCTTCTTTTTTTTCTGCCTCATTGTGATTTTCTTGTTTTATTCTGATGAGTTGACTTTTTATTTTGAATTGTATGTTTAATTAGTATAACTTTCTGGCTTATTGGTTTTTATTTGATTTATGTTATGCTGAGTCTTGTTTAGTTTGTTTTGCTTAAAACTATGACGTATAATTGCAAAATTGTATGTTTATGCTGCAAACTGACCAGAGCAACCTTCTGGCTAGATGGTTGTGGTATAAAAGTCAAATTAATTAAATAAATAAATCAAGTGGAATCCAGAATGCCAGGACTCCTTGACAAGCCAGTCATCCCTCTTTCTAAGCCATGTTCCTCTCCCTGACCCTACCACCATATCCCAAGAAACAGGGAAACAGCTATGGGGCCATGCAGAGAAGGTCAAGTCCTCTTTTCTATAGTGGTTATGTTAAGTTATTTTTCCTGTTGTCAGCTGAATAGTGTGGGAAAGAGATTGAGGGAATAAGAGGTTTATTTGCTGAACCTTCTCCAGCATGACCCTGGCCTCGACAGATTCCTTACCAAAGTATGATATATGTGTGTGGGGGGGGGGGGATGTAGATGAACAATGTACAGGTGAGGGCATGCATATTTTTTTTTTAATTTGATCCTGCCCACTGATTGCTCCTCCTTCACCCAAGGGCAGTATCTCACCTTGACAGAGTTTGGAAATAACTCATTATAATGACAAATTGACAATAAACTAAACAAGCAAGGATAAAGTTGGAAGCCTTTCAAGGCTGTCTGCCATTCTCTTATGAGTCCTATATGGTAAGAGAAAGTACAGTGGTACCTTGTATAAAGTAATTAATTCGTTCCAAATGAAATTATGTTAAGCAAATTTTCCTTTATACAAATTTCCCATAGGAATGCATTGAAAACGGAGTAATCCCATTTTTATGTTGTACGGATTTGCCCCACAGGCGATTCTGTTAAGCAAATTTCCCCTATCTCTGGAATTTTTTATGCTGTACAAATTTTATGTTATACAAACTGTTTGTTATACAAGAGTCCACTGTATTTGGTTTTGTTTACCACGTTCTGGTAAACATTCTGCAAGGTGCAATGTCAGAATTGGCCACGAAAGGGAACTAGAGAGTATTCCCCTGCATTTGGGTCTGGGGGCTGTTGGTACCAAAGACTGGAGGTGCTAATAACCCCTGACACACCAGAGTACCTATAGGATGAAATGACAATGAAAATAATAGCCTGGCTGTGGAAAAGTAACAAAGCAATGCAGCTAATTCCTTTTTAAAGCGAGGATTCTGAGCTCAGACCCTCACCATTTCCCATGTGGAACACCTCTCTAATCCCATTGCTTTAGGTTCCGCTCTTGTTGTTCTTATTCAAGTTAGTTGCTGAATGTTTAGTCTTTCAAACAGCTTTAGGACTCGCGCCCTTAAAGTAAGGTTTAGATAAGTGTTGACGAACCTATGGTCCGGGTGCCAAAGGTGGCATTCGAAGGAGCCCTTTCTGTGGGCACCCAACATCGCCCCTTCACAGCCACCTGGATTCAGGTTAAATTGCCGTATTAGCACTTTGCAAAAAAAATAGTGGGTTTTGAATCACAGTTTGGGCACTCAGTCTCTAAAAAGTTTGCTATCACTGGTTTAGATACGCTGTGTATTTTGGGGGATCGGCTTCCATAATAAATATCTCCAGCCATTGCAGAGTATATTATTTTGCATCCGCTCGTCTTTTGTCTGCCTGTGCATTTAAATTGCTGTATAATTATCTCTTGTTCAAACATACCAGGCTCCTCTCAGCACACAGGGCAGAACCTCTGTTCTTCAGTGCAGCAAAGACTTGGATGGTTTCCTAGAATGGAAAGCAGAGCCACAGTCATCCTGCTCTTTGAGATGTAAATAGTGTCTATATATTTTTATCATCCTACAGCATGTTACAGACACTTCAGGGGAGGGGGGCACTGCATCCTATTTATTTGCTTAATTAAGCGGTCAGTCACTTGGCTAGTCTCGTTACTGCTATAAGCCCGTAGTAAATAGCAATTAGTGTGTGTGTGTGTGTGTGTGTGTTGTGTCGTTACAGTTGTGACCGACTCTTTGTGACCCCATGTCCATGGAGTATTCTTGGCAGGAGTATTGGAGTGGCTTGCCAGTTCCTACTCCAGGTGCCTACAGCACCTGGTATTCCCTGGTGGTCTCCCATCCAAGGACTAACCAGGGCCGACCCTGCTTAGCTTCCGAAATCAGGCAAGATCGGATGTGCTTAGGAGAATTAGAGTAGGCCCATTGAATCATTGGAGGCTTGCTATATCAACTACTCTGTAAGTTCCACTGATTCAATGGTCCTAGTCTAGTTGCAGCCTAACACTGGATTCCAGCCCTTAGATGAAACCTAGGTAAACCAGCTCCCCCAGCAATGAAGGATCCCACACTCCCTTCTAATCCCTAAAACTAAAGGTCTCTCTGCCTCTCTTCCTTTTGTGTCCCCCCCCCCCGAAAGGCTTTCTGAAGGCGTTTTCTGGGATGGCTTCTTCAAATTGCTCCCTTCTCGCCACAATGAAAAATCTGGCAAGGAATGAAAAACGGAAGGACTCCACAATACCGTTTAATGCTAGTGGGAGGAGCCCTCTTCGACTACACACAGGGATCTGTCCCACTGTTTGGTCTGCCCTGGGAATGGGTTTCTTTGGCCCTTTTTGCTGTCATCCCAACATGACAAAACTGCAAGCATGAACCAACCTGCCCCCCAGATAAGCTCTTTGGCTCCCTGTCAGGGGCAGGTCTTACTTAGGTGCAGGTTGGATGACTCCATTTTGGTATGATTGCAGTGTCCATGTTTTCTTATAATGCCATCCCTCCTAGACTCCACATCTTAACATGACAGAGATTTACACCTTGCCCCCGCCACCCCAAAAGCCATTTTATCTCTCAGTTAGCCAACTTCAACAGGGTACTCCAAATACTGTACAGATTGAGGGTCTTTTCCTCTTAAGGGCATATTGTGTCTAATTACAGTATTTTTCCATGTACAGTATAAGAGCACGTGTGTGTGTGTGTGTGTGTGTGTGTGTGTGTGCGTGTGTGCGTGTGTGCGTGTGTGCTTTTTTTACTAAAACTATTAGACTGAAAATTGGGAGTCATCTTATACACAGAAGTAAACCAAGGAGCAAACTGTGTGATTGAGAAACAGTAATTTTGGATTGGAAAAGCGTGGGTCGTTTTATGCCTGGTGGCATCTTATAGATGGAAAAATACAGGTACATATTAACTCCTTTACCAAGTTTGACCAATTATGTTCCCTCCCCTCCCCTTATCTTTTTACTTAGAAACTTAGGGTCAGCCTATACTTGGTGTTAAATGTATCTGATATACAACACATCTGAGTGTTGTTTGATTAAGTAGCAACTGTGAAGATGGGAGGGTCATGAGGCAGATCAGGACTGCGATCATAGTGTGTGCAATGTAAGCCTCTGCTGTGGGGGTCCCTGCCCCATCATTATTCCGAATTGTGCTGTTTGTTTTATGAGATAACAGAACTTAAGGAACGGAGCACACTCCTGTAAGCTTTAAACTGTGAAGTCCTGAGCTACAGATTAAGGTGCTTACAAGTTAATATTGAGCTGAATTAACTTAACAATGTAGAAAATATTTTCAGTCTTACTTGCTGCAGTTCAGTGCATATTAGGATGGACACACACACACACAATCAAACAATTAAGGGATTATGACAAGAAATACCCACAATTGTACATGTGTATAGCAGAGAAAAATGAGCTTAGCAGCAGTAGCATGTAAATAAAGTGTAGATAATTGCAATAAGTATTATTAGAACATAGAAACGGAGAGACAAATAAACATGACTTAGAATAAAACTCTTATATTGAATATATACAGTAGATATACAGCAGCATAACAACAGCTTAACACCAAACAATGACATATATACAAAGCAACAGAGTGTGGGGTACTGTTTCTCACCATAAACAGTCCCAATTTAACATTATTCTAGCTACTGTAGTTCCTTTATACACATTTGGAACTCATCAGACATGATTCTGACCAATCACATCCTGTCACACCATGAAGTCATTAAACTATTCCACCTGTGCTAAATCACTTTAACCTGCAAGTGATTTCTAGTTCCTTGCACTTGTGGCTAACATCATGACTGACTCCATTTTACAAATTCTCTGTTCAATCTGTTAAATATACATTACATATATTTTGTCAATTTTACATATTATGACATGTGTGTATTTCTTTTCATAAGCCCTTAATTGTCTGACACACACACACACACACACACACACACACACACACACACAGAGAGAGAGTTTTCATGCCAAAGATTCTGGCAGTGGTGCTGTTCTGTTAATTGCTAGCAAAAGAGTCTATGTAATGTTGTGCAGGCCCTTGTACAAGCAGCAGGCATCTTAAAAGCTGGTGAAAGAGATGAACCTTGAACCAAGAGAAGCTTTTCTCAATTACATTTGTACCGTGGCAGCATTGTTCGAGGTCCCGTGGTTTTGTCCCTGTTCAGTCCCTGTTTCCATTTACTCATGGGCGTGATTAGTTGTCTCATGACAACTGTTACTTCACGGTCTTGTCCAGTGACAGATTCTGAATTTGTCTTGCTTTCTTAACCCTTTTTTAATATTGTAAATAAAACTTTTTCGATATTTCGATTTACTGGTCTTCCGGGATTTACACGTCAATGCTACAGGATTTTCAATACTTTCTTTAATAAACATTTGCACTGCATGGCGTTTCCCATAGGGAAAATAATGTTGAATGCTGCTCCAGCCACTGACCACTAGGTGGACACTGGTTGTTGCATGACAGTTGTTACCACACAGTCCCTTGTCTCGGAACAGGAACTGGGAACCAAGTGTGACAAGAGAATTCCCCAGCCCAGGGACAGATATGGTTTGTCACGCTCTGTTCCCAGTTCCGGGGGCTGGTCGAGACAACTTTTTGCTGTCACACTTTGGATGTGAAGTAAGATTTTTTTGTACCAGTCCCAAGCGGGACAGCAAGGAGGGATGAATGGGATGTGAAGTAACTGCCTTATAGACAGAACAGGCCTGTGCCTAGAATATATATTATGCTTAGTACAGTATATCCCTATACCTAGGGATGGATCTAGTCCGCAACACTGCCAATAGAATGCAGCGATTGCACACATTGCTTATTCTTCCCATATACTTCCTGTAATCTTCCTTTTCTCTGCAGTCTGATGCTGTCTAATCACTGTCACCTTTCTCAATTTTTTCTATCTCTTAAAAGCTAAATTCTCCCAGACCAAAGCCTTCCTGTCAAGCACCACTGAGATGTCATGTGGTTTCTACAGCCATGGATTTTTTTTTAAAAATCCCATTCTTGCAACCTGAAACAACAAATATATGTAACGAAAAAGTGAACTAAAAGATCTATAAACGTAACTATAAAAAAACCCCACACCCTACTCCATATTTATGAATCTTTACATAGATTTGTTTCCCCAATGCGATCATTGGTCTTAAGAGCTCAGGAGTTTGCCTGGAAATGTGTGTGTGTTGTGTCGTTACAGTCGTGACCGACTCTTTGTGACCCCATGTCCATGGAGTTTTCTTGGCAGGAGTGCTGGAGTGGCTTGCCAGTTCCTGCTCCAGGTGCCTACAAGCACCTGGTATTCCCTGGTGGTCTCCCATCCAAGTACTAACCAGGGCCGACCCTGCTTAGTTTCCGAAATCAAGCGAGATCGGATGTGCTTAGGGCAGCTTACCAATTTTTTTTGGAGGAGAGGGGGAAAGGAATGGGGCATTTTTAGAACTCAAATGAGAGCAGCCAGTCACCAAGAGTTTATAAATTGAATACTAGTGTGATTTGGCTCAACTCACCAGTGGTTCCAAAGTTTGAGGTAAGATTTGAATGGGTGGGGAATTCCTTCACTCATAACTTAAGCCTTACTAGAGATGTGAAAGCCTAGAAAAAAAACAGGAAAATTCAGGGGGGAAAAACTTTTTTCCCCATTTTTTTTCCTGAGGACTTGATTTTTTCCCTGAAAAATTGGAAAAACTGAAAAAAAGAAAAAATGATTATGGAATGTTTTATTTTAATATGATGAATAAAATATTTTAAGACAGGATGTTTTGCAAATCATTTCTAAAAATATGAATAGTATCAGATTACTCTAATTTCTGTGCACTGAGGACAAGCAAGTCCTAGGTTACACACTGAACTCTCCAATGCAAGAACAAGATGCATTTCTTCCTTTAAGAGGTGCTGCTATTGTCACAAGAAGAAACAAAAGGTTACCCATGTGGGTGGATATGTTTTTTAAGAGTTTACATTTATCAGATGCCAGAAAATCCAATCATTTAGCTACATTAGTTTATAACCTTTGTGTAAATAATAATTTAATTACTACTACAATTACAAGTAAATATTATTTTAAAAGCAAATTCTGTTTGTAATAATTGTTTGGATACACTATGTGTGTGTGTGTGTTGTGTCGTTACAGTCGTGACTGACTCTACGTGACTCCATGTCCATGGAGTTAGAGGTTTGGAGCTGTGCAGCCATTAAAACAAACAAAATCAAAACTAGACTATGGGTGATATGCTAGTTGTGAAAATTTTATGCCAAGTCAAATTGCCCATAGTCATATTTTATGTTCCTAAAGTAATAGAATGACTTTCAAGCTATAAAGGAGGGGGAGTGCTAATGTATTATTTCTTTCAATTTTTCCAAATATTTCCATTTCCCTCCCCAAAAAATCTGGAAAAAAACTGGTTTTCCCCCCCAAGCTTCAAAATTTCCGGAAATTTTACCTCTCTAAGCCTTACCCTTTCACAATACTGTACAATGTGACATCTCTCTGTCAAAAAGGAAGCACCAAGGAGGTATCCAACTCAACAGGTAAGACTAGAACTGACCTAGATACTAAAGTGCAGGAACTGGGCTTTGTGTGGCCCCATTTGAATCACTTAAGATTGAATGGTGGCCTTAATTTCACAGCCTGAGTGTATGAACCAGAAAGTGAGTGCTAAATGAACAAAGTAATAAATACAAAGGAGATATTTATCCACAACAGTAAATGATATGGGAAAAGCAGTTCATTCAAAGGAGGGCAAAAGATTCTCAATATCTGAACATTTGTTGTGATCCTCCACCTCCTCTCCTTTGCTTTTTCTCTTAAATTCTTACCAGCCTAATTATTCCTAAAGATAATCCACTGAAACAATAGTTAACGAGAGGAAGTAGGAAAATATTAGCTTGGAATATTCACTGTCATTTTAAAATTTTCTTTTGGTATAACAGTGATCCTAATTCACCACAATGATTTAATTAGTAATGAGAAAGAAGCACGCATGCATCCCCCCCCCCCTCCCCCTCCCCCCCCCCCCCCCCCGGGGGGGGGGGAGCAGCAGCAGCAGCAGCAGCAGGAGTGGCTGCATCTTTAGGAGGAATCCACGCAAGGACATAGGAACAATCCTGAGTGATTCCTTCTGCATTCCAGACCTGCTTTTTTTACCACCTTGAAAATACGTTCACCTGAGCTTGAAACAACAGTAATTAAGGCATAATTATATGGCCACTAACTTGGGATCCCAATGGAGCTTACTTCTGAATAAATGTGTATAGAATTGCTCTGTTAATTACGTTAAAAAAACAGAGCTACTTGCCTTTCTTTTTTTTAAAGTACTGTAACAGCTTTGTGCACTGCATTCAAGGATTTTCTTGTTTAATTAACACAAGATCTCCATCGTACATAGGGTGACCAGATTTAATGAGCACCGGGATTTTGTTCCTTTCAAAGAGGCAAAGCAGAGAGGATGTTTGGGAATGTGCAAGTTTAGCAAATGAGGGCGAGAGAGGTGGACATTTCCTCTACTGCACCGGGACTTCTGGACTTCTTTGCACCTTGTGACTCTCACCTAAGTGGCAGACCCAAAATTCGATTAGAGGATTTTTTTTAAAAAAAAGTTCAGCTTTACTCAGGTTCTAAACCGAACGGCATCTCGGAAGAGAAGGAGGCATCAGAAGAAGGCTGCAGCCCTACACTCATCTCTCTGAAAGCCAATCTCGTTAACGGAATACTGTGGGACAAAGAACTCCTAGACCTGTTGTGAGGATGAAATGGGGGATGGAGCTGAGATGTGGGGGGTACCTTGGAGTTACTGGGTAAAAGCGGGAAGGCATGCACATGTAACAGAAAAATAAAAATAAAATAGGGCTGAGCTGCAAAGCGGTAGCCTGGCTTTATCCTGGGTCTGAAGTCCACCTCACAAATACAGATTCTAAATTCAAAAATGCTGCATTGGATATCTTTCTGGAGGCGTCAAGTCATTTCCTGTCTTGATGTAAAATGCAGCGTATGTGCATTTTCCATTTTTTTTTTGCCTTAATTGTTTTGTAAAAGAACTGCTATGGACACTATGGCAAAACTATTCCACGCACCAGAGAGGGGTCGGTCTTGGTAATGCTGTAGGCCACGCATGTCCAAAGTCTGGCCTGGGGGCCAAATGCAGCCCAATTTAAATTTTTGAGTAGCTCTCAGCCCCTTCTCTCTGCCAGCTCAGCCTGTCACTCATCCCCGCCGGCCGACTCTTCCCTGTGCTGGCTAGAGATGTCAGTTGCAGTTTTATGGTTTGCCTGCCCTCCCTGCCTCCGTCCATCCCCTCAGTCACCCGCCCTGCCTACTCGCTCCTGGCTCCGTTGCTGCAGCGTCTTCCCCCTTGCGAGGGAGGGCAGCATATGTGAGCAGTGATGCATCCTGGGTGTGCATGGGACGATTCCCGGAACGTGCAACATCCACTGGACCCTTGGGCGCCTTGAAAGTGGAGCCTATGTGGCAGATGTGAACAGGCCACAGCCTTTCTCCCCCCTTCACATTTTCACCTCACCAAATCTGGCCCTCGTTGTAAAAACTTTGGACACCCCTGCTGTAGGCACTAGCCAGTCCTCCCTGTGAATGGTAGACCTCTGTACAGTATAAGCAAAGTTTCCAGAATTATTATAGGAGAGGAGGAGACATGTTATTGGTACTGTATGGAGTGAAGATAGTTCACTCCATACAGTACTAATAGCCTTGCAATTTAAAAATATTACCTTTTCCTTGACAGTGCAAGGAATGTGGAGTCCCTGTAACTTCAAATGAGGTAATGAAGAGACAAAATGAAGCCATGAGGTACTACAAGGAAGGGTATGATGTTAATGTGTCTACATTGCTACTGATGACAGTGTAATGCTTGAACATCTCTGCATATTTTCCAGGAGCAGGAGTTAGCTACAGTGCTCTCCTTGGAGCCAAGATGAAAAGGCATTGCTCATAAGGAAATTCCGGTGCAACAATGGATATTATGTCAAGTGCAGACCGGGAGGCACTTTTAATGTCTGTAGATATGAAAAGTATGGTTTGCTTCTATCTTTATATACTACAGGTTTATTTTTGGGGTGAAGGAAAACAAACCTCTAGTATAGGTCATGATGTTTCTTCCTCTCCTTGCAGGCTGTCCCAAAACATTATGTTGTCTAAGTACAAGGATAAAGAGCATCATCATCCTTTTAGAGATGGGCATTTCGTTTCGGAAGGGGTCCGGTTCCGAAACAAAACACGGCAGCATAGCTGCTGTTCGGTACAGGGACCCACCTTCCAGAACGAAATCAACTAGTCTCTTACCTTGTTTTGGGTCACGCGAGGCTAAACTCCAACGAGGAAGCAGCCTCAGATGTGTCATCTTTCACTCTCCCTGGCGCTGGCCAGTCAGACAGGGAGGCGGGATGATGCATGTCCTTGCACAGCTCCTGAATGGCCAGCACCAGGGAGAGTGAAAGATGATGCTTCAGAGGCTGCTTCCCCGCTGGAGTTTAATCCTAAGTGATCCAAAACAAGGTAAGAGACTGGTTGATTTAGTTATGGAACGTGGGTGCTGCCATGTTTAGTTTTGGAACGGGACCCTTTCTGAAATGGAACACCCATGGCTACTTTCTATGTTCTAAAGGTGAATGGACTGGAGTCAGTTGAACCGTTCTTCACCATTGTTGATGGAGCAGCATGTTCTACCATATAGAAGGCAACAGAGTAGGTGTGTAGACTAGAAGCAGGGTAGGCTATAAGTGACACACAGTTGTTTCCTCTGACTCTTTGCTTGCCTCCCTTCTCCCAGCTTCTGCCACCCAAAACTCCTGCCTAATGGTATGGCCGGCTCTGTCTTCTCCACTCAAGTGTCCCTCTTCTATCTGAGGAATGAATGCATTCATATGACCATTCTACCACAACATCATTTCTACTGCACATTTGATCACATATTATATCCTTCCCATCTGGAAGGACGAAAACATAGCTCAACACTTGCTGGATACCTGGCTCATTTGCATGGATCCAGTGTCACCTTGTATTAGGTACAATGGACTTCTGTGCAATCTTAAGTATGTTGACATGGATATCAACTCAGGGTGTTGACTGAGAAGCCCCACTAAGCACAGAAGTACCAACTCACCAGAGGACAAGTCAGGACTGTAAATATTGGAATCATGTCAACGGTAAAGAAAATAGGCAATTGTTATACAAAAGTGCAGCAAACTGATGACAGTATTCCTATATTATATGAATAGTTCTATTACATCTTTTCAGAAATCACATAGAACAATGGCTCTGACGGCACCTTGTCATCCAGTTCTTCAACTGCTGAGGTCTCAGGTGGATGTCCGGAAATGGTTTCCTCCTCATTCAATACTGCGTCCTCCCCTGAAAAAAAATGAATCATTAAAATAAAAATAATTAAAACTGACAGACAAGTAAGTTGTTAGCTTCATAACATCTCTACCTGATTCTGACAACTGATAACACTTGAATAATCAAATATGATCAGTCTTTTATAGGTTAGATACATTACATCATCTTTAGTTTTTTACATCTTCAGCAGATGTATCCACTGAGGGCGCTTTTACACGACCCCTAAGATCCGCTGGTCACTTTAATTCGGACCAGAGATCTTAGGGGTTTGTCGCTCTTCGTGCGTCCCCACCCCTCTGCACTTCCTGGCTGCTGGCTGCGTGAGGGGAGGGAGAAAAAAAGGGACAAAAGAATGGAGGTTTACCTCTGGTGCCGGTGGACGCCGGCCTGTCGTTGTGATTCCTTCTTTTAAAGGGGCGGGAGGCAAAAAACAACAAAAAGAAGCGAGGAGAGCCCGGCACATCCGCATTAAGATTTTTCACCCTTGGAGAGCAGGTACAAGAAAAGTGTGCTGGGACGCGCTTAGGTGGGCATGGCCGCACTTAATTTTCAGTAAACTCCGGAGCTGGTGGGTAAACAATTTTAAGCTCCGGAGCTGGGAGCCATTTGCGGCGGAGTTTAGGGGTCATGTAAAAAGGCTCTAAGTTAAGAAATGAAGTTTTATAACAATGCTTGTTTTTGTCCACAAAGAAAACCTGATGAACCAATGCACGGCTGCTACAAAGATCATGCTCTTATTTATCAGATCTGTTACCTGGCCAGCAAGAGACTCTCGTGACATACACAGAGAAGTATTAGCTAACAGTAAAAAGACCCTAAAAAGCAATCAAATGTGCACCTATTCTCTGGCTATCTTCTCCTGCCTTTCAGAAGTCAAGGACATGTTTCTCATAACTTCTATGAATCTTGACGGAACAGCAGAGAATACCAGGACTAGAATGTGAAAACAAAGAGTATTCTATGCCCTTATTGTATATGCAGTATAGAAAATTTAATGTTAGCTGCTGCAAATGCTCTTGATATTGCCTGTTAACTGGGCAAAATCATCTGTTATATTTATTGATTCTCCGGTGGTGCTTCTGACACACAGCAAGAAAGTACTTTCAAGTTTAATGTCTTCTTTATTGCTTTCTGTCAAGGTGCTATTTCCAGTACAGTGGTACCTTGTATAAAGGAATTAATTCGTTCCAAATGAAATCCTGTTAAGCAAATTTTCCTTTGTACAAATTTCCCATAGGAATGCATCGAAAACAGAGTAATCCCTATTTGCGACCATTTTTACGTTGTACCGATTCGTCCCATAGACGATTCTGTTAAGCAAATTTCCCCTATCTCCGGACTCTTTTATGTAATACAGATTTTATGTTCTACAAACCGTTTGTTATACGAGGGTCCACTGTATATAGAAGTTTGCTGAAACATCCCATGTTACCACATTCCATGAACTGCTGGAGAGCTCAGGAGCTTTGGGTCTCTGGCTGACAGAGGGTAGGCGTTTGACTGCCACCGCCCCCAACTGTGCTTCCTTGTCAGGGGCAGGACTTGATAATCCCCAAGGGTCCCCTCCAGTTCTGAACTTCTAAGATTATTGTTTTTTTTTTAAATACGTTTTTATTAGAAAATTTTAATATACAAAAAAGAATCAAGTTCAAGACATTAGCGATGCAAAATCATTCTACCACTAAAATTTGGCTTCCCTCTGTTCTTCCCGTGGCTTTAACGTTATTCATCTCCTAGCCTTCCTTTCAAACAACCCCCCTTTATATACTTATAAAAAAGATTTGAAAAATAAGTAGTAATCCTTCGAGCTCTACCCTAATCCGGTAAGAGTCTTTAATTCCTTACAATGAATCTCCATGTAGTTCTTAAATTTTTGCCAATCTTTTTGGAACCTCTGGTTGTCTTGATCCCTCAGTCTGCACGTCAATCTGGCCATCTCTGCAAAGTCCAATATTTTCGCCCTCCATTCGTCCAAAGATGGTATATACGTTGTCTTCCAATTCTGTGCCAGGAGCATTCGTGCCGCTGCTGTTGCGTATAAAAATAGAGTCCTATCTGCTCCATTAATTTCATTATCCACCAACCCTAACAAAAAAAATTCAGGTCGTTTTGGGAATGTACACTTTAACATCTTTTTGAGTTCATCATATATCAGTGCCCAGTACTCTTTCACTTTCTCACAGGTCCACCACATATGATAAAAATCACCTTGTTTCTCTTTACATTTCCAGCAATAGTCATCTTTCATCCTATACATCTTTGCTAACTTCGTTGGAGTAATATACCACCTATACATCATTTTCAACAGATTTTCTTTTATCAAAGTACATGCGGTAAACTTCATATTCTTTTTCCACAATCTTTCCCACACATCTAACTCAATATTATGACCCAAATCCATAGCCCATTTTACCATACATTCTTTGACTTGTTCATCTTTCAGGTTCAACTCCAGCAAAAAATTATATAACCTAGTCAGCAATTTCTTTTTTGGGCCCATGATTATGGTTTGGAACTTAGATTCTTTCTCTCCAAACCCAGACACCCTTCTATCTTTCTGAAAAATGTCATTTAGTTGATGGTACTGAAACCAGCCTGTTAGCTTCTCTTTCAACATATCATAAGACTTCAGTCTAGGACCTTTTTCTGAAAACAATAACACATCCCCATAGGTGATCCCCACTCCTTCTTTATCTTTCCTCTTAATCGCCAATGCCTCAATCGGGGATAACCACCTCGGTGTATGTCTCTCTAAGAAGGGTTTCAACCGTTCCCAGACCTGAAGTAATGACTTTCTAATTACATGATTCATAAAGCTTTTATGTACTTTCACTTTATCATACCAAAGATAAGCGTGCCAACCAAATCTGTTATCATGACCTTCTAAATCCAATAGATCCTCATCAACTAAAGTAATCCAATCTTTTATCCAACCGAGGCAGGCCACTTCGTAATACAATCTCAAGTCTGGCATGGCAAATCCTCCCCTTTCCTTGGCATCTGTTAATAATTTAAATCTTATTCTGGGTCTTTTACCTTGCCAGACAAATTTGGACAATATCTTCTGCCATTCCTTAAAATGGCCTGTCCCTCTAATTATTGGGATCATTTGAAATAGGAATAACAACCTTGGTAGCACGTTCATCTTTATCACCGAAATTCTTCCCATCAACGACAAATTCAGTCTATTCCATGTTTCCAGATCTCTCTTAATTGAGTTCCATACCATATTATAATTATCCTCAAAGAGATTTAAGTTCGTAAGAGATAAATTAACTCCCAAATATTTGACTTTTTTCACCACTGAGAGGGCGGACAATTTTTCAAATTCTTCACAATCTTTCTTTGTTACATTTTTCAATAAGACCTTCGTCTTACTCTTGTTCAGTTTAAAGCCGGCTAAATTACCAAATTCCTCAATTATTTTCATCACCTCAGTAATACTTTCTTTTGGATTCTCTAACGTCAAAACTAAATCATCCGCAAACGCTTTTAATTTATATTCCTTATCCCCCACACGTATACCTTTAATTGTCACCATGTCTCTCAGTTTGACTAACAATACTTCCAGTACAGTAATAAATAACAGTGGGGATAATGGGCACCCTTGTCTCGTACCTTTCCCAATCGGGAAACTTTCTGTTATCACATTATTAATCAATAAACTTGCTTTCTGTTCCTTATATATTGCATTAACACCGTTCCAGAACTTTGTTCCCACTCCCATATTTTCCAAATTCTTCTTCATAAATTGCCAAGAAACATTATCAAAGGCTTTTTCAGCATCAATAAATATCAGAGCGGCTTGTTTCTCTTTCCTGACTTCTAGATACTCTATTATATCAATTATGTTTCTCATATTATCTTTCATCTGTCTGCCAGGAAGAAACCCCGCTTGATCTTTGTGTAATAACTCATTTAAAACCCTTTTTAATCTATTAGCCAAAACATCGGCAAATAATTTGTAATCTCCATTCAAAAGGGAAATGGGCCTATAATTTTTAACATCTGTCGCGTCTGAATTCTCCTTTGGAATCAGTGTTATATACGCCTCCTTCCAGGTATTAGGTATGACTCCTTTTTCTAGAACTTCATTCATGACCTCCACCATTATTGGTAACATTTCTTCTGACAGTTTTTTATAATATTTTGCAGTCAGACCATCTGGGCCCGGTGATTTTCCAGTTTTCGCCCTCTCTATTGCACTTTGTACTTCATGTGGGGTAATTTTCTCACTCAATATCGACAGTTGGTTTGTTGAAATTTTTTTCAATCCGTTTTTTCTTAGATATCTGTCAATCTGTTCCGGATTCTCTTTTTTCTTCGTATATAAATCTCTGTAGAAATTCCGAAACACCTTTACAATTTCTCTTGGATCTTCCACTAGTTTCTTGTCTACTACTAATTTGTTCACAACCTTTTGTTTTTGCTTCCATTTGAGCTGCCAAGCCAACAATTTCCCTACTTTATTTGCCGATTCAAAATTTCTTTGTCTCATCATCTTTACCTTCCACTCAATTTCTTGATTGATAATCATCGACAACTGAGTTTGAAGCATCTTTAGTTTTTGGATCCATTTCTGTTCCTTTGGCTTTTCCACCAATTTCTTCTCTGTCTCTACCAATTCTTTTAAAATCTCATTTTGCTTCTTTTCTTTCTGTTTCTTCTGATACGCATTTCTTTGAATAAAGAGGCCTCACATAACAGCTTTACTAGCATCCCATACAACATTTGTTGGTGTTTCTCTTCTCCAGTTATTTTTCAAATAATCTCTAAAGGTTTTTTTCGCTATCTGCAAGGTCTCAGTCTCATCCAGTAAACTTTCATTCAATCTCCAATGGTATAATCCTTGCATTTTTGTTTTGATTTCCATCACGATTGCATTATGATCTGAGATCGTTTTAGGTAGAATTTCCACTTTTGTCACTCTATGTGAGATATCGTTAGGGACAAATATGTAATCAATTCTTCCCCAACTCTGGTTCGGTTCAGAAAAAAAAGTAAACTGCTTTTCCATTGGGTGTCTCAATCTCCAAATGTCGGTCCATCCAAAATTTTCAACTAAGTCATAAAAAGATTTTGGTAGTTTCCCTTCTGAACCTCTCTTTTTCTGGGATCTATCCAAATCCGGCATCATTACTCCATTACAGTCTCCCATCAGAAAGAGTTTTTCATCCATATAATCTAACAGTCTTTGTTCTAACTCTCTGTAAAATTCTAATTTCCTTTCATTTGGCGCATAAATGCCTACAATGAAAAGTTTTTCAGATTGCCAAGTAATTTGCACCATCAAAAATCTTCCCTCTTCATCTTTCATAATCAACTTAGGTTCCAGTTTATGTTTGGCATATATCACCACTCCTCTTTTCTTCAATTTATCAGACGATACAAATTCTTGTCCCAAAATTTTGTTTTTTAGAATCTTCGTATGTTTCATTGCAATATGTGTTTCTTGCAGGCAAATCAGGTCCAGATTTTCTTTCTTCAATAGGTGCGTAATTCTGTTTCTCTTGGTCTTTTCCTTCAGACCATTAACATTCCAAGTCAAAACTCTCAGCGCCATTGCAAATTTCAAATTAAATATATTTTTATCAGTCTCTATTCAAATATTGGCCATAGCTAAATCAGCTTTACCTTCTTCCTCATCAGAGAGTTCTAACTCCTCATCTTCTTCCTCTTCTTCTTCTTCAGGTGATCTATCACCCTCTTTCGATGGTTTCCTGTACCCAAGCTCTTCTCCATATTTTCTCAGAAATTTACCTATTTCCGACTCAGATGTTACTTTAAATCTTTTCATCTTGTAGATGAAGGATAGACCTTCTGGAAACTCCCAGTGAAATCTCAAGCCATTTCTTCTCAGCGTTTCTGCCAGAGGTTTATAACTTCCTCTTCTTCTCAAGAAATGAAGAGGGATCTCCTTGTATATCAGGATCTGTTGTCCGTCAATCACAAATCGGTTGTCATAGCTATGTTTCAGAATTCTGTCTCGCACGGCCATAGATGTCAATGACACAATAACGTCGCCTGGTGTCTTCTTCGCTCTCAGTTTCTTTGATCTGACTGCAATCCTGAACACTTGGGAGATTGCATCAGCTACTTCCTGTTCTTGCCATCCAAGCCACTTCACCAGTTCCGTTATTACTTTGGCCTTAATATCTTCTCCTTCCTCCCATGGGATCAAACGGAAACGAAGATTCTGTTGCCTTTGTCTCATTTCAAGAAAGGCAAGCTCCTCAGCCATTTTCCTTTGCGTAATCTCTACTTCTGACACTCCTGTTCTATTCCTCTCTGTTTCTTCTCTGCATTGTTTGACCTCTGTCTGCACTTTCCTCACTTTAGCTTCTATACTCTTTGTTTTCACCGTTAAGTCCTTCACTTGAGCCGAGAGTTCCCCAACTGCCTCTTTAATTTGTTTCTGCATGTCTTCCTTTAGTTCTGACAACTTCTGATCCATACTTTGTTCACTTTTTTCAAATTCTCTCCTTATGTGTATCATTAATCCTTCCCATTCTTTGCCCTCCTCTTGTCTGGAATCTCTTCTCTGTGTTAAGGGTGTCGTCTTCTTCTTCTCTGCCATCACAATTTTAATTAACTTCTATTCCAATAAGACACAATTTAATCACGTGTTAAGATTAATTCATTCAATAAACCATAATAACCTTCAACCAATCGAATTAATCTATTAATGCTCCATTAATTAATATTGATTAATATTCACCTATTTACCATCAATGATATTGAGTTTGCCTATTCTAACTTCATTTTAACCTCTCTAACTTTGTTATCCACATATCAAATTAATAACAATTTATCAAATTTTATCAATTTTTCTATATAGTCAAACACTTGCCCATTCAATACAACATTCAAATTGAATTTTATATGCAATAATTTTCCAAATCCACCAGATGGCGCTCTAACATAAGAAATAAATTTCCTAACCAATATCCAATACGATAATTTTTACAATCCACCAGATGGCGCTCCAACCTAAGGAATGAGATTCACAGTCCAGTTCACAGCAGTAACCTTATCTTGTTATGTCTAACGTATGTCCTTCGAACCACTGGAAGCCTCAAAGAAAAACACGCAGCAACTTAAATTCGTTTCTGCTGCAATCAAATAAACAGAATGAGACCCACAAAGAAACCTTTAAAAATTAAGAGTTGAGGGAAAAATTTGAATAATTCTTCAGCTTCTTCACAGCCTAATCCACAAGTTCTGACTCTCTGTAACAAAAGGTTTGTTTAGCAAAGTTTTTACCCGTCCAAAAGGTATATTTTTCTTCAACCTCTTCAAAAGGGTCTAATCCAGTTAGGAAAGAGGGGTTAACAATAGCTCCAGTTTGCAGTAACTCCGAGGCTGTTCCCAAAAACAACTCCAAAAAGCTCCCCCTCAAAGGAGGGGGGTGGCTTTCCAGCCGGCTCTGGTGAGGTCTTTTGAAATGTAAAATCAAACCACCTTGTCCACCACTCAAATCCCTCTAAGTATCCAGTCCTCCGCAAGAAAGGGGGGGGGAATTCAATTGTTAATTCTCAATAGTCTTTGGAAGTGTAAAATCAGGTAAGGGGGGGAGTAACTTTAAACACCAGAGTCTTTTAAAATGCCCCCCTTCCATCCCCCGCATTCTTCTCTATTCACTGTTCACTCCGTCTTTTCAAACGCCAGTCCTGAACTGCAGACTTCACGATCAAGCTTCTCCAAGTCCCATTATTCTTCCACTTCAATTTAAATATTAATTTAAACTCACTTTGCAAATGAAGGGATATCTCCTCCGCCCCCACCGCACGGTTTCGTTTTGCCTTCACGAAGGAGAGTTACGGCTGCTTCCCACCACGCTCCGAACAGATTCCGATACAAACAAACCAACTCACGTTTCTTTCGGGTATGATCTTTATCTTCAAATTAGCCGTTTAACAGCCTGTTGATTCTCCCTCCGATAGAAACGATTTTGTAAAGTTCTTGGAGGCTAATGGCTTTTCTGCCAAGACTATGAGACTTCGCAGACACAGGAGTAGCGATCGTAAAGTGCCCGCAACTCGATCCTTTCCCCCCAACCCCTCCGAATCGGGGTGAAAGGAGAGTCGCAAGGGGCAACAGCTGATACCCAATCCCTCAGGGCGACCCCCTGTGGTTAATAGAGCCCGCGTAGCCTTCGCGAAACTCTTAAAACCTCCTGTGCGCTCTGGGGATTCCACGGAGGAATTCCCCTAGCGTCTTGTACAGTCGGCCATTAAACCGGAAGCCCAACTTCTAAGATTATTGTTGTTGGTGGTGGTGTTACTCAGCCTTTGTACACGACCCCTAAATTCCGCAGCAAATGGCTGCAAGCTCCGGAGCTTACAATTGTTTCCCCACCAGCTCTGGAGTTTGCAGGAAATTAAGTGCGACCGCGCCCACCTAAGCGCGTCCCAGCGCACTTTTCTTGTACCTGCTTGAGGAGGGTGAAAATCGCCAGGTCCGGATTTAATCTGGTGAGTGTGGGGCTCTCCTCCCTTCTGTTGTTTTTTTTTTTGCCTCCCGCCCCTTTAAGAGAAGGGCGGGAGGAAAAAAAAGCAAAAAGAAGAGAAGGAATCAGCACAACGGAGCTCCAGCAGAGATTTCAAGGTGAGCCTGCATTTTTTCCTCTCTTTCTTCCTCCCTCCCCTCATGCAGACAGGAGCAAGGAAGTGCGGAGTGGTGGGGAGGAAGGAAGAGCAACAAACCCCTAAGATCTCTGGTCCGAATTTAAGTGGCCAGCGGATCTTAGGGGTCATGTGAAAAGGCCCACAGGCAGCGGCGTAGCACGGTTTTGGGGCGCCTTGGGACAAAGTTGCTTTTGTGCCCCTCTAGCCCTCCCCAATCCCAGCGCATCCACCCAGCAAGGAAGGAATCCTGCGGGCATGGGGCGGGTGGGCACGTGGGCGGGGCATGTGTGCGTGTGCGTGTGTGCGTGTGCATGTGCACGCGGTGGCACATGCACCTCTCCCGTGGTGGCCCAGAGCAAAGCGAGGAAGAGTTGGAGGAGGAGGAGGAGGAGGGCGCTGCAGCCACCGCGCTCACATGCCTGCCTGCTTTGCTTCGCCGCTCACCTGGTGCGTGGTGGAGTTGGCAGCTGTGAGGGAGTGGGTCCCGTGGCCAACCCCGAGGTGTGCTGGCAGGAGGGCACAGGGCTTCCTCCCCCTCCTCCCCCTCCAGGTGCCCCCAGATTGCTGCACCTGGGGCAGATGTACACTTCTGCCCCCACCAGATACGCCCCTGAACACAGGCTGAAACCCTGTGGCACAGTTATGCAAAGCGGGTAACTTTTAGAGGCAAATCTTCGTAGATTAAGAAATCACCATAGGGATTATCTCTTGCCTGCTAAATCCTATGGAACAGAGAGCCCCACAAAGAATTCTTAAATTGTAGTAGCTCTCTGCTAACAAGTACACCTTTTGCAGAACCGTATAGCAGGATTCAACTCATACTAGTCAAATATTAGACAGTACTTCATATTCCAAGTTTTTATTTTTTAAAAAAACTGTGTGTGGCCTAAATCTGTTAATCCCAATTAGATTAGATCCATTTGATCAAGAGAGGCAGGGGTTAGGTAAGTGGATACATATCCAAGTTCTGTTGCTTCAGTAGATCTCCTTGAGTTTGGGATAACAGGCTAGTCTGATAAATACTAAACAGAATCCAAAATTTCCACAAGTTTTATTCTGAGTTAACCCATCCAGTCCAGAGCAATTTATGCAATTCATTTTATAGCCAGGTTGATCAACATTTTCCTCCTCTGGACTGACCTCCAAGCTTTCAATCTATAAACTCCAGAGCTGGTGGGGGCACTATGGACCAATGAATCCTGTCCTTGTTAGGGGAACATAGCAGAGAGTTGGCTCTACAGCCAACTGGGCTATTTTTTTGACACCAGAAGGTATTCATCCTTTTCTAGCATCCCAAAACAAGCCTGTGTGGAATACACGGAAGAACACACAGATGACTTCAGCTAACATTGTTTGTTAAAATGGACCAGAATGCAGAGAAATATCTGAATTGGAAGAACCATGAATTGGTCCAGAACTATCCTGTTCTTTCAGGCGCTACTGGCCTAAACAGTTCCTATATCTTCTGGGGAGCAGACTTGGGGAGGGGGGAACACATATCCGTACACCTGTTCTGCCCTCAGACAGCTGCTACATCAAGATGAGCCATCTCCAGAGCTTCTGAGGCCACACACGTCCTCCATTCCATTTCAGTCCCACTTTTCTTCCTATAAAGGGGCTCAAGACAACTTCTGAAAAGTAACTATCAAAACAAAAACAAAGCAAAGCATTTCCCTTATATAGTGTCCCATAGTGCTTAAAGCACTCTCTGGGCAGTTGACAATTTGGCCTAGAGCGCTGAAAGCCTTTGGCTGCAAAGTTGGCAGCTTGGCGGTTCGAATCCCAGGTGCCATATAACAGAGTGAGCTCCCACTGTTAACCCCAGCTCCTGCCAGCCTAGCAGTTTGAAAGCATGCAAATGCAGGTAGATAAATAGGAACCGCCGTAAAAAGCGGGAAGGTAAAACATTGTTCCTTGCACAGAAATGCCTTATGGCCACAAACTTGCACAACATTGGCTCTTTGGCTTGGAAACGGAGATGAGCACCGCCCCTAGAGTTAGATATGACTAGCATGCACGTGTGTGGCGGGGAGAGGAGAAACCTTTACCTTTACTTTTTTACACACTGCACAACTTCCCGGCAGGCTGGGTACTCAGTTTACCAACCTTGGGAGGATAGAAGGCTGAGTCAACCTTGGGCTAGTGACCTGGGATTGAACCCCAGGTTGTGAGCACAGTTTTGGCTGCAGTACAGCAGTTTTTCAATGTAGCAATACAGTATTCCAATACAGTGGTATTTCAGCTCCTATAACCCAAGATCTAGGGCAGTGATGGCAAACATTTTAGAGACCAAGTGCCCAAACTGCAATTCAAAACCTAGTAATTTTTTTTTTTTTTGCAAAGTGCCAATACAGTAATTGAACCTGTATACAGATGGCTATGAAGGGGCAATGTCGGGTGCCGACAGAAAGGGCTCCGAGTGCCACCTTTGGCACCCGTGCCATAGGTTCGCCATCACTGATCTAAGGGCAAACCTCAGTAATGTCCCGACAGGCAGACTTCAACAACAACTGCAAAATGTGTGTGCGTGTATGTTTCTCTGTGTGTGCGGGAGGGAGAGGCAGACCAACAACGCAGAGGCACAATAATGAATTTAAAAGCCAACAAAAGTGTTCCATCAAGGATTTGCCTCTAACAGTCTGATGGAAGGGATGTGCAGGCTGGGAGGTACAAAACAGAGCGATAAGAAAATACATTACTAAAGGGGACAAGGAATGCCATACCCCACCTGGCCCGTTAAACAAAAGGCGGTAGAAGAGTAAATTTGCATCTACCGGTAGATGTCTGGGTGTTCTGCAGTTTACAAGGACTAATACCAAAAGCAGGCTCACACTCCACACGCCAGCACCATCCCATTCCCTGCGATTGAAAGACTGAATCATGGGGACAGCGCCGGATGGACGGCAAGCAGGGAGGCCTTTTGGACTGGCTACTTAAAGAGTTCATACACAACACAGCACCGCACAAACCAGGCCCCACCTCCATTCCCTGAAGCTTGGCTCATCTCCTTGGCCTTCCGCCAGACACCACTGAGCCCTTCATCTAGGCTTCAGTCTGTTGCTTCAGAGGAGGGACCACACACCCCTCTCCCTTGGTGAGGGGCACCTCACATCCTTCTCCTACAAGGCCACCATCCCATCACCAGTCTTGCATTAACGAGCTTTCCGATAACAAGAGTTGGGAAAGAGGCCTTGGCTTGCCAGTGCTCTTCAAAAAGCTGGGGAGAGTTCAGAGGACCAGGAGATGAAGGGATTCTGTACATTTAGGGCTTTTTCTGGCTTTTATCGCGGGTGCTGCGGGTGCAGCTTCCTCGGTGCTACTATGCCGCAGATTATAAGGCTGTGTTCTCTCTCTGGAAATGATTTAAACCTCACAGATGTGACCTTCCCATTTAGAATGAGGGACACCTGAAAGCCTATATCAACTCAAAGGGGGTGGGGGAGATAGCATATCTGAAATGTCATTACAACTAAACTGACATATGCATTCTCTCCGTTAAGCGCCCCGCTCCTGATGTCTTGGAAGTTGGTAAATAAGCTGCCTTTGAAAAACAAAGCATGTAAATGCCCCAATCCTATGTGCTTTATCAGCTTCGGGATTACATTGTTTAGCCAGCTCCGGTTTATCTCAATGGAACTATTTGCAACCCCAGGAGTGTGGCTGAAGATAACCGTAATTAAATGGAATTGATGCAGAGAAAGAGGTTTTGTGTACATATGCCGCCACTGGAGTTGGATTTGAAGGAACTAACACCCTGCTGTGAAGACTTAATTAAATGTTAATTGTTTGCCATGAGCTCAAGGGTAGATGCTCTGGAGCATGAAAAATTAGACGACATTCATTAATGGAAATTGAGCTTGAAGTCTATTCTGGCTGAAAAGTGGACAAGGGTAAAAAAACATAATGAATTTTATTTTTGCTGTCAAACGAGACTTGCCAAGAGATCTGCTGAGGGGGAAAAGGGAAAAAAATTGTCTTTAAAATAAAACATTCACAAACCTAGTGTTCTTTCAGTCACAGTTGCAACCAAGAAGGCGGGCTGTAATTCTGATGGGAGAGTGTGAGCAAGGCAAGAATGTGTCAGAAAATCAGGGTCCAAGTGTCATAACTCACCTAGGGTGCAACGTCATGGGACAAATACAGGACTTCAGGATTTGCTTTGGAAGTTCAACGGTTGAACTTTCAGAGGAGATTTTTTTAAACTGATCACATGGCACAAAGGCCAGCACAAACCAGACTAGCCCCTTCTGCTTCCACTTCGGAGTCCACCCCCCCCCAACCCAGTCACTCACTCACTCGGGGCTTCTACTTTTTTCCATGCGGGAACAATTTGAATGGTGTTTTCTCTATACCATCTGTTGTTTCATTCTACCCATCAATTTGGGGCAGTAGGGCAGTGTGTGGTGCGTGCCTCTGGTTGGTATTCTTTTGATGCACTAAGCTGGGTGTGATGCTTCATCACAGTAGAGGAAACACCTACCCAACTGATCTGTCTCCCCAGCTATGTCAGGATCCAGGAGTATTATGGAAATTGAGAGGGGCAACTGCAGCTGTTGTACCCAGTGCTTATTATCAGCACAATAGGCCTTTAAAGGGTTTCTTTAAAATGCTTTCAAGGAACATTTAAAACAGGAATCCCCAGCAAGCCCCATTGGAACATTTCAGCTTTGGAGCAGCTTGATTCACAGCCCCCTTTGTGACTACATTCATTTTAGGTGACCACACAAATGCCGCTGATGCACGGAAGCATTTCAGCAAGAAAAGATGGGAAAGGAAAAGGGGGAAGAAGTCATTTGAAAGCAAGGAAAACAAACAGAAACTTGGCAGATCAAGAGATGCCTGCACCAAAGCGGTCAACCTTTCAGAAAACAATACCACCACGAAACATTAGTAGGTGTGGTGGGTATCAAAGACCCTGGGATGCTTTGATGCCATCGTCCACCCTGGACCCTCAGTGTGATGCGGGCTGATCTGAACTCAAACAGCCTCCATTCCTTTGCTACCATTCTCCTACTGATCAGTGGATCTCTTTTTAGGGTCTGCTGTCAAGCCACTGGGATTGTTTAAATGGGGGAAAGGTTTTGCAAAAGTTCTCCATGCGTGCACAAACATATATACAGTAGGACCCCACTATCCACTGGGGATTGGTTCCAGGCCTTCCCATGGATAACGAAAACTGTGGATAAGAGAGACCACCACCCCTACCCCCAAACTGCTGTTTTGCGACAGTACCTTACTTTACGGCTGTTGTTTTCCAACAGTAGCATGCTTTACAGCTGCTGTTTGTGACAGCAGCTTGCTTTGCGGCTGCTTAATTATTTATTTAACTTTTTCCTCTGCCAACCGTGGGTAACTGAATCAGTGGTTAATGAATCAGTGGATACGGGGGGGGGGTCATACTGTACATATCATGGAGACATTATAATCTGCTTGAGTTTGCTGGAGATGTTTTAACTATATCTTTTTTATTCTTTTTAAATTATTTTTGTATAGGCAGAAGTGTTCTAGTTTTATATCTGAGTAGTAAAGAAGTGATAAAATGATCTAGCACTATACTCTGTTTGTTTGTTTTTAAAAAATAATCAATAAAAATACTTTGGGGTGAAAAGGGAGAAGAATTGCAGGCGTGGGTGTCCCTGCTGTCCCAAAACATTGCACTCTACTTACTACGTCACTAGAAAACCACCCAAAATCATATTCCCTGGCAGAGATGTTGGCAAGTCTTTGGATCTGAGTCTTTTGGCACCAAATCTGAAGTTCAAGTCTTGAGTCTTTGGTACCAAGTCAGAAGTTCTAAGCTCCAAATCTGAGTCTCTATTAAAGCAAGCTCCCCTGTCAGAAAAAAAGGAAGAGTGAGTGGGTTCTGAGTCGTAAGTTTGAGTCATCAAGGGAAAAACCCAAGTCAAATCACTGGTGTTAAGTCTGACTTGACAGTGAGTCCCACAACTGGAGTCTCCCCTCAATCCCCCCTGTTGCTTTTGTAGAATGAAACAAACAACCACAGGAAAAAAACCTGTTTGAATTGCTGCTTAAGGTGGTGGTGGGGGAACAGAAGCCCTTGGCAGCATGTCAGGGAAAGTCCAGATTGGAAGGCAAAGAAGACTGGATGTTTTACGTTGACCTTTAGGTCATACAGTCATTGGAAAAACACCTCAGCTTCACCTGTGCTCATTCTGCAGCCAGCTGCAAAGTATTTTCCAATGTAATGGGCACGCTTCGACACCACCACCCCCAAAGATTGCACTCTTCTGTATCCAGCCCGCCTGTGTCAGAGTGTCATGGAACTTAACTGGAGGATACAGTGGCATTTTGAGATCGGCTCCTGTCTAGCATAGCTGGCGATCTAGTTTCTGGGAACGGAGAGCTCCATAAATATATGGTCATCCCCCCCCCCACCAAGGGCAGTACAAAGGCAAAGCCAAGCATTAATGAACCAGGCCATAACTGTAATCCATCAGATACAGCCAAAAAAGTCTTGAGAATGAATTGCAGTCTCACGGCTTGAGGCAGCAAGCAGAACAAATTCTGGACTGCAGCGTTGCAGGCATTGATCAACACACACACACACACACACACACACACACACACACACACACACACACACACACACACACACACACTGGCCTCTACATTCTCAAATGGGTGTGTCCAAGTGGAACAGGTTTGGGGAAGGGAGAAACCTAGGAGCAAAAGTTCTGCTCTTCTGTTCACCCTCTCCCTCCCGTCAGTATCCTGTGCTGCATCCCTGTCCCTTAAGACTGGGGCAGAAGTATTTGCTCAGCACAATCCAATTATAAAGTGAGAAATAAGTTTCCCTGTTTCAAGAAATGGGGTGGTATAACTTATTGACCCTGGTCTTCCCAACGCAGGTTGACACGATCCAGGATTGGCCCTGGATCTTGCCAAGCTCACGATTCCAGATGTTGAGTCATGGGTAGCACGGGTCATTCTGCAATAATTCTGCAGAGTAATATCTACACATATTAGAGAAGAGAGGTTGTTTGAGAAAGGAGTCAAGGAGGCCATTCATGTGTGTACTGAAAACCCGTCTCTCAACCGGGGGGGGGGGGGACCCAGGCCCAATCTGTCTCCAATTTAACATGGTGTCCTTTCATCGATCCCCAGACAAATCAGAACCACTCCACACCTCCATCAAGAAGGCCACAGCTCAAGACCCATACTTAATGGATGTTGGGAAGGGTTGCATAGGTGTGATCTGCACCCACACCAGGCCATTGCCCATCCAACTAGCCTATTCAGGCCAGGGTGGGGTGAAACCAAGGTGAACTATACATTGGAAACCTCCCAACAACTTTCCTCAGACTGAAGAAGCTACTTGGATGAGTAGTGAAACGTTTTGATCCCATAAGAAAAGAAGTCTAGTTGACATAACTCAACTCCTGGTTAACCTCGAATCTCCAGAGACATATTTCTCCCTAATGTGGTTTTATTGTGCTCTTTGCTTTTTTTTCTGCTGGAGGATCTTAATTGCAACTAACATTTATGCTGGTGTTGTTGATTGTCATTGTCAGCTAGACTACAGGAATGCTCTGTCCATGGGTCTGGGTCTATCTACTGTAGCTGTTTGTATCCACTGTATTAAGAAAAAGAGAGAGCCAAGACACAAAAGGTGCTCTTTTCTACCATAAACTAACAGAGTGTGAGTCAAATTCTGGAGATTGCATCGAAGTCCCTTTCAGATGCTGGATGACTCATGGCGGCGGGCTGAGTCTCCGTAGAAAGGCCTGGCTGGATTAGACATACATGAACTGCCTTCCTGTTTAGAGATGTGCCATAGAGAAGACAAATGTGTGACTTCTACTGGACAAGATTCAACAAAGTGTGAACACACACACACACACACACACACACACACACACACACACCTTTATACAGACAGTTTGCATGCACACAGATTCACGGTTGTGTCTAAGAAAACACAAGTGGTATCGTCTCAGCAAAACAAGCCTGTCTGGCTGACAGTACTGTACTTATTTGGACGGCCTGACATTTTGAGTTATTGGTGGGACTCGTTTCTTTAGGACAAACAGCTACAGTCGGTTTTGTGCACTCTTACCTTCATTATTTGGAACAGGTCCAAATTGCCCGGGATGATCAGTAGTTTGGACAGATCCCAAGAGAGCCGGGCAGACAGTTTGTCTCTCTGGGTCCATGATGGAGTTGCTGAGTGAAATCCCATTATGACTTTCTTGAGAACATGAGAGGCAGAGGAATGGGGAAAGGTGTGTGTGTGTGTGGGGGGGGATAATGTCATATTAAAACATGCTGCCTGCAAACAAAAGTGCACTTTTAAGGATTTAACTAGTAGATTGAGCACCATTGCATTCTTGGGCATCAGGTTCCAAATGGGGTGATAAACCTTTTCCTATCTCCGCTACTGCACTTCCTTGAGCAGCCGCTTTTTCTTTTGCATCGCCTTATCTCCTCCCGCAGTCATGCGGTTGCTACAGCGGTTCGGCAGTCCGCACTTCAGCAGTTGCTTAGCAATCAGCTTCCCCGTTCGCACTTGGCTGAACCGCTTTAGTCTGGAGACCAGGTTGTGCTCGAAGGAAGCTATCTTAAACTCATTAAGTTTAGGCTTAAATTTCCCAGCCCTAGATCTATTCTGACCCTAAGGCGGTGGAAGAAATGAGACCCAGAAGATTCTACATGGGAGCTACCCGTTCCCCCTGCACCCCGCCCCCCCCCAAAGAGGAAGATGCTTTTGCTCCTTCTCTGGAGTGGCTGACCTCTTTGATGCTTGCAGACCTGTTCAGGATTGTACGCTTCTCTGCTCCGTATCCTTCTCCCCGTCCTAGTCAATTCTCCGTTAGGGATCAGAGTCAAGCAGAAGCTATCTTGGGCAGCCCCGGGAAGCCCACCGCAGACCTCTTGCCGATGCTTCTGCTCCCGCTGGAAAGGGAGGTTGTTCAGCAAAGGGACCCTCGGCTTGTCGGAAGCAGCCACCTTAGGCACGGATTGGGTGCAGCAAGTTTCTGAAAGGTACGAAAGGAAAGTCACAAGGGTTTCCCCACTAATGAATGTCTGGTGTCCATCTGAAAGTGGTTGGTTTTTTTCCCCCATTCCTGACGAAATCAACAATTTACAACACCGCTTTCCTTTATTCTCAGCCAGATCGTACACCTGTCTACTCACTTCCCAAAGAGTTCGGTGCATCAACATGTACAGCAGCCGTTCCCGGCTGGGTACGTTCTAGATGCATTTGCCTACAGCTCCCATCATCGCCAGTCAACGTGAGAGAGGGACGAGACAGCAATGGGCAACAAACCGTGACCGGTGGGACAGAATGCAGTTTAGGTGGGGAATAGGCCGACTTTAAGGCTGCTACCGCACGTCAAACAGCAACAGCTTTTTGTTTTGAATCGCCCTCTGCCCTCCCCCGGTCACGTGGTCGCTGAAGCGATTCAGCATTCCGCACTTGGGCGTTTTCTCATGAACCGGTTTCCCTGTCCGCACTTTGCTAAACCGCTTTCTGTTCTGATTTTGTCCGTGATTTCCCCATCATCTGCTTCTATTTCAGATATATTTTTTTAGGGTAACGTCATGCCATTGTTCTTCCATTCTAATGTAGTTAATTTTCCACTTTTCCAACGGCAGGATAAGGCATACAGAGGGAGAAACCCGGAAAAAATGGTGCATGGTGTCCGGAGTTTCAGCCAAATCGCTTCAAAAAGCGGTCTAGAAATCAGTTTAAAAAAACACCACCCCGGTGGCCGTCGCAGGAAAAACTGACACAGCAGCCAAAAAGGGGTGTGGCCAAGGGGGCTTTGCGGAAAAAGTGATTGGAAATGTGGTAGGTGATTTTTAAGGCGATTTGACTTTAAGGAAAAGGTGATTCAAAACCTAAGTGCAGTAGGGCTCTAAAACAAGTCAGCCCAATGCAGGTGATTGCCATAAGGTACAGGTACAGTGATACCTCTTAAAACAAATTTAATTCGTTCTACAGGTCAATTTGTTTAAAGAAAATTTTGTCTTACGATTTGCGGTTTCCCATAGGAATGCATTGAAAATGGATTAATCCGTTCCGGAGGCTATGGGCAGTTTCGTTTTACGAACGTTTTGTCCCATGAAACCCAGTTTCCCATAGGAATGCATTGGGAACAGATTAATCCGTTCCGGAGGCTAGAATACAGACAAAAATAACTGGGTTTTTTTCCTGGGTACATGGGGAACTTTTTTTGTCTTGCAAAGCATCCCATAGGGATTTTTTTGTCATACAAAGCATACCTATTCCTGGAATTTTTTTCTTCCTATGAGTTTTTTTGTCTTACGAGGCATTTGTCTTAAGAGGTACCACTGTATTATCCTTCTCAGGCAGTGGTCCCCCATCTTGACTTCCCCAGATGTTCTCAGACTCTGACTCCCAGAAGCCTTCGCCACTAGCTCTGCTGGTCAGGATTTCTGGGAGCTGGAGTCAATGGATGCCTGAGGAGTCCCAAGTCCAGCCATTACTGGTCTAAGGGCAATGGGGTTGTACCTTTCAGCTTTTCCGCTCTGGGTTGCTGTTGGGGCTCCTTTCCCAGTCGAACCAGCAAAGGAAGGATGACAAGCTCTTTGGGGAGCTCAGTGGGGTCAGCTTTTTTCCAAGGAGCCCTGGGTGAGTCTTCACTTATCTGAGGTAACTGAAAAATCTGTGGCACCTGAAGGAAAACAACAAGATGTGTGGTGTGTTTTTTTAACATCTTTGACGCCAGCCTTCTGTGAAATTTAAGACTCCACCCATTTCAAACGACTGCAGAGGCATTACACCCAATCTTTATATTCCACAAATCTTTTCCTTTGAAGTCTAACCCTGCCTTGGTAGGGATGGGCTCAGCAGAAGGGCAGAATTCCTGCCAAATTTCTGGCTTCAGACCCGTCAGGATAAGATCCAGGATATGGGTTGTAATCCTTTTGAACAAATGTCCAGGAAAACCCATGTTTGTATCTGCAATGGGAACAACTAAGGCACAACCCAGCGACCAATTAGTCATATTTAATCCCTTTGTATGTTTAGGGGAATGTGGAGCCTCATCTTATCTGTGGTTATTTAGAAGTGAGCTTCTTAAGTGTAGGACTTCAGCCATAAGCACGATGAGGGAGACCAGCCCCCCCCCCCTCGTAAGGAACAGCGAGGCCAAGAAACCCAGGAAGAGATAGCGGAGAACAGCAATGGATCATTCCTGGCTGTTCCATTCTGCCAGAGTACAGTGGAACCTCGGCTTACAAATTTAATCTGTTCCAAATGCCTGCTCTTAAGTCGAACTACTCTTAAGTCAGGATACCTATCCAAAAATTGAAGAAATAAGTTTAAAAAATCAAAACATCAAAAAAAAAATTGTAGGTCGAGCAGACCATATCTAAAATTTGTAATGCGGCGGTTAAAATGCCAACAGTTTTCCACTCTTAAGTCGAATTGCTCTTAAGTCGAGCTGCTCTTAAGCCGGGGTACAAGCTGTGTATGTTACACCACCAGCTCTGGCTCCCTAAATTATCTTGCAGTATCAGGTGTTTTAGGAAACATTCCACTATTCCAAGGGTCAAAATCTGTTTTTAGCATTAAAACTTCCAGTCAGCTTCTGTCAGTTGGGATGAGGGCACCATTTTGTCCCATAACATAACGTCTTAAGTTGGCCATAACATTTAAACTCAAATTAGATGGCACCTAAGAAGGAGTCTCCCGTCATTTCCTCCTTACTTGAGCGTATTGATTTGTGATTCATAGTTGCCAGTTTCTCAAGAGGAGAAAGAGGAGAGGAAAGATGCCACTGTTTACCCTTTCACAAAATGGCCTTTAAAATAATGATTATGAAATTCAGCCTAAATGCCACCTAAATGTTGCAATGAAGTAGCTTCATACCATATGGTGAAAACTGGTTCCATGGGCCATTATCTTTAATAATATTTACATAAATGGCTTCCCCCCCCCCCCTGTCTATATGACAAGTTTTGCTCAGGTAATTTCTTTTCTAGACAGTTTGTATTCATATATTTTCTAATTTAGCACATCTACAACCTAAGAACATAAGGACATAAGAAGAGCCATGCTGGATCAGACCAAAGGCCCATCTAGTCTAGCTTCCTGTATCTCACAGTGGCTCCACCAGATGCGTCTGGGAG
>JAHTLZ010003542.1:9246446-9279069 GCA_023846285.1 Phrynocephalus versicolor | reverse complement strand
TCCGGGCCCAAGCCATGGAGGGTTTTATAAACTAAAACCAGGACCTTGAATCTAATCCAGGATGCAACGGGCAGCCAATGCAGGCGAGCCAGGACTGGGGTGATGTGGTCATAACAACGCACACCCGCCACCAGCCTGGCTGCCGCATTTTGCACCCGCTACAAACGCCGGAGGAGAGTCAAGGGCAACCCCATGTAGAAGACGTTGCAGTAGTCCAGCCTCGAGATCACCAGTGCTTGGACCACAGTTCTCAGAGAGTTGCCATCCAGGTACGGGCAGATCTGGGCTATTTGGCGAAGATGGCAATATGCGGATCTGGTCACGGCCGCCACCTGAGCTTCCAAGGTGAGCGCCGGATCCAGAACCACGCCCAGATCCCGCACCCTCTCCGCAAGTTGGAGGGAAACTCCCTCCAAACAGGGGAGAGGGCCTCCGTACCCAGATGGTGAGTTCCCAAAAAACATAACCTCAGTCTTCCCGGGGTTGAGCCTGAGCCTGTTCGCCCTGGTCCACGTCAATACGGCGTCCAGGCACCCATCGAGAGTCCGAACAGCTTCCACTGCAGAGGTGGAAAAGGAGAGATAGAGCTGCGTGTCATCAGCATACTGGTGACAGCAGACTCCAAATCTCTTAATGACCCCAGCCAGCGGCCTTGCATAGATGTTAAACAGCATGGGGGACAGAGACGACCCCTGCGGAACCCCACAAGGGAGGATCCATAGGGCCGACAACTCCCCCCCATGCTGGACATACTGGGGACGGCCCTCCAGGAAGGAACGGAGCCAGCTTCGAGCAGTGCCTCCAATTCCCACCTCAGAGAGCCGATCCAGTAGGATACCGTGGTCGACGGTATCAAAGGCCGCTGACAAATCCAGGAGGACCAGCAGGGTAGAGCAACCCCTGTCGGCCGCCCGGATTAGGTCATCTTGCAGCGCGACCAGAGCTGTTTCGGTCCCCCGGTAGGGCCTGACCCCGGATTGGCAAGGATCAAGGCACTGCTGTTCCTCTAGGTATGACTGCAGCCGGACCGCAGCCACCCTCTCAATGACCTTGCCCATAAACGGGACATTAGCAATCGGACGGTAATTCGCCAATTCGTCCGACGCCAGGCCAGGTTTTTTAAGAATGGGCTTGACTATCGTCTCCTTCAGACGAGAGGGAAAAAACCCCTCGCTGAAGGAGGTGGTGGTGATGACAGAAGCCCATTCGGCCATGCTCCCGCCGGCAGCTTTTATCAACCAAGCAGGGCAAGGATCGAAGGGGGTGGACATGGGCCGGCAATGGGCCATAGCTCTGGAGGCCTCCACGGAGGAAACAGGCCCAAGCTCATCCATCCGAGGAGAGCGAGGTGGCCCAGCGACTGGGGATGGCGGGGCGGGGCTAGTGCAACCGGAGTCGAAGCCGGCCCGGATGGCCTCTATTTTTGATCTAAATTAGACTGCGAAATTCTCACTACTGAAATCAGTAGGAGGAGGCCTAGCCAGACTAGGATTGGTGAGGTCTCGAACCACCTGGAAGAGCTCCGCCTGGCGGTTAGAGGCCACACCAATTCTCAGGGAGAAATAGGATGACTTAGCCTCCCTGATCGCTCGAGAATAGCGCCTAGTCTGGATCACAACAGCAGTCTTATTGATTACCATCCGGCATCTTCTCCAGCTGCTCTCTAGCCTTCTCCGTTCCTGCTTCATCACTCGCAACTCCGCCGTGAACCACAGCGAAGAACGAGCTCTGCACCGGAGAAGGCGCTTGGGGGCAATCCGGTCGATGGTGCAGGCAGCTGTTTCAAACCATTGGTTAGCCGCAACCTCGACCGGAGCGTCTTTGTAACTTATCCTGTGATCTTTTGATACGAGACAAACAGAAATCATCTGAACATGGTTAAAGGTAAAGGTAAAGGTTCCCCACCACCACCACATAAATGCTAGTCACGTCCGACTCTAGGGGCGGTGCTCATCTCTGTTTTCAAGCTAAAAAGCCAGTGTTGTGCAAGTCCATGGCCGGTATGGCTCAACACATTTCTGCGCACAGAACATTGTTTAGCTTCCCGCTTTTTATGGCCATACCTTTTTATCTACTTGCATTTACATGCTTTCGAACTGCTAGGTTGGCAAGAGCTGGGGTTAACAGCAGGAGCTACTCCACTGCTTGGCACCCGGAATTCAAACCACCAAGCTGCTGACTTTGCAGCCGACAGTTTCAGCGCTCTAGCCTGCTGAGACTCCACCCACAAAGGAACCATTAAATAATATCGTATGAAGGACACATGCAGTGCAGTCATAGCTGTTGCAAGCGTGCCTCTCCTTCCCACTTCTATTCTAGCATTAGAATATCGTTTTGCCAGTGCTCCCGAAACGGATGCAATCAAGGTAGTCTTAACAGCAGCAGCATGAAACATATCATACCCTTGGGATTCCTTTGTATGCTGTATCCTGGCTCCAGGTGGTCTCCTTTGTTAGCTGCGGGCTAAAGTGAAAGCTCAGTTTTCGGACTGCAATCCTTAAAGGAATCTGAGTCCTTTCTCTAGGGTTAGTTTCTCCTTCATAACATTCTTCCAACAGCCTGGGTCTCTTCTCCGATGTCTTAAGAGATGAAGGACCAAAGCCTGCAGGACAGTGGGACATGTCAGAATAACAGCATAAAGTGGTTGTATAAAGCAGCAAAGATGCCTTGGCTTAAGGAAACAACCCTGTGATAAGAGCACACTTTAGCAAACCTCCGTGTGCCATTCCATGGGCTCATTTCTAAGTCACTGTGGACGGGACTGCCCTGTTGGATAGTTTCTGCAAGGCATCTTGAAATCCCAGCAATCAAAAATGGTCCACTGTCCATTTTTCTGTTCTACAGCATTCACACATGCACGCAGGGCTCAAGTGTGGTCTCATTTGCAAAAAAAAGTCACATATTGGGAAGTGACATAGAAAAAACCTGAGTGGCTCCCATCAGTTCCTGGTTTAATATTGGGGAGAATTCCCCAGGGGAGGTTGTCCAAGCTCCCACTGAAAAGAAGGGGAGTCATCAAAGGAGAAAAATACGTCCCTGACCTTGACCTGCAGACCATCTCCTGCCCTAAAGGACACCGCAAAGTGCCATCTGAGAAGGCCACTGGACTGCCTCTGAGACTCCACTCAGCTCGGTTTTTCAGCCCCGTTAGCTGCTGCATGCAAGGGAGTCCTGCTTTGTAGACCCAGAGCGGTTGCACTCGGCCTTGCTTCTGAGTAAACAAGGGATCAAACTGTGCTGCTTTGTATCTGCATCGAGGAAATGCCCAAATCTTGTACCTGAAGCTTTACCCAATCAAGACTTCTTCTTGTTGTTGTTGTGTCGTACAGTCGTGACTAACTCTTCGTGACCTCATGTCCTTGGACTTTTCTTGGCAGGAATACTGGAGTGGTTTGCCAGTTCCTACTCCAGGCGCCTACAGCCCAGGGTCTAAATTCACATCAAGACTCAATGTGAATTTAGACCCTGGGCTTTAAAAAAAAGAGCTCCCAACCCTTGTTTTAGGTCATTTCTGCCCTTCCTGTTGCTACCCATTCAATGGCCAGTAGAGGAGATGTGCAGCAGAATCGTGTGTGTGTGTGTGTGTGTGTGTGTGTGTGTGTGATGTGCCGCCAGTCCACAACTTGCTTACAATGACCCCAATATGGTTTCCTGTAAGGTACTTAAGAGGAGCTTCACCATCCCCATCCCCCAGTGAACTTCCATGGCCAAGCAGAGATTTGAAACTTAGTCTCAAGACCATCAATCTACTCAATATACCCACACTGGTTTACTCTGATGTAAGTCCCGTGAAGAGCTGCCTAGATGCCCTAAGCACATCCGATTTCGCTTGATTTCGGAAGCTAAGCAGAGTCGGCCCTGGTTAGTACTTGGATGGGCGACCACCAGGGAATACCAGGTGCCGTAGGTGCCTGGAGTAGGAACTGGCAAGCCACTCCAGTACTCCTGCCAAGAAAACTCTATGGACATGGAGTCACGTAGAGTCGGTCACAACTGTAACAACACAACACACACACACAAGTCCCTTGAATTCAACAGGGCTTACTCTTAGTTTTGCGCACGTGAGCTTCCGTTTTGGCTCTTGTCTATTATTCATTATCCTTAAATCATGCACACAACACAATCAGATCACAAACAGAGATGAAGGCAGTTCCTTAGTACTTTTTACAGTACCTGGGTGAGTCTGTTGCTCTTCTAACTCAGCCCGCAAACAGGGCCAAGGGGAACAGCAAATATGGAGAAGATTGTATTTTGGTGGAACAGCCGACAGATCCTGTTGTTTCCTTCTGCGATCTTGGGAGCTTTCTTCAAGTAACAAGGGGTCCCTGATGTATCCTGGAAGATATATGGAATAAGCATATCATTTGGAAGAGGAACATGAGAAGCCAGCTTGTAATGAACCCATATTCATTATACTGTTGGTGGCATCTACAGTACCTTGCTTGACTGGAAGCTGCTGTCCAAACATTAATGCAGGGTTCTTTCCCAGCCCTACCTGGACATCCCAGGGACTACGTCTGGGACCTTCTAGTAAAAAGCAGGTGTTCTGCCATATAAAGCAGATTGGACTTGAGGCCAATCAACAAACTGCAGTTGAACACCATCCAGAAATACAGCAATCTGGGTGCTATCTAGTTATTCTTGAAATCGGTTTAATTGCCCCCCCCCCATTCATTGTAATTTGTTCTGCACCATGACTTTTGCAAATACTTATTTACAGTAGTACCTTGTATAAAGGAATTAATTCGTTCTAAATGAAATTATGTTAAATAAATTTTCCTTTATACAAATTCCCATAGGAATGCATTGAAAACGGAGTGATCCCATTTTTATCTTGTACGGATTCTCCCCATAGGCAATTATGTTAAGCAAATTTCCCCTATCTCCAGAATTTTTTATGTTGTACAAATTTTATGTTATACAAGCTGTTTGTTATACAAGGGTCCACTGTATATATATATATATGGCTTATAAGAGTGTTTTGAAACCATGATTCCTACATCTTTATTTTCGGTCTCCTGAGTTAAGAAAAGCTTTTCAACTTGATTATGGATATGGTTAACAACCATTAAAATGATCCTGGGCAATCAATTAAAAAACAACAACCAGAAAAGCAAAAAAGCAAGCAAAACAAAACCCTACCACGCCAAATAGTAATGAGACATACAGAACATTTTTTTTTTTAAAAAATCATTCTTTCACCTTCACAACCGATTTCAGTGGCATTCAAAGTACTGTACAGTATCTGCAATGATTATGTTTTGCGACCTTGCCAGACAAGCTTGCTTCATGTATATAGTAAGGTTCACAATCTGGCACCAATAAATCTTCAAATAAATACTTCTGCTTTTCAGTGTTGATAGGATCTGCCCTGGGAACCTCTCCCTAGGTTTTCCCCCCCCTTTAAAGGGCAGCACAGATAACCCAGAGTGTCCTCTGCCTCTCCCAGAACACGGATACAAAGGCCATGGGTTTCTTGGCACCCATTTATATCTTCCAGCCAAGAAGGCGGTGGGCGTGGTGTGAAAACATAGTTGAGTGAACGGGACTCTCCCTGAAGTGAAAAAGAAGGGCCCGCAAACAAGCAGTGTCACCGGGAATAAGCTCAAGGTTTAATGAGTTCTAAGTTCTGGTTAGGGACTAGTCCCTATCACCAAAAAGCAAAAAGCAAAGTGTTCTGCTTATATACCTCCCCATACCACTACAAGTGGTCTCTGGGCGGTTTACAATTATTAATTACAGTGTGCAGGCTACACATTGACCCCCCCCCCCCAGCAAGCTGGGTACTCATTTTACCGACCTCGGAAGGATGGAAGGCTGAGTGAACCTTGAGCCTGCTACCGGGGATTGAACCCAGGTCGTGAGCACAGTTTTACCTGCAGTACAGGCATTTAACCACTGCGCCACGAGGCTCATTTCATTTTATCTCCATAAACAGGAGAGCTCTCCAACTATTCCTCAAGGTAATAACCTTTAAAGGGATTAGGTTTCAACTTGTACTTGAGCGCTAGCTTCCAAACTATGTGTCTGAATCCGGGCTTGGGAGAAAACTGACCTTCACGTAGAAGCTTTTGCAGAAGGGTTGGGTCCCAAGTCTGGGAGAGTTTGAGGAGATATCTCTTAGGTGAATAGCCCGGTCTCATCTGTCTCTCTGTCTGTGTCTCTGAGTCACCGAAGAAGTGAAGATATGGCTGCCAAGCACACCCTTGCTTACTCTTCCACATCTATAGGCAACAGGTATCAAAGGGATATGAAACGTCCTGCATTTGCATAACCAGTTATCCATTTCCCCTTAAAGATCTCAGAAGGCAACTGCAGCTAGCTGAGATGAAGAAGCTGTCTGACTAATCCAGACGGATGGATTATTTGAGACCAGAACATGCCTTAAAACTTTCCTAATTCTTTGCCCAGCGACGATAAATATTTGCCTAGAATTTGAATAGCAGTGAGCCATTTAGAAACCAACCTTTATGTTGCTCAACATAAAGACATATATATATATATTTAGATAATTTCTGTAAGAAAACATATTGTTTTCATTGTGGTTAATTTCTGAAGCCAATTCCCAAAGGTGCCTATTGGCTGGTGCCTGTGAAATAATAAACACATACTCCCCACAATTTCCAGACATTTTACAACTGCTTTTTAAATAGTTACAGCTGAAGGATGAGCATAAGTAGATGCAAACATTTAAAAGATACTTTATAATTATAATTGTTTAAGTGGACACACCCTGCTTGAAACATGTCCGTTGTAAACTATCATTTGACTCAATTAATGGTCCACTCTAGTGAGCATTAAATATATATTAACCAACAACTAACAGGGAAAGTAGGATGAGGACAGATAAACATGGCAGTGCAGATTTGCTATACCCTCAACTGGATATATAGTGGTACCTTGTATAAAGGAATTAATTCGTTCCAAATAAAATTCTGTTAAGCAAATTTTCCTTTATACAAATTCCCATAGGAATGCATTGAAAACAGAGTAATCCCATTTTTATGTTGTACAGATTTTCCCCATAGGTGATTATGTTAAGCAAATTTCCCCTATCTCCAGAATTTTTTATGTTGTACAAATTTTATGTTATACAAGCTGTTTGTTATACGAGGCTCCACTGTACATCTAAATACACACCTACTTTATGCACATGGCTCTCAGTTCAACACACCTGGAAGATGGAATGGAAATGAAAGGAATGAAAATAATTTGGACATATCTCCTTTGCTGGATCAGTGCATAAGCGACATAGTCTTATCTGTTTGGCCATCAACCATGACCATATTAAGACAACAATACAAAAAGTTATCCAAAAACAATACTTATAAAAGCATCATTTGTGTCACATAGTCCAGGATGAGGACCATAAAAGAGCATATCAGCTTTAAACCAGTTGGACTGCAACTCCCAGAAATCCTAGCCAGCACACTAGTGGTGATGTTTTCTGGGAATTATCTCTTGAGAGTCCTCTGGACTGCAACGAGAACAAACCTATTCATCCTGAAAGAATTCAGCCCCGAATGTTCACTGGACAGATTTTGAAGCTGAGACTCCAGTACTTTGGCACCTCATGAGGAGAGAGGAATCCTTGGAAAAATCCCTGATGTTGGGAAAGATGGAAGGCAAAAGAAAAAGGGGACGACAGAGAATGAGATGGTTGGACGGTGTCATCGATGCAACCAACATGGACTAGACCAAACTCTGGGAGGCAGTGGAAGACAGGAGGGCCTGGCACGCTCTGGTTCATGGGGTCACAAAGAGTCAGACACGACTCAATGCCTCTACTACTACTACTACTACTACTACTTTCAAATATTCAAAATCAGGAAACACAGACATAGTTAAGCATCAGGGCACTTTCATGCACAGAACAGAACTTTGGGCAGAGATGCTCCATTGCAAAGGAGCATATGCCAGTTAGTATGTAAAGATCTTCTTATATGGATATGGGTGTTAATGGGGCTGGTATACGGCAAAACATCACAGAGGAAGGCAGGGATCACTCATCACTAGTCTTTTTAAAAAGCAATTTTTGGCATAACTCATTCCTCTGTATTTTTTCTATGTTCCTCCAGGTGCTACTTGTTGCTTTCTTTTGGTACTTATACCTAACCTCCTCCCTCTCCCCCTCTCCCTCCCTCTCTCTTTGAAAATCTATTTCAAGAAGTAAGAAAATAGCTTAACTCTTTGGGGAGGGGTATACCTTCCCAATGTCCCCCACCACTACCCCGCAAGTATATTACCCAACAAAAGGAAATACAAAAGGAAATAGAAGTAACAAACCCTGAAAAAAGGGCTTAGTGATCTCAATTGGGCTGGAGGCTAAAATCGCACCCTCCACAAAAGCCAAAGAAAAGAGCATCACAATCTAATAACAATCAAGCACAATTGCAAGCTAATAAGAGAAGTCCATGCAGGCTCATTGTGACCCCTTCCCTGAGTTTTCTAGGTAGAGAGGATTCAGAGAGGTTTTACCCTTCTCTTCTTCTGGGCGCACTCTCAAACGGTGCAGCTTTCCTGAGGCTACATAGGCTTTTCTCTTTCTCTTCCTCTCCTGGAGAATCAAAATCCAAACCTACATCTCTGCAGCTGCATACCCTAGTCCTTGAGCCATTCAAACAGCTGCACCATCTACTATCAAACTAACTTAACTGAAAAACAGCAACTTTTTAAAAAACACAGTGATGATGATGATGATGATGATGATGATTTATATATCCGACAGAAAGCCACTCTGGGCGGTTTACATCCTAAAACAAACTGATTACAAAATACAGATATACAAGTATAATAAAAAGCAAAAATATTACAAATGAAAGCATAAATAAAACAACAACATTCATAAATTGAAGTTCCTACCGACCTTTTTGGCTCACCTGCAGCTTTTTAATGTTTGACTACAATGGAAGTTAAAAGATGTTGGATTAAATGCGGAAGCCACGATCAAATAGGAAAGCCACCCTTTTTCGGGGTGGGGGGGTGGGGGCTTCTAAAGAAGTATTTTGAGGGGATTGGTAGGCTGATAAAACGGGTTTTAATGACTGCATGGGGTGCCAATGCCTGGATTGAAAAGTCACTGTGTTACTTTGTAAAAGGAACATCTCTGTGCCCTCATTACCTCCAAACAGAATGCATAAAAGATGCTTCCATTATTTCCAGATTTTGGTCTATAATCACTTCTAAAGTATTATATCTACCTTCACTTGGACTCAAACTTGAGTAATGATTCTCACAACAAAGTGAATGTTACAATGGAGCTCTCATCTTCCTGGTTCTGAAATGGATGTCTTACAAAAACATTTGGATGTTAAATGAGAGTCTGTTTGATAAAGCTTACCGGTAATTTAAACCTAAACCAGATTCTGCATCAACTTCTCACAGTCTTCTCCAAATTGCTCTACTTCTCTTCTTAAAAAGCAAAACAAAATTCAGCTTTCCTTTTTTCATGCCTGAATGAGATTTATCTATGGGACAGAAAGCCCCTAAGGCCTTAATAATGCAGAATAAACAATCCTTGTAGACGAAATGTCTCCTATAATACTAAACAAAACCCAAAACCTGTTGTCACTTGATCTGGAGCACCCTCGTCTTATTTGTCAGGTTGCTTCCCTGTCAGAAGAAGAATCCAGCTCTGGAGATGCAGTGACATGTTAAGAGGCGCCGTGCGAGTGAGGTAAACAGAGCTTGGAATTTTGCTACAAATGGCCTAACTCAGGGGTGCCCAAACTTTTTGAAAGGAGGGCCAGATTTGGTGGCTGAGAATGTGTCAGGGGCCGGTTGCTCCCTGACCCTGCCACCCCACTGCAAGCCCCACCTACTGACCCATAAGCCCCACCCACTGACCCCTTGCAATCCCACCCGCAGGAAGGAAGGCAGGCGCAAGCTTAACAAAGTTCCTGGTGATGCCGGTGGCGGCGGCCTGCCCCCGTGGGTACACCCAGTCCCTCAAGCTTCCCGGTGGTGTCAGTGTTGGCGGAATATTTTTTTTAAAAAAAAAAACATGGGGCGAACGAGGGGGCGTGAGGGAGAGGCAGACCAGCCAGCCGCGGGCCACTCAGAATGGCCTGAAGGGCTGGATTCGGCCCCCGGGCCAGACTTTGGGCAGACCTGGCCTAACTGGTTAAGAATTCAGTGGAAGGACCCCCGAAAACTAGTTTAGACCAACGCTAGTGGACAAAGGTTAATTAATTCAAGTGCTAAATTAAAGGTTGCTATTAGTCCTAAAGAAAGCTGTAGGAGGAAATGGCAAATGTCATTGACATTGACTCCATTCCTTCAGGGGAACCTTATTTATTTATATTTATTTATTTATGTATTTCTATACTGCCCATCTTCCATAGCGGAAGTCCAGGGGGCTTACTACAACCATATTCATATCAATGAAAAAAATAACAAACATATAATAGTAGTAGTAGTAGTAGTAGTAGTAGTAGTAGTAATAATAATAATACCCTGGATATGATTATGGAGAAGAAAAAAGTGTGGCTCATTGATGTTGCTATACCAGGCGATAGTAAAGTCACAGAGAAACAACTTGAAAAAATTACCTGATATCAGGATCTGAAAACTGAACTTCAGAGACTCTGGCATAAACCCATACAAGTGGTCCCAGTGGCAATCGGCACGCTGGGTGCAGTAGCAAAAGAGCTAAGCAAGTATTTAGAAGAAATTGGAGTTGCCAAAGTCACCATCAGTCAACTGCAGAAGGCCGCCTTACTGAGATCTGCTTGCATAATTTGCCGATGCATCACGTAGTTCCAAATGCTTGGGAAGCGTTTGGCTAGTGATTTGTAATACGAAATCCAGCGTAGTTATCTTGTCTGCTGTGTGATGATGATGATGATGATGATGATGATAATAATAATAATAATAATAATAATAATAATAATAATAATAATAATAATAATAATTATTATTATTATTATTATTATTATTATTATTATTATTATTATTATTATTATTATTATTATTATTATTATTATTATTCAGATTGGCTTGGCTTGGTATTCTTAACCAGCCACTGGACAGATGCCTGGGACTGCCGATCCCCACAAGGACAGATTCTGGCTAAGGGTGGGATTTGCAGTACATGCAACGCATTTGGAAACTCTGGGTTGGAGAATGCGGCTGTCAATAATGGACCCTGAACCTGGTCAGTTAAGCTCTGTCACTCATCTGCATCTTTCCTCTTGGGAGCAGTGGAAAGAACCTCCCCAAATATTGTATTCTTTATTGCAGTCGGGCCTCCCCTGGGCAATGGGGTTCATCGCTGGCTGATCCTGTCAATCCAGAAACACCTTTGTGCTTAGAAATTACCACAATGACTGGGAAGACCGACCTTAAACAATCGTCCTTTTCAGGGGCCAAACTGACAGTAACCTCCATCAAGAAAGAAGGAACATCCTTGGCCAAACAAAGCCTGCTGTAATAAACATAAATGTGACCTCCAGTGCTTGCAGGAAACTCACAGGGACAAAAACCAACAATGACCTAAAGTTCCTGGAATGTGACTAATTGCTGAACAATGCCACAGACAATACGGAAGCGCAGTGTTCGCCAGAACGGATCTCCACATTCTGTCTACCAGCAGTGACAGGAGAAAATAATGTTGAAATAATAACAACCGAGTTCAGCAACTGGAGAGTGACATCTGTCTATAAACCACCATTTATAAAACCTGCCTTCATTGAACCTTCAAACTTTCGTAATAAACCAGTAAAGTTCATAATAAGCGATTTGCACAGCCACTATAACTTGTGGGGTTAGGAAGGCAATGACAAAAGTTGACAAGCTGCACTGGAATAGTCACAATCTTATCAACTATCACTCATCCATGACAGCAGATTACTAGTGCCCTTTAAAAGCATCAGATGGAGGAGAGGCTATTGCTCAGATCTTGATTTCGTAAGTGAGAATAGAGTGCATTTATGTGTAAAATCAGTGTGTGTGTGTTGTGCCGTTATAGTCGTGACCGACTCTTTGTGACCCATGTCCATGGAGTTTTCGCAGCAGGAATACTGGAGTGGTTTGCCAGTTCCTACTCCAGGCGCCTACAGCACCTGGTATTCCCTAGTGGTCTCCCAATCCAGGTACTAACCAGGGCTGACCCTGCTTAACTTCCGAAATCAGGCGAGATTGGATATGCTTAGGACATCTAGGCAGCTCTGTAAAATCAGTAGAGACACCAATATAAAATGCTGAACACCATCCCATTCTACGTGAGATCACAGCCACCATTCAACCACAGGTTGTGAAATACCAGAGAAAGTACAACTTCAAAAAGGCTGGTTGGCCCAAGTTTTCAGTGGCACTGGATGCAAATGTGTTAGATATTGATCCAAATCCCATATCTTATGATAGGTTCACTGATGTTGTTCAGGAATGTTCCATGATTTTCTTCCCCTCAAGGATGTGTGTGTCTTGTATCGTTAACAGTCATGACCCCATGTCCATGGAGTTTTCTTGGCAGAAATACTGGAGTGGTTTTCCAGTTCCTACACCAGGTGCCCACGGAGCTCCTATATTCAGAGTTTCACAGTATTGATCTACTGAATGATTACTTCACCCTTTTTGAATAAAAACTGCTTGACAAAGATACCATTGAAGCTGGACAACAGGTGGTATCAGCTACTGTATTTCAGAACATAAAAAGGAAAAGTGGATCAAGCTCATGGAGGAAAGACACAAGATGACGCAGCCAAAAAGCACAGAAACTACTTAACTGCCTTAATAATGATGCAGACAAATGACCATTGCATGTCAACATCTCAGCTAACCAATCTACCCACCAGCTATTACTTTATGGGAAATAAGATTCTAACCTATGGAAACACAATCAGAGGATAGGAAGGAAGTAGGAACGGAAGACAAGTGACCTGACAATCCCCTTTACTACAGGAATGCTGGAAGAGGTGATAGGCAGGTGTAAAAACAGCAAAGCAGCCAGCATTGATCAGATTCAGGTCAAGCAGATCAAATATTTTGGACCAAAAACAAAAAGATGGTTAGTGATCTTCTACAACAGTGTTGGCGAACCAATAGCATGGGTGCCAAAGGTGGCACTCGGAGCCCTTTCTGTGGGCACCCAACATCGACCCTTCACAGCCACCTGTATTCAGGTTAAATGGCTGTATTGGCACTTCGCAAATAAAAATAGTGCGTTCTGAATCACAATTTGGGCACTCTGTTGCTAAAAGGTTCGCCATCACTGTTCTACAATATATGCTCAGATACCAAAGTTATGGAGGAAGGCTTGTGTGATAGCTATTCTTAAACCAGGCAAGCCACCAGAAGACCTCAAAAGCTATAGGCCCATTTCCCTTCTCAGCCTTTTTAACAAGGTACTGTATTTGAATGCCTAATTTTAAACTGACTGACCTGCTGGTTTTATACTAACATTAGATTGTTGTACATAGCACATCGCAACAAAATGCATTATTGCCTAGAATGCTTAATCCCACACTATATTTCCAGTTCCTAAACACTACCCCAGACTGTGATATAAATCCTGTCTGAATTCCTTCCCTGATCCAACTGAATCTCCGTTCTAATTGCATTTGACCCTTAATGGCACAAATATCAAAGAGTTAGCACAAGAAACGGAAAAGTGATTAATTTATTCCAAGCTCTTGGTTAAAAAAACTCACAGCAACATTCAAACTCATGCGTGTGAAGAAACAAAGAAAATGATGACATCCATCTTGAAAAATCAGGCTTCTCCCTGAGTGCATGGTAAAAGCTGGCTGAGAATATGGTGCTCAGTGTCTCCCTAATAACCAAGAGGGAGTAACAGCGTGCTGCACCTATAGATTATCTCTTGGGAGAGACAGGCCTCCATGGACACCTCAGCTTATTTCCTGGTTCGACACTACTTGGGGGATGATTTCAGTTTCGTGAATGGAGGGACCCAGAAATATGTCTGTGAAGATTCTCAGTCATCCAGGTGTGTTTATCTGGAAGTTGAGTCATGGCAACTGGACTTCTTTTTCTTGAGAGATTGAAACGTTTTGCTGCTTATCCAAACAGCTTTGTCAGTCTGAAAAAATAATAGCTGCAAGTCCTCCATTTTATAGCTCACTTTGACCTCTTGTCATCCTGGTCTGAAATAAGATGAAACTGTTCATCTTATGAGCCTATTTCAGATCAGGGTGACAAGAGGTCAAAGTGAGCTTAAAAATGGAGGACTCGCGACTAGCTTTTTTTCAGACTGACAAAGCTGTTTGATGAGCAGCAGAACATTTCAATCTCTCAAGAAAAAGAGGTCCAGTTGCCATGACTCAATTTCCAGGGAGCCAGAAAGTTCTCTTGTCTCCCTGATCATTTGAGGAAACTTGAAGCCTGATTGGCAGTCCCTCTGGAAGGATCTAGAATGTGACATTTACTCGATAAAAAGAGGCTCAATTACTTTAGTTAGCTTAGCTGGGAATCGAATCATGGCAACCGGATGTCTTTTCTTGTGGGATCAAAATGGTTTGCTACTCATCCAAGTCACTTCCTCAATCTGAGGAACAAACATCTGTACACTGCCTTCTTTTGGAATAAAAATAATTTGTTCTATATTACGCTATTTACCGTATGTTCGACCTGAAACATTTCAGTGGGCTATTATACATCTCCTATATGAGGCTTAGGATGCAGTAAAATTCACAGTGAACTCAAATTAGCTTTCAGATTCAGGTAAGAATATGGTAGATGTCTATTGTGTGTGTCACCAGGAAGTCACAGGTGGTAAGGTCAGTTTTCCTCTTCTTTTGAGGACAGAACAAGCATTTCCAATTGAAGCAAAACAATTCAAGGAGCCGTGTAGCCATCACAAAAGACAAATACAAAAGTGGAACAGGTGATATCTTTAGGCTACTATAAAAATAACAAAACATTGCTAATATTTTGGGGGCAAGCCCCCTTCCTCAGAGCAGTACCAATAGGTAACAACATGGCAAAAGATAGATTTGCCAGGAATTATTTCTTAGGTGTAAAGTCCATGGCAAGATGGAAAAAAGCCAAGCAGTTTACTTCAGGCTTGGAGCTTTGATGTTCTTTGGGCTGCCTCCGAAGTGAGGGGAGGGAGGGAGGGAGATGTTTTTATTGTCCCAGTCATTCCAAAGACATGTCACTTTTCTGCTCTTCCCTCTACACTTTCAGTTTTTTTTTAATATTTTTAATTAAATTTTAAACTACATACAAACAACATAAGGAAATAATGACTACAATTAACAATATAAGTGTACCCCCACCCCACGGGACCATCCATGCATTCTTCTTCATTGCTGAGTTTTCTATTATTTACACTTTCAGCTGAAGTAAGACCTGAAATCTAGGAAAAGTGATAAAACCTGAATGAGTCTGGGTTTCTACCTGAGCAGAATGCTACTACATTGCACTAGTAGCATGTGCTCATGCTTCACTATGAAGTGCTTTCAGAGTGTATGCTGGGACCTGTGGTGCCATTGCTCCCCCACACCGGAATAACCATGTGAGACAAGGTGTTGGGCAAACGCTCTGGGCCACACTTTATTAACAACCCACAATAAAACCCCACCCCCAACCGGGGGGGGGGGCAAGTGACAGGTTGCTGATGAGGTATACGTTTATCCGTTGCAGGGCCTACAGAGGAGTGCTTGGTTGCAAGTAGCGGGTCATTACTATCAGCCCCTAATATCTCTGTTTGAGGTGGTTGCCACGCTGTGTCCAATGGCAGGGCCAGCTTAACCCAGTTGATAACCAAGAAGGTGCAGACTCAGCTACATGTAGGGAAACATTTTTTAAATTGGGGTTAGCATGTTTGAAATTGATTTTTTAAAAAAATACGACTACACAGTAAAGCACTGTGTTCTTGTATTATTATTATTATTATTATTATTATTATTATTATTATTATTATTATTATTATTATTATTATTATTATTATTATTATTATGCCTAGGAAGCATACTTTTGGTTTGGAAAACAAGGTATTTTGCTCAGCCATGAGTGGGTCAATTATTTTAAATTGCTTGTGAAATTGAATTGTTTTGAATTGTTTTGGCATCTGTGAATGTCTCTGGCAATGTAAATTGTGTTGGTGGGGTTTGTCAAGTAATGGAGGTCAAGATCATGGGGGGTTTGGCTGCAGGAAAAACCTTGCAGTCCAATCTGAAAAGAAAGGCATAAGAGAGATAATGGTTGTGTAGTTTGGGGGGGGGGGTGAGGAACGCTCCCTCCTACACAATTCTGGAACCTGAGGATCTTGACAATTTCTCTTGTCAGTTTCTCGTTCCACTCACTGGTGTGCCGCCATTCTCTCCATCCCTAGGACCATACCCTTGCTCTCTCTTCTGTCAGACTGCACAGAATCCTATGTTTCTGTCTGTCATACTGAACTAGCACTATGCCAGTTTACATCAAATATATATTTTTAATTAGTACAAAGAACAGCACAGCAGCAGCAGCAGTAATAAATGTCTGCAAGAGGCAACCAGTGTGAGGGTAGGTAGACAGAGGGCAAACCCTCAAAGGCAACCATTTTAAAAGCCTGTGTAGCCCCTTCAACCGATGTACAGTTTTAAAATGTGTTAAAAGTTTTCTCAAGAGGATGCACACCCCAACCTAAAAACTACAACCACATGATTTTCAACTGACTTCAAACACCCCAATCTTTATCATTTACATAGTATAACCATATCTTGAGGCAAACATGTCATGCCCTAGTGAACCACTAAGTATTATGGAAAAACTATAAGATTATGAGACAAGGGAGAACTTGAGCCTAAATTCAAATTCCTTCAGAAGAATTTCAGTAAGGCAGTCCTGTCAAAAAAGAAAAGAAAAAACCCACCTCCCAATTTTCTTCCTGACTAGTATTTATGTATGTATTTATTTATTATTATATTTATATACCGCCCCATCTTTCGAAACAGAACTTGGGGTGGTGTACAATAAAAAAGGATAAAACGACAATAAACAGGCATAAAAATCAGAGGCACCAGTAAAATAAAATAAAATAAAATAGGAGGGTACAGTCTCTCTTTCCCATCCCCTTTTCCTAAACTCCTAGACATGACAAACCAAACTGACAACAACCCCTGACTAGAGTCCTAAATCTGTGGGAACACTATTAAAATTATTGCTTCAGGTGAAGAAGGGGGGGGGGAGATAGTCATATATTTTATGGGTTTAAAATAAATAATGGTCCACCCGCTAAAGAACCAATTAGTTTTTGATTGGAGGAGGTCCATTTTGAAAGTGAACTTCTAAATGCAAACAGAACCAGAAAAACATTTGAGGCAGCTAGCGCCTCTCCCAATTAAAAAAAAAAAAGCACCTGTGTGTCCGTTTGGAGGGTATGATGGGTTAATTCCGTTTCCACTTTCCCTCCCTTCTTACGGCAGCAGCATGATCTCCAAGTGCCTGGGAACCATCCCTGCTGGAATCTAATTGTTTGTGGCAGTCGGCACATGATTCCGTGTGTTTGGTCACAGCAGTATCCCGCCCTGGCTCCTTTCATCTTTGATGGATGTCGTGCTTGGCTACACTGATGGGGCTCATACCACAGGCCGTGGTTTTCAGAGGTGTCTTTTGTCTCCCTGCTTCAGGCATGGAATTCCTTATTGGGTCCGACGGCGTTTATTAATGGATTCCTTTTCCCGGCCTTGGGAGCAGGAGGCATGGAGCAGAATCTATTCAAATAGGCCAGATGTTTTCTGGCAGCAAGCTCCCTTGTTTTATAGATACGCTCCAGAACTATTCCTCAGTGGTCTGAATTCTCATTTAGAAGACTTGGATCTGTTTCAGAGGAGCCAAGCCATGTTATGGGCCTGCAGTGTTTTAACTATTATTCTTTCTTTTCAGAAAACCTCCAGATTTTTCATGTTGTGTGTGTGTGTGTGTGTGTGTGTGTGTGTGCGTGCGCACACGCGCATGCCTGCCCATCCATCTCAGACCTGCAGAGCCGAAATTTTGCAGTTCAATTCTGCACTGTGCCTCCTTGACATGAGCCAGGCTTCATGATCTATAGGGTCACTTCCAGACTTCCAGACACTGCTTCCATAGGGGGAGCAGTGTCATTGATTATGTAATAGTCTCCGCTCATCTGAGTGGCAAGGTAGTTGACTTCCATGTTGGAACGCAAATAGACAGCAACCATTTTCCTCTCATCACCACAGTAAAATGTGATCAACTAACTTCTAACACACCAGCTTACTCAATCAACACAGTAAGAATGGCACCTTACTTTAAGGGGAATAAATGGTCTCCAAAAATAGAGGATAAGTTAAACTCTGCTCTAAATTCCATCCATTTTATAAACCTGAAACAGAATCTGTCCACGGCACCAAACTTGTCAGAGGCCATCCTCCATTATGAGAACCTGATGGCAGCAATAAATGGTATTTTATGCCAGCAAACCTGCCAGGGGTCATATAAGGATTCAAGATTTAAATCCAACTCCTGGTTTGACAAAGATTGTCTCCGCCTGAAAAATCAGCTACGCTCTTTGTACTTTTCCTATCGGCTCAACCAGCTGGACTCTCCTCCCTCAAGTGAATATATCAACCTAAAAAAGCAGTATAAGCTTGTAATAGCCCAAAAGAAGCAACTTGTGATCAAGAAAAGATGGGAATTAATGATTCGCACTGTTCAGTCAAATAACAGCAAACAGTTCTGGCTGTTGGTCAGGGGTGCCTTAAAAAGCAGGACAGGTTCCCTGGATGTTCAGGTCCCTGCACATGTCTGGAAGGATCACTTTACAAACCTATTCTTCGATCCTCAAACTTCTGATTTAACTCCTTCACAGCCAACCTCTTTAAACTTACCTAAATGGGACCCAGTAAATATTTCAGAAATCAAATCTTTAATTGCGAACTTAAAACTGGGAAAAGCTGCTGGACCTGACAGAATTCCCCCGAAACTCTTAAAAAAGCATCTGGACTGGTGGGCCACACCTTTGGCCACTCTCTTCACATTAATAGATCAGACTGGAAGGGTACCCTCATCATGGACTAAAGCTATCATAGTACCCATCTTCAAAAAAGGAGACCCTCAAGTTCCAGGAAATTATCGCCCTGTTAGCCTGCTGTCAATCTTGGGGAAACTTTATGCTCGACACCTAGCAAACAAACTGACAGCCTGGATGGACAATCAAAAGATATTGGGCCCAGAACAGATCGGGTTTTGTAAAAACAGACATACATTAGATCACTGCATTGTATTGGCTCATCTTGCAGAAAAGTATAATTCTATGGGTGTGGGGAGACTGTAGCTTTTTTCGATCTAAAAGGGGCCTTTGATTCAATCTCAAGGAAACTACTGTGGGCCAAATTGGAAAAGTCCCCAATTGACAGGAGATTGCTGTTTCTTATTCAAATGTTGTATCTTAATACGAGCTGCCAGGTTCGTTATGGACCTACTGGTAAATTGTCTGATACGATCCTGAATAATAAGGGGTCAAACAGGGATGTATCTTGGCACCCTATCTATTTAACCTTTTCATTAATGATCTGAATGATTCTCTAAAACAAGTCCAAGGCCATCCCCCCAAGCTTGGCCCTCAGCAAATCCCATTACTCCTGTATGCAGATGACGCTGCAGTTCTGTCTCTAACCCAGTTGGGCCTAAAGAGGCTTATAACTGCCTTTGCAACTTACTGCGACAATAACTGTCTGTCCATCAATGCCCAAAAATCAAAGATCCTAGTGTTCTCGAAGAGGTGGAAAAGAATGCGTTGGCCCCTACAAAATGACATTCTGGAGCAGGTTAAAGAATACAAGTATCTGGGGATTTCCTTTAGATATAATATGAGCTGGGTAGCCCATCGAAATTATGCCCTTAACCTTGCAAAATGTAGCTTGCTTGCAGTGGCCCAGTTTTTCTATAGGAGTGGAGGACGCTACATTCCTTCAGCCATACGGGTCTTTCACGCAAAAACAAGGGCACAATTATTATATGGCATCCCCATCTGGATTAATGCATATAACCCCGACGTTGAAAGAATTCAATCCATGTTCTTGCGTCGAATCTTAGGGGTCCCTAACTGTGTGGCCTATGCAGTCCTGTGCCTTGAAGTAGGAGTAGGTCACCTGGAAACTTCTGCTTGGATTCAGACTTTAAAGTTTTGGCTCAGATTACATTTCTGCGCAGACCAACTGGGGTTTGTGTATAACATGCTGGTTGATTCTTATCAAAGCCAGTGGCAATTCTCCATTAAACAAAAAATTAGGTCCATAGGTATCCCTCTTGAACATATCCTGATGCTAGGGTAGAAACAGGCCCTAAGAATTCTCACCCAGAGGTTATGTGACATAGAAAGGCAGGAACTCCTTTCGCAGGCACATAGAACCTGCTCCCCTTTGTCACAAGGTGTTTTCCCATCGTATAGGACTCCTGCAGCTTATCTAACCTCACTCTGTTCACCACAGGCCTGCAGAGCCTTTATGCTGGCCAGGATGAATGTGCTGCCTTCAGCACTGCTCCAGGGTAGGTTCCAGGGAATACCACGCCAAGAGAGATTTTGCCCATGTGGAAACGAGGCTCCTGAGTTTCTCCAGCACATGCTTTTATTTTGCCCACTTTATGAACAAATTAGGAATACCCTAATTTGTCCACTGTTGAAAAAATTCCAAGGCCACCCTTCCAAGTGGTTAGTTCAATACTGTCTAATAGACAAGAACTCACAAGTTACAGCACAGGTTGCAAAGTTCTTTCTAGCTGCCATTCGAAAGAGAGCAGAGATCATTTCAGCCACCCATTCCCATGCTCCTATTTATTAGTACTTCTCTTTGCTTTTCTTCTTGCCTTTACTGTATATTTGCAGATATGGGTCATATGACCGCAATAAACTTGACTTGAAACTTGACTTGATTAGTGATCCTTACATGGTTGGTATTCATTTGAGAGCAAACTGTGTGCTTTGCAAGGTATAGCGGCTCAAACCCTCTTACCTAGTTGTGCTGACATAGCAAAAATGTGCCATTTTGAGGTCTCCAGGTTCCATAGTCCAAAACCCAATGATTTTTTTAAACTCTGGGCCAAAGCTTAATATACTTTCTTCCTCTGAGACAAGCATACATTTGAACCAAATCCAGATCAAGACTGATGCACATGAGTTTTAAACCTCCCCCTGAAGAAACAGACTTGTTCCTACTGCAAGGTTACATTGATAAATTGCTTGTCACTGATGTTTCTTTTCTTTTTTTATGGTGTCAACTGTCAAGGAATTTCTTTAAAAAAATTTTATGGTTTATATTTGGAGCAAGGATCCAAGCACAAAAGGGCTGGGGAGGAACCACTCTAGGGCAGTAATGGCAAACCTTTTAGAGGCCGAGTGCCCAAAGTGCGATTCTAACCCCACTAATTTTTCACAAAGTGCCAATACAACAATTTAACATGAATACAGGTGGCTGTGATGCCGGGTGCCCACAGAAAGGGCTCTGAGTGCCACCTTTGGCACCCATGTCATAGCTTCGCCAACACTGGTCTAGGGTAATAATGTTCCTCTCTCTGAACCTAGTGATTCTGATCCATATAATAGGAACATAAGAAGTCATTATGCTGCGTTATATCATTGATCCATCGATAGATAATTGGTAGCAAATCTTCGGCACTCCAGATGTTTTGGACCACAACTCCCACAGTCTTTTGTCATCGGAAATACAAGCTTGGAATTCTGGGAGTTGTGGGCCAAACATCTGTAGGGATGAAGGTTTGCCACTACTGATCTATAGCAACACTGGCTGGCAGCAGCCCCCTGTGCCTTCAAGAAGGAGTTTTTCAAGCCCTACTTAAACATATTGGGGATTGAATTCGCACCCTGCCTTAAGCAAACCAGAAGCTCAGTCCTAAACCACAGTCCTTCCCAATTGTAAAACCAGCTTCCACAGTACCATGTGTGTTAAATGTAACATCTGCATTTAGGTGTGGCTCCCCCCCCCCAATATCTCTATTACTGGACCAATGATTTTTCCAAAGAAATACTGTAATACCCTTATAAAACTGGCTGCCATTCATCTCTGAACATATATGGGTTGGGGAACGTGGGGTTTTGCTGCGTGACACCAACCCAGCCAATGGACTGACAACTATCTCCTCCCAGCTGCACACATATCCACATGCATCATAGGCTTCTGAGTCGGCTATCAGCCAGCCCATGTCCCCATGCCTGCCTACACAAAGGCATGCACCTGACGGGTTCATGAACAGGTAGCCATCTCTTACCTGTTTGGTGCCATATGCCAAGATGGCCTGAGCCAAATCTTGGAGGGTGTGAAGTTCTACCTGTAGCATCTGGCTTTTCGTTTGATCTCCCCGTCGGGACTGCTTGTGTCCCTTCCGTTTCCTTGATGGTTTGGCTAGGTCTTCTGAATAAAGAATGAGTGCGCCTGTTCTTGTGCTATAGGTTTTGGGAAGACATGCTCGCCAGATTTCATCAGGGTCCTGGCTGTTTTCCAGTAGCCTGCTGACATGGCGACGGGTTTCAGGAGATGTCCAGCTTAAATAATCCTACAATGGCAAAGGAAAAAAGGAATTATATGCAGGATGCTAGGAATGGAAATGCAGGAAACATGCCCACTTGTGCACATGCCTTAAACTTAAGAGTAACCCTTATACCAGATATCTGCCAAGGCAAGGCCCGGAGACCCTGGTAAATGCCACAATAGGTCAATGGTCTTGATCTGGCAGTGTCCTGAGAAGGCACCGACAACAGTGTACAACAGATACAAATTAATACAATTATTTTAAAGCCAGCAATAGCCACTGTACAGTCAAACAATGGAAAAGGCCAAATTAAAAAGATGTGCTTTAAAGCTTTTTGAAAAAGTAATGGGATTGGGGAGTGTGCATAACACACTCAGCAGTTGGGGAGCAACATTGGAGAAAGCTCTCCTCCGCATTGCCATCTTCCACTTCTACTATTGCAGACATTGGTATTCTAAACGTGTTTAGTGTGGATCTTAATGATTGCATTGGTGAGCCCTTAAGAGAGCCAGGTTTTAGAACAGAGTTAAAAAGTCAAGTGGTTGGCAGTCTGCATATTGTTCCCAAGGCCTTCTTGTGACCCCATTTCCATCCATCGTCACTCCTTCCTTGAGCGAAATGCAGTTCCAGCAGCACCATTCTCTAAAGTAAGGCAAAATAACTCAAAATATTAATGCTGTTTCCCCCCAAAGTAGGAATAGACCTTATGTCTATTATATCTATATCTATATATCTATATCTATATCTATATCTAGATGATGATGATGATGATGATGATGATGATGATGATGATGATGATGATGATGATGGTGGTGGTGGTGGTGGTGGTGGTGTGTGACTCCAAGTGTCACATGGGAGAGGCTGGTACATTGTCTAGAACAGTGGTTCCCAACCTTGGGTCCCCAGATGTGCTTGGACAAAAACTCCCATAAACCTTCACCACCAGCTGTGCCGGCCAAGATATTTGGGAGCTGTAGTCTGAGAACACCTAGGGACCCAAAGTTGGGGACTCATGACCTAAGCCCAAGTTCTTAACCTTGGGTCTGCAGATTTTCTTACAATTGCAACTCTGAGAAGACCTTCACCACTGGCTGTTATGACAAGGGTGTCTGAGAGTTGCAGTCCAAGAACATCTGGGAACCTCAGGTTTGAGAACCACCAGTCTAGAGAATGTCTAGCGATGGGGAAATGGCCTTCAGACCAACTGAGATTGACCGCCCAAAGAGTAAGTTAAAAGAAACAACTTGAACTGAGCTCACAAAGCAATTCACAGTATGTTTCTTCAGTACCAAAGTAACAGGATTATTCCTGGGAGACTAAGCTGAAGCTTCTGAAGGTCAAGGGTAGCCCTACACAGAGCAAGTTAACAGTAGTCAAGACTCCATGGGAATGTCTTCAACACTAAGAGAAATACAAGAGTCACCAAACAAGCCAAGTCAGAAAAAGTTGTGATTCTAGGTATGATTGTGCAAATGTCCCCTTGGCCACTTCTGCTCTCTGAGAATCCATGGATAGTACATGGTCTTGGAGCTTTCCCAAACAAGGGATTGTAGCTCCTTCGAGGACATACTGAATCCCTGTCTCTAAACCAGTATGTCTTCTGAGAATCAGCAAACTACACACCCACCTTGCCAGAATTTTAGTTTCTTCACCCTCATACAGTTAGTTATCAACCCCAAGCATTATTCAAGAGTACCGCATTTACTGCTTCCTTGCTGTTAGCAACTAAGTACAACAGGGCTCACACATCACACCTCTCTCTAAAGCTCTGTGTGATTATCACTCCTATTATCACTCCTAAGTGCCATGAGAAATACTATTTGTTTTTATCTTAAACTTTTAATAAATATTTGCAAGGTGCAGTATCAAAATTGGACACTAGAGGGAACTAGGAAGTATCTCCATATTTTTCTGGTAGGCTGGCAAATAAAATTTATTTATTCATTTACAGTATTTTGAATATTTTTACCCTACCTTTCTCCTTGGAAAAGGACCCAAGGTGACTTGCAATAATGAGAGAGTATATACAGTCCAGAACATTTAAGACATATTCAAGTTAAGAACAGGGAGTTAGAAGAAGCATCTTAGAACATTAAAAGGTAACAGTATAGCTACAAAGAGCAGTCAAGAAGAAAATAAAAATCCATTGTGAGGAGTGGAAAGTAAAATGGACTGGTGTTTTAATGAAATCAGTCAATTCAATCATGTATGGTAATCCTCCATATAAAGTTACAAAGTAGAAAGTCCCTCATTCAGAGAAAGCTTGCCCGAAGAGGATGGTATTTGCCTGCTTCTGGAAAGACAGCAAAGTCAGGGCCGTCCTGGCCTCCAGTGGGAGGGAGTTCCAAAGTCTGGAGCAGCAACAGAGAAGGCCTTTTCATGGTTTCTTCTGAGGTGCACCTGTGAAGGTGACTGAATGGAGAGAAAGGCCTCTCCTGATGACCTTAGCACATGAGTCGGTTCATACTGTGAGATTCGATCTTTGAGGTGGCTTGGACCCAGGCCATCTTGTGCTTTGTAGGTTAAGGTCAGCACCTTGAATTGTGCCTGGTAGGTGATTGGCAGTCAGTGGAGACACTTTAGTCAGCAATCTGGCCGCTGCGTTCTGGACTGGTTGAAGTTTCCTGAGACTTTCCATTGGTAGCCCCACCAAGAGTGCATTACAGTAGTCCAGCCGGGATGTCACTGGGACATGTGGCACAGTGGCCAGAGCAGGTTTAAATAAATAACTGACATACTAGTTTTAATTTTGCAAATGCACTCCTGGCCACAGCTGTGACCTGGGCATCCAGGCTCAAGGATGAGTCCAGGAGCACCCTCAAGCTACATACTGTACCTCTTTTTTCAAGGTGTGTGTGTGGGGGGGTTAATCCCATCTAGGACAGGTTGCAGCCCTATCTCTTGATCCTTTTGATGTGTAACACAATGAATAGATTGCACAATTGAAACAATGATACTAATAATAGCCTAACTTCCAAGAAATGATGAATAATACAAGTTCCCCCCCAACACCTGTATTCCAAGCATTAATATAGTTCAAAGACTGTTATTAATATCGTTTGAAACTAAAGCTGAGTCTGATATAACTAATGAACTAGACAAGCCTTGCCCATGCAGACTTCCAGCTGCTTTCTGAGTGCACGAAGCTGGCTACGCACAGTTCCATGTACTGTTTCTCTTTTGGCAGATGACTATGAGCCCGTGAGAGAAGGAGACAGTTTCCGTGTGATTGGCTCAGCATCTCCTGGGAGCAGCTGGAAGTTAGCAAAGGCCTTTCCTGTGACCTCCGCATGATGAGCCAGTCATAAGACCGCCTCAGAAAAACAGATCAGATTTCAGCATCTACAGGAGTCTACTGTAGTCTTCCCAAGTGAACTGATGCCATCTATAGAGAAAATCTTGAGATCCAGCCATGTGACAAGCTACCACTGAAGCCAATGGCTTTTGAAGAACTTTTCAGACACATTCTCTCTCACTCTATGCTTGTGGTGAAAACACATTGATTCTGCATGGGTTTCTAGCCTCCCTCCCTTACTGTGGGTTGTATTTTCTCACAGGTAAAATGTGGGCCTTTCTCTTAATATGTTATATCCATTGTTATTTAGTATTGTGCAGATTGTGCCTCCTCTGTACCCAATCTGTTGTATTTGCCCCAACTGAGTCTTCTGCCAGGCAAGTCAGAGCAGGAGTTCAGCCAAAGCATGGCGAGATCTGAGGTACCAAACGTTAGATGTCGGGATTTCAGCACTTTGCAGATCTTTCCCCAAGCTAGCTCCTCCATCAGAAGTTGATTCCGATGGTCAACTCTTATTGGAAATCTGAGAAGAAGGTTGGATCAAAAGCAGATCCTCTTTCATTGCTCCTGGGATGAAAATCAGATCATACTCTCAGCTCCTGGCTTCCTGCTTGGACCACTTCTGATCTATGCTTCAGTTCTACTCATTCCCGTCTTCTGGCTTGACCCGTGGACCATTCTGACGTTGTCTGTCTCGCAGTTCCTATCATGTACTGCCTCAGATGCCAGATGCCCTTCACTGGCACCTTTGCTCAAATCTGACATCACTCCCTTGACAAGCATACCATAGAATCAGAGTTGGAAGAGACCTCAAGGGCCATCTAGTCCAACCCACTGCCATGCAGGAACCCCCATCAAAGTACTCCCAACAGATGGCCATCCAGCCTCTGCTTAAAAAAACTCCAAAGAAGGAGATTCCACCACCCTGCTTTGTGGCAGCATCTTCCACTGCCGGATAGCTCGAACTGTCAGGAAGTTCTTCCAGATGTTTAAACTGAATCTCTTTTCCTGTAGTTTGAAACCATCTGAGTCCTAGTCTCTGAAGCCATGGAAAACAAGCCAGCCCCCTCTTCGATATGGCATCCTTTCAGATATTTAAACATGGCTATCATATCCCCTCTCAGCCTTCCCTTTGTAGGACAAAACATTACCAGATCTCTGAGCCACTCTTCATAAGACATATGTTCCAGACCTTTAACCATCCTGGTCGACCCTCCTCTGGGCCCGCTTGAGGTTGTCAACATCCTTTTTAAATTGAGTGCAGAACTGGACACAGTACTCCAGGTGGGGTCTGACCAGAGCAGAATAGAGTGGTACTATCAACTCTAGAAACTATGCTTCTATTGATGCAACCAAGAACTGCATTCGCTTTCTTGGCTGCCACTTCACACTGCTGACTCATTTTCAACTTGAGGTCCACCAAAACTCCCAGATCCCTTTCACAGGTACTATTATCCAGCCATGAGGCTCCCATCCTATACCTATGCAATTCATTTTTTCTGCTTAGATGCAGGAGCCTACATTTCTCTCTGCTGAAACTCATTCTGTTTGCTTTGACCCAGCACTCTAATCTGTCAAGGTAATTTTGGATTTTCATCCTATCCTAGGGAATTAGCCACCCCTCCCAATTAGGTATCATCTGCACATTTAATCAGTCTACTCTCTATCCCTTCATCCAAGACATTAATATATATGTTAAATAGCACCGGACCCCCCAGAACAGAACCCTGGGGCACCCCACTGTTCACCCCTCTCCATGCTGAGGATAAGCCATTTATGATCACGCTTTCCATACGATCAATCATCCAATCACAAATCCACCTAAAAGTAACATTATCTATCCCACATTCTACTAACTTCTTTGCAAGTGTGTCATGGGGAAACTTATTGAAAGGCCTTATAGAAATCAAGATAAACAACATCCACAGCATCCCCCTCATCCATCAGGCCTGTAACTCTGTCAAAAAAAAGAGATCAAATTAGTCTGGCATGACTTGTTTTTGAGAAACCCATGTTGGCTTCTCGTAATGACAGCATTCCTTATTAAATAATTACAGACTGCCTGCTTAATAATCTGTTTAGAATTTTTCCAGGAATAGATGTCAAGCTGACTGGGTGGTAATTATTTGGGTCCTCTTTTTCCCCCTTTTTGAAGATGGGGACAACACATGACTGACTGCTCAGAAGGGGAGCCTCTCCTGTGTGGACTCCCTAAAAGGCACCAAAGGTCAAAAAGGATATCACAACTTTCACATACTACTATAGATTTACACCAGCTTTCCTCACACGAGCCTTCTGGTATTTCCATTATACTTCGCCTGGAACATTCTTGAGATTCAGACTGGGCATTAATCAGGATGTAAGATTTAAGCCACGTTTTCATCACTGACTGGTTGGGGAGGGGTGATGTTTTCCTCCTATTTTTGTAGAGAAATCAGATTTTGGATTTACTATGAAAATGTAGATCCTCCTGATTTTTTTGTCAGAAAATGTACATCCTGTAGATTTTCTCAAAAAAACAAAAGATGTATAATGGCTCCTGTAACATCGATCTGGGTTATCAGCATTCTACATTCAAAACATTAATTCCTTGTGTTCATGTGTATCACTGCAGGTAATAGCAGGGATAAAGTCCAGTCGTGTAATTCTATAAGAAAGATACAAACCATTTCTATGAAGTGTTATTCAGTCTATGATATTGTTCATCTGCAGCAACTCTGCTATTTAGAAACCCTGTCCCCAACATTTGCAATGATTAACCAGCCTAGCATCTTCACAGCTCTGGTAGAATGCTATACCATATATTGTGTGATTGCCTCACTGTTGCTGAGGATCCATTGTTAAAAAAATTCTTTCATGTTACAGAAATACTTAGAGATGAAGCTTAATCAGAACTCTCCCAGTGTCAGTACAATTAGAGAACCTCCTGCAATCGTTCAGAGATATAACTAGTGAGTAGTGACTACACTTACAGAACCATTTGGAATATGCTAGTTTCCACATTTAGACAGAATGTTAATTTAAGTGGAGTGGAATGGATTCACAAGTGTACAGTACTGGTAAATTTGCTGTTAAAATAAGAGATACTGCCTGACAAAATCTTGCAAAATTATTAATTGTCAGTGAGGCAGGCTCTCTTGACTTGATGCAGCCTATCAAGGAATCACTGCCTCTGATTTCTTGCTGCCAGCATGCAAATGAGATAGAGAGGTTGAGTGAAATCTCTGCAATTTGTGCAAAATGTCTCTGGGCAAAATGAGTCCCCCCCCCACTTTATGAAGAAAAGTATAGACACACACAGGTACACAGAGAAAGCTGGCACAGAAGGAGTAGCTGATGGATTAAAAAAAGAGGCAAATACTCCCCCCCCCGTGCTTAAACAGTCCATGGTGCAGCTATCCTAAATTTGTATGATTTCTGCAAAAAATATTCATTCATTCATTCACTCACTCACTCACTCACACACACAGAGGCACAAACACACACACATATACCTCATCCATCTGGGCACATGGCCCAGATAATTTCCACAAACATTTGAACTCTTGCAAGAATAGGCAATAGACACTCTTATAAGCCATATATATATATACAGTGGACCCCTGTATAACAAACAGTTTGTATAACATAAAATTTGTACAACATAAAATATTCCGGAGATAGGGGAAATTTGCTTAACAGATTCGCCTATGTGCCAAATCCATACAACATAAAAATGGGATTACTCCATTTTCAATGCATTCCTATGGGAAATTTGTATAAAATAAAATTTGCTTAACATAATTTCATTTGGAACGACTTAATTCCTTTGTTGTATGGATTTGGCCCATAGGCGATTCTGTTAAGCAAATTTCCCTTATCTCCGGAATATTTTATGTATATGCAAGCTTTTGTGGATAAATTCCATTTCTTCAAGGCAAGTACAGGACTGGAAGTCCAAACATGGCAAGATAGGGTTTGCCAGGAGGTCCATCTTAGATATAAAGATTTTGGCAAGATAACTTTTGCCAAGCAGGGTCTTTGATCAGGAAGCAGCAGGGCTGATGTTATAAAGCTACATGTGAAGCTGAAGACTGGGTTTCACACCCCATCCATTTAACAAAGGGGCAGAGGTCTTGTCAATGACAGGAGAAAATATTTCTCTTTCTCATAGCTGAGGAGAAAAACTTGATGATTTATTTATTTGTTTGTTTGTTTGCTTGCTTGCTTGCTTGCTTTATTTTTATACCGCCCATCTTCCAATCTGGAACTCTGGGTGGTTTATGTTCCTGCACTGCAACTCCCAAAAAATACCTTCCAGCACAGCGAGTGGTGGAGACTTCTGGGAGTCGCAGTCCAGGAACATCTGGGGACCCACAGGTTGAGAACCACTGCCCCAAATCTTAAGATCTCAGGGCAGATTGTGTCAACAAAAACTACAAAATGTTTTGGGTGGATTTACTATATATTTTTCCTTATAATTGTATTTCATGCATCCATTATTTATTTATTTAGTTAGTTAGTTATTTCAGCGTATTTTACCCCACCTTTCTCCTTGGAAAAGGACCCAAGGCAGCTTACAGTAATGAGGGATAATATACAGTCCAGTACAATTAAGACATGTTCAAGTATTTGAGAACAAGGAATTGAGGGACATCTTACAGCATTAATAGACAACATTACATTAAAGCTACAAGGTTATAAGTAGTTATAAACACAAAGTATGTGAACCTATAGATTCATATAAAATACACATAACGGTAGTCCATCATTCAGGGAATGTTTGCCTGAAGAGAAATGTCTTTGCCTGTTTCCGGATGGACAACAGAGATGAGGCAGTCCTGGCCTCCAGAGGGAGGGAGTTCCAAAGTCTGGGAGCAGCAGCTGAGAAGGCCCTTTCATGGGTTCCCACGAGACGTAGGTGTGAGAGTGGCAGGAATGGAGAGAAGGGCCTCTCCTGATTACCTTAACACCGGTGTCAGTTCATACTGTGAGATTCAATCTTTGAGGTAGCTAGGACCCAGGTCGTACAGTGCTTTGTAGATCAAGGTCAGTACCTTGAATTATGCTCAATAGCTGATTGGCAAAATTACATATTGCTCTTGACTGAAAGTCATTTTAAACAAAGATGCAAGGTTGAAATTGTCTAGCAATGGTGTGATTATTTTTGATACAAAAGGACCAACAATTTCACTTATTTCAAAGACAGTTTCCCCCAATTTCTTAATGGACGCGTGTTTCTTTTAACATTGCATATAGCTCTTCATTCGGTCCTTTTTTTTTTTAAACAACTAGTGTAATACTGAAATTATCAGTGTATCAACATAAAAGGCAATGTATTTAGTTATTGTTAATTGATATAGCACTAGACATGTTGTGGATTCTAGAAAATAGGTTGAGTTACTTTTATTTTGATGGCTGCACCAAACAAAAGGAGGGAACAAGCAAAACTGTTAATCCCCACACCATACTTTATTATATATATTATTTATTTATTTTTAAGTTTATATACCGCACCTAATTTCCCATAGGGAACTCTGGGCGGTTTACAGACAGAGGTTCTAGACAGAGTTTCACAACCCACAGCTACCAATGTCCCAGAAAGACTGAAAATAGTAGTCACACAAGGTGCAATGCAGTGTGAACAAAATGTGGGCAATATTAATGTAGAAAGATTAAATCTATTTGGAATCAGGAATAACATTATCAGTTGTTAGAGAAAATACTGAAGTGATAAAGGAGACCAATGGGACAAGCAGCATGCAAACACTCGTGTGATTGTACCCTACTCACTTGTAGTGAAAGAAAAGGGTTATGTGGGGGCCCTTTAAGGCTAACATTTTCATAGCAACCTGAGTTGTATGGACACCAAGTAGGCCACATATCCATTACAGCTCACACCATAAATTTGTTTATATCAAAGGTGGCACGTGGCTCCTGGCTGAAATGCTGTCCCAACGTATTAAGCTGAGGCTAAAGTAGCTCCATTTGAATCAACTGACCTTACAGAGGAGTTGACTCTTCAAATCCTCCACTGATTCAGTGGGGCAGTTTCAGCGCAAATTTACTACAGTAAGCCACAGGATTTCAGCCTTGTCTATTTTCTTTGGCTTATTAGAACCTCCTCCATCACTTCTTAAAACAGGTGTCTCTAAGATTCTTAAGGTTGATACTTGATTATGTTGAAGCTATAATAAATTCCATACCTGGTAAGAAGAATAGCCAGGGTGGTGGTTGAAGTTGCCAATGACTCTTACATTCCCCTAGATCAGGAGGATTATTCAGCCAAAAATAATGGGCCTCCAATTCTACGTGACCAGCTAAGCCACCATGCTATAACTTTTAAAACCAGAACTCACCTCCGGATCAAAATGCACCTCCAACTTCTCTTGCTTCTTTCGAATTACCTGTCCAGTTCCACGACTTAACAGCGACAGACTGGACATTGTCAAACCACTCCACAACCAACTCCCTTTGCATTTGAGAAATTTAACTTTCATCCATTTTAGGAGAGCCTTGTCAAGACTAAGCCGTGCTTCTCTTTTAAAACAAAACATAAACACACACACACATTCACAAACCCTGTTCTGTATTCAAGTATAGTCAGAAATATCAAGAAGGCTTTGATAAAAAGCTTGGTTATTTTTGTTCCTAGCTTTTACTTTTCCTGCCACTCGTTCTGTTTCTTCTGGTTTGGCTGGTTCCTGGATCAGTGAATCACCGCCATCCTCTTTATTGTGCTCTGAGGTTGTTTCTGTGTTGCTATGGTAGCAAAAGGAAATGACATGTAAATTGTTTAAGCCAGCAAGAGGGAAGATTGAGAGAGAGAGAGAGAAGGAAGGAAGGAAGGATGGATAGATAGATAGATAGATAGATAGATAGATAGATAGATAGATAGAT
>JAHTLZ010003542.1:9233132-9246436 GCA_023846285.1 Phrynocephalus versicolor | reverse complement strand
GATAGATAGATAGATAGATAGATAGATAGATAGATAGATAGATAGATAGATTTTGGAAGGTTCAGGATCACGTTTTGAGACTTATGGTTATTAAAAATACCTCTCTTCTTGTCACCTGGAGGAGTAAGCTACACGTTTTATCAAGTATAGCATTATTGTTTTTTTCTTCTAATAAAAGGAGGGCAGAGCTGTGTTTATGCAAAACACAGTTGATGATCATTTCAAGGGACCCATTCTCCACCCCACAAATCATTATCACTTATTGTGTTCTGCTTCCCAGTAGGACATCTCTCTCTCTCTCTCTCTTTCTCTGTGTCTCCTGTTGCACAAAATGCTCTGCCCTCCTGAAAGAGTTTCACAAGTTTGTGTATGCAGTTAAAATCAAAAGTATTTCGCTCTTTTTCTGACCGTAATCCTTCCTCCTTCGTTTCTGAAGCCTCTTCCACAGTTCCCAACCATCACGTCCGGTGACCTTTCCAGGTACTCCTCACATAAGGCACTCCAGTTTAAAACAATATGGAAGCCCATCTGATAGAAAAACACAGTTCAGCACTCTCCTGGTCTTGGAGTCTTCTCAGATATTTTTTTAATTGTTGTTGTGGTTGTGATAAATGTAAATATACCCTTAAGGCCCCTTTGTGTAGCTCTCTCGGGAAGCCAGGCCATGGGGGAAGGGGTGGGGTAGAGACCCCAGAGAAAGGACATTACCTGGAGAGATAACACTTTTTGTGTCTTGTTAATAACATTATTCATTGGGTATCTCCTCTAAGCATTGAAGATACAGGGAATATTGCAGATGGTGTTGCCCCTTGAAAAATGTCTGGAAACTTGGGGTGGCCCAGGAGGAAAGACCCAGATGCTGACTGGAGTGAATTGGCCAGCGAGTGGGTCCAGGGCTTCTGTATTAGGACCAGCGTGCTACCTTCTGGTCTGTGATTTGCTTCGAGAAAGGTGTAGATGCAGCATTTTGTCTCTTCCTTGATGACGGAATCCCCCTTTCCCCATCTCTGATAAACTTCCACTGCTTGGTTGAAGACCAGAGGTTTAAGTGTTTCACTTGTGATAAACCCAGTGACTGCAGTTGCCAGGTCTGGATGCTACAGGGAACTATGGTTAACGGCAGACTCTGGGTTTTGCCTGCAGCCTGTGAAACCCAAGGCTTCTCCATATGATATGCTAATATATTGCTAATATGTTATTGCCCGAGAGAAATCCTAATGGGTCTTTTATATTGTATAGTGTTCATGATTGTTTGTTAAATTACTTGTACACCGCTCAGAGTAGCCTTCTTGCTAGATGGTGCGATATACAAGTCCACTAAATAAATAAGTAGTATTTTCTCTGGGGCTGATGGAAGCCAGAGTGATGCTTCTGGAAGCTGACAGTGGGTACTGTGTAGCTTGCAATGAGGCAAGCAGAACCTGAGATGCCACCCCCTTAGTGAAGTTATAGGACAGGGCGGTCTCCTTCTGGAAAGGCTGCCAGTTTATGCAAAGGGCTTAAGGCTGTGCTAGCAGTGAAGAGTGTATCTAAGGACATAGGAATGAGTGGGATCCACAAACACCTTAAGACTGGCTATACAGAAACACTTTCCCTGGCTATTATTTTGTTTCAATTGCTGCTCATTCACCCTTTCTTGTTCTGCCCCTAGTTTTCGTCTTCTCTCGATTTTATCCTTTATTGATATGATTGGTTTCAGCTGTGTTTATTGTGTTATTATACCGGTATATATACAGTGGTACCTCAACGTATGAATTTAATCTGTTCTGAATGCATGGAAGTCAAACTACTGTTAAGTCGGGGTACCTATCTAAAAAATTGAAAAAACAAGTTAAAAAATCAAAACAATGAAAAAATATTTGTAAGTCGAGCAGACCACATCTAAAATTTGTAAGGTGGAGGTTAAAACTATTTTCTGCTCTTAAGTCGAATTGCTCTTAAGTTGAGCTGCTCTTAAGTCAGGGTACTACTGTGTGTGTGTGTATATATATATAAAGAAATCTAATAAATAAATAAATAAATAAATAAATAATGTAGTTCAGCTCGGAATTCCCCAGGGCTGCACAGGCTGGCCCTCTTTGCAGGAGGCACCATGAGGAATCTCCTTCCAGCCTTTTCACACGACCCCTAAGATCCGCTGGTCCCTTAAATTCAGACCAGAGATCTTGGGGGCTCGTTTCTGTTGCTGCGTCCCCACCCCTCAGCACTTCCTGCTCCTGTCTGCGTGAGGGGAGGGGGTGGGGAAGGATAAAAGAAGCCTTTACTAACCTGCTGGTGCCAGTCGAAGTTGCCAGGAGCCCCGTTACTTCCTGGTTCCTTCTCAAGGGGCTCAAAGGGGCGGGAGGCAAAAAACCAACAGACAAGCAAGGAGAGCCCGGCACTCTTATCCGCATCAAGGAATTTTCACCTGCTGAGAGCAGGTACATGAAAGGTGCGCTGGGTCGCGCTTATGGGGGCGTGGTCGCACTTAATTTTCTCTAAACTCCGGAGCTGGTGGAGAAACATTTCTAAGCTCCGGAGCTGGGAGCCATTTGCAGCAGAGCTTAGGGGTCGTGTATAAACGCCCTATAGACAGAAGCCGAACTCATCTGGCTCTTCAGCCACACAGCTTTGTTTACATACTCCCTAAATAATAGAATGTTAAGAAAATGGAAGTGCTTTCCTTTTGCATTGCTCTAATGCTACTGTTCTTTTTTACTTTTAACTTCACTGAAGCAACATCCTCATTCTAGGGCAAGATCAGACAGCATCTTTCCTTCCCAAACTGGTTTTCAAAGCCAATTTGTCTAGAGAATTCAATCCAGCAGGCAGGGTAAGGGAAGATTAATCTTGGTTTGTGTGTGTGTGTGTGTGTGTGTGCGTGCGCGCGCACGGGGGGGGCAGGCCGGCGGGAAGTGTTCTGTTGAAGCTAGAAGGGTGTATTCCAGGCAGAAGCCAGTATAGTCTGTCAAGCGCACTTCAGCATCAGTCTTCTGAAAGTGCCCCCCTGCTGATGTGCACATAGTTATACAGCAGGCTACCCTTCAGCTGGAGTTTGTACAGTGTCTTTCATACTACATGTCCTCTGAGTGCTTCACAAAGTACAAAACAGCAACGGAAAATGTACCAAGCAAATAAACTTTCCAAGAGAAGGTCTAGTTTCCTAAGCAGGTCAAAACAGCTTTTGAAATCAAGGCATTAGGCAAAAATGATTAGAGAAGAACCCCCATGTTTGGTGCCCTGGAATGGCGGGGAGGGTATGGGGGGGGAGGAGGAAGAGAGACTCCCTGATTTTTTAAAATTTACAAGTTATACTTTTATCCGCAATTCCCACCCCCCAGGGCATTGTTTTGTAAATCACTTTGGAAGCCTTTCTGATAGTCGATATGTGAATATTCATTAAGAAAATCCAGAAAATGTGGCTTTGGGCCACAGTCTACTAATCCTCTACTGATGCAGTTAGCGGCTTTTGCTATTGATTGATTGGTTGATTGATTGATTGATTTTCTATACCTCCTCCTTAGTCCAAATTACACTAATTGGGGCGGTTTACAAAAGGGTCAACCATAAAATACAATTAAAAATACAGTCAAGATACAATTTAAAAGTCATACAAAACACATCCAAAACAGCCATTAGCAAAACCCATTTGGTGGCAAACACCTCACCTGTAAGAATTTAAAAATGTCCCTAAAAATTGAAAAAAGAATGTGTTGAATTCACCTCCCTCCAATTGCAATGTTCAATTAGACTTGATTTTCCTGCTTCCCTGCCCTCAATTTAAAATGATGATGCTCATTTACCTCAGTGCCTAAGTTTAAGTAGCCCCTCAAGCCCTCATGGCATTTACTTTGGCACTGGCTGCAAAATACTGCCAGTTCTGTCCGCCACCCCCTCCCACCCCCAGGTGATGATGAAGGCCACAAAGCATAAACTGCCATTGCACCTCCTCCACCCTCCCTACTCCTTGAACATCCCCGCTTGGCACCCGGAGACACGGCAGGTGTAAATTGCTTCTCTGGCAACAGCTCTTCTCTTTCAAGCGAATGCGGGTTCTTGTGAAAGTTGCTGAGTGCGTCTCTTCAGAGGCGACGGCTCCAGCTTGGTGCACAAATTAGGTGCCGTGAAACACAGCCGCACGCCGCGGCACTGTTGCCGTCAGAGACCATGCCGGAGCCGAGGGGGCAGGGAAGAGAAGGGAGGCGAAGAAGCAGCTCGTTGCTCCTGTCAAAGAGGCACTTCGGCTGAGGCCTGTCAACATGGCGGCCAATTAGCACCCGTTATGGCAGGGTGGGCTTGGATGTCGTCGTTGTTTTTGTCACGCTGTGGACACATTGAGGATCGGAAAGGCGGTTCCTACCTGCCAGATTAAGCAGGTTTAGGATCGAAACCATTGCTAACCTTTCGCTACCTGTGGCACAAAGTAATCTGATTGCTTATAGCTACTAGTAGTACCGCTATAAATACAAATAAAAATAAAATAAAAAATCGAGTAATAAATAAAATACTAGTACTACTATTATTATTATTATTTATTTTAGAGTATTTTCAGCCTGCCTTTCTCCTTGGTAAAGGACCCATGGTGGCTTATAGTAATGAAGGATAATATACAGTCCAGTACAATTAAGACATGTTCAAGTCTTTGAGAACAAGGAATTGAGGGACATCTTACAGACAAACATTGCATTAAAGCAACACGGTTATAAGTACAGTAATCCCCCACCTATCGTGGGGGTTAGGGACATAACCTGACCCGCGATAATGGAAAATTCCCAATATGCGGCTGCTGGGTCAGGTCGGGACTGGGGGGGCCTATCTAGGGCCTCCTACATTTACTCTGGCCTGGCACTGCCCCGAATGGGCCTCCAATGGCCTTCCTAGGCCTGTCAGAGGCCCGAGAAGTGGTTTCCAGTGATCCAGAAGTCACTTCCGTTTTTTCAGAAGTGACTTCCGGTTTGCCAGACATCACTTCTGGGGTCTCCAAAAGGCCCGGTAAGCCCATCGGAGGCTTGTTCAGGACAATGCCAGGCCTGGGGTAAGTACAAGAGGCCTCAAACGGGTCCAAGCAGCTTGCCCCAGCAATATACCGGGAGCGCAGTATATATACCGCGAAATGGCGGGGGACGACTGTAGTCACAAACACAAAGTCTATGTGAACCCATAGATTCATATAAAAGACACATAATGGTAGTCCATAATTCAGGGAAAGCTTGTCTGAAGAGAAAGGTCCTTGCCTGTTTCCGGAAGGACAACAGGCAATCAAGTCTATCCTGACTTTTGGCAACCCATTTTAGGGTTTTCTACATAGACAGTGCCTTGAAGTGGTTTCCCGTCCCCTTCTTCTGGGGGGTGGGGAGACACCCTGACAGGTTGCCCAAGGCCACACAGGCTGGCTCTCCTCACAGGAGGCCCAGTGGGGCATCAAACTTCTAGCCCCTAGCTCTGCAACCAGACACTTAACTCAATGAGATAGTTGAGCCTTCATAAATAAACATAGCATATATCGGAACCAAATATTAATGCTATTTAGGAAGGTGGCCATGGGTTGTTTCAAAGGCTGCATTTGCATGCGCAAGTCTGCCTGGGCTTTTTTCAGGGGTTGGAGAAAGGCCTTTCTTTCGATCCAGTCATACTTAAGAGAATATTTGCAGGCCACCAAAGAGGGCCTCTTTAGTGGCTACTCCCAGACTCTAAACAGCCTTCTCATTCAAGCCTTCCTTTGAAGGCTGCAGTCTGGTGGTGCAGTGGTTAAACGTCTGTACTGCAGCTAAAACTGTGCTCACAACCTGGGGTTCAATCCCAGGTAGCTGAGTGCTCTTCAGAGGCAACGGCTCCAGCTCAATCATGGTTGACTCAGCCTTCCATCCTTCCAAGGTCAGTAAAATGAGTACCAGATGTGTAGCCTGCGTACTATAATTAAAGACTATAAATGGCCCAGAGACTACTTGAAGTGGTATAAGCAGAACACTTTGCTTTATATTGGTTGAAACCCTGTTATGCAGTAAAATATCTGTGTAAATGTTGCCTGTTGCGTGGCCTCACACATTGGTGGGTTTTGTTTTTGTTTTTGTTTACAGCAATTCACTTCCAAAAGTTGCACACCATAAATGCACAAGAGGATTCCAGCTGCACACCACTGGTCCAACTAACCCAGTGTCATTAACGGTGACAGGCAACAACAACAATTCCAGAGAGGATTTCTTTGAAATGATCTCCCATCCCAGTAGTAACTAGGCATGGGAGTGTTGCCCTAATTTCCTATACAGAAAGGAAGATGCCCCTCTGCTAGCTGGGCCCTTCCTTTCTGAACAAGGGTCTAGGGTAGACCTAGATCAGTGGTTCCCAACCTGTGGGTCCCCAGATGTTCCTGGAATGCAAGTCCCAGAAGCCTCTACCACTCACTGTGCTGGAAGGGGTTTCTGGGAGTTGCAGTCCAGGAACATCTGGGGACCCACTGGTTGAGAACCACTGACCTAGATCACAAATCCTTCCCAGATAGGCCTTTTCTCCAGGTGGCCTCTATTCTGGTGTCTGTTGGTGTGGGTCTGCCAAGTGGAATTCTTAGAATGGAGAATTATGGGATTTGTAGTAAAAAAAATCCAACAATTCCATGCCTCCTAGTACCCATGTCTGATCTTGCATGGCTTCCAATGTTAAATGAGTTCAAGTGCATTCAGGGTGGGCCAAGTGTATCACTCAGGCTGAATGCTTAGTTATGCCTTTTTTAATTGTTGTGTTTTAAACTGTAAGTGTAATCCAATTATTCATCTCAAGAGAGCAGATTCAGTGAATGAGCAAGGCTTGTTAAATCAATATTTATATCAGTCCTATGGATGCAACACACCTATTTTAATTAGGATTAATAACTCAGTTTAGCTCACTGATGTATCTTGTGCCTTTTTCCTATCGGCTGGATTTCAATGAAAAAATTATGCCAATGTAACTCCCTTGGAATACATTTCAGTTGCAAATTGCCACAAGTTAAGAAGTTAGTATAGGAATTTTATGTTGTACTCCTGGTGTCTGTGTCAGCCAATACCTACACTGACCTTTTGGTTCGTAGCTGACATGGCAACAGACTTACCACTAAATCTTCATTATTGCTAGTAGAAAACGGTCAAATCTGCATTGTGTTTTTCTGATAGTATACCTGTCACTGATTTTTCAGTAGCATTTTCAGGTGTCAGCCAATGGGAGCATCACAGTCACCCCAAAATTGCTTGAGGGGACTTAATGGTCTATACAGGCACCTACTACACACTGCTCTCCTAAGTGGAGACTTGCACATCTCCTTTTGGGAGGAAAGTCACAGCTCCAGAAGTGGCCAACAGGCAGCAATATTAGCCTGCTTGATACTGAGTCAGATTCCTCTACCCAAAATTGCATACTTTAACTGGCAAATGCCCTTTAAAGCTTCACAGAAAGGCCTTTGACAGCTCTTCGCCTAAGATTCTTGTAGTAATTGCTCTGCAGATTGTACCTGGGCATTTTGGTACATCAAAAGTAGGTCTCCCTGCTGTTGACCAACCACTCCTAATTTGGCTTACTTCCCAAGGGAAATACCAATGTGTGTTATATATTTATTAGATTCATGGACACAGTAGCATTCAACTCCATCTCCCTCCCTACTCAGTTTTGCACAGCTGCTCCTACTATGTGGAACTATAACACTGAACACATTGAATGCAATTAACCCATTTAACACCGCAGGTAGTTTGGTTCTTCTACTGTATTCAGTGGGATGTAAATTGCATATGGGCTGCTGAAAACATTGGGGATAGTTAAACATTGCCATCCTTATTGCTACCTAGTTGTTTAAACTTTAAAGCAATGCCACAAACTGTCTTCCATCTTGACAGAAACCCAAGCCTTTAAGAAGCATCCACTGGTTGGGAACTAGGGAATGAAAATACAGCATTGTGAACAGAAAATGGATGCTTTATAAATGATGAATAAAAATATCTTTGTTCCTTCACTGATGGCAGACAAAATTGTACACGTTTGGGCTGGGTGGCTTGATGTCATGACTTCAAAATCAATCTGTGTCCTTATTAGTAGTCCGTTATGAGTAAGCACAATACAATCTGATGAAACATATACTAAGGGAAATGATTTCAAGGGAGGCAATAAAGCTTGCCTGTCCTAAAAAGGGGTTAACTGCATCAATTATAAATGCAAGAAGCTTATAAAGCATTTTGAATACTAAATTGGAAGTCCGTGCATATATGCAAAATAGGACTAGGGGGTAGGTGGGTGGGTGGAAAGTCAATTTATGACTTGGTGATATATAAATCTGTGGCATAGGATCTATTAATTAAATTAAGAAGATACAAGAGGCTTCTGGCGCTTTTACAGGTGCTTGTAATTTGTAATTTCCCTGATTATAGTGTTGGAGTAAGGACTACCTAGTCTTCCAGAGGTTGAATTGAACTGAGAGTTCAATTTCCAACTGGGCCTCCTTCATGATCTATGGGGGACCTTTGAACTGATGATGATGATGATGATGATGATGATGATGATGATGACGACGACGACGACAACTATGGGCTGGCCCATGAAAAAGTAGTCAAAACTCCTCTATATTTAGTAACTGTGTGAAAGAGGGGATTTCAGCAGAGACGGCTTGCTTGTCGGGCAGCTTGCAACCTTGACTTTCAACATATGGGCAGGTAGTGTTTTGTTCAATCCAGGATCTTGAAACAGCAAGGGATGAGCCTTTATTTAAAATGACAATACCAGATAAGAATTTGTCTTGGAAGCTTCGAGTGCAATATCATATATGCCTATTCAGAGGTAAGTCCCACTGGGTTCAATGCAACGCACTCCTATGGGAATGCAGGGTCATTGGCTCTTGAAAAAGAATCGTGTTGCAGGTTTATTGCTCATAGAACAGTGTGAAGGTAGGAAACTGGTATAAAACTGGTTTTCACTGTGTTGACACTCTTGAGTCAAGGGATGATTGTAAAATTAGCTATCAAGGGCTACTTTGAAGAATCAGGTGGCTGCAGTGGTAGCACCCCTACTAGGAAGTAAATCTGATTGAACTCAGTGGGTCTCACTGAGAAAACAAGCAAAGAATTATCTCTGGCTGCCTACTCAAGGACTTATAATGTTGACCATCAAAGCCTGAATTTCTGCTTCCACAAAGTTGCAGCTGTTTTATGCATCATATAAACAAAATGCATGGTGCCTGACTTATTTTCCCCCCCTCCCACACACTCACTTGGCCAAAGAAGAGATGTTGTGAGGAACCTCAAAGATAATCTAGCCTAGCCCATGCAAGTACCTCCAATAGGGCTCCCTGCCTCTCTAATTCTGAAGATAAACACTCCCTTTCCCAGTAAGGAACCCCAAACAAGCCCTTTACATTACTTCTGATTTTTGGACCACCACAACTCCCAGAATTCCAAGGCCAAGGACTGCGGGAGTTGTGGTCCAAAACATCTGGAGGGCCAAAGTTTGGACATGCCTGCGAGGGAACAAGACGACCAGGCAACAACAACGGTGGCCTGGAGAACTATGTCCCTGCAGGCAACCCCAATGAATGCCACTTGCAGCCTTAGCAGCGCACCCCCCCCACACACACACATCTTCCCGTTGATTTCCTGAACCAGCCTGGCCGTGTGTGTGCGTGTGTGCGTGTGTGTGTGGCCTCCTGATGCGTTTATGCATTGTGGATGCTGAACGAGTGAAAACTAAAAGGGGTCTCTCCGGGCGGGGTCGGGGGCGCCGTCCCGTGTCATCCCCCTACCCCCTTGCCCGCCCTGCCTGCCTGCCTGCCTGCCTGCCTTGCGGGACTTTTTTTGCCCTGCCCGGCGCTCCCCGCGGCGTGTCTTCTGACGCTCCAGGAGAGGCGCGTTCATAGCATCGGGTTCCCTGGCAACCGCTTTCACGGGCTCCTCCAAAAGCCTTTTCTTCTTCAGAAGGCCCCCGCGGCGACTCCCCACCACCACCACTAATCACCATCTTAACGGAGTGTTTAAGATGCAGCTGGCAGGGAATCACACGAGGCCGGGCGAGGAGGGAGGGAAGGAGAGGCAGGCCAACGGGGTACAGATGTTTCTGCACCCAAGGATCGGGTATATTTGGGGGCGTGGAGGCAGGAATCAGGGATGATGAGACAAAACTAGGGGAGGCACTCCATGAAACGTTTGGATGCTGGATCTCAATAAGCGAAAGTACTTTTTCACCCAGAGGATCACTGGGTCTGTGGAACTCCCTGGCAGAAGAAGTGGTGACCGCTGTCGGCTTTCTTGACAGATTTAAGAAAGGATTGGACATATACATGGAGATCAAAGGTATCAATGGCTATCATTATGGATGTCTAAGGACAGCCTCCAGGTTGGAGAGAGAGGCAGGAGACCTCTCACTGCCATTTGCAGGGAATCATAAGCAGGTGAAGACATCTGCTTGGGAATACCCTGAAGCAAATGGTGAGCCACAGTGTGAGACAGAATACTGAACTGGATGGGCCTGCGGCCTGTCCCAGCAAGGCTGCTCTTTATGTTCTTATGATGATGATAATGATGAACGGCTCCCTTCTGAAATGATTATTGGGGAGGGCGCCAGCCATCCAGGAGCCCCAGTTAGGTGATGGAGAAGCATTTCCTGCATCTGGAGCAGCTGGGCTTGTGGGTTGCCCGAGGGAGAGGTCGTATCCCCCAGAAGGCTCATTCTTGATGTATCCCTCAACCACCACCACCCAGTCTTCCAACTCAGAAGACCTTCTCTCCTATCAAAGGAATAGTGCATACCCTAAAAAGGACACCTGCAATTCAACATACCTTATAACCTGAGTGAGGGAGATAAGAAAGAGATGGAAAGACTAGCAAAGTTTTATCAACTGGTTTCTGAGAGCCAGGGAGGCCTTTCCTCTCTCTCTCTCTCTCTCTCTCTCTCTGTGTGTGTGTGTGTGTGTGTGTGTGTGTGTGTGTGTGTGTGTAAGAGAGAGAGAGAGAGAGAGATTGATAGGAAGTAATAAGGTCAGTTTGGAAAAGTAGTTACTCTTCTGGGCGACCGCTCCCAAATCTTTCACTAGGCAGGATGGCAGGGCATTTGTGAGCTTGTGATGCCAGGACCTCACATTGCTGAGCTCTAGGTGGGGATAACGGTCCTGCGGAAGGGTCTCTCTCTGCATTAATGAGGCAAAGGGGAGGAACAGCTGGGCTGTGGGGCTGGGGCGAGGGGCAGTGGGCCTGAGCAGGGTTGGCTCTCTGGCCAAAGAGTTCCAGTGAAGAAGCTGTGTGTGACTCCTGCTAATTTGAGCACATTGAGCTGTGACACGACCTCGACCGTCTCTCTCACAGCAAGCCACCTCATGGAGGAGAAGCCAAAAACACTCCTCTAAAGCCGGGCATTTGTCTTTTTCCCCCTCCAGTGTTTGTACAGTAGATGGCATTTGCCACAGAATTGCTACTAAACCTGCAGAAACCACATGGGCTCTTCCTGTAACTCATTATCACTTGGGAATTACAGTGGTCAGGCTGCCTTCTGAGGGATTAAAGCAGCAATCCAATGCACACTTACCTGGGAGTAAGTCCAATTGGACTTGATAGACTTCCTGCAGAGACACCAGCAGGCGGCGGCTGCACTTCTAAGTACACTTTCTCGGGAGTAGGCCCCTTTTGAACATAGCACCACTTTTGAGTAGAGAACATGGGCCCTATTTCTGAGTAGGGTTTCAGAGATTACCGGGGTGCTTTGTGACACCAATTACCTGGTGATGACTCTCTAGATTTTGGGTTTTGATGTAGTAAGGTAAACTATAGCCTTTGGTCCTCAGATTAAATGTTTTCTGCTGATTTTCCCATGGTATTAATTTTAATAAGATACACATTAAAACTGAAAAATCATTTTATTTTTTAAAAAAAGGTTACCTCCAGTTTACTCTCTGGGACATCAGTTTTACTCCCTCTCTCACCCCTTCTCTTTTTTGTTTGTATATAAAAGTTCTTAAGGGTAACTACTTTCTTCACGTTAGAGTAAAGGTTATTAGTACAGTATAATGAAATTTAAGTTTTCTTCTTGCAAGTTATTTTTTTTGCTAATTCTCAGCTTCATTCATTGAATAATGCTTGTGTGTGTGTGTGTGTGTGTACTGTATATATATAATTTTTCCACATTTTATATTATATTATATTATATTATCTTGGACATGGGGTCACGAAGGGTCAGTCACAACTGTAAAGACACAACACACACACACATATTATATTGTATTGCATTGTATTTTTCCACATATTATATTATATTTATTAGTCAAGTCTTTCCCACCAGTTAAACAGCAGTCTTGTGGGATGCTGAAAACGAATATGTTTAATTCAACTGAAGGTTCCTCAGTCAGAGACCCGGAGCTTTTGTGGACTGAAGCTGAATTTTCAAAAGGCATCTGAAGAAAATCCACACCGAAAATGGCAAATAATACTAGTTAGTCTGTAAGATGTCACAGCACTCATTCTCATTTGTTTCCTGCAGTTGGCGAGCCTGTTTGAAAACTGGTGCAACTAATTTTAGGTTTAATAGCATTGCAGGATAGGGGTTGCTTTAGATAGCAATGTGTCTTACTTGGCTTACTTCAAAATGAGGTCAATCAGGTTTATTTAGGGTCTCTCCTGCTCCTTTCACTGCGTGAAACTCTGGCCGTCTATTCCATATTCCTGCCCTGATGATACCACTCACCTTTGAACCCTGGGGCTTTCTCCAGGCGGAAGCATGAGGTCTTATTGAACATGCTTGGAATTAAGCCCAAATTACAGCCACAAAACAGTTAAGCAGAAGCCAAAGTGGTTCCACTTATGCTTCCCTGGGCCTGTTGCTTGACCTGCAGGCTACAAAAACTCTGCTGGTACTCTGATTTCAACAAGAATTATATCTTGCTTTCCGTGAGATACAAAATTCAGAAATAAGAATCCCCGTTGTCCTTCCACTCCCCTTTCAAGTGCTCATTAATTTCCGTTTTCTGGAAGCTGCATCATGTTTTTGCTGAATCAGTTTGGTCGGGCTTCAAATATTGTGCCAATTACCTAACAGCAGGACTGTGGGCTCCAGTTCTCTCAGTTTTGTGGGGTAAATCCTTGTACAAGAGGATTTTTAATTTCCATAACTCTCCCAGAACAATCTCTCTCTCTCTCTCTCTCTCTCTCTCTCTCAATGTGTGTGTGTGTGTGGTTTCAGACAGATATTGGGGCATATTTATTTATTTATATTTATAAAATGCCCAACTTTCCAAAAAGAACTCTTGGTGCTAAACAGCCCTGAATAAACAATAAAAGACAATAATATCTATCTATCTATCTATCTATCTATCTATCTATCTATCTATCTAT
>JAHTLZ010003542.1:9202833-9222348 GCA_023846285.1 Phrynocephalus versicolor | reverse complement strand
GAGAGTAAGATGGCAAGGAATGGTGAGTACTGATTATTGTCCCATTGTGATTTTCCTATTGACCCACTCCCACAGCTGGCTGCTATTACTTTTTAAAACTCTTTTGCAGGTCACAAGTGACCGTCTTTGGCAAGTGAATTTTTCATTCCCTTGGAGAAGAAAACTGGGAGAGGAGCGGAGGACATTTCCAAGTGTTGCTCCAAGATGTCCTCTGCTCATCTCCCAGGGTTGCCCGTGCTTTCGTTGGAAGGACATCTTGCCCCACGCAAAGAATTAAGATCCCAGAATTATGGGTGACTCTCCATCCTTGTGTAAACTGAACCAGGATCGTTCTTCATTCTGAGAGTCTGTTAATGGTCTTGTTCCCACAACCATCTCTTCTGCAGCCTTATTCAACCTTCATTTAAAGGACAATGAGTTTGGAAGCCTAAAAAGTCAGAATTCATTCAGACAACACAAGCATGTTCCCAGTTATTTCCTTCTTTCCATACTTCCTTGTGGAAAGTGAGGAAGCTTCTGAAGCAAGCCTGAGGAAGCACAAAGGGAGGCAAAAGAAGGTAAGTCCTAGCATTTTGAGAAGATGCCCACTTGTGCGGTACTTGATCATGGGTGAGTATCTTCAGTAAATGACAAAATTTGCTTTCTTGGCTGCCTGGCAATTGTGGCCATGAACCATCTTGCCCTCTGCACATTGCTGCACCGTAACCAATTGTGTAGGTACAGCTTCCAAGAGGAGCCATGAAATATAACCAGCCCCAAGTTTCATGTCCTTTGCTGTGGATCACTAGCAAAGAACCATGGATGCAGTATAACTGGGCCCTATTCTTCATAAGGGATTCAGAATCTGAGTCTGCCTGCCTATTGGCCCAGTCCAGATCATCAAGATAATGGCAGAATTGCCCAATTGGCTTCATTTTGCACCTGTTCCCGCGTGCTGATTTTAAAAGACTGAACACATCATCGTTGTCGTCGTTGTCATCATCATCATCACCATGGTTGTTGTTGCTGTAGTTGCATCAGTTTTCATCAGCTGCTTATTCTAGCACAAACCTTTGCCTGAATAAAATGAATCGGAGTGAGGAAAAGCCCTTGTCTCCTTCCTTGGAGACAGTTGACTCCAGTCCACAAAGGTCACCCAGAGAGAATGTCACAGCTTGTTTTATTTTTGCTATACGTGCTGGAACAGGCTAACATGGGTGCCGTTTGAAAACACAATGATGGCGTTACTTTTTAAAGAAGTCCAGGACATTTTAGTTTGTTTGTTGTCGCTGTTGCAGGCCAGGCTGATAGTGACTCCCTTGGCAGCTGCACTATTAAGCAGGGCTTTTAGGCAAAGAGAGGCAGCCTCCCTTGGCTGGTTTCTAGAGGGAAACCGGTCTAACAAAAAAGAAAACAACAACAAAAGGACCAGGATGACCCTATTGGTGTGTACGTTTGCTCTTTAGGATCAGCACCGCAGAGGCTGGTTGCAATTCAGCACATGGCTGAGAAAGAGATCTTGTACTTGTGGCCTGTAGAAAAAAATATGCTAAGAGAACAATTACTTCAGTTGCCTAGATGCCTTAAGCACACCCGATCTCACCTGATTTTAGAAGCTAAGCAGGGTCAGCCCTGGTTAGTCCTTGGATGGGAGACCACCAGGGAACACCAGGTGCTGTAGGCGCCTGGAGCAGGAACCTGGCAAGCCACTCCAGTATTCCTGCCAAGAAAACTCCATGGACATGGGGTCATGAAGAATCAGTCGTGACCGTAACAACACAATACACACACACAACATTTATTTCATCAACAGACATGCTCTTCCCTTCCCTCCCGCGTTTGCTGTTTCCTCAGATCGTCTTTTGAAAGCACCACTGGTAGCAAATCAAACCATAGTTGTAATCAACCCAAGTTGTGACACGGCTTAGGCACCCTGCGTGAACAAGTTGCTGCAAGTCAGTTTCCTAATACCAAGAGGAGGTGGTTTATTTGTGTTTGCCTCGCAAGTCAGACTCTGGGCCCCAATGACTTCAGGTTTCTCTCGGTATTTAAATCCTCTGATACAGTGTGAACTGGAGGCAGGAAGAAATGCTAAATTTCTGCCACAGATGCAGCTTGTTCACAGTCAATTATCAATAGTCACGAACACAGTTGTAGTAAACCTCAGAAAAGCCACCTTTTGTGGAGAGTGGAGGATCTTCTAGTTGCAGCAAGAAAGCCCTGCTAGCAGGACTCCAAGAAACACTTTACAACAGATATTTCCCCCTCTATAAGACGCCCCCACGTATAAGACGACTGTTTGCACAGGTACAGGCAGTTTTGAAACCACATTCTCCTCAGCCTAATTCTGTGTATAAGATGACCCTCAATGTTTAGTCTAATTATCGTAGGCAAAAATATAGTCTTATACATGAAAAATACGGCATTTGGTTTATGTGCAACAATCTGTTATGTGCAATAATCCAGATCCCACTGGGGTGCCAGTGTAGAAAAAAGGTGTGCTTGATAAAACATGCAACCCCGTCCTACAGATATTTATTTAGAAGACCCAGTGGGGCCAAAGGCAATATCCTACCTTAGTCAGAGAAGTGTTTTAACTTTGCCTAGGTTCACTGAATCAAACCAGTTTGGATCAAGGCTTAGTTTTGCTTAGGGAAGTCCTACTGAAACCAGGTTGTTTAATGTTGGTTTCAGTGGGCCTACTACACTGGGTTCTCCCAAGCATGATGAAGTTTGGATCAAACCCAATGAATTTCAACACACCTCATTGGTTAAGGTTGTTGTTTCTGGATCTTCGTTTTGTTAGTTGCTTCAAGGCACGGTATGTGTGAGGTCTACAGAGCAGTTGCTTCCTATAAACACACAGCCACAAAACGTGTGACAACTGGGTCTGCTCTTTTACTTCAAACAACAAACAGATCAGGGGAGGGGGCCCTGTCTATCATAAACTCTGGCTGGGTTTCTCAGGGCCCTTCTGCCTGGTGTAGCACATGGCTACCAGAGAAAGCCCTTTGCAAGGGTAACACCCAAAAGCTGGAATTCTCCCCCAAAGAATTTAACTTCACACCTGCTCTCACTGTTTTTCAAAACCAAGCAAAGGATTCCCGACCCCACCCTCACCCAACGCCAAGGGCTTCAAACTTTGTGTGTTGTGTCGTTACAGTCGTCACCAACTCTTCGTAACCCCATGTCCATGGAGTTTCCTTGGCAGAAATACTGGAGTGGTTTGCCAGTTCCTACTCCAGGCGCGTACAGCACCTGGTATTCCCTGGTGGTCTCCCATCCAAGTATTAACCAGGGCCGACCCTGCTTAGCTTCCGAAATCAGGTGAGATTGGGTGTGCTTAGTCAAGCCCTTTTTTAAAAAATCTAGTTTTTTTGTCCAACACCAGTGGAAGCTCATCCATAGAGGCATGTGGGGCACTGTCCCAGCTCTGATTTTGTGTGTGTGTGTGTGAGAGAGAAAGAGAGAGAGGGGGGGGGAGAGAAACCTCCTGGACATTGTTAGGAACATGACCCTTGGTCCCAAAATCTCTCATCCTTGGTTCCTGTGCTCTCTGCCCTCCTAAGCACACTGTTGCATCCATCTATCATTTGACGGTGTTTTCAATACAGTACAGTGGCACTTTGTATAAAGGAATTAATTCGTTCCAAATGAAATTATGTTAAACAAATTTTCCTTTATACAAATTTCCCATAGGAATGCATTGAAAACAGAGTGATCCCATTTTATGTTGTACAGATTTGCCCCATAGGCGATTGTGTTAAGCAAATTTCCGCTATCTCCGGAATTTTTTTTATGTTGTACAAATTTTGTTATATAAACTGTTTGTTATACAAGGGTCCACTGTATTTGCTTGCAGGGCAGTCTCATAATGCTTTGGAATGACATGTCAATATGTAACCTAACCTCGGCCAAAACTCATGCACATGGCAGAAGAGTGGTTTAAATGCATTCAATTTAGCTAGTGAGACAGCTGGGAGAAAGAAAGTAATGTTAGTTAAAATTATTTGGCTGAAAGTTCCATATGCCACAGGATTGTAACTCCCACCACAGGCCTCCCAAATGTAACCAGCGATGAGGGAGGATGATTGTTTCAGGCCAACATCTGGAGAGCCATAAATTGTCCACTTTTGTTCAAAGGCTCCCTTCTTTTCTAATGTCTGCAGTTAACAACCCATCGGGAAGAACAAACAAACAAAGCAAAACAAACATCATCTTTTTTTTGTCCTCTCAGGATTGGATCAAGTCTGTGCACTTTGAGGAGACTGGTCTGTGTGTAGAATTCTAGGGTTTCCGTTGCCATTGGATCAAAATGGTGGTGGAGATTAACCATCATGTTTGTGCAGTTTTGTAAGAGATTAGTCACCACTTTCACAGAATCTGTTGCCACGAAAGACACATGGGAGGAATATTCTCAACCAAGTTTATGTTTACATAAGGACCTGTTTTTCACTTTTTACTTCTAATGGAATAGATCCCCTCAAATGAGCCTTCCCAAGTTTTTAGGTCTTAAGGCCCTTCTTTTATTCCCACCATAAGAAAAAGAAAATAAAGAAAAAGGCCTTTTCAGTGGCTGCTTCAGACGGTGGAACTCCATCCTTTTAATATTTTATATCCTATTCGTCTTCTGCTGACAAGCAAAGGCCTTTCTAGGCTTTTATTTCAAAATGTTTTAATTCAGTTGTGGCTTTCGTGTTTAATTTGGCTTTATATTTTAAAATCTGAGATTTTTAGATAAGTTTCTCTGCTTCCCCTCTATTGGAAGAAAGACTGGACATCAAACTTGCAAACTCTACCATCCTCTGTGCAATTACTGGCATGCAGAGCCGGGGTGTAGTTATTAACTTGACCCACCATTGCCTTTCACCTCTCAGGCGGAAGGGAAAAAGCCACAACAATTTCCTTAGGGTAACAAAGCATGGAACAACTGATGAAAGAGACAGTGATGTTCTCACACTGTTTCAGGGAAATTACTTCCTTTATAAAGATGTTCTGTACTGATAGCCAACTTCTAGACAGAGCAGCTTATCTAGCCCTGAAAAGAACTGTAGAAGAGCACTGGAAGTTCTCAGTCTTTGGCCAATGAGATATATTGACCTTCAGTTGGGGGGCTTCTGTGAATTGATATCTCCCCCCCAAAAAAAGAGGGGAGGGGCACATATTGGGAGCCACTATCCTAGTCTGCACTCGAGATTCAGGGAAAAATCGGTCCCGTCCCCATCGAGATACAGTATATGCCCTCAGAATCTTCTACAGCCAGACCACATATGCCACCTTCTAGTTCCTTGGAAGGGGTTTAGACCTTCATGGAGGAAAAGGCTATACTGGAAGTGGCGGTGGACCTCTGAATACCAATTGCTGAAGAAACATGATGCTAAGTGCGTGGCTGTGCTCACATTTCACTTATGGGTGTCTTTATAGTGGTCAGTTTGGATGTGCACACATCCATAATGGTAGTCTCCATAGCAAACACATCTTGCAGTCCAAAAATGTAGTACTGCTGTGTTGGCCCATTTCAATGCATTAGCAGGTATTTTGTAAAGCAGATGGCTCTTAGTTGCCTACTCGTTTAAGCCTGATCCTCCTCAAATGCTTTATACTGCACTCATAGGAAAACTCGCCTGTCTCCCAGGTACTCTAAATATAGCCAAGTTGAAAGGGAACAGGGAAGTCTGAGGGAGGGGACAGAGGATGGTGTGTGTGTGTGTGTGTGTGTGTGTGTGTGTGTGTGTGTGTGTGTGTGTGTGTGTGTGTGTGTGGGTGTGTGTGTGTGTGTGTGTGTGTGTGTGTGTGTGTGTGTGTGTGTGTGTTTTGTTAGAGTCCTGACCGACTCTTCATGACTCCACTAATCAGGAAGTCTGAGGGAGGGGACAGAGGATGTCATAGTCTTCACTAATCAGGAAGTCCGAGGGTTTCAACCACCTGAGCCATGTGCTCTACCAGTCCTTTGGGCTTCCCAGAATATGGTCAGCCATTTGGGAACAGGGCCCTGGACTAGACAAGCATTTCTCACAGTGTTGCACATGTTCTTACAAATAATGGGGGGGCGGCGGAGGGAGAGGTGGGCTACAGATGCGACAACAGCCAACAAGTCAATGCTGCGAAATCTGCAACCTGGAGTCCAACAACATATAGAACCCTACACCCTACCTGCTCCCAAAGAACGAAAAAGGTAGGATTAAAATGTCCTAAAATAAGAAGACTTGAACAGAAAGGACATCATGGAATTCCTTCTTACTTAAAAGGAAGTCTTTAGTGATTTCAGGAAAACCCAGATTTTAGCCAGCAGCCGCACACGGCTCAGTTTGAAACTAGCCTTCTCTAACCGGTATCTTCAGATTTTTTAGAATGCTTATCTTCCTGCCCAACAAGGAAGACAACTAACCACCATGTCTAAGAAATGATACAACTTGATTGTCCTTCTGAGTAGGCTGCTAGGATGGAGCCAGAATGCACCACATTTTGCAGAGGTTCAACAAGGGTTCTGGTTTCCCCTTTCCCTCCTCTCAAGTAAAATATCCACATATTTTCCAGGAGTGTGGCTGTGTGATTCTGGATATTCTCATCCAGAAAAGCATTTCCCCCAGTATTCTGATTCCAAGACAGCCTCCTTCTTTGTTGGGCAGGGATGATAATAATTCTAATCCATTTAGAGACACCAGGTTGGAAGCACCCTATGCTTACTTATGTAGAACATCCACCCAGTTCAACAGCACTTACTTCAAGTGAATAAGCCAGTAAACCGTACTTAGTGGAAGCAAAGGATAAACGTGCGGTAAATCTTTAGTGCAATGCATAACTTGATGCTACTTACATTTAAGAGACCTTAAGCTGGCTGGTAAAAGAACCTTACCAGAGTATTGAGATTATCGCTTTTAAAGAAATGCACTGTATTAAAAATCCATTTATTTTTGTATTCTGTACATAAGAAAAGAGTCTTGCACTGACCTTTGGAAAAACAAAATCAGAAAGTAAAAACATAAATACATATATATTTTCTTACAAAATGCCAAATGTACAAAATATACATACTGCACTTTCTGTTCATCTTGTGTACAACTCACAAACTCCCAGGGAAGCAAGAACCTCTGGTGTGGGGAAGCTGGATCAGCAGCAGAATTAGTGGGACCCTACCTCTTGCCCCCCCCCTGACTTCTTCCTTCCTTGATGTTCTGTTTTGTTGTTTTGAGAGAACTCGATCTCCAATTTACAGATGGGAAGAGGGGAGGAAAATGGGGGAAATGATTACTGTTTTGAGAAAGAAAGGAAATAGGCAGCAGGGTTTCATAAAGCCTCAAATTCTCCAATTAGTGTTTAGGCAACAACAACAAAAAAGGTGAACCTCTTAGGTTCAGAGAAAGCTAACTTTTTAACAAGCTTCTTCCTCCCCCCCTTTCCCATGTTACATTTTAACATGATTTTAAGAGACAAGGAGTAATGGAAGCTATTAGCACTTCAGGCAGAAATATGAAACGCTTTGGAAGTGAAACTTAATTTTCTTGGATCAGGGGCCCCTTTGAAGACAATTTTATATGTGATGATGTAGCAGAACATTTCGTCTGCAGCTTCATTTTAAAGTACGCAATATATTTAATAAGGTGTCGGTTCAAAAAAAGCAGAACACTAAAAATAAAATAAAATACACAACTTGGGAATGAGGCAAACACATTAGCTATTGTCTACCCTCCGTTTGGTTATAACAATCTGGGATATTGGGCAAAGACAAAATTAAAAAATAAATCTGGAAGAAGATGTCACTGAACGCAAGGGGAAATATTTCTTGGGAGACACATGTAGGGCCAGAAATAATTAGTTCTGAACTTGTAATCATACCCTACCAACGGGACTTAAATCAGGGTCAACTGATGTTTATTTCAGGAGGATAAGAAACTCAGTATCCTTTGGATGCCAATTCAAACACTCCAATATAGGCAGGACGTAATATTCTGGTATGTGTCTAAACAACAGCAATCTTAATCATAATAAAGATTTCCTAAATTGCATCAAGGAATCGGAAATGCAGTATATTTTCTAGACAGCAGTCAACCACCATCCTCACAACACAGGAGCACTCCCCTCCCAGCAAAATATGGGGGAGGGTAGCCTTGTGAAGCTTCTTGATTCCAAAGAATTGTGGCCCCAGTCCAATTCAGAGTCAGAAGCACTTCAGAAGCCCAACGTGCATTTCAGTCAAATGTAAGATCAGTCAAATGTAAGATTGTGGAAACAGGGGCACCAGAACGTGACTAGTGTAGGGCTGGTGTGTGTGTGTGTGTGTGTGTGTGTGTGTGTGTGTGTGTAGGCCTCAATACAAACAGTGTGGTAGGGTCTGATTTTATATGTGAGGTGGTTTTTAACAAATATCCAACAGGGAAAACTGCAGCCTTGTGGGAAGAAAGGGGATATTATGTAGCCTGTTTTACATATTTCAGTGGTGGCTATTTTGTCAGGTGTTCTTAATTAAAACTCCATTACACATTGAAAAAAAAGGGGGGTGGGGATCAGAGGGAGTCTCAGATTTCCTCAGCATGAAACAGGAGGCCTTTCCTGAGAAGACTTTTCCCTCCGTTCCCCCCCCCCCCAGAAAGGAATGTGGGGTTGGGAGAGCAGGCGGCTAGAGCTCCCAGAGCTGAACCTCAACCAATTCTTTGTGAAGTTTCCCCATAAAAACCGGATTCCATGCTTCTGCCTTGCCCCAGAGAAACACACTTTTGTTTCTCTTTTGTCCCCTTGAACAAAAGGAAGGAGAGTAAAAAGCATTCTGCCGAAAATCAACATGTCACTCCCTTTTTTTTTCAGACCACTAGGCAGCAGTTCCCCTCCCAGTCCCCTCCTCTCCCCCCCCAAACCCCTTACAAATCTTGGCAACCTGTAAGTGGGACACACACACACACACACACACACACACACACACACACACACACACACAGACAGACTATGCCTGTTTTCCTACAAGTTTAGAAAAAAATCAGGAAAACTTGAAGGCCCAACAACCATCTTTCTTTTTATAAACCCTATACAGTATATTTGGGTATATACACAGTGTTTGGGAGCAAGTCCCACAGAACTCAGTGGTGGGGGAGGGGGGAAACTTGTGCATAGGCTTGAAAAGGATTTTCAAGGGGGGGGAAGACATTCATGAAGGCCCATCATCTTCCCGTGGCCACCTATTTATGATAGTACAGTATGAGCTTGATGGGAGTAAGTTCTTATAGCCCATGAAAGCTCCTGCTCTCTCATCAGTAGGTTCACCTTGAACATACTGCAGCTTAACCTTAAGTGGACCTTTGGGGAGGGATCCTTGGCCTTAAATACTGCAAGAGCTGCTGGGGAAATGTTGTCTTATGCCAGATCTGGATACCTTTGCCCTAGCCTGCCCTGCTGGCTCCCCTCCCTGCAGGGAAACTCTCTGAAGGATCTCAATCCCCCAGCGCTAAAAACTTTGTAGGGCCTTTCTAGACTGCAGCCCTACTCTACCTTCCACTTGGCTTCCTCACTGCATCCTCAGAATATGGGACCAGGCCAATAGGGACTGCTGCCTGTCATCTGTTGACCCATCTCCCCAAGCCCCAAAGGACCCCGTTCCTGCCTGCATCTGATCACAGCAGTGGCTTCATTAATTTCTCGGTAAAGGAAGGACTTGTTGGCTAGATGTTGATTTAGGCATCTCAGGCTGAGGAGCCGGACTTGGGTAGTGGTTTGTATTCATCCACTGGGTCTCCGGTGAGTAAAACCAGCCTGGGTGGGCCCAGGAGGAGTAGGGAAGGACAAACCTCTCCTTAGTACTCTCTCCATAGAAACCCGGGGGGGGGGGGAGGACAGACGGCTGCTATAAGTCAGAATCCACTTGGTGGCACACAGTTTTTCTCATTAAATGCAACAATGGGATCCTTCTGACACTCCTGAAATATACAAACAAGACCTTAGGAAGCTTTCCTCCTAAGCCTCCCTCCTATAATCTTCCCACACCCCCCCCACAAGTCCAGCTTCTCCCTTTGAACAGATGCAGCAGTCCTTAATTTTTTTTGGGGGGGGGCGGGAATAAAAAAATAAAAAGAAGGGAGGAGGGGGAAAAGGCATCCTGGCCCAAAACAGAAAGGGCTCCATTCCTGTCTGGAGGATCAGACTCAAGGACACTTATTCTTGCCTTGGCTAAGCAAGGAAAGTCCAGCTGAGAGGGTTTTTTTTGGGGGGGGGATTTTGGGGGGGGGGTGCAGCGCAAGGCTTGGGAAAGTTCCGCAGGCAGGTGGGGGGTGGGGGGAAGAGAAAGAAAGGCCGCCACCAACCCGCCGCTCTGCACCGTCCCTTCCACGCGGGTCTTCCCCGCCAGAAGGATGAGACCCCCCCCCATCCCACCCCGCCGTGGGGAAGCCCAACAGAGCCTCAGACGGCCGTCTCCCCTTTGCTGCCGGTGCTGAGCCTGCGGTAGAAGCGCCGCCAGGACTGGAGGGTCTTGCCGGTCCAGATCCAGAAGCCCGTGGTGATGCCCACGATCATGGTCATGAGGTACTTGATGAGGAAGACGGTGAAGTCCGGGCTGGCGTCCGGGTGTCCGTCGGGGGGGCAAGGCACGGCGTAGCTCTTGCAGCTCTGCCGGAGCCAGGCGCGCTCCCAGGCGTCGCGGGAGGCCTGCTCGTAGAAGTAGCAGGCCAGGACAATGGTGGCGGGCACGGTGTAGAGGACGCTGAAGACGCCGATGCGCACCATCAGCTTCTCCAGCTTCTCGGTCTTGGTGCCGCCGTGCTTCATGATGGTGCGGATGCGGAAGAGGGAGACGAAGCCGGCCAGCAGGAAGGAGGTGCCCAGGGCCAGGTAGACGAAGAGCGGCGCCAGGACGAAGCCGCGCAGGGCGTCGGCGCTGTAGAGGCCCACGTAGCAGACCCCGCTGAGCACGTCGCCGTCCACCTGGCCCATGGCCAGCACGGCGATGGTCTTGACGGCGGGGACGGCCCAGGCGGCCAGGTGGAAGTACTGCGAGTTGGCCTCGATGGCCTCGTGGCCCCACTTCATGCCGGCCGCCAGGAACCAGGTGAGCGAGAGTACCACCCACCAGATGGAGGAGGCCATGCCGAAGAAGTAGAGCACCATGAAGAGGATGGTGCAGCCTTCCTTCTTGGTGCCTTGCACCACCGTCCGGTAGCCGCCCTCGGCGAAGCGCTCCCCGCACACGGCCCGCTCCCCCAGCAGGAAGCCGGCCACGTAGGCCACTGCCACCATGAAGTAGCAGCCCGAGAGGAAGATGATGGGCCGCTCCGGGTAGCTGAAGCGCCGCATGTCCACCAGGTAGGTCAGCACCGTGAAGAGGGTGGAGGCGCAGCACAGCACCGACCAGATGCCCACCAGCAGGCGGGCGAAGCGCACCTCGGCCGGCTTGAAATACATCAGCCCGTGGGGCAGGTCGGGCTCGCACGGGGCGCCGCAGTCCCGCTCGCCCAGGAAGCGGTAGCCCAAGTAAGGGGGCACCTTCAGCTGGCGCGGGCACGAGAAGGCGTCCCCGGAGGCCGGAGGAGGAGGAGGCGGCAGCCGCGGGGGCGAAGGGGGCCCGGGCAAGTCCGCCGTGGGGTCCGCCGGGGCCCCTCCCGGTCCGCCCGTGCCCCCGCCGCCGGAGGAGGAGGTATCCGAGGTGTTTTGGCCCACGCAGATCTCGCCGGCGCCGTGGACGGGGAAGTTCTCGCAGCGGAGTCGCTCGGGCCACTGGAAGCCGAACTTGTTCATGAGCGCCTCGCAGCCGTGCCGGGCGCGCTCGCAGAGGGAACGGCAGGGCGGGATGGCCTGCTCCAGCACGGTGCAGACGGGCGCGTACATGGAGCAGAGGAAGAAGCGCAGCTCCGGCGAGCACTGCACTTTGACCAGCGGGTAGAACTGGTGGACCTCCAGCCCGGCGTCCTCCTGGTTGGTGTGGCCCAGCAGGTTGGGCAGGATGGTCTGGTTGTAGGCGATGTCCGTGCACAGCGGGATGGAGATGGGCTGGCAGAAGCCGTGGTCCGGCACCGAGATCCCTTTCTCGCCGTGGTAAGGCTGGGCGCCGATGCCGGCCGGGGCTCCCCAAAGGGCGCCCAGGAAGAGCGCCAGGCCAAAAGCCGCCCGCCAGGACGGCGGTGATGGCGGCGGCGGCGGCGACCCTCGCCTCCTGACCGCGGCTCCCCGGACCATGGTCCCGCACAGCAGGGCACAGCGACGGGAAGGACACCAGCGTTCGCAGGCAGTCAGGCAGGCAAAGCAGGCAGGCACACACACGCGCGCGCCCGAACGCACCACCAGCACGAGGGCAACGCCGATGCCCGGGGAGAGCTCCTTCACAGCCCGGCGTCGCTCCTCATCGGCGGCGGGGAGGTGGGGGGGTGGAGAGAGGAGGTCCCGCTCCCCAGCTGCGGACAAGGAAAAGGGGGTCAACCCAGTAGCGGCGGCAGCGGCGGTGGCTGGGCTGGCTTTGCTCTCCCAGATCCCGGGTGGGAGAGGCGGATCGCTGGCCAAACCGGCTCGCCCGCTAGCCCTCGTGGGTCTCTCGCCGAGTGCGAGATGATGATGAATCTCGTCTCCGGGGCTGCAAACCCCAATGCGATCCCAGTCCTCCTCCTCCTCCTCGCTTCTTCTCTCCGCGACGCTCCGCTGGCTCTGTCCGAAATCGGTCTGCTTGGTAAGCGCCTCGGCGGAGTCTTGTAGGTCCTCTCAGTCCGCGGGGAAAAAAGTCCCGACGGACCTGGGGCGTTACAAAAGTTTGTGGGTGGCGGCGGCGGCTCAGGAGAAGCCACAATGCGAGGGATCCGTCGCGAAGTCCCTCCGTGATGACTTCAGCGGCGCCACTTACTCGCTTGGCTTGCACAGCCCTTCCCCTTCAAAAATAATAACAACAAAGCCTGGGATTTAGGCTCAAGAGCTGAACGGATTCCTCTGGCTTCTCCCGTGGGATCCGTGTGGTTCGCTCGAGGGACCTGCGACCAGGATCTGTATATTTGGGGCGGGGGTGGGTGGGTTGGATCCCGTTACTACAGCCGCCGTCCTCCTTCCTCCCGCGCTGACTCGACTAGTTCTTCACGCTGCGAGACCGGGTGGAAGAAGAGGGGAGCCAAAAATCTCCCTCCGGCGCGCCTCCAACCCCACCCCCACCCTGGGCAGCTCCCCAGCCCTTGCCTCTCCCGGCGGCGGCTGCGGAAGGGACCAGGAACACGCGCTGGAACGCGCATCATCCGAGAAGTGGGCGGGCGGGGGTGGGGTGGGGGTGGGGGGGTTGGAGACAGCGAGAAAGACCGACGACAAAAAAGCCACCTCTATGTCTGAGCATTCCATCGGAGCTCCGCCCTTTCGCCCCTCGCCCATTCACAAACCAAGCCAGGGGGCGGGCCCCAGAATCCACGCGCCCGCCAATGGCGCGCTCTGTTGTCCTCGCAGCCCCGTTCGGAAAGGGGCAGGAAGATAAAAAGGCGGCGCGGGTGGGGTGGGGGGAACGAGGGGGGGGAATGGCGAGGAATGCGGGCCGGTTCTGCCGTGGCGGGATGGCTCGGCTGAAAAGTTGAAAGCAACTTTCTCTCGGGTTCTTGCATGAAAGAGGAGGAGGGAGGGAGAGGGAGAGGGGCTGGGGGACGACAGAAAGAGACCCCAAGGTTAGATCGGATTGGGTTTATCCCTGCTCCAAATAACTCCGTAATTTTCCGCCAACCCCGGTGTCGCTTTTCTCCCGAAACCAGCTCCTTATATAAGATCCGAAGGGCGTTCTTGGTGGTCTAAAAGAGCTTCCCAATACTGTTAATTTCCTGAAGTCCTCCTAGTCAAGCTTCGTCCGATCCGACTCTTGGTATGTGTTGAAAAACAGGGTGTTAAAAACAATAGGTTCCGCTTTGCATGAAAGGAAAGGAAAGGGGGAGAATAAATGTGGAGAATTAACAGAAAGAGGCCAAAGAGAAAACGCGCTGACGTTCCAAGTGGCTTGCTGGGGGAGGGGTGTTCGTTTCTGTCCTCACCGCAGACACCGCGTTGAAGAGGATTATAATTTGAAAAACGAAGTGGATGAGTGGTAGAGACCTGCCCTGTAATGTCACATAGCTGACTGCTGGTGAACAGCTCCATTAAAATAACTGGGATATTCAGACAGGCGATGCCCACTTCCTTGTTAGGCATTTTATCTGCAAGGAATGTTATTCCATCCTGTGAAATTTACAGGCTACAGACTAAGCAACCTGATAAGGCTCAGCCCACTAAATATATAGACAGGAATTCAGTCTAGTCCAATCAGAACAGCACATATTGGAAATTCAGTCCTGAATATTCTCCTTTCTAGTCAGTTTGTTTCAGAATTTTGTGTGTGTGTGTGTGTGTGTGTGTGTGTGTGTGTGTGTGTGTGTGTGTGATGCCATCAAGTTGGAACAAAATTATAGTGATCCTAACAGGGCTTCTGAGGTAAATTAGATATTTTAAGGGGTGGTTTTTACCAGTTCCACTGCCCAGTGTCCACCCCCCCCCAAAATGGCTAAGGGAGGATTTGAACTCAATTTCCCTGAGTTTTGTTCCCTCACTCTATCCACTACATCACACTGGGTGGGGCAGGGTGGTGGTGAAAGAATCCTCAGTAGGCCACCAATATACAAAATGTGATAAAATAGTTTGAACAGGACAGCCGTTTCTGCTGGAATCCTTATTAAGTGTCAACGAAACTCCTTGTCATAGTTTAACAAGAAGTAAAGGTTAATAATAATGGCACCTTATTCCTGCCAGTTAGAACTTGGGCTGGATCATTGTTGATGGGCCTCCAGTTATAGAGTTCAGAGCAAAGCGAAATAGGTTTGCCTGTGCCAGTGCCACGTGTGAGAGGGAATATCTGTGAAGATTCTCAGTCATCCTGGTGAGTTTATCTGGAAGTTGAGTCATGGCAACTGGACTTCTTTTCTTGAGAGATTGAAACATTTCATTGCTCATCCAAACAGCTTCGTCAGTCTGAAGTGTGAGAGGGAATGAAGTTTGGGGCTTCCATATTTTTAAAAAACGTTCTTCCGCTGAGCCAATAGTCATAGGCCCCTGTGTGACTGTCATCATGCTGTATTTTTATGGGTTTTTCCTCCATTGGTTGATAGTGACATACTTATGTCATGTTACTAACAATGAATTTATGTTGTGTTTTGATTATGATTTTCTGGGTGGGTGGGGTTCTACACTGCCCAGAGTAGTGGGTGGTACCACAAAAAACAAACAAACAAACAAATAATTTTCATGACATAGCCTAATTGTGTAGACACGTGACTATAATTTTCTGTGCCTGCACTTATAAAACTTTCAGAAATGTAATCATTGCATAATGTATATTAATATATGAATGCATCTGACTTTTAACATCAAGCTCTGCCTCCTGCCCCCCCCTTTTCATCCAAAGACAGGCCATTCTCTACATTTGCGCTGACAGACTAGACCCAGTAGTGGTAAACCTTAAGCAGTCCAGATGTTTTGGACCACAACACCCACAGTCCATTGTTATTGGCAGTACAGGCTTGGAATTCTGGGAGTTGTGGTCCAAAACATCTGGAGATCCTAAGGTTCACCACCACTTTCCCTTATCCTTTAGCTCAGGCATGTCCAAATTTCAGCCCTCCAGATGTTTTGGACCACAACTCCCACAGTCCTTTGTCATTGGCAATACAGGCTTGGAATTCTGGGAGCTGTGGTCCAAAACATCGGGAGAGCCAAACTTTGGACATGCCTGTGATTCTAGCTGGATCACTTGCATCTTAATCAGAGGGCAGAGAAGCCCCCGGCCCCAATCTTCCTCCTTAATATGCGTCTACTACCTGCTAGGGCAGTGGTGGCGAACCTTTGGCACTCCAGATGTTTTGGATCATGATTCCCATTGTCCTTTGTCACTGGCAATCTAGGCTTGGAATTCTGGGAATTGTGGCCGAAAACTTCTGGAGTGCTGAAGGTTCGTCACCACTGGGATTAGAGTATTCCCTCTTTGGAGAAAGTCAGCAAACCTCACCTTAGGCTTGTTTCGAATGTGGTTTTATTGAGTGTTTTACTGACACTTTCTAAAAGGCAAGGCAGAAACCCCTGGCATGAATAGGAGAGATTTATTTGTTGTACTAGCTAAGAATAGATATTATAAAAAATAAAATAAAATTGGGTTGGGGGGGCAACAGGGAAGCAGGGATGCCTCCTCTGAAGAGTAACAAAGAGTTACACAAAACATTCAGGCTTCCACCCACTCAGTTCTATTTTTTCCCTTGTGCCCGATTGACATGTCGCAAGATGTATTTTTAATGAGGCAGGATTGGACTTGCTTCTGGGTTGATTTTGGAGAGAAATCCCTCTTGTCTCCTATTTGTAATTGCAGACCGCTGAGACACATCCTTTGTCTGTGTTTAAGCAAGGTTAGTTGGTGCATTTTGAAAATGGATGTTCTTGCAGCCACCAAGAGCTTAGCCCTGAGTAGACGTTTTTCTTTTTCTTTTTCTTTTCTGCTCAAGCCTGCATGTAATCCAATGCAATCCGAAGGATATTGTGATCAGGTTCCTGGAATAGGACTTGACTGACCAGAGTTCAGATCTCCACTTGACTATCAAACTCATTGAATAAATAAATAAGTAAGTAAGTAAGTAAGTAAGTAAGTAAGTAAGTAAGTAAGTAAGTAAATAAATAAATAAATAAATAAATAAATAAATAAATAAATAAATAAATAGTCACTCTTTCTCCCTTCTCTTTCTCAGACTGAACTACCTCACAAGGTTGTTGGGATGATCAAGTGGAGAGAGCTACATATGTATGCTCCCTTGACCTTATTTGCTTATGACTTCTGTATTCCTTATGTATTCCCAGGTAGTGCTGTTTTCACGGGCTCGCGACACACAAGGAGCCGTGCTGTCGTAATTATTAGTGTATGGGTCCTTAAGGTTCCACAGGACTCCGCTCTTTTGCTTCTTCATAATTTGTCTTCTTTATAGGCAGCCTTTCCCCCCCGATACTTAGTGTTCTAGCATTTGAAAAGGATGGCCTCATTAAGGAGACCTAGGCTATTCCTTACTTTTCTCAGGCCTCCAAGAATTTCATTTTCCAAAGGAGCAATGCCCAACGTTTGAAGTTTGTTTGACTAGCTTGACAAGAGAACATGGATAGTTTGAGTGGAACCGAAATGGAGAACTTGTGCGCGTAAACTCTGCCCCTGCCCAGCGGTTCCATCTGTGTCCAGTGGTTCTCAGCCGGTGTGTCTCCAGATGTTCCTGGACGGCATCTCCCAGAAGTCTTCATTACTAGCTGAGCTGGGCAGGATTTCTGGGAGTTGTAGTCCAGGAACTTCTGGGGACCCACAGGTTGAGAACAAACCACTGGTCTATAGGTTGGCAGCTCAGCAACATCTGGAAGGAGAAAGGCTTCCCACCCCTGGATTCCCGCCCCTTGTGCAACCCGACTTGGGCTGCCATAATATGCACATTGACCTCGGCATAAAAGCCTCAGTTGTACTTTTCAGTAGACATGCTCAGGGGTTATGTTGCAAATCTTTGATTTTTCCCTGTTCATAACTTTTGAGCTCTTGAAGCATTTCTGTTCAACAAAAAACAAGAAGAATAGTTTGGGACAAGCTCATTTTAACATATTGTCCTATGTATGTTTATGTGGGAGTAAGACCCAACATGTCCGGGCTGCAACTTTGCATTACTGTGCACAGGATGTCCACCATAAAGCTCATTTCTTAGTATGTTTTCCTTGCAGCTCCCGTGGAATTCTGCAGTTATTATGTGTAAGTGCACTTAAAAAGAGAATGTTGGTGTATTTTATTGGGCTGGAGTGTGGACGTCCAGATGCTGCTGGATTGCAATTCCCAACATTCCTTCCAGTGAGCAGCTACGGGGTTCGGGCTGATGGAATTGCAACAGCTGAAGGGTTTAAATGCCAGCTTGGGCCACGGAAATTCATGGCATGGCAATTGTAAACCATTCCTTGGACATCTTGCCCACCTCAAATTTCCTATTGGGGTCGCCATAATTCAGAAGTGTTCTAAAAGCACCCAGCAGGCCAAATCAACTCTGAGCTTTTCATTACAAACAGAACTGACTAAGCTGAAGAAGCTATTGTACTTCGAACATGTGTCATAAAGGCAATTGGAAAAGAAAACAATGGCAGGAAAAGTAGAAGGCCGTAGGGCAGTGGTTCTCAACCTGTGGGTCCCCAGATGTTCCTGCACTGCATCTCCCAGAAGTCTTCATCTCTAGCTGAGCTGGTCAGGATTTCTGGGAGTTGCAGTCCAAGAGCATCTGGGGACCCACAGGTTGAGAGCCACTGCCGTAGGGAAAGAGGAAAATCTAGCACGAGATAGACTGACTCAATAAAAGAAGCCATGGACTTAATTTGCAAGTGTTGAGTAGAGTTGTTAATGACAAGACCTTTTGGAGAGCATTCCTTCATAGAGACGCTGTAAATTGGAAGTAAATTGACAGCATGTACTAGCAACAAAATTATTACAACGCCGTAAATGCAGAACAGTGTTACTGTTGTTTTTCCAGAATTACTAGTGTGAGGCTGAGAAAATCTGATTACCTAGCATGATAATGTTCTTTGGCAAGTGTTGGAAGTGTTTCACGTTTATTGCCTTAGAAATGCTTATACAAGAAGGCTTCAAGGTATCACAGTGTTATCCAGGTTCTGGAAATTGCAAGGTTGAGAGATAGTGGCTCCCCTTAGGCTCTGTGGGTAAGTTGATGGCTAAGTGAAATTTCAACTAAAAAAGCTGCCGCGACTCACTAGCTGCCATGGAAGTTTGAAAACGAATGAAGGGGTGTTGGTTTCATAGCCTTGTGCATTGCTTTGAAGGACAGTTTTTAAATTTGTTGAAATTGGGTAGAATAATAAGGAGCTGCATTTTTCACATCTTTATTCTGATATTTTGGTGACCCAGACAGCTAGCTGCTTTCTGCCTTGTAAGTCGTGGCTGTGTTTTTCTAGTGAAAACAAAAGACTGTGCTATTGTTACACCTGAACCCTGTGAATGGTTTAGCTTGGAGGACCAGTCTGGCAATCTTTCTGCCCCACCCCACCCCCTCGGCCTTTGACATTAACATTCCACCATTTCCTGCCTTTTGCCTTCCGTTTTAATCCCCTTCTTTTTGGTAGGCCTTATAACTTCTTTTTTTTAACCAATTGGTTTTCCTTAGAGTTTTTATTTTGCAGTTAATTTTTTTCCCTTTGGAACTCTGATTTTCCAGAGAATATTTCATGTGCACACAGTCCTACCCAGTTGCAAGAAGCATACAAACCTGCACAGTGGCCTGCATTTCTTTTTGGTCCACTGTGCTTCTCTGTTCCACACCTAATCCAGCATTGAAGACACAGGGGGGAGAGCTCTGTCTTATCCAGAGCTTGGCTGAGGAAGGTGTTTGGGATCAGAACACTCCGAATCCCAGCAGGCCCATCTGTGGAACAAGGGAGTGATTCCTTCCCATCTAAAGTGAGGTCAAATAATTATCTCTGGACCAAGCAAAAGGAATTTGGGGACTTGGTGGACTTGACGAGGCAGGATATAAATATGCTCCAAAGGTGACAGGGGTGAAAGTGCTATTT
>JAHTLZ010003542.1:9187354-9201833 GCA_023846285.1 Phrynocephalus versicolor | reverse complement strand
AGAGAGAGAGAGAGAGAGAGAGAGAGAGAGAGAATGTGCCTGGGCTGCCAGTTGCAAGGTATGGAAACACTTCAGTCTGTCTCCAATAGGTTTCAGCTGCAAATAAATTACTCTTGGCAGAAGTGGGGTTTGGAAATAGTCTTACAAGTTGGGTTTAAGATGGCATCTAAAAGCCTTGACTAAAATCCATTAAAAGTCATGGCTTGCTCTTTCTCTTGACTCCCCAGCACGGCCACTGCTGTGATGTGAAAGAGTGAAGAGCTGGCACCGTGGACCCCACGGGAGGCCCTGCTGCCCAGAAGGGCATATCGTGGCTTCCCTTGGCATCTCACTTTCGGATGGTCTGCTGGAAGAGAGCCGCTGCTGAAGTATGTGATACCGTGACCCCCAGCAGTATCTCTCCTGCTGCTGCTGCTATTGTTGGTGGTGGTAAGTTTGAAATGCAGATTGCTGGATTGTCTTGGGGCACCTTGGCACCTAGGGTGAGTATGAACACGTGAGGTTGGATCCCTGCTTAGCCATTATTCATTCATGAATCTGTTTACACTGACCGCTTGCTCTCCTCATGGCTCTGCGGGCCGACGTAGGTAAGAGAGGAAGCCCTGCCTACAAAACATGTCGGACGCTTGATAATGGAGCTCCGTACCGAGCTGAGAAAAAGCGTTAAAATTTACTGTCTAAAGCCCCCAGAGCCGTGAGTAATGTACCCTTAAACCCTCTGGGGTCGACAGGGAAAGCAATATATTTTCCTCGAGAGTTAGATAAGCCTGGTTTACCAAGACTTAGAGCCTTTTCACACGACCCCTAAGATCCGCTGGCCACTTAAATTCGGACCAGAGATCTTAGGGGTTTGTTGCTGTTTGTTTCACTACTCTTGGGGGCCATCCCCTTTTTCTGAAAGTCTGGAAAGGTTCCATTCAGCACACAATTTACTCCCTGGAGGAAGGCCAGCACCTTCTGAAAGCATGGAATATTCAAGCTGATTTAACTTCTCCTAGTTCGGCTCCTGGGACATCTGTGACAACATCAGAATGATGAACAACAGCTGAAGCCCATCAGTCCATCTCTCTCTCTCTCTCTCCCTCTCCCTCTCTCTCTCCTCCTTTGCTTCCCCTTTCCCTCCCTGTCTTTTCCCTTCTTCCCCCTGTTTTTTCCCCCTTTATCCTCCCCCCCTTTTAAACTTTCCTCAGGGGGGAATGGGAGAGAGGGTAGATTTTAGGGTAGAGGGTTTGGATTGTTTTAGTTGTTTTCTTATTAACTGTAGGTGTTAAGGGTTTTTTTTTTTTTGCACAATGGGACCACTCCAGAATATTAAAAGAAAAAAAGTTAAGTTATGGGAAAGTTTATAAAATTAGCAACATTGAATGTGAAGGGTCTGGGATCAATTTTGAAGAGGAAGAGAATTGAAGTGATGATTAAAAGACATAAAATTGATATTGCTTTCTTGCAAGAAACTCATCAAATAAAAGATGGTGTTAATGAACTAAAAATTCCAAATATTGATATTTATGAGAAAAGTTTTGGCACATCTAAAGCAAGGGGGTAGCCATCTTAATTTCAAAGAATTGTGAATGCATTGTTGAAAATGTGGTGAAAGATTCAGAAGGCAGATATATAATACTGCAAGTTGTAATGGGTAAAGAGCAATGTACTCTGGTAAATGTATATGCACCAAATGCTAATCAAAGCTGCTTTTATAATGTCCTCTGGGATCAGACTGAAACTGTTAAAAAGGGGGTATTTAATAATGGCTGGAGACTTCAATATGGTGTTAGATAAAATTAAAGACAAATCAGCTTACAAGAAGGAAGACTGGAGGGTTAGACACACAACATTAACAAAAATTTATAAATAATACAGGATTGAAGGATGTCTGGAGAGAACTTAAAGGAGATGAAAGAAAATATACTTTCTACTCACCAGTTCACAAGAGTTATTCTAGGATAGACTTTGTATGTGCTTCACAAAGTCTAATACCTAAAGTAAATAATACTGAGATTGAAATTATAAAAACATCTGATCACGCCATAATGTCAATTGATATAGCAATAAATAAAAACTATAGAGAAGCCAGAAGATGGAGAATAAATGCAAAAAAAAAATTCATTACCCAGAAGTGCTGGAAAGAGTTAAAAAAGACTGGTCGGAAACTTGGGACATTAATTAAAAGGCTGGAGGAAAAATGGGAATTATATGGGACACCCTAAAAGCTGTAGCCAGAGGCTTTATTATAAGAGAAAACTCTAGAATAAAAAAAATGGAAGAGTTTAACAAAAGAAATCTAGAAAATTTAATAGCAGATTTAGAATCCCAATTTTTTTCTAACAATGATAAGAAGATATTGAGGCAGATTGAAGCAAAAAAAAAAAAGAATTAGAGGATTTAGAACTACAACAAGTACAAAGAAATTTACTGTATTTAAAAAGAATTTTTTTTGAATATAGTAATAAAAATTCAAAACTTTTAGCCAGATTAGCCCAGAAAAGAAGGGATAAAAATACGATAGGGAATATAAAAGATTCTTCAGGTAAGGTCTGTACACAAATGAAAGACAGATTAAAAGCTATACAAGAGTTTATCTATATACAGCAAAAAACAAGAGCAAGGAAGATATACAAAAATATATCACCAAAAATTTGAAGAGGGTTTTGGAAGAGGAAGATTTGCTGGAAATGGAGAAACCCATTACAGATCAAGAGATAGGTGAGGTAATAGATAAATTAAAGAATAATAAAACTCCTGGAGTGGATGGTCTGGGACCTGAATTTTATAAACTTTTCAAAACAATATTAGTACCCAAACTAAAAAAGCTATATAATAAAATAATGGAAGGAGAACAAGTTCCGAGATCCTGGACCCACTCCTTAACCATTTTAATACCTAAACCTAATAAAAACTTAATGGACATTGGATCATATAGACCAATGTCCCTATTAAATCAGGATGCTAAGATTTTTACCGCAATTCTGGCTAAAACAATGAATAATTTTGTAGCTAAATATATTAAAGATGATCAATGTGGTTTTATCAAGGGAAAACAAATGGCAAACATTATAAGAAGAAATTTGAATGTTCTTTATGGAATGGGTAAAAGTACTACCAAAGCAGGCATGTTATCTTTAGACCTTTTTAAAGCTTTTGATTGTGTTCAATTGCCTACATTAAAAATATTGTTAGAAAAATGGGGATTTGGGAAACATTTTTTAGGAGTAATAAATTAATTGTACTCAGAAGGTACTTCCTCAATAATAGTTAATGATGGAATGACCGAACAAATTACCCTAGGTCGGGGAACTAGACAAGGATGTCCTCTTCCTCCAGTTCTCTTTTGTATTGTTATAGAACTTTTGGCACATGCAATAAGGGATGACGAATCCAAAAGGTATTGGGAAAGACGGGGTAACCAAAATTAGTCTATTTGCAGATGATGCCCAACTGACAATTTTAGACCCAATAGAGAAAATTCAAAGAGTAAAAATTCATCTAGAAGAATTTGGGGAAATAACTGGATTATGTGTAAATTGGCAAAAATCAGAAAGTTTATTGTTTAATTATGGAAGAGAAGATCTTAAGATAATTGAAATCTTTGGGCTGAAATGTGGTAAAAGTATTAAATATTTAGGATTAGAACTCTATAAGGAGTTTACCAAGACTAAGGAAAAATATTTTAAAATTAAAAGAAGAGATGAAAAATAGAATACAAAATTATACTAAATTGAACATCTTGGTTTGGTAGAATAGCATTGGTAAAGATGAAGATACTGCCTAAAATCAATTTTATCTTTAGAATGTTACCTGTTTAGTTTTTAGAAAAGGATCTTAAAATTCTCCAAGACATGATAAATAGGTACTGTAATGGTGGGGAAAAATCAAGAATAAACAAAAGTTTGTGGTATAGATCTCAAAAAGAAGGAGGATTAGGTATACCCAATCTAAGAAATTATTATATAGCTAATCAAATTAGTTGTTTGGGGGAAATTTTATTGAAACCAGAGAAGGTAATATGATGGGAGCTGGAGTCATTGGACATAAAGGGGGAAATAAATAAATTTTTGTTTAGTGATTTTAAAAATAAGGTAGAGATTGAGAATCCCCTCCTGAATGGTTTAATGACTACATGGAGAAAATATAGAAAAATTTTATCACCAAAGGGTTCCCCATTATGTTTAGTAACAGACTTGGAAAATTTTCCTATGAATGTGAAGCATTATTTAGGGTTATTTAAAGCTAAGAAAATAGCCAGATTAAAAGACTGGTTGGGCAAAATTATAACAAATCAGGACATAAAAACCACTTTGCAATCTAGTGATTTAATATGGATAAACTATATCCAGTTAGAAAAAGGGACAAAGGACTGGGTCAGAAGAAACAGTCAACTTAGAGAATGTACAAAGTTTGAACAGTTTTTATTATCGCTTGAATCTGACCAGGATAATATAGAGCTGGCCTGTCCAATGCGTCGCCCGCGGGCGACCAGTCGACCACGGGGCCGTTGGAGGTCGCCCGCTGGATCCCGGGTGGTCTTCCGCCGTGCTGCCTGTGGCAGCATGTTGGAGGGGAATTCCCCCCACTCTCGCACTTGCGAGGCATGTGGGATCCTGGGCGGCGCGGGGCTGTGGTTGCTGGCGCCACACGGCTACGGACTGGGCCCTGTTCGGCTCTCCTGGTTCAGGTGCCTCATCCCGGCCGTTCCGGTGGTGGCCTCAGGAAGCTGCCCGCCAAGCTGGGAGGGGTGGCTGCCGGTGGGGGTGACCACCACTAAGAGGGGGAGGGGGAGGGGAAGAGTGGGATCACCACCGCCGCCTGTCTCCGCCCGCCCTGCCCAAGCAGCACCTCCTTGGCCTCCGTTGCGGTCGACGCCCCGTACCTCCAGGAGCTGCTGGTGGCTCTGCACCTCTGCACCCTCCCTGGAGGTTCCTACCTGCCTCCAAGCCCACTGGTGCCCAAGGCTGAGGCGGCGGCGGCCACCACCAGCGCCAAAAACCTTGGAGGTGGGTGGGGCCAGAGGAGCGGCGAGGAGTGTTTGCACGCTCTATTGCATCCGCCGCCAGCGTGGGGGACCTTGGAAAATGGGTGGGGAGGCGGCAGAGGCTCCACTGCTGCCGCTGCCAGCGCCGAAGACCTGGGGGGGGGAGCGGCAAGGAGTGGTCCCTCTGCACTCTTTACTTGCCTGCGCTGATGGAGGGAGTAAGTAGGTGTGCTGGACGCAGACATCTGCCCAGCGACGAGCACTGCATGACTCCTGTCTGGACAGCGCGGAGGGCGGGAGCACTTGGGGAGCTCTACTCACGAGGAAGTCCAGCCAGGGAGGGAGAGGTGGGTGGGAAGCTGGGCCTTTAGGACCACGGGCTCTGGCTGTGGGGGGGATGCAGCAGCCCTGGCCACCCCCTGGGGAACCAAGGCAGGGAACACAGGCCATAGGAATGGCTTCCCAGCTCACTTTTCCTGGCTGCCTCTCTGGAGGCTCTGCCGGTAAGAAAGGGAATGTGCTTTTCCTGCAATTCCCCATCCGAAGCCAAGCCAAGAGCGCCACCCGAGGAGTGCGGGGGGGGGGACCAGAGGCGCAGTTTGGCAGAGGGGAATCCCATTCCGATGAGGATGAGCACACCTCCCCCTCCCCAGGCCCCCTCCCCACTACATCCTTCCAGCGGGAACTCCCGGCTCCAGATCCAAGCTGCTGCGCCAGTTTCCCAGGGCGTCAGTGGGGAGAGCGCGCGCCCAGCGCCGGGGACCTTGGTGGGCAGGCAGGCTCAAATCTCCTTTTTTAAAAGGTGCAACTCCCCCCCCCAATTGGGTGGGTGGGGTGAAAGCACGCCTTTTTTGAAGTGATTCAAGCAGCCAGGGAATTTACCAAGCCAAGCAGTTACATCGCTGCTTGCCTCGGTAACCTCCCGGGCTGCTCAAATCTCGTTCTTCAAACCTCCCCCCTCCTCCCGTTCACGGCTAAAGGGAGGAGGGGAAAGGCTGAACCTGTTTGAATTTGGCGCTGCACCAGCGAGGGTGCTTGTGCCATGCCAAATTCAAATGGATCTAGCGTTCCCCCTCGTCCCATTCACCACAAAGGGGAGGAGGGGGAAGGCTCAACCCGTTTGAATTTGGTGCCACACCAGCGAGGGTGCTTGTGCAGCACCAAATTCAAACAGGGGGCAGGTTGGGGGGCATTGAGGAGAGCATATGTGCGCACGCCCACACTTGATGGGGAGCCCGCGAGGACGTGGGGTGGGCAGGAGGGAGCCCGTGGGCTGTTCAAAGTTGGACAGCCCTGATATAGAGAAAGGACTAGTATGTAAAATATACAAAATAAAAGGGGACTCACTTGAAGTGAAGGAGTTAGATTCTCTGAGAGAGGTCTGAAAACAAGACCTTAATGTAGAGATAAAAAAAGAAGACTGTGGGAAAATCTGGAACATGAGAATCTTGAGATCATTATCGGTTAGGATAATTTTAAATTGGTTTCTAGATGGTACTTGACGTCAATTAGGTTGAATAGAATGAACGCTGAATATTCTAAGATGTGCTGGAAATGTGAAAAAAAGATAGGCACATATATGCATCTCTGGTGGGAATGTGAAATAGTTCAAAAGTTTTGGGAAATGTTTTTTTTAGAGCTAAGTGAGATGATTCAAGTAGATATTGATTGTAATCCAGAGACAGCACTGTTATCATTGTCAACTAGTAAAGATTATGATGTTATGACAAAGGAACTAATAGCAAATCTTATGACAGCTGCTAGATTAATTATAGCAAGAAACTGGAAATCTAAACTAGATCTCAAGATGGAAGATTGGTATTGTCTTGCAGTTTAAAAGTTAAACGAGGAGAAATGAAAAAAAGACATTTTTATGACATTTGGGGAAAATTTATAGACTTTGTATTAGTAGAAGGGAAGGGGAAAGAACTGACGAATTTTTCAAGACAGTTCTGGAGAAGAGGACTTTAAGAAGAATATTAGAACAACAGACGTTGGCATAATAAAGAAGAACTCATGGAAGAACTGGATGGTCCCAGGGGGGTGGGGATGCACTAGTATTGTTATTTGTTTGTTTGTCTTTAATTAAATAAAATGTATTTTAAAAAAGTAAGTAAGTAAGTAAGTAAAAAAAATAAAAAAATAAATAATAACTGATTTCATAAGAGCACTAGTATTTTCTATGTTGCTTTTCAACCCTCACAATGGATTTTTCTTTTCTTCTTGTGTGCTCTTTATATTTGTAATGTTACCTTTTAATGTTCTAAGATTCCTCTTAAAATTCCCTGTTCTTAACTTGAATAAGTCTTAAATGTTCTAAAATCTAGGCTGGATATTGCCCCTCCTGATTGTAAGCCACCTTGGGTTCTTTTCCAAGGAGAAAGGTGGGGTAAAATATTCAAAATAATATAAAATAAATAACTAAATTAACTTTTTTGGGGGGATAGGTCAGGCTGAGAAATGAGTATCATGGGTGAGTTCACACACACACACACACACACACACACACAAAATTTTCCAGTACCTATTCATAGGAGTCTTTTTTCTTTTTTAGGCAAGCCATGCAGCACATAAGTCATATAGGTATTGCAGCACCTGTGTGATTAACAGATGTATTTCAGTGTGAGCTTTCGTGGATAAAGTCTATTTCTTCAGAGGGACCTGTGTCTTTAAAAAGCATGTGGGTTCCTCAAAAGCTCATAGTGAAATAAACTTGTTACTCTTAAAAGTGCCATGCTTGTGTTTTGTGTGCGCTATTTTTATCATTGCTGCTGCAACTGACTCTAACATTGCTGCTCCTCTGGGGGGGGGAGCATTGGGGTTGCTATTTTAATACAGCTGGGAATCAGGAACCCTTGCACCTCTCATGTCAATTCTGAGATGGATGGACTGTTAGATCTCAATGTTCCTTCTGCCCTGCTATAAAGAAGATTCCCTAAATCCTAAGTCCCATTTGCTGGTACAGAAATTACAGGGTGCCATGCTTGCCTTTCTATTGGATATTATATTTTCTTTTGGGGGGGCTGGGAAGAGGAGATAATAATCAAAAGAGAGAACTCAGGGAGCAGAGCCACAAAAAGCAGGAGGCCAGCATGTAAAGGCAAGGATATCTCACCAGGAAAGGATCTCCTGAAATTTGAAACCACACTTCTTCCTTCCTGGCTGACTCATAGGCTGTGTCTGATAGGTGATCTTTGAGCGGCCATATGGTCAGGAATCTTGATGGGCCACATCTGAAAGGAGGTCAGAGCCAGGACAAAAAGGAACCGGAAAAGGAGGTGAGGAATCTGAAACTGGATCTCAGAAGAAGAGCCCAGCGGGGGATCAGATGACTTACAGGAGGCCATGTATTTTTCATTCATATTTTTATTCAATGCCCCCCCCCCCGCATTCATGATGGAGAGAATGCCAGAGAGAGAGAGAGCTCACTTCCTTTTCCCGGTGGCTCAAAGGGGTTCTTTCCACCGAAAACCTATTCGGAAACTTGTTCTGCTGTGAAGGATTGGAAGTTTTTAGTATTCTTATGACAGCTTTAGCTATGCTGTCAGATGCTGCAGAGTGATGATCTAAACTTAAGCAAGGCTGCTGCTAATATATCATCTGAAATAGCCTCTCTGGAGAGATCCTTCCTCTTTTCCTTCCTTCCTTCCTTGTAGAACTACCTTGTAGTCATCACTTGGTACTGCTGCAGCTTTCCACGGTCTACCCTGTAAAGTAGGATCATGTTGAGAGAGCCACCGAGTGAATCAAGGTCATTCCTTGAGTTTCAAAGCTCAGCAGGGACTGGATCCTTGACTCCCAGTCCAATACTGTAGCCATCATATCTAAAAGAAAAATTGGTTTGTTTTAACTAACAGCAACCCTTAGCACTTAGTGAAATCCCATCCTAGCATATATGTATGCATTTATTTACATCACCCCGTGGTTGATTGCAGGTCTTCCCTCCACACGCACACACCCCAGTGCTGTTGCATATTTTCCTCCAGCAAGGAAGCCATCAGGGTGCCACAGAAACTTTTCATTGACTGTATCTTGTCTTAGCACTTAAAAGCTAAAAGGCCCATGGATGTGGAACAAACACAGCATAGGTGTGAACAACATCAGAAGTGGGTAAAAGGGAACAGGTGGTGCTGTGAGCTGTGTGCCTCTAGTTCAGGCATGTCCAAACTTCGGCCCTCCTGATGTTTTGGACCACAACTCCCAGAATTCTAAGCTTAGATTGCCAATGGCAAAGGACTGTGGGAGTTGCTGTCCAAAACATCTGGAGGGGCGAAGTTTGGACATGCCTGCTCTAGTTGAAACTAATGTTGTTGACCAGACTCTAAGGATGGATTCCCGCACCAATCCAGATTGCTTCTTCTGCCAAGTTGGGAAAGCTCTGGAACCCCCTGCCATGCCTTGTATCTTTCCAAGAGTACCCATTCCCTCTCATCCTATCAGTGATGGGGCCAGCCTGGTCTCCCAGCAGGACACTTGAGAGGATTTGGAGAATTCTGCAGTGTCCCCTCATTGAGTAGGGAGACACTGCTGCTTTGTCCTATCCATATTGTATAGCATAAAGTCCCGGAGTGACGTAGAAATGGCCCTGTAACACTGTCGTGGCTCTGAACTTCCTCGGTATTGTGGATTGGAGATTACTGGCAAGCTCCACAGAAGAGGAAGGTGTAAACAACTGATACGGATTAATTTAAAACTTCCTTTGCCAGTCCTTATTTGGCAGCTGCTACCCAGGGAAAGATGTGTGTGGTGCTCGGCAGCCCATCACACCACCTTTCTGCTCCTTTCTGTAACGGCTACTACAACCACCCCCCTCTTCCTCATCCTCTTAGAACTGCAGAGCCACAAGGGGCCAGCTGGATTTTACAGGAATCGCATTTGCCTTGTGTGCTACACCATTCTGCTGATGGGTTATGATTGGTTAAGTTTCAGGCATCAGACTGTATCTTAATTAACAAGGACTGTATTTAAGCTGGCTGAATAGCTCAGTGGTATAGGAATCTGTGTTGGTTGCATCAATGATGCTGCCCCCCCCCACAAAATTGCAACCCACAAGGATATGACCAAACTCTGGGAAGCAGTGGAAGACAATAGGGCCTGGTGTGCTCTGGTCATGGAGCCATGAAGAGTCAGCACGACTGAACGACTGAACAACAACAACAGGGATCTGAGCCAAAGGCAGGGAGTTCAATTTCCCCACTGCGCCTTCTGCAGAGCCAACCTGTGTGTCCTTGGGCAAGCTGCGTTGCCCCTGGGTGCCCCCAAGAGGAAAGGATTGGGAAACCACTTCTGAGTATTCACAGCAACCTGGAAAACCTTGAAAAGGGTTGCTTTAAGTCAGAATTGACTTCAAGATGCACAGGGAATTGTTATTAAACTAGATGGTGTAGTTCCTTGAGATTAAAAACTTTGCTTTCTAGGGTGTTCCTCTGCACTTCACTCTGCTCTGCAGACGCTGGTGCCAGCTTGCCAGGGTAATAATTAACATTCTAATAACCGGCAGGTGCTATCAACAATATTCTGAGTCTTACCTTTTTATTATAAATGGCTGTCTAGATTTTAAAGGATCTGCCTAGATATCCTAAGAAGCACATCTGATCTTGCCTGATTTTGGAAGCTAAGCAGGGTCGGGCCTGGCTAGTACTTGGATGGGAGACCACCAGGGAATACCAGGTGCTGTAGGCGCCTGGAGTACGAACTGGCAAACCACTCCAGTATTTCTGCCAAGAAAACTCCATGGACATGGAGTCACAAAGAGTCGGTCACATCTGTAACGACGCAACACACACAGATTTTAAAGAGTGTGGTCATCATCTGGCTACCATAAAAATATCTAATATTAATGGTGGTTGCTTTGAAAATTCTGGCATAAAACCCCATCAGTCATCAGACCTAAACAGGGGCGTCAGTGGGATGACTCCAGAGCAGGTAATCTGAGAATCCCAGATGTTAAGAAGTAGAAGAAGATGAAAGATTTATAAATGGACAGGAAGGAGCTTGTTTCCAATTTTTAAACTATCATATCAAAGGCTGGGTGCCAAGTTTTATTTTCCTTTTGTTTATTCCTGGCATGGATGGGGTAACCTGGTTAGTGGACTGGTAAGAATGCAGCACTGGTAGGAATTTATGTCCTTGTACCCAGAGAGAGTGTAGGCATATCAAGACAGGAGGCACCTCACCCCACACTTTCAGTGGGAGGCAGTCCCCTGCCCAGGGCAGAAGCCATCTGTGCCTATACCCAAGCCTATCTAATTGAATTCGGAAAGCACAGGACAGTTTACAGTACTGTTCAAGACATGGGGTGGTACTTGAGTTTTAGGGTGTAGATTAGGTGGTCAACTGGAAGATTGCCCTCCTATACCTTTAACAGATGTAGAGAAGTAAAAATTGTGGAAGGTGTGGTTTACACAAGAAGCTGCTTCTGTTCTCCAGCCCACTGCAGAAATTACTGGCTTAAAACCTCCAGCTGCACACCAGAGAAGAAATCCAGACAGGGACTTACAGAACAGATTAATTTTTTTTAGTTGCAATTCTCCCTCAAATATACCATCCCTTATTGCATAGCTAGATTTTACCTCAGTGGTCAAGATAGTCTCAGTAGATTCAGTCAGAGGCCCCAGTGTTGAGAAAGAATTTTTATTTTGTTTTTTACTCACAAATCTTCATTTACATATCAGAAAACAAACATATTTGCTTGTAATATAGTATGAAATTGTAACTGGAGAAAGGCGGGGTAAAAGTACTCTAAATAAAAAAAATAAAAAAATTATTTGACTCCCTCACTGGTTACGTAAACACTTTGCTTGGACTTGAACTGGTGAGTCCATAACTGCCAGCTTCTAACAACACAACACCAACATTATTGCCAACTGAATCTAAAAACTGACACTGTCAGAACCCTGACTGAGTAAAAAGGTGGGGAAATTATTCTGGTTACCTGGTCCACAGTCAAGTACATCTTGCTGTACTTACAAAGGTTGCCTCTCCCTTGATTGTAGACTAGATAACCTCTAACATTTCCTCCATGACAGTGGGCAGGGAGGTGAGCTTTGTAGCACCGAATTAAGGCAGCAGCAGAAAGGTTTAAAAATCTAGATCAGTTATGGTGAACCTTTTAGAGACCGAGTGCCCAAACTGTGATTCAAAACCCACTAATGTTTCGCCAAGTGCTAATACAGCCATTTAACCTGAATACGGGTGGTTGTGAAGGGGCGATGTCGGGGGCCCATAGAAAGGGCTTTGAGTGCCACCTTTGGCACCCGTGCCATAGGTTCGCCAACACTGCTCTAGATCTTGTTGCGCTGGGGGGGGGGGTCCCATCATCCCACAAGTAACGGGAATTGCATTTCTATATCATATTGTGCCTATATAGTCACTGCTCCACAGAGCTCCCAGGCTCTCTCACTCCCCCTCTCATCCTCCCAAGAACCCAGAAAAGCTAAGCTGCTGGACTTGATCATCCTGTCAGGATGCAGCGCACATTGGGAGTGGCTCGTGGTTTTCTGAAATGATTATTGCATTCAAAACCTGCATTTCCACCCTTCCCCATATTCTCACTTAGAGCTTTGATACTGGAGGGATCAGCATTTATCTCAGCATGTTTAAGGGCCATGGGGCTTATTTTAACTCCCAGTTCTTCTAAAAGTAACTACACTGGTTACTCTCCTCTATGGCAAACTCAGCCTATAACAATAAAAAACACCCCACCTAGCTAATAACACAAAAAGGTTCTCATATTCCCAGAACTGTAGGATTCCGTTTTATCCGGCTGGGCATGACAGATGGATGGGGCAGGGTGGTGGGGAGAAGACACAGAAATATCTGAGACTTGTCCTGAAGGCCCTTTATTTATTTGTTTGTTTGTTTGTTTGTTTGTTAAAATGTTTTAAGCCTGCCCATTCTCCTTGGAAAGGACCCCAAGGCAGCTTATGCAATATTGAAGGGCAATATACAAAGTTGGTAAATAGAGACAGTGAGCCTTCAAGGTCCTTGAAGCTTCAAAAGCTGTAGCTATACAAAAAGTTACAAAATGGAGGCTAGGGGAAAAAAAAGGTCCTTGCCTGTTCTGAAATCTTTTGGGCAGTTTCAAGTTCCACCTCAGCATAGACAAAGACATGTCATTCACTCAGAGAAGCTTTTGTTGCCTTATAAGGAAACTCAGGCATTCCCTGTTGACGGGAAGTAAAAGAGGGCAATCTTATAAAAAAAAGCAAAAAAAAAAAAAGCTGGGAATTGGATTTGGTGGTGTAATTGGGAAAAGCAAACTAACTAACTCATTAACAAGCAAATATTTTTAAAAAATAGTCCAGCTCTGCATTCCAAAGTGTTACCAATGGACAGCCTCCAGATAACTTTAAGGTGTTAAAAATAAAGTACACCTCGGGTGGGTCTTGGTAAGCTTTTTCAAAAGAATAACCATTTGTCAGACTTGGGCCTTTGCAGGACTGAGCAGTAGCACAGGGTGTATGAATCTGGTTGCAGCCTGCTTGCAAGACTGATCATCTAGGGAGGGAAAACACAAGCCACGAAGCGGGGAAACATACAATATGGGGGGGGGGATAAAATGCATGGCCTACGTTTATTTATTTATTTATTTATTTAGAATATTTTTACCCCACCTTTCTCCTTGGAAGGTGGCTTACAATAATGAGGGGCAATATGCAGCCCAGAACATTTAAGACATCTTCAAATTAAGAAAAGGGAATTAGAAGAGGCATCTTGGAACATTAAAACGTAACAGTACAGCTAGAAAGAGCAGGCAAGAAGAAAAGAAAAATCTATTATGAGGGGTGGAAAGCAACATGGAAAACACTGGTGTTCTTATGAAATCAGACAATGCAATTATGTAATCCATATAAAGTTACATAGTAGGAAGTCCCTCATTCAGGGAAAGCTTGCCCGAAGAGGAAGGTCTTTGCCTGCTTCCGGAAAGCCAGCAGAGATGGGTCCATCCTCCTGGCCTCCAGTGGGAGGGAGTTCCAGAGTCTGGGAGCAGCAACAGAGAAGGCCCTTTCATGGGTTCTTCTGAGGCGCACCTGTGAAGGTGGTGGGATGGAGAGAAAGGCCTCTCCTGATGATTTTAGCACTCGAACTGGTTCATACATACTTCGATCTTTGAGGTAGCTTGGACCCAGGCCATTTTGTGCTTTGTAGGTTAAGGTCAGCACCTTGAATTACGCTCGATAGCTGATTGGGGTGTAATGTGATCTTTGTAACCCGCCCCAGTCAGCAATCTGGGTTCTGGACCCACTGAAGTTTCCTGAGACTTTCCATCGGTAGCCCCACATAGAGCGCATTACAGAGCACATTTCCCAGCCTCATTCCTTACTATTACTGTATAAATAATAATTTAATTCAGATTTATGATGATCTTTTTCATGGATTCCCAGGTAGAGAATGCTCTGAAGTGGTTTGCCATTCCCTTCCTCTGGGGGGTGCCCTAGGACTTTGTGCATCTTGCCCAAGGTGTGGAGGATCCGGGAGGGGCTGGCAGCCTGGGCTTTGAGGGCGGAG
>JAHTLZ010003542.1:9167515-9183624 GCA_023846285.1 Phrynocephalus versicolor | reverse complement strand
GCTCCTGCAGAATATTTTAGGCTGCCAAAGGGCAGACATTTTATCAACAACTTTGGATATGGCTGGCACATCATCCATCTCTTTCTCTTTCGAGTTCTATTTCTAGAAGCAATGTTATCGCGGAGGATAAATGGCAATTAATAGGCAGGAAATAGCTTGACCCAGGCTCTTTCGCCAGGAAGAGTTCCTTTGTGGTTCTGCACCACAAACTCTCCTTACGGGTGACACTATTTGAGGGGGTTAGGTGAGACCCAGAAATGGCACCCCTCCCTTTCTTCAGCTTTCCGCTCCATCGCAAGGAGCGAGAGAGGCCAGATATTTTCAAAGAGCTCTTTGTTTATCTAATGGTGTTTGAATTAGAAACTGGCTCAGCTAGAGATGATTGTGTTACAGTTTCCCTGAATCTAGGGAGTAGATGGTAGGTTAAATTTTCAATTTGAAAACAAGATGCATTTTCAAAGAAAAAGCTGTCTATTTCCAAACAGAACTCACTCCCCCCAAAGTATGGAGGTATGTGTGTGGGGGGTGTGTGTGACCCCGGTGATAGGCCAACTCTGTCATTAGGCAGAGTGAGGTAGCTGCCTCAGATGGCAGGTACTCTGTTGAATTTAAAATAAAGTTAGAATTTTATTTCAGTCAGGCTAGCCCTGCTGAAGTTCGCCGGATCCCAAAGAACCCAATGAAGCATCCAACGCGAGAGAAATCTGAGAAAATACTGAGTTTATTGGACCAACAAAGGCAGCAGGTAGACACAAGCCAAGAACTGGGCAAAGATGTCCAACCCCGAGCACATGGTTTCTCCCCCCTCCCTTCCCTGGGTGGCGCCTGTCCAGGGATTGGCTGAAGCATGATTTGAAATAGTCCAATCAAGGTAGTCCAGGGGTTGGCCAGAGGTGGTCCTGGGTGGTCTCTGGCAGGCTGGAGTCGGATGCCCATGCAGGTGTTAATAAGTCCAAGTGTTCTTTGATTGGGCCATCCGGATATCACAATAGGAAGGGGAAGTGATGTATTGTCCTTTGGGTCTGAGCAAACTGAAGGAATCAGAAAATCAATAGAGGGTTGGAGGAGATTAATGTTAAAGTCAATGGGAAACAGGAAAACTGGTGGGATTATCCAAAGGTGTCTGGGCAGTCTTTTGTGGGTGCAGAAATGTGACAATGGAAAGCCCCCCTCAGGCGGTGATAACATCTGTGGTCTACGTGACAAGGGATTCTGGCACTCCAGGAAGCAGCTGTGTGTACATGCTGAGAACTCTGGAAACGATGGATTCTTCTATATGATGATGCCAGCCTCATGAAGTCGCCATGATGATCCTTCTTCCTTGTGCCATAACCCCCATTGCCCCAGATGGTAGGGTGTAGAAGTCAGAGAGTAGGACAGGCACAAGTTTTAAGCATGCCCAGGGTAGATGGGGTGGGAAGAGAAAGAAGGATAGAGGAAGAAAAGTGGAAGAAAGGGAAAGAAAGGAAGGGGGAAGAGAGGGAGAGAGGGGGGACCCTTGGGGTCAGGGGTCTAGGGTCTATGCTAGGAAGGGGCAGTGGAACCAGGTCTTGGATATTAAGGAAGTCCCTGATCCCTGAGGATGATGGTTGGCAATCATTCTCCTTGCCAGCCAGGGCAGGGAGTAAATAATCCCTCAATTCAGGATTTGGTTCTGCCTGAATTGCGTCCCTGGCTGAAACTTTTAAGGTTGGGAGAATGGGGGGGAAAGGACAGAAGATGGGTTAAAAGAGAAAGGGCAGGAAAGGGTTAAATGACAAGGTTGGAGAATTGGGGGGAAGAGCAGAACACGGGTTAAGGAAGAGGGGCAGGAAAGGGTTAAATGGAACCTCAGCTAGGGACTTACCTGTTTGATCAATTCCGGAAAAGGGTATTGGTCTACTTCCATAGGAAAGCATTGAGACGGAAAGTCTCCCATAGGAAGACATTGAAACCAGAAAAGGGGGGGCAGTCTACTCTCATAGGGATATATGGCCGAGGAAAGGCATGAATTTCATGGAACTCAGTCTCGGGTAGAGAGTGGTGAGATGAGCCGGTTGCTCCAACTATGTCTCCCCGAGTTTGTGTTACTGTGAGTCGGGTAGGGCAAGTGGATTTATACCGCTAAGCTGCCTACAGGCTCAGCCGCCTCTCTGGTTCCCAAATGTGGCCAGAGCTTCAAATTTGCCCGGCGAAAGCGTTTCGGTTCTTTTGGAGGGGGGGTGGTCTACTGAGCCAATTCAATGGAATAAGGGTTCCCCGCTGCGCCCCCGTCTGGCCGTAATTAATTTGACAGTGATGGATAGCCGGGGGCGCTGATTGGTTAAAGCACACAGGAGAGTTTATCTTCGCTCCCCTGCTGTTTTATGGAGTCTCCGCGTTAATAGACTGCCGTGGGAGACTCGATATTATGTAAACTGTTAAAGTGGGTGCGAATTTGAGGCTTCCGCTGCCAAATTCTCAGCTCGCAAGGCTTCTCAGTTGGCAGCAAGGGGCGGCTTGTGTTTCTCCCGATATCTCGGGAACGGTTTGGAGTTTTTGAACGCGGAAAAGAGTGTAGTGCTTGTGACGGTGTGAGGGCCATTTGGGTGGTTCCGATGGGTCTCGGAACTGCTCCAATTATTTACAAATTTTGGTTTTCCATCGTGACTTCACAACTCTTGTTTGTTTGTTTGTATCCATATACTACAATTCTGCCAGAACTGGAATTCAAGACAGCTTACAAAATAGCTAACGAAGAACAGAACATTAAAAATGCAATAGAGGTGCAAATGCCAAAATAGAATTAAACTAGCTATACCGTAATATTAAAATTACAGTGCACCCTTGCATAACAAACAGCTTGGATAACATAAAATCTGTACAACATAAAAAATTTCGGAGATAGGGGAAATTTGCTTAACATAATCGCCTATAGGGAGAATCTGTACAACATAAAAATGGGATTACAGTGATCCCCCAGCTATCGCTGGGGTTAGGGACCTGACCTGACCCACGATAACTGAAAATCCGCAGGTCAGGTCGGGTGTGGGGGCCCTAACTGGGCGCTCTTCTATTTATCCCCAGCCTTGGCCCATTCGGGGCAGCGCCAGTCCTGGGATAAGTATGGGAGGCCAGAAACAGCCTTTGCCCCTTACCCAAGGGGGGCTTTTTTCATATAATATGGTCCCGCAATATAGCGGGACCGCTGTATATGAACCGCGATAGGGTGGGGGACCACTGTACTCTGTTTTCAATGCATTCCTATGTGAATTTGTATAAAGGAAAATTTGCTTAACATAATTTCATTTGGAACGAATTAATTCCTTTATACAAGGTACCACTGGATCTTGGGAGGTGGTGGGAGGTGCTCCAATGCTGGAGGCTTTGAAGAGAAAGTGAGTTGTAGCCAGCTATCAAATATCCTTTGGTTTGGATTCCTTCATCGAGCAGAGAGTTAGACCTGTTGGCTGTACAGGCCCCTTCCAAACCCATTATTCTATGGTTCTTTGACATGATTAAAAATGCAAGCAATAGTTTAGCTTTTAAAAAGAGAGAGCAAGTGCATAGATTAAAAATCTGACAATTTGAGACACTTGGAGTTTTATCTTTTGGAGCAGGTTTGTGTGGACTAAATAGGCATGCTTGTGGTTGGAACCAGCCATTTGACATATTGAGACCTTATTGGCTCCAGCTTCTTCCAAATGGAATTTCTGATGTTGTAAAGTGGCTTAATCAGCAAGTTACTTCCGGATATCAGCAAACTGAATGCTTTTATTTTATTTTATTTTATTTTATTTTATTTTTGCCTCGCCTTTCTCCTTGGAAAAGAACCCAAGGCGGCTTATAGTAATGAGGGATAATATACAGTCCAGTACAATTAAGATACACAGGGAACTGAGGGGCATCTTACAGCATTAAAATACAACATTACATTAAAGCCACAAGAAAATGTGAGCAGTTAAAAGGAGAGTAAACTTCCATGTAAAGTTATGAGTGATGGAAACTAACATTGAAAACATAGTGTCAATGTAACCACACAAGGTTATAACTTATAAGTAGTTATAAATATAAAAGTCTATGTGATCCTATAGATTCATATGAAAGACACATAATAGGTAGTCCATCATTCAGGGAAAGCTTGCCTGAAGAGGAAGGTCTTTGCCTGTTTCTGGAAAGACATCAGAGATGAGGCAGTCCTGGCCTCTAGTGGGAGGGAGTTCCAGAGTCTGGGCGCAGCAGCTGACAAGGCCCTTTCATGTGTTCCCATGTGACGTACCTGTGAGGGTGGTGGGATGGAGAGAAAGACCTCTCCTGATGACCTTCACATCTGAGCCGGTTCATACTGTGAGATTTGATCTTTGAGGTTCCTCTGATCCTTAGCACAGGGGTCCAGGGAAGGTAAATATTTCTTAAAAGGACTATAGTAGGCCATCACTGATACACTGCATCACTTATATGTTTTTTTTAAATATTTTCTTTGCCTTGTCATACAGAGCTGATCAAGAAACTGCCCAAATCCAAATGGTGATGTTTTTAGTAATGTTTTAGTGATATTTTTGTTACTCAAAAGTCGCTCTCAATATACTGCTTAAAGTATGTTGTCTCTTGTTGCTCAACAAAGGAAGGTGATGAATAATGTCTTTATGTTTGACAAGATACTTCCAGACTCTGATTTAGCCATGCATGAGTTCACTTCTTAAGTCCCTTCCTGTTCTTCCCCTTACAGTTTCTTGTGGGCTCCCAGACCACTTCCAAAAGTACCTTCCAGCCTTCTGAATCCACTTTGAGAGCACGAGGAGCTACAGGATTAAGAAAAGTCTGTTCCACACACAAGCCCTATGTTGTGAATGGGAGCTGCATGTGTGTGTGGGTTGTGTCATTACAGTCGTGACCGACTCTTCAACCCTGCAAACAGGATGGTGGTGCATTGCCCACTAAAGGTCCCCGTTTCTACAACACTATCACCGTTTCTCTCAGATTCCATCATGGGCATTGCAATCACGATCCATGGTTTTGCCAAAAGCAGCCAGGGTCAAAAGAAATGACACTCATTAACTCTTCATAGGCACGTTTGATGTGATGGCATGCAGTGGATTACCCCCCCCCCCTTTTCTGTGTTGTACTAATAATTGAGTTTGCATAAGTGCACCATCTGCCTTCCAACACGTTGGTTGCTTTATTTTAGAAAAGTCATGGGGTGATCCAACATTGTGGTCCAGTGTCTCATTTAGTGTGATCCTCAGTATTTCCAGGTGGGGGGAGGGGGTTCCTCCTATGCTAGCATTTCCAAGTCACTGGGAAGCCAGTTCTGCCTTTTTTCCCCTCTTCAACAGGTTGTCGTTATTTTGTGGCGGGGAGGGGAGAGAGATTGAGTTACGGAAAGAGGTAGAAGCAGTGGCGTAGCTAGAGTTTGGAGCACCCTGGGACAAAGTCAGTTTTTGCACCCTCTTCTCCCCCCCTCAACCATATATCACCAACCCAGCGGGGGGGGGGGCAGATCCTAGGGGAACGGGGGGAGGGGAAGAAGGGTCTCTCTTTCTCACACCATCTTCGGGGATCTCCTGGACAGGGTTCTCCTGTGCAAACCACACAGCATGCGGATATCGCCAAGCAGGGAATTTTTTTCCAAGCATCGCCTTTGTAGCATGCTTCCCCCTCCTCCTTTCCCCTGGCTAAAGTTGGCAATTGTTAGTCTGGAGAAAGGAGGAAAGGGAAGCAGGCGATGGGATTTTTTCCCCAAGCAGCACTTCTGTCGCATACTTCCTTCTCCTCCTTTGGCTAACGAGCCAAGCCTTAGCGAGGTTGTGGGGAAGGAGAAGGGGGAGCAATTGACAGAGGTGCTGCTTGGAAAAAGCAACATTGTCTGCTTCCCTCTCCTCCTTTCCCCCGACTAAGGATCACCAAGCCTTAGCGGGGCGAAATGAAGACTGCTGGTGGGATGGTGCATGGCTTCCTCCTCCTGCTGTCCCTCCAGGCAACCAGATTGCTGCGCGCTCCGGGGCGAATGCACTCTTCTGCTCCTCCCTAGTTATGCCAGTGGGTGGAAGAAGAGAGACTTGTCCACAGAAGACAACAATATCTAAAGCCCTGAAAAAATCCATACAGGGTGGGGGGTGGGGAGAGGGCAACAGTTCCTTTGAAACTGCTCCAAATTGGGAGAGGGCCAACGAAATACAGTGTATCACAGAAGTGAGTCCACCCCCTCACATTTTGTAAACATTTTAGTATATCTTTTCATTTGGCAACACTGAAGAAATGATACTTGGCTACAAGTAAAGTAGTGAGTATATAGCTTGTATAATAGTGTAAATGTGCTGTCCCCTCAAAATAATGCAACACACAGCCATTAATGTCTAAACCATTGGCAACAAAAGTGAGTACACCCCTAAGTGGCATTGTCCAAATTGGGCACAAAGTGTCAATATTTTGTGTGGCCACCATTATTTTCCAGCAGTGCTTTATAGAGTCCACCAGAGCTTTTCAGATTGCCAGTGGAGTCCTCTTTCACTCATCCATGACGACATCACGGAACTCGTGGATGTTAGAGACTTTGTGCACCTCCACCTTCCCTTTCAGGATGCCCCACAGGTGCTCAATAGGGTTTAGGTCTGGAGACATTACCTTTACCCTCAGCTTTTGTAGCAAGGCAGTGGTTGTTTTGGAGGTGTGTTTGGGGTCATTATAATGTTGGAATGCTGCCCTGCGGCCCAGTCTCCAAAGGGAGGCGATCATGCTCTGCTTTGGTATGTACCAGTACATGTTAGCATCCATGGTTCATTCCTTCAATGAACTGTAGCTCCTCAGTGCTGGCAGCCCTCATGCAGTCCCAGACCATGACACTTCCACCACCATGCTTGACTGTAGGAATGGCACTTGCTTTTGTACTCCTCACCTGATTGCCACCACACACGCTTGGCACCATCTGAACCAAATAAGCTGGTCTTGGTCTCATCGGACCACAGGACATGGTTCCAGAAATCCATGTCCTTAGTCTGCTTGTCTGCAGCAAACGGTATGTGGGCTTTCTTGTGCATCATCTTTAGAAGAGGTGTCCTTCTGGGACGAGAGCCCTGCAGACCAGTGTGATGCAGTGTGTGACGTATGGCTTGAGCACTGACAGGCTGACCCTCCCCGCTTCAACCTGTGCAGCAATGCTGGCAGCACTCATACGTCTATTTCCCAAAGCCATCCTTTAGATTTGACGCTGAGAGCGGGCACTCAACTTCTTTGGTTGACCGTGGGGAGGCCTGTTCTGAGTGGAACCTGTCCTCTTAAAACCATTGTATGGTCTTGGCCACCATGCTGCAGCTCTGTTTCATGGTCTTGGCAATCTGCTTATAGGCTAGGCCATCTTTATATAGAGCAACCATTCATTTTTAGATTCTCAGTTTATTACTAGAGATGGGTGTTTTGTTTCGCAAGGGGACTGGTTCTGAAATGAAACACGCCAGCATAGCTGGCGCTCGGAACCCAGTCCCACCCTCTGGAACAAAATCAACCACTGTCTTACCTTGTTCTAGTCCGCACTGGGCGAAAATCCAACCAGGAAATAGCCTCTGATGCATCATATTTCCCTCTCCCTGGTAATGGCCAATCAGGAGCTGTGCGAGGACATGCATCGTCCCTGTCTGATTGGCCAGTGCCAGGGAGAGGGAAAGATGATGATGCATTAGAGGTTGCTTCCTGGTTGAAGTTTCGCCCCATGCGAGGTAAAGAAAGGTAAGACAGTGGCTGATTTTGTTCCAGACGGTGGGACTGGGTTCCAATTACCAGCTGTGCTGGCATGTTTCATTTTGGAACCAGTCCCCTTCCGAAATGAAATACCCATCTCTATTCATTACATGTGGTGCCATGTGGAATTTCAAGTGACTAGTATGAGAGAGTGAGAGCGATAACATCTGCTCCCCCTTCACACCTGAGACCTTGTGACACTAACAGGTCTCATGACACCAGGGAGGGAAAATGGCTACTTGGGTCCAATTTGGACATGGTCACCTAGGTGTGTACTCACTTTTGTTGCCAGCAGTTTAGACATTAATGGCTGTGTGTTGCATTATTTTGAGGAGACTGCACATTTACACTGTTATACAAGCTGTATACTCAATGCTTTACATTGTAGCCAAGTGCCATTTCTTCCGTGTTGTCACATGAAAAGATATACTAAAATATTTACGAAATGTGCTGAGGTGTGCTCACTTCTGTGATATACTGTAGAATAGATTGTAGATCACACCCCCAATTCAAATGGGTACACTGGGAAATGAGGTGTTTAAAAACCAAACAGTGTGCTTGAGGGCACATAACGTTGCACTGTTTAAGTGTGTGCAGCCATTTTTCATGTGATAAAATGTCATTCTTATTTTTATTATTTTCATTCTCTTGTACCATAACAGCCTATCAGTCCATGCTTTGTACCCGTGGGAGGCCAACATCTATCTTGCACTTGTCTAAGCATATTTGCATCTCCTCTGGCATTTTCTAGCAAGAGGGAAGAGCCCCTACTTGCAAGAGGGCAAACCTGTTGACTACATTGGGAGAACATTTTTCTTTCATGCCATATCTATTCTGCCTCCGCCAGATCATGTGAGTTAAATGACCACATTTCTAAGGACAACCTTATGAACTGATGGCGCTCTTTCCACGTTACATGGTCTATTAAGCACCATTCCAGTCATTTGTGAAAGGGGGCCATAAAACTGGAACTTGAGTCACCAACCCCCCTAAAGCTGCCTCTTAGTAGAAACACAGTTCTCTCCCCCGCCTCACCTTTTCATTAAACAAATTTATTTCTTCAGGTTTGAGGCTACAGACCAGGTGCTACATTCTAGTAAGATGCCAATCCTGTCTTGTTATCCTGTACCTATGGCCTTAGGTTCGTGACTTAATTTGCAACAAAATTAAAAAGGGGTGGAAGGAGGAGGGCAAAATGTTTAAAGATTAACAGATTTACTTTAGCATGAGCTTTCATGGGTCAAAAATCACTTCTTCTTGGAGGTCCAAAGAGGTTGATTTTGGCTCACAAAAATGTGCGTAGAAATAAACCTTCAAAGTGCCACAATATTTTGCTTCTCCTTTCTCCCCCCCCCCCCATTTTTGATTTGCCAACATGTTGATGCAGACCAATGTAGCTACTTAGGAAACTGATAAGCTGCCTTGGGACCTCTTTGGGACAAAAGTATGGTATAAGTAATAAAATAAATTGAATAAAAAACTCAAAAAATTAGAATATTGTGCAAATGTTTGTTTCAGTATCAACTCAAAAGGTGAAACTAATATATGAGATAGACTCATTACATGCTAAGGGAGATAATATCAAGCCTTACTTTGGTATAATTGTGATGATTGTGGCATACAGCTTTTGAAAACCCCAAAATCACAATATCAGAAAATTAGAATAATGTGAAAAGGTTCCCTTTATATCAAGAACCACCACACACGGACGGATCCTGCACATGGGCTTCAAATGTCGTATTCCTCTTGTCAAGCCGCTCCCAAACAACAAACGACGTCAGAAGTGTCTTACCTGGGCTACAGGGAAAAAACAAACTGGCCTGTTGCTCAGTGTTCCAAAGTCCTCTTTTCTGATGAGAGCAACCTTTGCATCTCATTTGGGAACCAAGGACCCAGAGTCTGGAGGAAGAATGGAGAGGCACACAATGCACAATGCTTGAAGTCCGGTATGAAGTTTCCACAGTCTGCATTGATTTGGGACTCATGTATGTCATCTGCTGGTGTTGGTCCACTGTGCTTCATTAAGCCCAGGGTCAACACAGCCGTCCACCAGGAGATTTTGGAGCACTTCATGCTTCCCTCTGCAGACAAGCTTTCTGGGGATGCTGAGTACGTATGTGTGCTTAGACTTTTCAGAGGTCCAATATTGTTCTGTTTCCAATCTTTATGTTATTGCTGTCATGTAATATTCTAATTTTCTGAGATTCTAAATTTGGGGTTTTCATAAGCTGTATGCCATAATCATCACAATTATACCATAGTAAGGGTTGACATATATTGCTTAGTATGTAAGGAGTCTGTCTCATATATTAGTTTCACCTTTTGAGTTGGCTTATTGAAATAAATGAACATTGGCATGGTATTCTAATTTTTCGAGTTACAGCTGTAGATAAAACGTGGAGTTGCTTTATTCCGCTTTGCTCTACATATTCTGAATTATCCTCTGTAAATTTCAAGGTACTCTGGGGCCCATTTCACACAATCAGAAAGGAAACCGTGATGCACCCTGTTGGCTCTTAACAGGGTAGGGGATTCAAGTATGCACAAATAATGCTCCTTCTTCCTTCCACTCATTATTTAAATCTAGAGCATTTGTTTGTTTTGTTTTTACTTTGCCATGCATTTGAAACAGGTCGTAGTAGAGCAACAACATTTGAAAATATTAAAACAGCAGCAAGAAGAGACCCTCTGCTTGAAGATGTTGTGTGAAAACCAGGGCAAGGAGAGAAAAGGAGAACAGAAACACTGAGTCCTCAAGACCTGGCAAATGGGTGGTCAGCTGGGACTGAAGGTTTCCAGGGGGAGAGAAGCCAAGGGACGCTGAGATGATCAAAGGGCTCTGGTTCCTGAAACCATCCATCCCAATAGTGGTGCAATCACAAGGGAAGCCAGTGAGAAGTGATGTTGTATCCAGGGAAAGTATGCCACTGGCTTTTCCATGACAGTGTATCTCGAATAAAAGTCAGGGTGCATCACCCAGAGAACTTTCCTAATGGGCGAAGTGACTTGGCATCTTTCTTTAGTTTCGGTTCATAAACTGTGTGGTATGTGTTTCTGAAATAATTTGTTTTATACAGTTGTCCCCCGCCTTTTCACGGTTCATATACTGCGGTCCTGGTATATTGCGGGTCCGCAGTATATGAAAAAAGGCCCCCTGGGGTAAGGAGGAAAGGTCTTCCCAGGCCCGTCGGAGGCCCCAAAAGTGCTTCCCCGCAAACCGGAAGTGACTTCCGGTAAACCAGAAGTGACCTCCAGATCACTAGAAAGCACTTTTGGGGCCTCTGGGGGACTGGAAAGCCCCATGCAGGCCCATTTGGGGCAGCGCCAGGCCTGGGGTAAGTACAAGAGCCCCCAGAGAGCCCATCCAGTCCCGACCTGACCCAGCATCCGCATATTGCGGATTTTCATTTATTGCAGGTCGGGTCGGGTCCCTACCCCCTGCGATAGGTGGAGGTTTGCTGTAATCATAGGAACTTGGTGAACACGAACAATGTGATGCATTGGAATAGGTGACCTTGGACATAATCATCTCATTACTGCATAATGACCAAGAATATAACTACATTCTCTTCATACTCTTCTGGGCTGTTGTTGCTTTTTCATCACTTCTCTTTATGTGCCAGGATTTATTAATATGTACATAGAGACACTCACTCATTAAAAATCCCTTGCACACAAGGAATCCATTTTTCACAGAATTTAAATAGCTAGAAGGTATTTAAATTCTGTTACCTATAATAGTGATTCATTCACATATCAAAATATAAAATTTGTCACATAGTTCTCCTAATAAATACACACATGAAATAAAAGTCTGCGTTTCCCACACCTTTTCTCCAAATGGTATTCAGAACGAGCAATTCAGTATGGAAAGTGAAATGTCTGAATGAAATGTCTCAATTTAGAAAAAAACTAGAACAAATCAATGAACCACCCAGGAATCTAATATTCTGAGTATTCCCATACTCATAACATCAAACAGTATGGAAAACATTTTCAAGCTAAGCCCTCTCTATTTGGAAGCTTGTCCCCAAAGGCAGAAAGATATAACTTTCTTGGCCTACCTGTTTTAACAGAAGGGCTATGGTCTTGCATTGACAATAGGATCAAGCTCATGCATAGCTCATGAAAATGGATGTTGGAAACAGCAAGATTGGCCACAGTCTGGGCTGGGGGGGGGTGGCCTGACCATTGCAGGCATGGGGCATTTGTTCCGGAGGAGGAGGAGACCTGCAGGAGAGACTGCCAGCAGGGAGCTGAGCCTCCCAACAGACTCTGCAACACCTGCACCGCTCGGCCACTCACAGTTTAAGAGGTTGGAAAAGTTACTTCTCTGGACTTGGACTTGAGTCAGCATGGCCATGCACCATTTCAGGCGGGCAGTTCTGGAAGTCATCAGAAGTATCTTTCCCATGCATTGATCTTGACTAGATAGTGGTACAAAATGAAAAATGACACACTGTTTTGTCATTTCGTTATGTAACAAATTGTATCATTACGAGATGAAACAAAACCGTTTCTGCCCAAACCGAACCAAACAATTTTTTTTATTTTGGAAACCGAACCAGGGGAGCTTTCCAGTGTTTTGGACAGTAAGGGAAAAGGTGGTGGGCTGTAGTGAGATCTACCCTCCCCACCGCCACCAACCAGCTGGTTTTGACAGCTCGGGCTTTGGGGAGGAGGGGCAGCGGCTTTCCATGTTGGAAAGGAAGCTTCAAGGGGTACAGATGCTCTACTGGAAACACAACTTGGTTGCTTTTTGCATAATTTTTGGTCACGTTATGTGGGCAGGAGACGAGGGAAGCACACAGACCATCTCAACTGGATAAAAATACAGTGGTACCTTGTATAAAGGAATTATTTCGTTCCAAATGAAATTATGTTAAGCAAAATTTCCTTTGTACAAATTTCCCATAGGAATGCATTGAAAACAGAGTAATCCCTAATCACGACCGTTTTTATGTTGTACAGATTCGCCCCACAGGCGATTCAGTTAAGCAAATTTCCCCTATCTTCAAATAAGTTTACGTTGTACAGATTTTATGTTATACAAACTGTTTGTTATACGAGGGTCCACTGTATTGGCATCTACAAAACTACTTCCAATTTTGAGAAACGGTTGTTACTATAGTGCAGAGTCTCCTGCAACTACGTTTAATGGAGATTCAGTGCTCCTGGAAGCCCTTGGGAGGTGAACCACAAAAATAATCCTAAGGACAACTTGCAACCCCAAGGTTGTGTGCTGCCCTAAGGGGCAAGATGAGGAGAAACGTCTCTCAAAAATGTAATAGGCGCACTGGCTACTTATGGCAGCCATTTTTAAAGCACAGCGCAAAAGGCTTCCATTGCATTTCCTCACCCTTGGCAAAATCATTCCAGCTCCTTCTTTCCCATCCCTTTCCCCGTGTCTCTTGCCATCCTAGGCCATTATTTTCCCCAACCAGTTGTTAGCCAGAAGTGGATAACAAGTCCCATCATCCAGTTATCAGAGCTGAGGCTGTCAAATATTCTTATCCCCGAGAATGCAGAAGGGATGTCGATCTGCAAATATGTATAAAGACAAGCATCTCACTTGAAGAGTCCAAGGAAGCTTCTCCTCATAGAGTTTCGAATCATTTCATTTTGGTTGGGAAAAAACCATTACTAACAAATCAAAATGAAACTACTAAAGACACAAAAGAAAATGAAGCACTATATTTTCGTTTCGTGCCCATCTCTAATCTTGACTGATCTTAGGCCTAGGTTTGAAATTGTTCAGAACGGATAGGATAACCTTTAGGGGACAGGGAAGAAAGGCAGAATGGGAAAGTGGCTGGTTGACCTCAAGAACGGGCCAGTGAGATGTTGGATAATTTGGCACCACATGAAAGCAAGAGTTCATTTGAACGAACCATTTCTCTTTCATCCGAACGCCCATCACTCATCTGGATGTTGTACAAAACACAGCATTATTCCCTCTCTAATGCAAGCAGAGAAAACTCTTTTGTTTAGACCTTGTTCCTTGCTAGTTTTGAGCTTTGAGTAACACAGCAGTGGACAACATTTTCTCCATTGACCCACCTCAGTATCCCTTACGAGAAATCTGACAGGGCCAGGCAGAGAGGGAGGGGTTTTATACTGGCAGCGCCTGGTCAGGGCAAGAGCTTAAAGCAGATGGCCTGCCAGTCCCCCCCCCCCGTTCTCTTTCTGCCACAGCCTTTTCTTTCTCTTCCTACAACAACTTCTTTCTCGTTGGCCCATGAAATTAGGTTAAAAGAGAATCCAATAGCCCTAGAGCTGGAGGTTCTCTAGTAGTTGTGCAGATATCTTGAAGACCCCTACTAAACCAAGCCAAGGGCCCCATCTCGCTTCCTCCTGTTATCTCCCAGTGGCCCCACCAGATGCCTCTGGGAGCACACGAGACAACTAGAGGAGACCTGTCTCCCGATGCCACTCCCCTGTGCCTGGTGTTCTGAGGTACAGTACCCTCCTTTTAAGCCTGGGGACAGCACGTAACCCCATCATGACTTGTCATCTGCAGTGGATTTTTCCTCCAGAAATCTGGAGCAAGCAGCTATTGCAGTAAATGGGCCATGAATTCCAAAGGTGCTTGTGCAATGCCTTGTGCAGGTGGAAACTTGCACAAGGGTGAGAAAGGATTTGCATAGGCTGGCGAAGCTTTACGATTATCTGTCATTGATTACAACTGAAAATACTTTGATCTTAACATTAGATACTGCTAGCATGGAACTAAGCAGTATCTGTAGTGTGATTTCCTTATGTGTAGATGAGAAGGAACAATCTGAAATTGAAATGAATGACCAAGCTTTGAGATGTGAAGACCCCGGCATAGTATCCTCCCATAACAAAGCCCCCCAGTAGTGCAAAGAATCTCTCTAGGAAGCTTTACTGTAATAGCCAGTAACTGTAAAATTCAAGTACACCTGCTCATTCTAAGTCTTTATTTTTTAACTCTTTAGTTTAGACCTCAAATCTTAGAAATTGTCTACCTCGTGTGTGTGTGTGTGTGTGTGTGTGTGTGTGTGTGTGTGTGTGTGTGTGATGTCAGTTACGAGAATGAATGCATGATTGTCAGTCACTTCTCAATCTTTGACTATGACCCAGTGTAGAGTGGGGTGCACGCTGAATTGCAGCAGATAATCAAAATGTACATCCCCCAATTAGACAGAATATCTCATGGTAATTTAATTAAAAATACTCTGGTGGCCTCTTTGCTTAAAACCAGTTGTTCCTCATGCTCTCTGAACATCACTATTATTATTATTATTTTAATCCTGAGCTGATTATTTGTCCGAGGTGGCGGTGAGCAGTTATCTCTACCTGTAGAGTTAAAGGAGACAATGTGGGCAGTCCTGATATCTACTAAATTCAGATGCAAGTGGGTCACTAAAGCTGTCGCTTTTGAAAAACCACTGCTTTTAATTCAGCTGCCACCCCATATTTTGATCTCATTGTAAGCTATTCAGAGTGTGATTGAATGCAGAAACTCCTGGTTTACACCCTGGCTAGAGATCACGCCTCAGATTTTGTCTCTGGGCAAGTCTTCTGTTTCCTAGCTACAAGGGGGAATGTCCGCCAGTGACTTAAAACAACAACTGCTCAAAGCAACCCAAACAAAGAAGCACAATCCATTGTGTTTACTACCATGTAAAAATATGTGTCTGTGTCTATCAACTTCCCTGCGCTCAGTGTTTCTGAGATGCTACTTTTGAAAACATAGCCCTCTTGTTTAAAAGGGGGGAAAAAAACCACACCAATATAGATGATGAGATGGCTATATATATCAAGTGAGAAGAAAGCAAGGGAAATTGATCTGAGAATAAAGGGTGAGAAAAAGGGAATGGGGGAGCCAGTTCTTTCCCCTGTTAACTATTTAGCACTTGTGTTCGGTTTAGGCCCTTGCCTTTTGGTAGCTCAGATTCTGGTGACAGTAGGATGTGTGTCTTAATGTATTCCTCCCACTAGACCCACCTTGCATGGGAAAGGCAACCGTAACAAAAAGCAGACTGTTCCTTGTCCATGAATATTAATCAGTAAACTCCCCTTGGTATTTTAAATTGGAGGCTACAACCCTCCTTTCCTCCGCCCCCCCCTCGCAAGCCCCTCAGCCCAGGGCTCAAGCAGGCCCAGAGGAGTGAAAACAGGGAATTCTTGGGAAAAGCCCTACCCAGAGAGCCTGCTCTGACTTAAGAGGCCTTCCAGGCAGTGATACATAAAACTCCAAGGTCAGGGGTCAGAGGAAAAAAAATGAGGCATCAGCTTTGTTTCCGCTGTGTGTCGCTGAAAGCTAAACCTTTCTGGAACGTTCAAAGCTGCATTTTGGGCTATTTAACCTTGAAAACAAAAGGCTTATTTATTCCCAACCCCCCAACACACACACACACACACACACACACACACACACACACACACACACA
>JAHTLZ010003542.1:9078935-9159896 GCA_023846285.1 Phrynocephalus versicolor | reverse complement strand
CTATCTATCTATCTATCTATCTATCTATCTATCTATCTATCTATCTAATCTGCTTTATATACCACCCATCTGATGGGAATCCACTCTGGGCGGTTTACAGGATAAAACAGACTATTATAATATGTAACAATACAAAATCATAATAAATACAAAAAATAATATAAGTATAAATATAATTAAGGCAAACATCACTCATAGAATTCAGAGATGGATAAGATAGGCTAAGGGCAGATGAGAAGAAGTCAAAAACAGTACAGCAGCGAAACAATCAATAACCAGGGAAAGCAGATTTGAAATAACCAAGTCTTAAATCGTTTTTTGAAGGTCAACAAAGCCCTAAGCACACCCAATCTTGCTTGGTTTTGGAAGCTAAGCAAGGTCAGCCCTGGTTAGTACTTGGATGGGTGACCACCAGGGAATACCAGGTGCTGTAGGTGCCTGGAGTAGGAACTGGCAAACCACTCCAGTATTCCTGCCAAGAAAACTCCATGGACATGGGGTCACAAAGAGTTGGTCACGACTGTAACGACACAACACACACACAAATGTCTATTTGCTCTCATCCATTCCAGAACACAGGCAGCAGTCCAGAGATGAAATGGCATCCACTGCAGATGGTTAAAAAGGAGATATAGACCTGGGTGTCATCAGCGTACTCATGACACGAAACCCCACGCCCGCTAACGACTTCCCCCAGCAGTCTCTTCTAGACAAGGATGTTGGCAGGTCTTTGCTAACAAGCCCTGAGGCCAAGTCTTTGGTGTCAACCTCCAAGTTAAAAACAAGCTTCCCCCACCACTAGAAAAAAAGGGTGAGTTCTGAGTCATGAGTCAAGCCCAAGCCATGGGTTGGGGGATCCTGAGTCAAGTTGATGTGACTTAAGTCTGACTTGACAGCATGCCTTGTGATTTGAGTTGCCATCCGGGCTACTAAATTTGCTATAACAGAATGGCACAAACATTTTCCCTAGATCACCCAAGCGATGGTTGTCAACCACCACGTTACCGTGTGCGGCAGTGTACTGATGAATTGGTGAATTCTTTTCATTTTCTTAAGCCTTAGTAGGATTGTAGGCTGGGGTTGTATTGTACTCAATGAGTAAGACTCATTGAGCACAGTGGACCTTACAGTATGTCTCCGTAAGAACTGTGGTGTTAAGTTTCTCAACTCTGGGCATAGCACCTGCCTGAAATCCATAGTATGCCTGTCCAATTTCATGTCCTCCTTTCTCCTTTTAAACTTGTCTGGCAGGCAGCCTTATCTTATTTAATCTTATTTATCTGACACTTATAATATAATAAGTGTTATTATATAATGAGTAAGTAAGTGCTTAATAATACCTATTTTGTGTTATTATTTAGTGTTTGCAAACACGCCATAAGCCTGGGTATAAAGCTGCCATCCGTTTGAAGACATTTAAATGCTATCTTTGCAGTTTTATTTTGGAAGAAAAATAATAATGGCTGGAAACCCAAGCTCCTGTTCTGTACAGACGGTAAGGAAACCGGAGGGAACCATGCACCACACAATACACTTCTGGGCTCATTCTCAATGATGTTGAGGCAGCTCATTGCCCAATGCCAGGGACGACTCAAAGTCTGAAGTGAGGGTGGCGATGATGGGACCTGCTGATTCTGGGGGCTTTGGTGTCGTGTAGGAACTCTTCCTGCACATGCATGATAAGTACTTTCTGTCTGCTCTGGATGAGCTGGGATGGCAAACCGTAAGGAATGTTAGATGCTGTAACTTTTTTTTTTGGCTGTGGATTTTGTAATGTCTGCAGAACTCTTCAGCGTCTCGTCTTGCGAGATGCGCTCAGCATACTATCACACGGGCTCCCAGCTTTGAACATGCATGCCCTGCAAAGCTGTGGCTACCAACAATAGCCTCCCAGATGCCTGAGGTCTGCAGTGACCACTAGTCCAAGCTGTCGTATCCAGTGGTGAAGGATTGTGGAAAATGTAATCCTAAGGCAGTGGTGGCGAACCTTCGGCACACCAGATGTTTTGGACCACAACTCCCACAGTCCTTTGTCCTTTGTCATTGGCAACCTCAGAATTCTGGGAGTTGTGGTCCAAAACATCTGGAGTACTGAAGGTTCGCCACCACTGCCCTAAGGCATCTGGATTAAAACTGAGGAGACCCAGGTTTGAATTAGAGTCACTAAGCTGTTACTGAGAAACATCAATACTCAGCAACTGGGTTCAGATGAAACATTGAAGCTAGAATTTTTGAGAATCCTACACTACACAGAATTGGATGCCTGAGATGCATGCAACCCATTTGTTTTTGCTTCGTTCATCCCAGCAATGGGAGTAGCTAAACTAATTAGGAATGAAAAAAAAATCACCAGACTGGTTGAACTAGGGTTCTTAGAGATTTGCTCCCAAATAGTGTAGGGTTCATAAACCAAGAACAAACCCCGTTGTGCATTGCTGCCTTTCAAGCGGTATTAGGTTGCCAGGTCAGCAACACTATATTTACCAAGGACAAAACCTAGGATAAAAGGACAAGGCTATGTGACAACAGTGACAGGGAAGGCAAGATTTATGTGGGGGAGGAGAGGGAGACACTCCTTCTGTGGAAGAGGTCACCAGGACTTGCTCCTTGCCTTGCGGCAGGGACCATGATAGGCCCACGAACACGCACTCTCTGGTTCCTTCCTCCTGTTCGTAGCTTTTTCTGGTGTGCTGCTGAAGCTGTGATAATCAGGCATAAGCACCTTCGTGTTTGGGCACAGAGCCTTGGCACAAGCCAAGCTCCCCCTTGCACAAAACACCCAAGCTTTCTTCACTTCGAGCGCTGCTCACACTGAGGTTTGCCTCCCTGCATGGAGGCCTGGGAATACTAGCAGTTCCCTGAAACTTCCACTGGCACCATGAGATCTGGTGACCTGGGAAAATACGAGCCAGGAAGCTTAGACCGTCATCCCACGTCTGCTTAGAGGTGCTTTTCCCCACTGTTTTGAATGTCCTAGTGAGCAGTCACCTTTTTCTTAAAAAAACAAAAAAACAAAAAAACAAAAAAACCTCAACCATGCTCACTTTTGCCCATTGATGCGCCTTTTCTTGGGAGCACCACTGGGGGCTGTACCTTTCCTGACTCACTAAAAAGGCGCCTTTTCTACTGGGTCTTTGTCCTCCCCGTTTTTATGCTTTGTTCCGTACTTATAAGCTGTGCATCCTTATTTAGCTAATATTTAGTAATGTGTAATGACAAGTCTGTATGCTACTACGCTTCCTTTGCATTTGCATTTATGGAGTTTCTCCGATAATGGAGTAAAACCTGCTACCGGTACGTCGCTTCCCCACCTTGACAAACCGGCAGGTGGCATCAGAGTCAATGCAAATCATTATTTGAACACTGGATGTCGCTGCCTTTTTCTAATGAAGTTAAGGAGGATGCAGATCTTTCACTTGCTCCTTACTCAACTGTCAGACCCCTCCACTTCTGTTTTCGCTCCAGTTCACATTTAGTGTAGACTCCGTGCCTTTGTTCCACACAGCCCTGAAGAGGCTGGAGACGCAATTTTCATACAACTGCAATCACAGAGTTGAAGGACATTGAATGACATGCATATGCCGTCAAAAACGTCAGATGATATTTAGATAATTTTGAACATGCCTAATTCTAATTAAGGGAATTAGAAAAACCAATTCAGGAAGAATAGATTGTAGCAATTATTGATAAGCTAAACAATGGTAAAACCCTGGGTTTCAATGGATTAGATTCAGATTTTTATAAATTGTTAAATCAGTTTTAGTTCCAAGATTAAATATAATTTTTAATGACTCTTAGAAGGAGACAAAATACCACTATCTTGGAAACACTCATTAACAATTCTTATCCTGAAACCTAATAAGGATTTGATGGACCCTAGCTCATATAAACCTATTTCGTTAATAAATGAAGATACTAAGATTTTTACTACTAAGACATATTTAAAGCTTTTGATTGTGTGGAATGGTCAACACTAAAACTTGTGATTGAAAATTGGGGGCTTAGAATGATAGATCAGCTATATTCTGAAAATACATCTCAGATAATAATTAATGATGGGATTACAGATCGGAGTTCTCTAGGCTGAGGTACTAGACAAGACTGACCCCTCTGCCCAGTTCTATTTTGTTTAATGATTGAAATGTTAGTGGATAAAATAAGGAATGATGAGTTAATCAGTGGATGAGGTATTGATAATAAAGTAAAGATTAATTTATTTGCAGATGATTCCTTATTGACAATTAAAAACCCTATAAAGAGTATGAATATAATGAAATATCATTTGAAGAAATTTGGATTAATATCCAGATTGTGTTTTAATTGGCAGAAATCAGATAATGTTGTTTAATCATAACAAGGAAGAAAAAGAAGTGATCGCTCACAACTATGGGTGTAAGATAAATAATTCAGTTAGGTATTTAGGTATAGATTCAGTAAAGGACACACGGAAATTAAAGGAATTTATAATAGACTAAAGAAAGAAATTAAGAATAAAATGCAAGAATACTCTAGTTTAAAACTTTCTTGGTTTGGAAAGATTGCATTGATGAAAATTAAAATTTTACCAAAGTTAAATTTTTTGTTTATGATGCTTCCAGTACAGCTAAATATAGATGATTTTAAATTTTGGCAATATTTGATTAAGAACTGTTTTAAAAGTGGTAAAAAAGCTAGAATAAATAAAAAATATTGGTATAATGCTCAAAATAAAGGTGGTATAGGTTACCAAATATAAAAAAAATATTATTTAGCAAACCAGATAAATTTTATTAGGGATACTGTATATAATCCAGAAAGATTAATATGGTGGAAAATGGAATAATCAGAAATAAGATAATATTGAAAAATATTTATTTGGAACTATTAAGAAATCGAAGTTAAATGAGTTTAATAATGCCTTCCTTAGATCTATGTTAAATGCATGGTATATACATAAAAATTATGTCCCTTGGATTCACCATTGATATCTGTAACTGAAACAGAGAACTTCCCTATACATTTGAAAGTTTTTTTGAAAGTTTTTTCCCATTTGTGGTGGGAATGTAAAATGATACAAAATTTTGGAAATGTATTTTTAAAGAATTAAGTGACATATTAGAAAGGAATATAGAGCCCAATTCTGAAATTGCTTTGTTATCAATATTTGTTCATAATAATTATGATTTTAAAACTAATACGTTGATTACAAATTTATTGACTGTGGCTGGATTAATAATAGCTAGAAATTGGAAATCTAAACATGAACTAAGCTTAGAAGAATGGTACAATGAAATATGGAATATTGCTTAAAATGATAAACTGACATGTACTTTAAAGATTTAAAAAGGAGCCTTAAAAAGAGATATTTGTATGATATTTATTGAATATGTGTTTGTACGAGATAAGGGTAAGGCTTTTGCGCAACAATCAATTTTGTTTTGTGACCTACATGCTTTTTATCATGTGGGTCACAAACGCAAACACAAAACACTACGCTACGACCCAACAAGAAGAATGCTAGTAAATTTTACTCTCATTGCAAATCATCTTACAACCGCGGAGCTGGAAGGGACTCATTGGATGACAGAATCCAGCCCCTGGTCAAGGAGGCCCGGTTGGGGGGATCCATCTCCCGAATTCTGGCTCCAGAGTCAGAGACCTAAACCACCGAGCTGTCCAACAGTTCTGGCCATGAAGCGCCGTGAACGTTGAAAAGCAAGCAGCTTGTGCATTCGGCTTGTAGTTCTTTGCGTGTCCCTGGTCTCTGATGCCTTTACTTCTCTTTCGACCCTGGAGAAGCACCTGTGCCACTTGGGTAGCATGCATGAAGGTATTTCAAGTAAGATTTCCGGAGAACTGGTCTACTAATTGGCCACGCGCTTCCTGCTGGAGACGGACGGCAGGCTTATTACGACACACTTTCAGCAAAAGGATGGTGGGTGACAGTATATATTATTAATCAGTCTCTTGAAAGAGGCTCCCTTATTTAGTGTTGGCAGTGGGGGATCACATTAATATCTCATTTTAAAGGTGGAATGACACCCCCATAAGCAAATAACAGTGTTTCCTTTCCCCTTCAAAAAGGAAGACGTGCCATCCCTTGCAGGAGCCAGACATGAGCAGCCTTGGTTCCCCTCCTCCGCTCCCCCAGTTGTTGCTTCCCTTTACAGTAGAGGCTGCTGGTGCTTCTGAACAGTAACAAGATGCCCTGCTGTGAATCCTTACCCGTGCCAATGGTTCAGGGCAAGAATGCTGAGTGACTGACAGGCTAGAGTGGAGCCCTGCTTTGTTCAACAGGTTGGGAGGGGTTGTCACGTAGCCTTTCCTTCCTCCCCAAAAAGATCTTAACAACACCTTCACAGCATTGGACTCTGAACACGACAACAACATCGAGCCAAAGCTGTCTCTTTCTAAGACTTTAACATATTGGCACTTCTCTTCTTGGATAAATGAATTAATATAAGGGAATACTGTAGTTTCTTGCATTTTGTGTTTTAATCCCTTCATTTTTAAAATTATTTGTAAGGTACCTCGGGTCCCTCTTTTGAAAGAAAGGGGGGTATAGGTTAAATACATAAATAATAAGGAAATGCAAGTAGTCAAAACAACCGTTTGGTGGGACCTTAAAGGTAGAGTTTCCATTGGGGTAAAATAGTATGGACTGCAGCCATTTCTTCAGAAGTGGGCTGTGGTCTTTGAAAACTTGCAGCAAGCAAAACTTGTCATGTTTTGAGCAATACGAATAATTTGTAATTTGTTATTTTCAACCGTTGAAAATACTGGCTGGAGGACTCTGGGAGTTTTAGTCCAAAAAGGTAACTTCCCAAGGTTAGAGTCCGTGCAAGACCCTTGAAACAAGACCCTTGGTCTAGATTGTCCCGTGATCTAGAATGGGATATTATCACAGTGGGCAGAGGGCTGTGTAACATCCCCCTGAATATAGTTCTGAAGTACTCGTACCATTAAAGGATGATGGTAATGATGATGATGATTTTGCAATTTCCTTTGCAATATAAATGCTAACATGCAGTGAGTCCAGTATGGATCAAGATCATAGTGGGGTAGATTCATCCTGCCTGCCCCTGCATACTCCCATCCCGAACCTGGTTAAAGGCCATGTGTTCAGTCTGGATTAGTGGTTCCCATCCATGGGTCCCCAGATGTTCTTGGACCTAAGCTTTCAGAAGCCTTCATCACCAGCTGTGCTGGCCAGGATTTCTGGGAGTTGTAGTCCAATAATATCTGGGGACCCACAGTTGCTGTAGGTTACTCAGGATGGGGATAGGCATAGCTGCTAGCTACCTGCCTTAGCAGATACACAATCCATGAGCAGTGGTGATGGAGTAGTCCTGGTGGTGGCGGCAATGATGAAAGGAGACAAGGAATAGCAAGCACATGGTTTAGCCTCCTAGTATTCCTCTTGTCCTGCCGTCTTACTCCTTGAGCAATGGGAACAGAACATCAATTCATAGTTGCACTTTGCAATTAAACATGGTTTGTGTTAACCTTCCTGCATGCCAAAGACTACAACAGAAACAAGGTGCACTCGGGACGAGCCAGAGGCAAGCTACAAAGCCCAGAAAGTCAACGTTGCTCTCAGCCAGCCTCTCTCAGGCCAAACAAGACACGGCATTGTGCTGGAGCAAAGAGATATTTCTTTCTCCCTAAGGGAAGAGCTGCATCAGTAGAAAGATCCTCCTTCAGATCACAGCGGGGAGAGCAACAGTGATGTTTATGTGCTTGCTGCCCTTGCTCCTGCATTCTTCAGGGGTTTTCTGGAAAATGGACTTTGCGTTGAGGCTAAACTGAACAAGGGCTAAGAGCAGGCGGATGTAGGCATGGGAGGCAGGCAGGACTCAAGGTGGCAAGGAAGGAGGCCAGTAAGGAGAAGCAAAGGGATAGCCAAAAATCTGATAACACACGGAGGGAGAGGAACCCGGGAGGCAGGCAGATGAAGGCAGCAGGGGTGGGGTGGGGGTCCTCCAGGAGGCTTCTTTGGGTCCAAAGCTTGTCTCTTCTGCCACTCCAGGACCCTGAGGCGGCTGCTTCACTCCACAGTGTCAGCTCAAAGCTGCTGTAAAACTAAGGGCGTTTATACACGACCCCTAAGCTCCGCTGCAAATGGCTCCCAGCTCCGGAGCTTTAAAATGTTTCCCCACCAGCTCCGGAGTTTACAGAAAATTAAGTGCGACCCCGCCCACCTAAGCGCGACCCAGTGCACTTTTCAGGTACCTGCTCTTGGGAGGGGAAAATTCTTTGATGTGGATGTGTCGGGCTCTCCTCACTTCTTTTTGTTGTTGTTGTTGTTTTGCCTCCCGCCCCTTTAAGAGAAGGAATCAGGAAGTGACAGGGCTCGGAGCAGCTTCCACCGGCACCGGGAGGTAAGCCTTTATTCTTTTGTCCCTTTTTTCCCTCCCTCCCCTCACGCAGACAGGAGCAAGGAAGTGCGGAGGGGTGGGGACGGAGGAACAGCAATGAACCCCCAAGATCTCTGGTCCGAATTTAAGGGGCCAGTGGATCTTTGGGGTCATGTGAAAAGAGCCTAAGAGAGGCCTCTTTGGCTCAACATAAGGAAGACAAGGAGATAATGGGACAGGCCAAACACCTAAGGCTCTTAAATGAAGAACTCAAGACCATTTCCTCCTTATTCAAAAACAATATTTAGAGCGACTCGGTCCCTTATCCCACAACTGCTAAAAGGCGCTTCTAAATGCAGGAAAACCCATCTTCAAAAATTGTGCCCCCATGAGCAGCCAGCTTTTAGGAGGGGAAACGGCCACACCCCCTTAAGTGCATCCCAGCAGGTCTTCCAACTACCATCTCTGGTGGTAGTCGGTTTTTGGAGTCACTTCTGATGCATCTTTTTAGCCAACGCAAACGTAAGTGGGATTCCAAAATGCCATTTTTTCTCTTGATCCCCGTTGTGCTTACTTCCCATGGGTTTTTTGAAATTGCGTTGTTTGGATATTAATACGCCAGCAAGCCTACATCATATGCATTGGCCTTTACTTGATTTGTTTCCTTTGTTTGTTACTTAAAAAAAAAAAAAAAACAGTTTTGGCATGTGCCATGTGAAGTTGTTGGGAGGTGTCAGCAGCGAGCATGGTTTTTCCACGCCACTACATTTGCACAACGCTGAGTGGAACTATTTCTTATTGCAAGTGTGCGTCTTAGCAACCTAACGATCACCCTTGCATTGCCAAAGTTTTTCCCTCACTGAAAAATATCCGACTTCCTGTTTGCTCCCATTCATCGGCTCTGAAACTCCACACCATTTTTCACCGGTTGCTTTGAACAATAGTACCCCCCCCCAGTACTCTATGAATTTTTCCATGTCATTAACTCTTCTGAAGTGCAGGTGTATCTTCACTTTGCAAAGCGTTTCCTTAAAGGCGCTGAAATTAAAAATTTTGAAAGTAAAAATTTCTGGATAAACAATCTGTCAGTAATCGTGCTTAATATTGCAGTTCTGTAGTGGTTCTATAAAACAAATCTCTCAAAGCATAATAATTACAATCCTTTCTCAAACTAGGTTAAACAAATTTTGTTTCTAAACATGTGCAACAGTTATATTTGCAGAAGGTGCCTAACTAAGGGTTGGACAGCAGGATGTTGGTATGCTGTTCTTTACAGTTTAAGTACTGGAAAATCAAGTTAAAATAAGGTGTTATTCATTCACGGGGAACACAGATGTGTCCAAATGGAGGAGGTGTTAGGGAGTTCCACAACCCCCTTTTGTGTATTTGAGAAATGAAACAAGACCCTTACATAGGTAAATAGCAGCAACGGATTAATAAATGTGAGGAGAACTGCACTCTGGATGTTCTCAGAGACTGCGAAGTGGTGGTACGGATGACTCCGCCTCCCAAATTCTTATTCCACATCCAACGATTTGCCCTGGATTATAACATGAGGTGATATTCTAGCATTTTGGTTATTAATATTACACTGTGTCACTCACTGCTAACAGACTTTATACCTGAGTACTTTCTTGCCTCAGTTGCCCAAAGGGGGGGGGGGAGAGAAGGAATATTTTCACAGCTTTCAGAGTATAATGGCCAAAGGCTCTGTGAATCTTACCTCAATTTGGGGTGCCACCAATCACAAAACCACCGTGTGTGAGCCACCTCACATCTTATTTCCATTAGAGATGCACGCACGTGTTGTTGTAAAAAAAACAAAAACAAAAAGATCAATATTTATATTTGGAGAAGGTGGGAAATAGCCTACTTAATATTTTTACACCTGGATGTCAGTTAGCCATTATTTTACTATTTAATACAGAGGAAAAATAGAGAAAATTGGAAGACAGCAAGGCAAGAGGATGAGCAACCATGAGATGGACTCACTCCCTAATGGAATCCAGTAATATCTGAGAAGTGGTGAGTAGACGTACTCTAAGGAAAATCATTAAATATTTGGAGTCACACAGTGCACCAACAATCCTATATTATAATAATAATAATAATAATAATAATAATAATAATAATAATAATAATAATAATAATAATAATAATAATAATAATAATAATAATAATTTATTGTCATTGTGTGTATATACACAGTATACACATACAACGAAATTCAGACACCCAGAGACCAGACTACCGAAGCAGGTGGATTTTTTAAATACACCTTCACCACTACTACCAATTTATGTCAGTTATGTTCATGCATAGTTCATGTGTATGAGGATATCAAGTTTTCAATTCCCCATCCCAATACAGCCGCTGCCCCAGGAGTTTTGCAAGGCAAACTTCCCATCCATCAAAATGAGAAGGAAGACTTTCTCTGGCCTCCCCCTCATCCTTTTGGTCATATTGTCTAGCTAGCCTTTTCTAAATCTTCCTTCCTACCATTTTTCCCTTCCTCTCAAATCATTTTGGTGACCTTTCGCTGCCTTTGGAGTTCTCACAAAACATCCCTCATTCATCCCTCATTCATTCCTGCCACCGCAAGGAATGAATTCTCCTACGAGGTGTTTTGGGGAAAACTTCCCCAAACAATTACCGCTGATGGAAACAAGATCACAGTATATTATCAGGTATATGGTGTGGCCATTAAGGGAGTAATTAGCATGTCAAAAGAACAGCAGTTGGTCAGTTCTGACTGTGCTGTGGGCATCTTGTGGTCATATATCATTCTTTGTATTATACTATTAAGCTATCACAATTTTGAAACCATGAATTTGTTAAAATAATTACTTTTGAAAGTTAAGAAATGGAAAGAAGCAGACAAAAAATGAAAAATTATTTTTTTAAATAATAAATTTTATTAACAAAAGGAAAACGACAAAAGACAAGAGAAACATTAACATAACATAGTGACATACATTGTAATCTTACTTATTAATTAAGTAACCATCTTAGGCACCTGCTATTTACCCATTTTAACAGGGGTTACATTCAATCTCCCACTTCCATGCTAAAAAATAAGAGACCAACAATCTACATTATTTCCTAAAGCATGTTTCTTCTCAATTAAGTCATTCATATATTTTAGTAAAGGTTTCCAAGTTTCCATGAAATGACCATACTTTATTTTTCCTTTAAATATTCTAATTTTATTAGTCAATTTCTCCATCAGCACTGTTTGCCTTGTTCTATTCATAAATGTCTGTAATGAAGGATCCTGTGCGTTTCTCCAACTTTTAGCAATCTCACACCTTGTTGTTCCTATCAGGTTCGCAATTAGCTCTTTATTAGCCAGCATCTCCTTTCCCCAGTAAATAATGAAAATAATAGCAATGTTTCATTCATAATTTTTTATTAGTCAAGATCTCTAGCCAAATTAATTACTTCATGCCAATATGCTTCTGTTTTGAGGCAGAAAATCCACATATGTTCCAATGTCCCCTTTTGTCCACAATTCCTCCAACACTTATCTGATATATCTTTATTAAATTTATGTAACTTTGTGGGGCATAAATGCCATCTATTAACTTTCAAAACCATTTCTTTCATTTTTGCTAAAATTGACTTATATGGGTATTTGTTCCAAATTCGTATCCATACCTCCTCAGGTATATTAATATTTAAATTTGTTTCCCAAGCTATTTTAGCTCCTCTACCTTTACCATATTCTTTCTCAATAATACATTTATATATTAATGAAGTCAATCTTATTCTTTTATTTTTATCTTTTTCAATACAATATTGTTCAAATTCTGTTAATAATCTTTTTGAAATAATTTAACTGCAAAACTTCTTACTTGAATTATTTGTAACCACTTTGTTATTATTTGACTTTTTTCTTCAATTTCTCTCAGTGTGATTGGTACCCCGGACTCAAATAAGTCCTTAATTTTATATAATCCAATTTGTCTCCAATGTTTAAATTGTACATATTTCTCCTGAAAATTAAAATCTGGGTGATCCAACAGAGGGCATAAAGGGGATAAAGGAGGAGCAAATGTTTTCATATATTTTCGCCATATCCTTAATGTTTCACAAATAAAAGCATTTTGTATTTGTTCTCTCTAAGTGTTTTTGTTGTATAAGTACACATATTTACTACGTCTATCTTTCCATTAGTTTCCATTTCAATCTAATCAGGGTTTTCTTCTGTTTGTATAAATTTAGTGATTTGATTTATTTGTAAACCTTCATAACATTTTTCCAAATGTGGTATCCCAAGCCCTCTTTTTTCACCTGGAGTGTACTTAACCCTATTTCCTGCAATAAACTTTTCTAAATGTGTTTGCCATAATTTAATTTTTTTTATTTCTGGTTGCAGAGGTATGTTTTGGAATAAAAATAAAAATTTTGGTAAGATATGAACTTTAACTAAAGCTATTCTCCCCAACATTGTGATATTCAACGTGGCCCAATTCATCAATTTTTCCTTTATATATTTAAATAATGCTTTATAATTTCTATAAGTTAATTGATTTAGATTCTTTGTAACCCATATACCTAAATATTTAAAGCTTGAATAGCTTAATTTCATTTTGTATTGCTATGGGCATATTTAAACATAATAACTTAAATTTTTTGGAAGTTAATTTTTAGTCCTGTATAATGACAATAATCTTGTAAGATTTGTTTCAAAGATTTGATACTTTCTAATGGATTTTCCAAAAATAGAAGCATATAGTCGGCATAAAGGTTTATTTTGTGATGTCTATCTTTAAGCATCAGTCCTTTAATATTTGCACTTTCTCTTATTTTGACTGCAAGAGGTTCTATTATTAATGGGAATAAGGAACAGAGGATCACCTTGTCTTGTTCCTCTGAAAAGAGTGAATTTATTGGAATCTATCCCATTAATAGATAATGTGGCCGCTCCCCTAGAGATAATTCTTTTAACACCTTAATAAATTTTTTACCCATATTCATTTTTCCCAAGAGATCAAACATATAACGCCATTCCACCCAGTCAAAGGCCTTAAGTGCATCTAATGAAAGTATTGCTATCTTACATTTTTCCTTATTAGCTGTATATACAATGTTCAAGACTCTGCGGACAGCATCCCACATTTGTCTACCTGGCATAAAACCATATTGATCTGGATGAATATAAAAGTACTTACTCTTTGTGCTAATACTGATGAAGAAGGAAGCATCTTTTTCTGGTTTTAGAACGGTTATTGTTCTGGTTGTCTGCCATGACTCTGGTATCTCTCTCCCTTTCATAATTGAATTAAATAAATCCAGAATATATTTAATAAGCTCATGTTCCCAGATTTTATAAAAATCAGCTGTGAATCCATCGGAGCCAGGGGATTTCCATTTCTTAAGCTTTTTAATTACTGCTTTTATTTCAGTTATTGTTATTGGGGAGCTAAGCTGATCTTTATGTTCCTCTAGAATTTGAATAATTGGTAATGAATTAACAAATTTTCTAATGTTTATATCAGGTGTTGTTTCTGATTCATATAAATTCTTATTTGTTGTTGAGAATTTACTATTGTTCCTTATTTTATTTTTAGTGAAACAATTGTTCTTTTTGCTGCCTTCTTTTTCACTGCATATGATAGCAGTTTAGAGTTTTTATTCCCACATTCATAGTATTTTGTTTTTAAATAATTCATAGCTGTGTGAACCTAGATCTAGTGCCTCTAACTCTGCTCTAGCTTTTGTTAATTCCATGAGTACCTTATTTGATCCTGATCTTTTATGCCGTTCTGACAACATTTTTATTTTATTTTCCAATTGTTTTTGAAGCTTATTTTTTCTTTTTTTAAATCTAGAACCTTCCATAATGAATTTTCCCCGTAGATAGGCCTTTAACGTGTCCCAAAGCAGTGCTGGTTTAATTCCTTCTTTATTGTTTATATCATAAAATATTTTTATTTCTTTCTTTAGTTTTTCAATAATTTCTGTTTAAACATACAGTATATTGGAGCTCAGTCTCAAGATTCTAGGTTTGTTACTATTTTCATTAAGCCAGGAAAGTGTTATTGGTGTATAGTTAGAGGCTATCATTAGTGCATTTGGTATTTTATCTAAAATGGGGCCAAAGTATCTGTGAGGGTTCTGTTAAATTGATTAAGGTTTCAGCGGAAGAATTGGAGACAGGTAAGTATATTTCTTGAAAATCTAATAAATTTTAATTGGAACTTCCAATATGTGTTTCATCATACATTTCTTTATCTTGTATTCCAAACATCGGGGTTAACTTTGGCATTACGGAACTTGGATCAACAAAACTCTTGTCAAACGTAACATCTTTACTGCTTAGTTTCCCTCTTACTTGTGGGGTGCTTCGGTTTGTGGAATCCATCCCTAACCAGGAATCCATTTCAAGGGAATCACTGGCGTTCCGATATTCCCCCTTTTCTGAGGTTCCACCTCAACCCTCGGTGGATAATTGGGAGTTTCTCTAGGGGTGGGTAGTGGGAGTATCAAATTTTTCCCCGCAGCACTTCCATTCTCCGTCTGCACACCCCGCTCCCTCACCAGCTTAACCGTCCCAACTGTCTGCGTCTCGCGCTCCCTCTTTCCACCGCTGCCTTCTCGCGCTTCAGACCCACGTGATCCTACCTGTATTCCCACCTCCCTGTTTGGTTTTCCTCCCTCCATCTGCACCTGAATCCCCACGTGTCTTGTTCTCCCAAATACACATTTATCCTTTAACTCCCTAGTTTGTATTCCTATTTCTCTTATTGCTTTCTTCACCTCTACGTTAGTTTGTGTCTCCAGATCTCTCTCTCTCTTCCTTTCCAACTCTCCACCTGTACTTCTTCATCAACCATATACTCCTCTACTCTAATTCATAATTCCGTTTGGGTAGACTTATTAACATAATCTCCTAATATTCCTTCCAGATCTCCCTTTACCAAGCACCAGGTCATAGCTTTTTGTATTTCCGCCATAAATCCTTCTCTGGTCATGACCTGTCCTCTGACACCCTCTGACTTGTCTTGTCCTTGCTCTTCTGTAGTACTCATTTCCTTTTGACTCTCCTCTGGGTCTCTGTTTTCGAAGAACAACTTTCCTGGCATTGGCTCTGGATTCAGATCCTCTGTGTCTCTTCCTGTCATGGCTCTCTGTACCTCTTTCATGGACGGACCCACCACTACCTCTTCCTTCCTGTCCATCTCACAGTATCCGAGATGAAAAAATGACCTATTCTTGAATAAGTAGTGTACCTTTTATTGAAATATGTAAATTCACTCATTCTGGGGTTTAAACATCTCCATCCATCCATTAAGCCAAATTACTTTATTAGTTTCCCAATTTTAATAACCTCATTTGACACTTTTCTATTTTTTTCTGTTGTATCTATTTTACTTAAAATACAATTTGTATCTTCCCCCCAAGAATGATTTATTTCCATGCAAATTTTCTGACCTCCTTTAGCATATTCTTCATAAATTTTGCTTGGCCTGTATTAGGGGCATAATAAGAACTTATGGTTAATAATTTATTTTCCACTTTTCCCTTCACTATCGGAATGAGAAGCAAGACGAGGAGATTCCCGAGGCCAGGGAGGGGAATCTCTCATCCCACTTAGATCACAGTTCAGGGGGCGTGGTTGGGACGAACTCCCCTTGCCCCGCAATGGACGTGTGATTAGATTTCTTCATACCGGTCCTCAGCGGGACCACGAACAGCGATGAGATGGATGTGATGTATCAGCCTATGTGAGAGTTGATGGCTGGAAGAAGAGAAACAGGGAAGGTTTTGCCCACAGGAGGAGGCGGTTGCTTTTAGGTTTTTGTTTTGTTTTTGACCAAGCAGAGGCCGAGGCACTTTAGTACAGCATTTTTCAGATTGAATTGGAACACGTTACCTGGCACCCTGCTGTCAGTTTGTGGGTCTTTTCCCTGCATTGTCTACCTCAGAGAGGAACACCTAACATCACACAAGAAGCAGCAGGGCTTCGCTATGGCGAAACCTCCTCCACAGAGAAAGAACGCCAGATGAGGAAGGACGACCTTCTTTTCTCTTCACTTCCTACTTGCCAGAGATAAAAAATCTTATTGGTGAAACCAATTTTAGACATCATCAGACACACAGTGACTACAGGGCACTAATTTTATCCTTCACCCTCATCGTGGTTTCACAGCTTGTCGTCGCTGCTTTGTGTGGGTGTGTGAGCTGTTTGATGAATCAATCGCACCGCCAGGGTAGAATTTAAACACACACACAAAAAAAATCTCTGAAGTATTGAAACATGTTGCAGTACTGAAGACATACCCTTCGCTAAGGACAGTGAGTGAGCGAGCATCACTCTAACCAGTGTGGAGTGGGTGTTTAATATGGGCCAGCTTTTTGATCCCACAGAGCCACAAAACTCCACAGGGTTACCTTGGGCCAGCCACACTCCCTCAGCTTGACCACGGGGCTTCTGTGAGAATAGAAGGGTGGAGAAGAAAACACATGTATACCACCTTGAGTGGCTTATAGGAAAGGTGGGATATAATTGTGACCTGTATTTTTATGGTAAAGCTCTCATTCAGTTCTCTCTCTCTCATTCTCTCTCTCTCTCTCTCTCTCTGTGGACATCTAACTGCTATTAGACATTAAATAAATGAAATGAAATAACCAATCAGTCAATAAAGGAGGACACGCAAGTGTTCTCAAAAAACTTGTATTAATCTGCTTCAGCATCTGTAAAAGGAAACCAAAAGGATTAGGGTACTTTGAAGACTAATAGATAAATATATATTTAGTTATATATAATATTGCCAAATATATACCTAATATAAAGCTATATTATACAGCCAATCAGTTAAGACTTTTGTTTTGTTCTGCTTATATGCCGCCCCATACCACTTCAAGTAGTCTCTGGGCGGTTACAGTTTTTAATTACAGCATGCACGTTGCACATTGCCCCTCCCCCAGCAAGCTGCATCCTCGTTTTACTGACCTCGGAAGGATGGAAGTGTGAGTCAACAATGAGACGGCTACCTGGGACTGAACCCCAGGTTGTGAGCACAGTTTTAGCTGCAGTACAGGCATTTAACCAGTGTGCCACGAGGTTCCAGATATAATAATAGGAAATGATAACCTAATTTGGAGAGACCTAGAAATTATGCAAAAGGAGAATATATTTTTAAGAAAGACATTAAAGACCAGATGAGAAAGATAAATAATCCATTTTTGAAAAACATGATGGATTGTTGGAAGAATTTCAGGGAGATTCTAAGTCCATTGGTTTCACCGCTGATTTGAGTAACAGAAATTAAGAGTTTCCAAGAAAATTTAAAAGGCAAATTATATAAGGTATTGCAAGATAAAAAAGTTAAACACTTACGGGATTGGCTAACAGCCTAACACAAATGCAGAATAGACAAAATATAAAGGAGAAATTAGGAGAAAATATTTTGTGGGTGAATATTATACAAATGGGAAAATGGACTAAAGCTGGCATGCTCAAAGTCAGGCCCGGGGGCCAAATGCGGCCTGTTTTCAAATTTTGAGCGGCACACAGCCTCTTCTCCCCGCAGGCTCAGCCTGCCATACTTCCCCCCCCCCCGGCTGGCCCCTCCCCATATCAGATGGAGACGTTAGCTTGCAGTTTTATGGTTTTCCTACCTTCCCTGCCTCTGTCTGTCCCCCCCCCCCCACTCCAGCCACCTGAGCAGCCTGCCTGCCCCTGGCTCTGTTGCTGCAGCATCCTCCCTGCCTCCTTGACTGTCCTAGAGGCTTGTCCAAAATCCAGTCTAGGGGAAAATGGAATGGACAGTGGTTTTTAATGAAATTCAAGAAATATTAGGGGAAAGAATTCAAATGTCCCCAAAAATGGCATTGTTAAACATAGTTACAGAGACACAATTGAAGAAAGAAGAAGTGGAATTGGTAATTATAATGATAACAACGGCAAGGTTGATGTGAGGGTTCTGTCTTTGCCCAGGCTTCCCGCCCTTCAAACTTTAAAGAAGGCATCTCTTGGAACGAACAAACAGAACTTTTATTCGGTTCATCAACAATAAACGAAGTTTTTCTTCTAACTACAGTTTCAGCATCTTTAACATCAGACATGAACGGGTTATTTTTCCCTCCATAGGTTGGGGTTTCTAGAATGTGATCAAGTTCCCCACCATCACCTGAGGGCAGCTGGCTCCACCACTGTTCTCCCCCTCCCTCCCTGAAAGCTTCAGCCCCTCCACTTGTATCCCAATCTCCTTCACGGAGGGTTTGGGTTTTCCCACTTGTACCCCAACTTCCGAAGTGGACCTGGGACCAGGGCGTCTCCACTGAGGTGTACATAAAGGATAGTCGAGTCTCTGGGTCAAGTCCTCTCAAGGGTCCAGTTTCCCGGTCTCGGCTTCCATCCGGATCTTTGCCAGCCATTCTTCCAGCTCAATCTCTTTGCGGATCTCTTTGTGTTTTCTGTTGTATTCCCGGTACTCCTTTTCTCCCCAATAGGAGCACCCTTGTTTGTGGGCCGGCATCTATAACTCTCAGCCTCCTTATGGGGCATCAGCATTTGCTCCCAATTCCCTGTCCAGGGATCCTCCATCCACACCCACTCCCATCCTTCTGGGAGCACCCGTTTGTTGCCCTTCTTACAAGTCCCGAACCCCACCTCCACGGGAGCGGATTGGTCAGAATTTCCCGCCATGTCCTTCTCTTCACTTCCTGTTGAACCTGGGTTCTCTTCCTTCTCCCTTTCCTTCTGTTGCTCAATTATTTTGAGGGTGTTATAATATCCCTTCCACAACATAACCCTCTCCACAGGTGACAATGTTGGTTGTTTCTCAGGCTCCCCTTTCTGCCCTTGCTTCTCCAGCCACTCGTCTGGGCATGCAGGGGTCCCTCTCTTCCCTTCTGAGAAGTTTCTCTCACAGTTGATTTTTGCCAGGTATTGGAAATCTAATAACCAAATGACATTGGAGGACTTATGGAATATGGCCATTAATGATAAAATGACTTGTGAAATTAAAATTAGGAAAGGTTTGAGAAAGTTTAATGACTTTAATGGAATATGCAATAAACTATTGGTATATGTATTTCAAAAAGGTAAAGGGTATACATCTGGAGATGACTCAATGTATTTCTGGAGGGAAATGGGATGGTCATTACCTTAAGAGTTGTAACTTTGTTAAGTCCTGGGGGGTGGGTTGCATGTGGTTGGTTTTTGTCATACTTGTTTGAGTTTTGTTTAATTTTTTTCCTTCTCTGTATAATGTTGTTTTATGTTTTGTATTATAGTTTTATAATTTTTAATAAATAAAAAAGACTGATAGATTTATTTCAGTTATAGTTGTCAAAGCTGTAGCTGAGAAATCTGTGCAAGTATTTCAACAAGAAGCGCGCGCGCGCACACACACACACACACACACACACACACACACACACACACACACACACAAAGCCTCCATCTCCCCCCCCCCAAAAAAGATGGTGGCATCTGAAAGACTAATTGCTATAATCTGATGTAAGCTTTTGTGGAACACTCCTGTTCCTCAGAACTAACAGTCAGAATGCAAAGACTACATGGTAAAATGTAGTGCCAGCCTTTGAGGATTACAGTCCACTTGTTGTGTTTGAGGAAGAACATTGTAATTCATGGAAGATTACGTGGAAATACTACACCTGCTGTCCCTTAAGGTGCCACAGTGTTTAAGTCCAGTGGGGTTTAGGGGTGTTTCGTCTGCTGAGGTGTCTGTCACAACCCATATCAGCTGTGTAGGGAGTTGGGGGTGGGGAGCCTGTTTTCCCTTGCCAGATCAAAGGCTTCTACCACATGCCTATCTTGCCCATCTTGGAAATGTCAGAGCACCTCCAGATACCTGGAGGCACATCTTCTTCCTGCAAACAGAGTGTCTCATGGCCCAGAAGAGGCCAAAGCATCTCGAAGGAATCCCTGCAAATCAGACCAGGCACGCAACTGACTTACTATTGGTCTGTGTGTGCTAACATTCTTCTATGCCCCTCCTTTCTGAAAGGGTCTGTCAGTTAAACAGACAAGAAATGACAATTTTTTAATCTCTCCTCATGGCTGTTGAAATGGAGAGTCTTACCTTCATGCATACCATCCAGTTTTAGGGGACGGTGTAACAAGTATAGAGGCATTCTTCAATACAGATTGTTTAATGTGGAATACAGTATTTGATTTCTATTTAAAGTTTAATAAACTTTTTTTTACTTTAATGTGACTCATTATTTGCTCTGTGGGGGGTAATTGGACCAAGCAATAGTAAGACCTCTAAAATGGTAGCAGAGTTAGATGGTTCTTTGCTTATGATCTGATCACTCTTACACTGCTGAGCTGACAGGGAGTTACTGATATCAAGTGCCAAGCAGTTGAACTAAAGTACTGCTGAGGTAAAAAAAGAAGTGAAGGCTGTTATGTAACTCCAGTGATCTGGTCCTCAGATTCAGTTGCTTTCTTATTGTGATGTTAGGATGCATTTGAATTGTTTTCAGTTTCAGCATGTTGTGGTAACAAGTGGATTAAATGTGAACTAATTCATATGGTTTTTTTTTTAAAGCCCAGTTATTTCAGTATCTATCTGACTACTGACCGATTGTTGGGTCTGCCTCTGCTTACTGGCTCCTGTGATAATGTATGCATTAGGAATGCTCAAGCATTCCTAATAAACCGTTGGATAGTTAACAACAATTGATTACTATATTTTAAAAGTCTTGTGGCCCCTTAAAGTCCAAAAAAATTACAGCAGAAGCATTTGCAGAGTACGACAGGCTTCAGTAGAGGCACAAAAACATGTAGCACAAATTTTAACTAGTAGGACTGAGAAGAGTTTAACCTGCCACGAGATCCTCTGTTGGTTTTGCTGCCTGCCACAAGCTACAGAATGGCCTTCCTGCCACTTTAATCTCTTCTTCCGCTTCCCCATCTCCTTCTGCCCAATCTTTTCCTGGTTGTTCCTCAGGCTGTTTCTCCCTGTCAGGAAATTCAGCTTTGTTCTTACCACCATCCCCATTCTAAGCGCTTCCCTCCCCTTTGGTCGGCAGGCAGCAGCTTCACACCTGCCATGTCTGCAGCGGAAAGCCTAATAGAAAAAGGGCCCACCCCCACCCCCAAGTTGGGCCTTCACCCCCATTAAGATCTGATCAGGCATACAGTAGAGTAGGACCCCAGTATCCACTGGGGACTGGTTCCAGCCTTCCCGTGGATAATGAAAACCGTGGATCAGAGAGAACACCAAAAAGTTCCCCAAAACTGCTGTTTTGTGACAGTAGCTTGCTTTATGGCTGCAGTTTTGTGACAGTAGCTTGCTTTACAACTGCTGTTTTATGACAGCAGCTTACTTTGCAGCTGCTGTTTTATGACAGTAGCTTGCTTTGCAGCTGCTGGATTATGTATTTATTTTTTCCTTTGCCAACCGTGGGTAACTGAATCAGTGGATAATGAATCAGTGGATACAGGGCTCCTAATGTATTATCTTTCCAGAACTTGAAATCATGGGTTGAAAGGGAAGAGACCTTTCAGAAAGAACTGGCCCATGACACGCTGGAGTCTGAGGCAGGCACCAAGGAGCCCTTTGCCACACGATACTTTCTGAAGATCATGGAGAAGGGAGCAGCAGGCAAGAGGGCAAGGTGACCTGACCATCTTCTTGGTGGCTAGGTCCTAAAATGATAGGGAGCAGCGCATCACAGACCTGTGTGGCAGGCAAGCAGGCAGGGCCGGCACTAGGTTTTTTTTGCGCCCTAGGTGGCGGGTGGGGCGGCGGGGGGGCGGCAGTGGGGGGTAGGGGTGGCGGCGGGTGGGTGGGTGGCGGGGCAGTGGGGGACGGGGCGGCGGGGGGGCGGCGACGGGCGGGGGGGACAGACGGCGGTGGCCAGCGGGGGGGGCAGCAGGCTAGCCAGCGGTGGCCTTGGGGGGGTGGCGCCCCCTGTCCATTTTGGCACCCTAGGCAACTGCCTAGTTCACCTTAATGGATGCGCCGGCCCTGCAAGCAGGCACGCTGTGTGCACAAGCACATTCTTTACCTCTTGGCGGCCCTGCAGGTTTTAATGAATATAGATTCTCCCTCTTTGTAATTGTTACTGAGTTTGCCTGGATCAGTGTGATTCAGCAGCTATAATCAGCTGCTACAATAAACCCCGGGCCGTATCTTTCAAACTGAAAAACAGGAGGCAAGAAAATACCAGGTTACTTTAATTGGACAGAAGACTATTGTTTACCTTATCAAGTCAAATAATTATACAGAGGAAATACAGCTGCTGTTTGACACTCATCATCTGATTACAAAAGTGCCCATGTTTCCACCAAGTGTTAAGAAGGAAATGCACTGACAAGACCTTTATGTTTTTTGTGTTCTTCCTTAGGGGAATTAGATAGATGAGGGCTTGCATTGTTCTACCATTGCAAGCAGAAAGATACAAGAACCTGCTCCCATTCAGTGCTTTTCTACTCAGAGATAGGCCCCACCCCTGCAAGTTTCATGAGGGATTGGCCAAAATCATGTTGGCAAGTTATGCAAAGGGCATCGCCTTTCATGGCAAATTTGTAAGTTAAGACATCTCCGCGGGCATGATCTATTGCATGGCAAGTCTGGTACCATACAATGCAATATTTATGGTCTATAAGACGTGCCCGTGTATAAGACGACCCCCCACTCTTCCAACCCAAAATTACAGTTTTGCAGCAAAGCAGTTTTCTCCTTGGCTCACTCCCATGTATAAAATAACCCTCGATTTTTAATCTAACAGACAAAAGTATAGTCTTATACATGGGGAGTATGGTAATACCTACAGAGATTTCTTCACCTTCACCAATTTGCCTCTGAAAATCATTGCCATTTGTGTAACTGAGCAAGAGGATTTGGGCTTTTACATTGTCAGAAGGTGTAAGGCTGCAGCCATACAGTTTCAATTGTCCTTTTGCCCAAAAATTGTGTTGATTTCAGTGCAGCTTTCCTCCAAAGATGCATGCTTAGCAGATTCTGGCTTTTGGTCAAAACAGGTAAGCATGTTAAAGCTGCCCAGCCCACTTTATAAGGAGAAAAGTCTCCTTGAATTTCTTGACATGTATCTTGCATAAATCTCCATAAAAACATTCTGAAACAATTTGTGGGTGCCTCCTATCCTCACCCGCTGCAAAAGGGCATGCATGCATAGCCATATGGATATGCATACCAAGTTGCAGATGCAGCAGACTGGCAGAGGCACCCCTCTTTTTGGGGTGCCTTCCCTGCATCAGTCAGGCCTCGGGGGCATGGTTTGCATGTCACACATGCTGCCAAGCCAAGCCTGCAGGAGTCACCCAGAGCCAGACTGGCGGACTCTCTGCACCCACTGCGTCTCACTAAGAAGGGAAAGGTACTTGCGTGTAGTGCAATGCAAGTAGATCTGGCTTAGGGTTAAGACAGGTTAGCGCAAGGGCTAGGGTTAGGCTAGTTAAGGGTGAGGTTAGGGTGAGTATTGGGGTGCACCTCTGGGTGCCTCTCTGACCCACTTAGAAGGACAGTGTACTGGCATATCGGTTAGGCTTAGGCTTTGGGTTCAGGTTCGGGCTACGGTTAGTGGGCTTTTTATGCCCGATTGGCACATCCCAGAAGTCTCTGTGGTCAACCTGGCCAAGTGGCCATGCGATTGGTGGAATGGCTCCAAAAATTTGCATGGTCACTCCCATGGCCAGCCCATCATTGTGCAGGTGTAAATAAAATAAAATAAAATAAAATAAAATAAAATCAATGGAGAGAGGACAGAGGAGACATTTTGTTGCAAGAAAAACCCACTGCTACTGTAAAAATTCTGGCAGTTTTAAAATAGCAATTTCCGCATGTTTCTGTGGTGCTTGTGTTGGCTTGTGTGTTTTTGTTTTTTGGACCACGATTTCAAAAAAAATATTGCGGTCGCCGCCCCATTTTTGATCCCCCGCCCGCACCGCATGGCATGGCGAGAGGAGAGCAGCCCAGGAGGACAGGAGAGGGGGGGAGGCCGGGGACCCCCCCCCCCCCAGAAACCACACCTCCTCTGGTAGGTGCCCTCACTCAGGCAGGCATATTTCCGCCTGCTTTTTGGGCCGGGAATCGGGGCGGCGGGGGTTTTAAAACTTTTTTTCTGTGCCGTTTGAATTGCGGCGGCCGGCGGCGAGTCCGGTGCTTGTTGCGACTTGCAAGCGACTGCGAGACTACGAGGATTTCCCTCACCAGAGCAGCCCAGGACAGGAGAGGGGGGGAGGCCGGGGACCCCCCCCGAAACCACCCCTCTGGTAGGTGCCCTGCCCTGAGCCCTCACTCAGGCAGGCATATTTTCGCCTGCTTTTGGGGCTGGGAATTGGGGGTTTTAAAACTTTTTTTCTGTGCCGTTTGAATTGTGGCGGCCGGCGGCGAGTCCGGCTTGTTGCGAGCGACTACGACGAGGATTTCCCCCACCACCAGAGCAGCCCAGGACAGGAGGGGGGGTCAACCACCCCTCTGGTAGGTGCCCTGAGCCTTCATTCAGGCAGGCATATTTTCGCCTGCTTTTTGGCTGGGAATCGGGTTTTTTTTAACTTTTAAAAACTTTTTTCTATGCCGCTTGGCATCGCGGGATCGCCGCGATGCCAGTAACGACAACGACAAATCAGACCCAATTTTTCTTTAGTCGGTTTGAGTTCGAGTTCTGGCGGAGTAATTGTCGTTTCCTTTTCCGTTCCATAACGGAAACGAGTAACGGAAACGGAAACGAGAATTTCGTCAAGTCGTGCCCATGTCTATTAAGGATGTCTACACTCTGCTGGACTACTACTGTGACTATTGGCATAGAAGAGTAGCTGGTTTAGAATAATTAGTTTGAAATAATAGTGCAAAAATATGGCTTATCTTTGGCAACTAAGAAGAAGGGGCAATTAGTTATTCGTAAGCTAGACAGTGTCTTATAGGAAAAAGAGCCAGCTGGCTACACAATCTTGGGAGAGGTACGTAAATGATTCCAGACCAACCCCTGAAGAAGGGACTGGTAAACTTCTTCTGAGTACTGTATACCTAGAACATCTTGGAAAGGGCCCAAATGAGTCAGAAATTGACTTGATGGCACATGACTCGGATTGTATGGAGATCCTGCTAGTGTGTCAATTCTGAGGGAAACACTGTACTTCAGTTCAGTCTTCTGTACAACTGTTCTACTGCTCCTCCAAACATCCGCACAACCGAAAACACTTTTCCTTGCCTTTTTTTATTTATTTATTTATATTTATTTATTTTAGCTCTTGTATACCGCCCTATTCCCACTGAACTTTAAATGTACGTCATGGAAAAGACCACTTCCTCGCTCAGAAAGCCATGGGATGGGAAAGAGGAAAGAAGTAGCCAGGACCTCAAAAGCTATTTTTTCCAAGCACTGAAAGTACCTGCTCATAAGGGATGTACTGTATGGGTTGGAGTTCATCTTTTCTCGAGGATAAAGAGTGGTCAACTCATAAAGCAGGAGTGGGTGGCTATATACCCCTGAACTACACCTCCCATAGTCCTTCGTATTGGCTATGCTGGTTAAAGGCTAGTGAAAACTCTAGCCAGGATGTGTCCGCCAAACCACATATTTCCCCACCCTGTTATAAAACAGATGCCTGTTTTACGCTGACCAGGAGCTTTCTGTTTACGGCACTGAGGTTCTCAACTAAGAGCCGGGGGGGATAAGCATTGTGACTGGCTACTCCTTGTTTTAGGTGCTGCCTAGATGCCCTAACCACATCTGATCTCGCCTGATTTCGGAAGCTCGTACTTGGATGGGAGACCACCAGGGAATACCAGGTGCTGTAGACGCCTGGAGTCGGAATGGGCAAACCACTCCAGTGTTCCTGCCAAGAAAACTCCATGGACATGGGGTCACGAAGAGTCGGTCACGACTGTAATGACGCAACACACACACCTTGTTTTGTGTTTGAGACCCTCCATTACAATTACAGAGAAATTAAACAATATGGGAGAAATACATTGTGAACTGTTACAAGTAATAAACAATTGCTGAGAGAAAAATGAACTTGTGTTGTGGGTAGACCTCCTGCCTCTGCTGTCATCCCAACTCCTGAGACAACCAAGATAGTTAAGTTCTGGGTTGACCAATACATTTATTGGATCACTAAAAAAAAGTTACAAACTTGGCTGCAGACTTGGTAGGAATCCACTCGAGGTATTTCAGCCCAGAACTTTGTTTTTATGGGTGAATCACACACGTACTTTGATTCTGTTTGCTCAAGTCATTGTTCTTCCCAATCCTCCACGCTGCCACCCTGCCCCCTTTTCTCTTGCTGTAGCAGAGGTCTCTCTGGTTTCAAAGGCATTGTGTAATTAGGAGGAACAGCTTAAACCCTGACTTCAAACATAAAGCCACCCATCTGCTATGCAAACTGAGAGCATGAAGGGGAACCTGAGACGATCTTCAAAATATGTTCTCTTCATCCACTGGACGTAAGGTGGGGACAGGAGTGCAAACATGGGAAGATTCAAGCTCTCCATTGATGTCTAACTAGTAAGTCTAACAATTTTAGGGGGAGAAATAGTCTTATACATGGAAACATACGGTATCTCATTTACCTTGAAACCCAGGTACATTATGTATTGTGTGCTGCCAAGTCAAATCCGACTTGTGGAGACCCTTTCCACGGTTTTTGAGGTGGAGGATACAGCAGTGGCTTACCATTTCCTTCTTCTGGGTGGGGTGGGGATGCCCTGGGACTTCCCCAAGACCGCACAGGCTGGCTCTACCTTCAGGAGGCACGGTGGGGAATCGAACCCCTCACCTCTGACTCTGCAGCCAGATACTGACACCAATGAGCTACCCATATTAAGGTTACCATATAAGCCATTCCAGATTTGCATGCTGGCCCATAACATCCCTTTAGGCCAACATAAAGTTGGTGCCTGGTTGGAGGTGCTTTTCCCAGTTTGTCAGAGGCGCTGTTGGTGGGGGTGTGAGAAAGGTCCTGCTCAGTGGCCGTCCTCTGGCTCTGAAATCTCTTGCCCAGCGCAGGGAAGCAAAAATGTTTTTAATAATTAACAAAATTCTGCATTGGGCAATGCCTTAATTGGGTCTATAAAGAGATAGAAGAAGGCATAGATAGATTAAAATTGGGATTAAATCATATATTTTAAAAATTGGGCCAGATAAGGTGCCTATTGTTTCATGAAGCCAGACTGCCTGAAAAAAAAGGAAGGCACATTTAGATTCCGTAGAGGAGATGGGGGTGAAAAGGTATCCCTCCCTCTCGGTAAACAAAAGCCCCCACCCGCACATCTGCCAAGTGCTTTAGGCATGGCTACCCGAATGGGAAGCAAGCTCTCCATTTCTGTATTAGGCAAAAAGTACAATACTTGCTGGGAGTGCAGTAGCTTAAAAAGTCCTTTGCAGACAAACTGGTAGCCATACCAGGTGGTTGGCAAGGTAATAATTAAGATTCTGTTTTTAATTAGCATTTTAGTTTTGAAAGTCATCTGGGCGCAGGATATTAAGCAAAGGGAGGGAGGGAGGGAAGGAGGGAGGGAGGAAGAAAAGAAGAGGAAGGAAGGAAGGAAGGAAAAGAAAGAATAATTCCAATAATTCCATAGAGTAATTCAATTTCTATACATTTAATTCTTTGTCTATGAAATACGCATGAGGAACATGCAGTTCAACCAGGAGACGTTTGGCTGCCATGACCTTGAGGCCGCTCTGTTCCTCTTGGCCCCTCGTGATGACGAGCAGGTCACGTTTCTGTGGTGGAAGGCTGTGGAAACCAAGCTACATTTGGCACACCTCTTTGTAGCGGACAAACGTCGCAGCAATGAAATTAGGTAGATCAAAAGGCCTTGTGCTGCTAGTCCATCCTTTCCCTCATTTTCTGTGGCAAGGGGAGGAAATGCAATGGGTAGTGGTGGAAAACCAGACGCGAGTTTGCTCTGGTTTGGGTCATAAGTGGAAGGCAGCAGTTGTTCTGCTCTACCAGGAAGCAGGATGAAACACAAGCCTTGCCCTGATGTGCCCAAAATCTTAAGGGGAGGGGAGGGGGGCAGTGACAGATACTGTTAGAAAGCCTGAGGTTCTTGTCCAGATCAGTAATCGACTCCATGGTGTGAGGGTTCTTGTTTCCACCATCCCTTAAATATTAAGAAGCAGCCTCTGTTAACCATTTATGTATGTATGTATTTATTTATTTGAGTGTAAGCCACCCCGAGAATAAGCCAAGGGCATAATTTTAAAAATAATTTCCGAGTGCGTATTTCTTAAAAAAACATGCACTCAAAAATTACTTACATAGGGGACACCAAAGTAGCAGTGGTACCTTCAAAAAGTGATTTTAGGGAATCCACTGACATTTGAAAACGTTTGGGGGTAAGGGGGCTGAGTTATGAAGCTCCAAAGAGGGTGTCCCTAAACCTTCTCATTGGAACCGTCTGGGAAGCGGAGGCGTTGCTATCGCTTGCCTGATCAGGACTTGCCCTTCGCTGCCCTCCCCAAGCCTTTCAAGCACCTAATTTTACCCCAAAAACTTGGGAAACTTATTGACTTGAGTATGCCGAGGGCATTTCCCCCCCCAGCCAAAAATAAGGGCTAAAAACTAGGCGTATACTCAAGTATATACAGTATTTATTTATTTATTTATTTTCACATTTCTAGACAGCACTGATTTCCAAAAAGGTTTCATGGTGGGGAACAGGAAGTGGCTTGCATTTTAGCACTATCTTTACCAATATTTCGGAAGCTCCAAGACATCTATCTATCTTTCATGGACACTGACCAATTTTAAATTGTATCCATCGCCGTCATGTATCCTTGCCAGGGGCTATCTATGGCTTTCTGCTCCCTGATAAGGAAGTGGGATGTCTGCTGATGTTGATTGACTCTCTTTCTCCACTTTACTTTCCGTCGGCTTGGGGTGGTATATAGGATTCCTCTTTCCCCAACTATTTTGTTCCTACAGCAACACAGCAATTCCCTTGGAAAATCTGTGTGGTATATAAACTTTAAAAATAAATAAATAAATAATATTACCAAAAGAGAATGTTGTGAAACTTATGAGTCTGTCAAGCACAAAGACCAAGCCAGATGTTCAAGTACTGGTTGTTTATTCTTCAACATGGTATACAGTAAATATTCTTGAAAATTACTATGAGCACATAATTATTCTTTCACCTGCTTGCACAGACATATCTGTATATATCTGTCAAGAACTTTACATCTAAGATTAAACTCTTAATAAACTACGTCTTTCGCCATGTTTGGACTTTTCGTACTTGCTTTGAAGAAGTTGATATTGTCCACAAAAGCTTGCAATGATCTTTTTTTTTATTAGTAGCCTATAAAGATGTCGCCTGTAACCTATGCTGCTATCTCACCTGGGGAAGAACCTGATATTCGGAAGGTCTGGCTTTTCCTCTTCCTCCCGTCATGTGACTGAAGATGTGGGATAGCAATTCTCACGTACGAAGGTTTTTTGAAAAGTGCCGTTCAGCCCCATGGCCAGCAAATGGTGCTAGGATTAAAAAAAACAACCAGCTGACTGGCGCTGGGGTGGGGGGAAGTTAAAAGGGAAAAAAACCAGTGCCTGATTGACCAGCTGACTGGTGCTAGGAGTGGGGGGGAGTTAAAAGAAAAAAACTGCCCAATCAGCCAGCTGGCTGGCGCTAGGAGGGTGGGGGGAATTTAAAAAAAAAAGCACCGCCAGACCAGCCAGAGGACTAGCTGACTGGTGCTAGGGGTGGGGGAAAGTTAAAAGAAAAAAAAACCAGCGCCCGATTGGCCCCAGGAACAGCCAATGGGCACTATAAGAAAAAAGACAAGAAAAGAAAACTGGATCATTTACGAGGTCCCACGACATCTGCCTCTTTAAAAAGTGGATTTTTAAAGCGAGGCAAAAAATTCCCTATCTCTCCAGTAGGTCTTGGAAACCTTGCTTAAGGGGGCATTACTGGGTTTTCTTCTTCTTTTTTCTTTTTTAAAAAGCCCGGTGGTCATGGCGATGACATTTTTGGACACAGTTTATCTACAAATTTAATTTGCATTTAAAGGGAAGTGGGATAGAGCTTACATTTATAACAAGGGAGAATATTATTTATGATTTGTGTGGGGTTTTTTACACTCGTACTGGATCCATTGTGTGCACTGTTTTAACACTGTTTGGGATGCCTTAGCCAGAATCCTGCTTTCTTGGCCACTGAGTCAGGGCAATCCTGCATGCACCTCATGCCTTTGGCATGCTCTCCCTCACGCATGACTGGCCCCTTAGAAAAGAAAGACTGCTGTGCAATTGTCCTGAGCCTGCACAGTTTTCCTCACTTGGTCTTTGGTCTTAGGGACTCTCACTCTTTACAATCAGTGACAGATGTGGAGTTTGACAGTCAGTTATAGTTCCGCCTGAAAACCAGTTACCTTTCAACCTATTTCTATACCGTAACTTTCTTATTGTTTCTCAAGAGTAACAAAGTTGGTTGCTTTTTAGTTGTTTTTTTTAAAAAACTATTTGAATACTACAAGTTTCCAGCTTGATATGTGACACACATCCCACCTTGCCATTGCTTCAGAAGAGCATAAGGCAGGGGTGTCCAAACTTTTTGCAAGGAGGGTGAGATTTGGTGAGGTGAAAATGTGTGGGGGCCAACCATCCAGCCGCATTTGGGCCACGGGCCGGACTTTGGGGAAGTCTCTAGGACATGCAAGGAGGCAGGGAGGATGCTGCAGCAATGGAGCTGGGGGCGGGTAGGCTGGGCGGGTGGCTGGTGGGGATGGACGGAGGCAGGGAAGGCAGGCAAACTGTAAATCTGCGAGCTGATACCTCCGTCCAGTACGGGGAGAGGCCAGCTGTTGGAGATGCATGACAGCCTGAGCTGGTGGGGAGAAGAGGCCGTGGGCCACTCGAAATTTGAAAATGGGCTGCATTTGGCCCCCAGGCCTGACTTTGGACATGCCTGGCTTAAGGGCATGGCACTCTCTTCCATAACACTGCATGGAGTAATGGCAGGGAGCTGTCCTTGAAACACGCGATTGCCCTTCTCCTGAACCATTTTGTGGAGCCACAGCCATGCAGCGACCAAGGTAACACTAAAAGCTACAAGCTGACCACAAAGGGTGGCGGTGTATGAGTGAAATACAAGAAACTTAACCATACTGTAAATACATTACTTGTTCCAAGCTCTGGAGGGACGAGAGAAGCAGATAAATCAGCTCGGTGCTTTATCTCTTACACCAGCAGGCCATCGGTCCCCATGCAGCAATCCAATTTGCCTGTGAAAGGTGTAGATGCCACAGAGGAAATGGATGTAAAATAAAAGATAGGATGCTGCTGACCATCAGGGAAGTCTGATCATGGACATGCTTTTGAGCATCACAGGGTCATGGGCCGCTGGAGATGGCATACACACACACAAAGCCGAACCCTGGGAGCAGGCCTGTGCGTCTTTTTTGTCTTTAAAACTGTGCTCCTGCAATTTGGCTAAAGTTGCGTTGATGAGGAGGCTTCAGCAGCTGCATCAGCTCTGATCCCCACACAATGAGCTGCATCCATCCCAAATTCCCTGTGCTCAAGATAATGGGGAGAGACTTGTCTGGTGTTTGCTAACACGGTCTCTTTTTTCCTTCTTTTCTTTCTCAGACAAGACATACCTGCAGTTTTGTTTTGAAAGCACGGCGTGGGGCTCTTTTTGCAAACATTTTGGCATGCAGTCCCTCTTTTGTGAAGACGGAGGAAAAAAGGAGGCAAAACCTTCCTGCCACCCCCTCCCCCCTGTCTCCCCCCGTTTCCCTCCTCTTGCTGCTGCTCAGTGTCCCCCCCCCCATGCACACACCCCTCCCAACCCTCCACAATGATGAAAAACTGCTGAGAAACAACTTCCACCATTGAGGGATGAGGTCACACTCAGTTCAGCACCATTGGCTGCTTAATTGGCTGGTTCTATAGCCGTTCTCCTTATCGGCTTGGCAACACAGCTTCTGACAAGCTGCTTTCGGGGTAATTAATCTGAGACTGAAGCCGGGGCTGGTTGAAGGGCACGGTCCTCCCTTGCTAACTGGGTCTCTCTCTGAAGGTCTCCTCCGTAGCTAAAGGCCTTTCAAGGATCTCAGCGGAGCTCCAGATGGACCGGGTGACGTGTTTTGCACACCACTGCTTTCCACTATCACCTGTGCCTGGCTTTTGCACGCAGGGAATGCGGGCCGCCACCTCAAGGGCCAGGGCATCTGGGCGAAACCTTGACGTGCCAGGGATACCTCAGTCCCCCCCACCTCTGAGGCCAAGTGAGGTGACAAGCAGAGAGCTGAAGCCACGCTGCTGCCAGGCCGGTTTGGCTTTTCACGCCCTTAATATTATGCAAATGCACAATTGTTATCACGCGGAGAAGCCTAATGAGACTTAATGAACCCTTGGCTGAGAACGTGGAAAATAACGAGCTGAAAACAAAATTGCCTCGCAGAGACAGCTTGTCAGACACCAGAAGAGGCAGGGCGAGGAGTGGGTCTGGGGAGGCGTTTTGCCCTCCAGGAGGGGAGCAGGGCGCTCGCTGCGTGGAGAAGGATCTTGTGAGAAGCAGAAGACAGGCGGCTGGCTTCCCTTGGTTGCCTGGTGGGCGGCTTTTGCCAGCAGCCAAAGGAGGGGAGTGTAACCCTCTGGGTTTGGATGGGGCCTTTCAGCAGCCCTTGGTAATCAGCCCAATGGCTTTCAGATCAAGTCTGAAATGGGAATGAGGGCCCCCAGCTTTTCTGGCAGATGTTCCAATCCTATCCTAGGCTTGGGTGTGGGTGTGTGTTTTAAATTCTTAATTGGATGTGTTCTGGAAGGCACGAGAAGAGGCATTTGTGGGCTTCCTACCTTAATAATGTGGCTGGCTGTAAATTCTGTGTCCCTTGACATGAGTGGGTGTGGGCCTTGGGCAGAAAATGCCTTGGGGCCAACCCGCAGGGTGAGGGTTGCACACCTTTGGAAGGACCAGGTGTTTAACCTACACATGCTTCTGAGCCCAGCTTTTCTCCTCTGGATCCTTAGGTGGCATCCATGGCCAGGTCTGTTTCTGCACAGCTGTGGCTCATAACAGCATCCTGCCCATCCCTGGGGTAAAGCAGACCTGGCTGCTGTTATCCTGATCAAATCCAGAAGCTATCACCGTAAAGCACCAGGCTGTCTCTGAAAAGCCTTTGGAAATTTCAGCTGGGACACCAATGTAAAGGCAGGATGGGTCCATCACAGGTTACATAACCATGATGGAGATGTGTAATCTCCAGGCTTAAAACCGGGGTACTTCAAGGGCCAGATGCAGGGGAGTGGTATCAGGAGACAATGATCTAGTCTCATGCGCTCCCAGACACATCTGGTGGGGCCACTGTGAGATACAGGAAGCTGGACTAGATGGGCCTTTGGCCTGATCCAGCATGGCTCTTCTTATGTTCTTATGGTCTTCTGGTTCCTAGAACCTATATTACTGGTCCATTTTGTTCCATCGGCTCCAGCTTCTGGTGCCATTCAAGGAACTGGTTCTTACTCAGTGAAAAGGAGGAGGGACACAAGGCTGGGCAACAGGTAGTCTCCAAGGCCCCTCCCTGGCCCTCCGTGCGCCCCTTAACCCCCTGTTGCTTATGCCCCCGTCCCCCAATCCCAGTGTTCCTGCTGGAAACATAGCTTATGGAGTATGGAGGGATATGTGCGTTTTTAGCCTGTTTTGTTTCTAAAAGGATCATCAGATCATTGAATCACAGGCAAGTTGGAAGGTGCTTGCGAGGCCTTCAGGTCTGACCCCCCCACCCCCGCTCCATGCAGTTATACAAGTCAATGAATATCTGCCCCTGTGGTTGCCCAGTCCCTCTCTTGAATGCCTCCCATGTTGGAGCTCTCTCCCAGCCAAATTCGGCTGGGGAACAAGAAGGTGAGTGGCAGCAGAAATGTTGGCATCCAGAGGAAAGTCTGGTTCCTGGTTGCTCCCCCCCCCCTTCCAGCTCCCCTTTATCCCAAGTAATCCCAGAAAGGGGGCTTCTGAAGGCCCCCGCTGCCCTGCTCGCTTTGCTCAGCAGCTGCATTCAGCATCGGAGGCCCTACCCTCACACTTGAAGAAGCCCCCCCCCCACCTCACCTGGGACATGCAGTAGAGCAGCCCCTTCTCTTCTCTGGGGTGTTCGCTAGGGAGTGTCCTGCGAGATGGGGTGGGCACCTTCCTTGTGCTTAATCTCCAGGCCTGCCGCTGAGATCCTTTCATTGTGCTGAGCTCTTAATGTGGCATAATGTCTTTATCCTCCTGGCTTTGAACAAGCTGATCCTCCTCTTTCATGTTATGATACAGTTTTAAAAAATTGCCTTGACGGTACTTGCATCCATCCTTTTGATGCATTCTAGTTACTTTTGTAAACTATTTTGAATTTATGTAGGGCTGGGAAGCTGGATCGGAAGCTTTCATTGGGGGAGGGGGATGCCATAGCCCTCTATTTATTTATTTATTTATTTACTTACTTACTTACTTATTTATTTAACATCAATCTATCAAGAAAAGCTGCCTAGATGCCCTAAGCACATCTGATCTCACCTGATTTCAGAAGCAGGGTTGGCCTTGGTTAGTACTTGGATGGGCGACCACCAAGGAATAGCAGGCGCTGTAGGCGCCTGGAGTAGGAACTGGCAAGCCACTCTGGCATTTCTGCCAAGAAAACTCCATGGACATGGCGTCACAACTGTAACGACACAACACCACACTATCAGCAAAGGCCACTAGGGGAGGTTTATAACAATAAAATAATAAGGCAACACAAAACAGAACAAACAAAACCAAACTCAAGCAAATTAAAAATATAACAACAATATACAATATCTAAGATTAATTAAATTAATCCCAAAACTATGAAAACAATAGTGGAACTAAAGAGCTCATGCTAAACAATGCTACCCTAATCTCGAGTAGGCTCAGGGAAGGCCTGCCTTAAAAACCACGTTTTTAAAGATATTTTAAAAGTTGCCAGCGAGGGGGCCAGGAGGGTTTTGGGTGGTAGGCTGTCCCACAGTGGCAGAGCAGCTACCAAGAAGGCCTGGCTCCTAGTTCTTTTTCTTTCTGGGCCTCTTTTGAGGTCAAATAAGATGGGAAGTTCTCATCCAAAGAAGGTGTTATGTCAGGTAATGAGGTCCCAAACCATTAGGGCTTTGGATGTCGATGTCATCACCTTAATGTTGGTGTGGAAGTGAACAGGTGACCATGGTAGGGGCAACTCGAGTAGGGGAAATGCTCTGTTTTTTTTCTTTACCCATCTCAGGAATCTGGCTGCCGTGTTCTGCACCTGTTGAAGCTTCCACATCAAGCTCATAGGCAGCCCCATGTAGAGGCCATGGCAGTAGCCTAATCTCAAGATTACCAGTACATGGACCAGCGCAGTGAGGGCCTCAATGTCCAGGTAGGGATGTAGCTGGGCAGTCTGCCTAAGATGGAGATTGGTGGAGCAAACCACAGATGCTACCTGGGATTCCATGGATAGTGTTGGGTCCAGAAGTATGCCCAAACTGCAAACCTCATCTCTAGCAGAGAGAGTGTCACTCCCCTGCCCCCAAAAGAGAGAGAGGTTCCCAATTAGCAGGCAATAGAGACCTCCACCCTCTAGACCAGTGGTTCTCAACCTGTGCGTCCCCAAATGTTCCTGGACCACAACTCCCAGAAGCCTCCACCACTCACTGTGCTGGAAGGTTTTCTGGGAGTTGCATTCCAGGAACATCTGGGGACCCACAGGTTGAGAACCACTGGCGTAGACCTTGTTGGGCTCTAATTCCCACCAGAGTGAGCTAGTAGGGCTAGTGTTCAGGATTACTGGGGTCCAGCAACATCACCAGGGCTCTGCAGCATAAAGGAATGAATGAGATGAAGAGTTACAATGGAAAATTAAAAATTGTAAATAATTGGAGCGGTTCCAAGACCCATCGGAACCGCCCAAATACGCCCCACACCGTCACAAGCACTACACTCTTTTCCCTGTTCAAAAACTCCAAACCATTCCCAAGATATCGGGAGAAATACAAACCACCGCTTTTTGCCGGCTGAGAGGCCTTGCGAGCCGAGATTTGGCAGCGGAAAGCACCAATTTGCACCTAATTTGACAGTTTACTTTGTATCAAGTCTCCTGCGGCAGTCAGTTTCCGTGGAGACTCCATAAAACAGCAGGAGGGCGGAGATAAGCCCTTCTGCACGCTTTGACCAATCAGCGCCCCCGGCCATCAATCAATGTCTTGTTAATTACGGCCGGATGGGGGCGCATAACAGGGAACCCTATTCCATTGAATTGGCTGGGTAGACCGCTCCCCCTAAAAAGAACCATAACGCTTTCCCTGGGCAAATTCAAAAACTCTAGCCGCTTCGAGTTCCAGAGAGGCGGCTAACCTTCCGGCAGCATCAGTGCGACGAATTCACCCTCCCTACCTGGCTCACAGCTCCACAGACTCAGGGAAAGGCAGCTGAGGGGAGTGACTCCTCTCACCGCCCTCTATCCGAGTCACAGTTCCATGAAATTCATGCCTTCTCCCAGTCGTGTATCTCTAGAGATAGACCGGCCCCCCCTTCCATTTCTATGTCTCTCTATGGAGGTAAACTACTCCCCGCTCCCGAATTGATCAAACAGAGTTTCTCCTCTTGCGGAAACCCCTGGAAAGCTGACTTTCCCAGTTCCAGGGGTTCCAGCCCAGGCATAAGAAATGTCCCTTACTAAAGTATTAGTTAACCCTTTCCTGCCCCTTTTCCTTCATCCTCCCAGCCTGAAGTCTCAGCCAGAGGCACAGTTCAGGTAGAATTTCTCCTGAACTGAGGGATTATTTCCTCCCTGCTCTGGGAATGATTCTAAACAACCATTCTCAGGGATCAGGGACCTCCTTACCACCTGAGACGTGGTTCCACTGCCCCTGCTTGACACAGACCCCAGACTCCTGACCCGAAGGGTGCCCCCCTTCTCTCTTCCTCCCTCCCTCTCTCTCTCTCTCTCTCTCTTCTCTTTCCCTCTCTCCCTCTCTCTTTCTTTCTCCTCTTCTCCATCCTCCTCCCACCCCTTCTTCCCTGGGTGTGCTTAAAACATGTTCCTGCTCTATCCTATGGCTTCTTTAACTATAATCTGGGGCAAGGGGATTATGGCACAAGGAGCAGACATCATGGCGGCATCATGAGGCAAGCTGCATCTTCTGGAAGGAATCCATCTTCTCCAAAGTTTCTGGCACGTCCACAACAGATGTTTACCGGATCAAGTCACAGCCTGGGGGCTCTTCATCATCACCTCTCCACTTCCACAAAGGACTATCCAGACACCTCCGGATGATCCCATCAGCTTTTCCTGTCCCCTATTGACTTTTGTATTAGCCTCCCCCAACCCTCTCTTGACTTTGGACTGATTGGACTGTTTGAAGATCCATCCCCTTTCCCACCCCTGGGCGGCGCCACCCAAGGGGGGGGAGGAGGGGGAACTAATAAAAGTTGGGGCTTCTTTGTGTTCGGGGTTGGACATCTTTGCCCGGTTCCTGGCTTGTGTCCACCTGCTGTCTTTATTAGGCCTAATAAACGCAGTATTTACTTCAGGATCTCTCTCTCGTTGGATTCTTCATTGGGCTACTGGGGTCCAGCGGAACTCAGCAGGATTAGCCTAGCTAATACAGCATTACCTGATTTGTTTCTGCCTTGCCACAAGAGGCTACGGAGTTTTTCACTACAAGTTTTCAAGAAACGACTAAAAACTTCATTTTACAGATTGGCCTTCCTTGACTTTTCAAACACTGTGATTTTTCTTTCTTATTTTTATTAGCTGTTGCTTTATATACTTTGCATTTTATTAATGCACCATTTTATTGGTTTATCAGGTTTTGTTTTGTTTATGTTGTGTAGGGTTTTGTTGTTGGTTTATTTAAAATTGCAGCATATAATTGTATAATTGTATTTTTATGTTGTAAACTGCCCAGAGTAGCCCGGAAGGAAAATGAATGAATGAATAAAGAATAAAATAAATAATTTGTTAAAGAAATTGTGATCCAAGAGGGGTGTGAGTCTCCTTCTGTTGTTCCAGATTACCACATAACATAACATGAAACCAGAAAGTATCTGCTCTAGAAAAACTGGTTTGATCCACAGTGACTCCTGTGGATCTGTTTCTCACACATCAAGCCCGACTGTGGTTCAGAATGGCACCCAATCTCATTATTATTTTTTCTTGTCTGCTTTTTTACAGATAGTAGCAGTATCAGCCCTGCTCACCTTTCCACTCCTCATAATTCAATCACCCATCTTTTTTAAATTTTTTTTTGTTTCTCCTGTGCTGCAGTTTTAACATGTAACAAGTGTCGTTGTGTCTGTTCACATCTTGCAAGCAGCCAATGCACTTTCTTTGTGTGTGTGTGTTGTGTCGTTATAGTCGTGACCGACCCTTCATGACCCCATGTCCATGGAGTTTTCTTGGCAGGAATACTGGAGTGGTTTGCCAGTTCCTACTCCAGGCGCCTACAGCACCTGGTATTCCCCGGTGGTCTCCCATCCAAGTAATGACCAGGGCCGACCCTGCTTAGCTTCCGAAATCAGGCGAGATTGGATATGCTTAGGGCATTTTCTTTGGTTTATCACAAATGTGTAAGCCCAGCCTTGGTGGCTATGCATATGCAAGAACCTGCCTTTACCCAGAAATTAACACCCAGCCATGTCCTCTAAGACAGGCTCAGAGGAGGGTGGCAAGCCATGGGATCTTTTTGGATTGCAAATCTGTCTGCACCACTGGCAGCCGCTGTCCCTTGCTATAGGTTGGGTGGAAGACACAGCAACCAAGGTTGGGCAGAGACACGGGGGGGGGGGGGAGGAGAGATATTCATGGAGCCTGAACCATGTCTTCTTGAACCACAATGGATCTGCACTTGGCTTATTACAGTAAAAAATACTGAGCATCCTGATCTTGGATTATTTCAGCTTTCTTCCCAGTGTCTCTCTTCTCTTTTAACATTTGCCCCTCGTTCTGATTGTGATGTCGGTGAGGTTCTTGCCGTGTCTTTTGCTGTCTTCCCCTCCAGGTGGGAAGTGGAACCAATGAACCCTGAGAGGTTGTGAGGGCTCCAACACTGGAGGCATTCAATAGAAATCTAGACAATCACCAAAGGATACAATCAGATACAGTGGTACCTTGTATCAAGGAATTAATTCATTCCGAATGAAATTCTGTTAAGCAAATTTTCCTTTATACAAATTTCCTATAGGAATGCATTGAAAACAGAGTAATCCCTAATCGCAACAATTTTATGTTGTACAGATTCACCCCATAGGCAATTCTGTTAAGCAAATTTCCCCTATCTCCGGAATGTTTTATGTTGTACAGTTTTTATGTTATACAAACTGTTTGTTATAATATCCTTTGATTTGTCTTCCTGCATGGAGCAGGGGCAGGGTTCACAACTTCACTCTTCTATGGTTTTATTTCTTCCTTTTTATTTAAAAAAAAGCAAGTGTCATAAGTCTTAGCTGATCTGTGGTTATTTTTCTCAACTGCAGAAAGAAAAGGGGGCAAAGAAACCACTTAGATGCACATTCTCATTGTTCTTTTCTTCCCCCAGCAACCTCTGGGGACCCACCGGTTGAGAACCACTGCACTAAGGCATCTCTGTTGGTTAGAATCAAGTCAAGAATAGCTAATCCTCTCTAGCTTCTTCCTCTATTTTTGTAGAGAGAAAAATTGCAACAATACAAGTCAAGAATTTCTTGGAAGGGCCATGTTTGGCAGTACTGGTGTTCCAACAAGCATTTGGGTAACGGAGGTCTCCCATTACTACTACGGTGCTATCTCAGGAGAGGAAGGACATTCTGTAGTAACTGCTGGATGGATAGTCCAGTGGTTCAGACATCTGGCTGCATAGCCAGAAGATGGGAGTTTGTTTTCCCACTGGGCTTCCTTGACCTCCAGACAGTCCCTTCGAGCTCTGCAGCTCTAAGACCACAATGATGACGGACTGGGATGATGAAAAGTTGATTGGAATGCTTTTCATGCTGTTGCTTGCTAGGAGCCAACTCAGTCTGTCTCCTGCTCTTCTTATACGTGTGCAGCAGACAACACTAGGAAGTGTCGTGCAGTGGTTAGCATGCTTAAGAAAGACAGAGGAGGTCAGGGGTCAAATCCTCACGGGTTCCATGAATCTCACTGGGTGACTCTGGGCCAGCCGCACCCTCAACCTCACCCATCTTACAGAACCAAGGAAGGAAGGAAAGTCACTCTGGCTTGAGTTCATTTGGAGAAGATGTGTGTGTGTTGTGTCGTTACAATCGTGACCGACTCTTCATGACTCCATGTCCATGGAGTTTTCTTGGCAGGAATACTGGAGTGGCTTGCTAGTTCCTACTCCAGGTGCCTTACAGCACCTGGTATTCCTTGGAGGTCTCCCATCCAAGGACTAACCAGGGCCGACCCTGCTTAGCTTCCGAAACCAGGCAAGATCATATAACAAATAAGCTAGCAAATAAATGTGGGAACAGGGGACAGAGCACTGGCTCTTTTTAATCCAGTCCTCTTTTCCATTTTCTAAAATACAACGGCACCTATTTTTCAAAAATTAGGATGACCTAAAATTGTACTGTTCTTTAACAGAACAATTTTGCAGAACTTTTCCTCCTCTTGATTGCTGGGTGTCAGCAGTTTTTAACTAGGACTAGTTCACCACAAAAGGCCAGATCCATGGATCTTTTATACTTTACTTCTTTCCCGGACATGTTCAGTTCCTTCTGTACAAACACAACTTTTTTTTTGTTCCTACCTGATATTCTTGAGCAAGAATGCAAGCAAAGGCACTACCAACCACCTCCGTTGTTTCGGGGCAGAGAAGAGAAGTGAGATGCATGTGGAAGACTGAAGATACAGAGTTCACCAGACATGGGCAGTCTTTACTCATTAAGCTATTTTCAGCCATGCATATAACTCTGTGGTCCTATTCTTGTATCCATCATTATGGCCTTGTCCACACAGTGAAATCGGGTGTGATCTGGGCTGTGCGTAATATGTCCTCATCTTCACTGCAATTTATTTTAACTATGCATCCACAAAGGCAGAAGAATGATTTTGCATCCAAACAAATTGTCCCAAAAAGATTGCATGCCCTAGCTCTGTTCAAGAAAGATACGGGCCAGCTCTTAAAGGGGAAATATGGGTCATTTTAAGCAGAATCACAAGGGGGCAATGCCTTTTTTCTGTGCCAAACATTGCTATCAGGGAACCCTGCACCATAACTATATAAGGCAGTGTGGTAGGGTCTTCGTCAGAACTAAAGTGTCTAAATACAACCAGATGTTTGTTTGTGTGTGTGTGTTTTGTTTCATTATAATTGTGACCAACCCTTCGTGACCCCCATGTCCATGGAGTATTCTTGGCAGGAGTATTGGAGTGGTTTGCCAGTTCCTACTCCAGGCGCCTACAGCATCTGGTATTCCCTGGTGGTCCCCCATCCAAGTACTAAACAGGGCTGACCCTGCTTAGCTTCCGAAATCAGGTGAGATCAGATGTGCTTAGTTTAGCCATTCACAATAAGGTTGAGCAGTTTTCTTTACTTGTGTGTGTGGTGGTTGCCTATATTAGAATTTCAGGGCACAATCAATAGTGATCTCTGGCAATTTATGCACAAGGCAGAGCAGACAGAAACTTGGGTCTGTTCTTAGCCTTAAATCCTGAGAACATCCTCCATCTGTCTTCTGCCAGAAAGTAAAATCACTAGGATTTCCTAACCCAGAAAGCCTAATTATATGGAAGATAATAATTTTGGCACTAGATATGAAGACCTTTCAGGCCTTAATGATGTAGCGTGTCTCATGAAACCTTGTATTTGCATAAAGCCACTATAACTTTATAATATATCTTAATTGAAACATGTATACAGGTGTTTTCTTTCTGTCTGCAACTGAAAGGCCAAGAGTGCAATCCCAATAATTCAGGGGTGTTTGTGAGAGATTTCTTCTGTGCTCAATGCCTCCCCCCCCCTCCCATTTCAGGGTTCAACTGAGCTTCTGAAGACATAAAACGGTATCACCAAAATGGAAAAAATAGGAAAAAAGAAAGTAATAAATCTCAATATCAAAGTTGAACCTATATTTAAACGGTGATTCCTTCGTTTGTACCAAATAAACAGATTCATCTTACTCATCTGCCACATAAAATACCTAGTAACATTTGAGTTTCCATACATGGCATGTGATTGCCACAGTAAATAAGCAAAATAATCCTGCCACCTCAGCGGAAGCATGAGTTTTTAACCTTGTTTTAAGGAGTGCCTGTTATTTGCAGTGCAACCCTTTATGCACCAATGACTGGCAAGCCGCTCCGGTATTCCTGCCAAGAAAACTCCATGGACATGGGGTCACAAAGAGTCGGTCACGACTGTAACAACATCAATAAACAAACAAACAACAACAACAAAATTCCTGTTGAACTCTTAGGAGTTCACCTGCTTCTCCTCACATTTCTATTTCCTTTGCAGGGCAATACTGCCCCAACGAGCCAGGAAGCCAAAGCAGATTGCCTAGTTAAAGCCAAAAGGGCTGCCAATGCCATGAATGCCAAATGCACCCAATGGGCAAAATTATCCACTATAAAAGGATTATTTCGAGGCAACAAGACTATGGGAGCAGGCCCAGTCTTACCTTGCAGCAAAGTGAGGCAGCTTCCTCAGGCAGCCAATGGTTAATTATAAAAATATCTTTTTTGTATTTTTACTTCCAAAGGAGAGGAAGGAGGGAGGCGTGAAGAAGAGCTGAAGTCACTTTGGGCAAGTCACTCTTCTCCCTCTTCCTTGGGGCACATCGAAGTGGCGGGCAACATTGAAGAGCTTCCCAAGAAGACTGGGGTAGGGATTTTGGACATACTGAAGCATAACGGGCAATGACCAGGAAGGGAAGGGGAAAATGGCAGACCAGTTTCTAGTCCAAGAACAAGTTTCCACTGCAAGCACCCTTTTGCCTTTTCTCAGTAGGCAAATCGGATTTCTACAAAGCACAGAAATTATAACTTTCCAGACAGTAACTCTCCACACTCTGATCATCAAACTAGTTTACATGGCCCTGGGAGGGTTGCTCAAAAAAGCCAAATCTCCATGTTCTAAATTTAATTATTTCATATGTCTGATATCTTATTGCTAGCCCCATATAGGGTAGATCCACTGACTTAGTGGGATTTACATATATGATGGCTTCTCATTCAGCAATGCATTTACTTTGAATTAGGACTAGTAATAGGACACTGGCCCATGGGAAAATATTTGGTGATGCCCACACCAAACTAAATGAATTAGTCTTAAAATGCTACAGTACAGGACACTTCCCACCAAACACGCCCCCCCCCAGAAGATCATCTTAATCTCTTGAAGGAAAGTGAAATAAAGTCCAGTGAGGGACAATACCTGCATTAGGATCCACTGTAAATGCTACTCAACCTATCTAAAGTAGGATCTGCTTCAAATTTTACCCACAATTAGACACAGACATACTCGTATCTTGTTCTTTTTCCAGAGAAGAGGTGTTTCCACATTCTCTTCTTCCCAGAGAGCTTTGCTGGAGTCAATGTGGTATCTACAAGAATCTCTGGCTCAAGCATCACCTTCTATCTTCCAAACTCCTCGGCTTGAAACATCAAGCCAAATATTAGGACTTCTATGCTTTTTCCTCCCTGCCCCCTAGTTATTTAAAAAAAAACAATCAACCCTGATGAAGAGAGATTTAGAGAACTCAAAAGCTTGCATATTTTGTGCATGTATGGAACGACTCCACAGAACATCTTCCTTGGAAATTCAAGGAGGTGTCAGGTATGACCTCATTCTGTATCACTGTATTCTAGGACAAAATTGAACAGTAATTTCTTCCTAAAGCTATTCTAAACAGTGCAGCTGTGTTCACTGCAGACCATTGGCTTAAGTTCTTAAGCTAGAATGTTCTTTTATACCCCAGGCCACGTTTCCCATCTATTTTTCCTTGAAGGATAACTTGCAGCAGATGAACACCTTTTGTAATTGACACCTCTTCTGATATCTGATGATCGATCCGGATACCAGCATGCTGATTCCAATACAAATTCCCAATCAATCTGATATCACGACTGTCCAAGCCCAGTTCTTTAGGAATATTAATAAGTTTATCATGTTTAACTGTGGCAAATGTTTTATCATAAATCAATGAAGCAAACAAAAATGGCAACATTGACATTGAAACATTGCTGAACTAGCATTTGAAGATTAAATAATGCCTCCCGAGTTCCAAATCGATTCCTGAATCCAAATTGAGTACTGTATCTCCAATGCTCTCTTCACACAATATATTCTTAAATGCAGGACTTTTAAAAACAACTTCAGGATGTGACTCATCAAACTGATTGCCTGATATTCATTACAACTTTTTCCATTAGGTTTCTTTGGAAATGGTATGAAAATGGATTTGAACCAGTCCTGTGAGATGGTCCCACTTCTATAGATGCTGCTGTATAAATCGAGCAGAAGAGAAGTGATTGTTCTTCCTTAAGCAATTTCAAAACTTCCATATTTCATCAGGGCCTGGGGCTTTGCCACACTTTGTTTGATCCTTTAATGGCATGTTCTACCTCTTTCCTCATGATATCTACACCATCATCTAACTTTACACCATGGTCAATACTTCTATTACCCTTAAAGAGATGTTCTTATACAGTAACACCTCTGATAACGAATGCCTCTGATAACGAATAATTTGGATAGCAAATGGAAATTTCCGTGCATAGGGCTGCCTCAGATAATGAATGTTGCCTATGGGCTGCCTCAGATAACAATTTTTTCATAATTCCTTGCAAAAAAGTGTACCCATGATGAATTGCACCCCACGTAGTTTGTGGAGGTGTGGAAGGAGTTAGAGCATTGGTGTTGTAGAGCCATTCGGACATTTTTTGCTGTGGGATTTAGACCTTTTGAACTTGGAAAGGTAGGGAGCTGGCTTTTATTAATCTTTGCTCTGCTTCCCCCCCCCCTTTTTTAGTGGGAACAGGCTGGGGTAGTCTTGCTGCTTTCACTTCTCCATGTTTGCAATCTTTTCCATTGCTCTGCAGGCAAAAATAGGCTGGATTTCTCTTGCTGCTTATGCTTAGCACCCAATTTGTCAATTCCGCTACATTCCTTTGAAAGTTTTTCTTCCTTTACCATTCTAATTTTCCACTATATTTCTTTCGGCAGTTGTTTATATATTACAGGATCTCTATTTTTCATCTCTCTTCTAGAGTTTATGTGGTCCAGAATTTCATCTGTCATCCAAGGTTTGATCTTCTTTCTCTCGACCATCTTTAATGTATCTTAGCACACCTCATTCACAGGAAATAATTTCCTGACTTTTTAATTATATTCATAATTCTGAATATAGGAAATACTGTATAATTTCCTGACATTTTAATTATATTCATGAGATTTGGGCATGTAGGAAACCCTAAACACACTTAACAGGAGAGTAAGGCCCACTCAGTTCAAAGAGGCCTACTTTTGAGTAAAGGTCATAGGACTGGCGTGGTACTATAAAGCATTGTGACTTTGCTGTGCTCTCCAGGGATGGCTCAGGCAGCCACTGCTGGCTGGGTTGTCCTCACCAGGGAAGATGGGAGTTGTCATTAGCCACATCTGGAGGGCTGCAGCTTGGAGCAGGTCTTTCCATACTGATTATGACTAGCCCAGAACAACATCCTGAATAAACCCCAAAAGAGGTTTTCATTTTTGTTCTAGAGCCTTAAGCTTTTGGAATTTCTTGCAGTGCCTTCCAGTTTTGAACACGATAGGGTGGTGCCAGGCCAACTCTTTAGTTGAGAATGGAAAACCCCCACCCTCTCCAAGTGGAAAGAAATGCAATCTGGAAATTAGAAGTGACCATCTCATGTCTGATGCTATTCGGAGGAGCCTGTTCCTCGTTTAGGGGCATTAATAGTTGTAACAGAAGCCCTAATATTTCAACAACAGTCCCGATTAAGAACAAAAGGAACAAAATGGCAGCTATTCTCCATCTAAAAAGAGCTAACTAGTCCTTCCACCACCACCACCACCACCAGCACCCCTCCCCACCCTGTCACACTGTCGCATTTAAATACCATGAATATTCACTGCCTGGCACCCAGCTGGCAGCTGAGCTGTTTTGATACAAACCTCCCTCCTTCAAACTCAAAAGAGTTTTTAATCAGCTGCAAGAGAAAGAAGAAGAAAGTAAAATAGGAACAGAGAGAGAGAGAGAGAGATGGGGGGAAAGAACCTGAATCAATGAGTTCAACAGAAAAGATAGGCAGAAATATCATTAACCCTTTCGAGGTCCTCTCAGTTATGCCCACAGGACACTCAGATTGGTGCACTGCCCTCCCTTTAAACTGGGCAGGGAACTCAAAGGGTGCTTCCCGTCATTTACACATAGATAGAGATAGAGATATAATCTTTCTTACATCAATGCTCCAGCTCCCTGCTGTGCTGCCAGTGCTCAAGGTCACTCCTCCTGTGCAGATCTTCCTTTTTCTTCTGCCGTCTGAAACCATCAAGAAGGACCGGCAGCTTCCGTTGTCATCTTGCAGGCGGCAAGACCAAAGCCGTTGGCCTTCTCTGATCCCAAACATGCGCAAATCCATCATGGGATGTGGGTTTTCTGGCACAGGAGTGTCTGCTGCTTTCCTTTAAGAAACCTCCACCTCTTGGACTTTTTTCTTCTTCCTAATCTGTGGCTGATTAGTTAACTTTATGTCCTGCCTTTAATCCAAGCAAGTTCAACAGGTGCGGCCTGACTCTTTCCCTCTGATCTGTTCTCTCACAGCATCCTTGTAAAATAGGTCAGAGTGAGAGAAAGTGAGAAGCATGAGGTAATCCGGTGAGTTTTTTTTTCCAGGTTCCTTGAGGACTTGAACCTTGGTCTCCCATGCTGCGGTCTGACGCCAGAATGTTAGCTGATGGGCCATCTTGTAAAATCCAATTTACAGAAACCCTAATAGGATTTTTAAGGTATGTGAAATAGCCAAGGAGGTATCATGCTGGTGCTATGCCACCATTCCCCCCAGCGAGTTTCCATGTGTGAACATGGATTTGAAACCAACACTGATAATTCCTAGTCTGTCACTTTGTTCACTACACTACACTGGCTCCTGGCACCTTTTTACTACTCTCTGTAAATGGGACCTGTAGTATCCTGCCATTTGGGGCCCGTGAATGAGGTGTACAGGAAGTTGTGTTTTCCCCAGAGTATGACTGGAGTATGGTTGTTGTTAAAGGGATCTCTTTCCACCCAACACCTTGGGGTGTATCAGTTGCAACCTCTCCTGTTCTGAGCTACAGTGGAACATTCACACAATGTGCTGATGATATATAAACCAGAATCTCCTTTTAATCCAGTTTGGGGTAATTGCTGGAGTGTTTCATTTGGACCAAGAAGAACTCAGTTCCAAATGTCCCTCATTCATGGAGCTCACTGCTTCCCTGGATCAACTCTTCATCCTGTTGGGTTCTGTACATGGGACTGACAGTGGGGAAGCCATTTTGTCTTTCCTCTAAGGCAGTGGTTCTCAACCTGTGGGTCCCCAGATGTTCTTGGACTGCAACTCCCAGAAGCCTCCATCACTTGCTGTGCTGGAAGGGGTTTCTGGGAGTTGCACACCAGGAACATCTGGGGACCCAGGTTGAGAACCACTGCTCTAAGGCCATGAAATATCTCTCACCCTTCTTATCAGCTGGATTTAGATCACATTGTTGCTGTGAAATAGGTCAGTGGTAGAACGTATGGTTTGTGTGAAAAAGGCCCTATGTTCAGTCTTGGGTCTCGCCAAATGAGGCTGGGAAAGAGAGAGTACTGAACTACAAAGCCCTATATTCATTATTTTGATATAAGGAAGCTTCCTTGGTTCCTGAGTTTAAAATGGGCCAAACAATTGTATAGTTATTTACATGCCATCAAGTTGTAACCGACTCAAACTCTAGCAGGGCTTTCAAGGTGCAGTAAGTGAGATATTTAATTCCACTCCTCCAGTAAGTTGGGGAGCCTGGTCTGCAGAGTCCTTGTCTGACACTCTATCCACTACATCATGCTGGATAGGTAAGAATTATACAGTACATGCCATGCTTAATATAAAATGTCACTATAGTATAATCTGGGCCAGAAGCAACATCTATGGAGATCAGTTACTCTCAGCTTGGTTGGACTACAGCAACCACAAACCCCAGAAAGCAATGGCTGTTATGGCTGGGGGATGGTGACAACTGTAGCCTGTGAAAGGTTCTAGGTTGGGGGAACTTGACCCACTTACAGAGTGGCTTTCTCAGGTAGCTCTCAACACCAGCTGCTAGTTCCACTGTTCAACCCTAGATCTCATTTGATCACTGCTTCCAACCCTAAATCTCATTTGATCTGTCGATTGTAATAAAGTAATCAATCAATCAATCAATCAATCAATCACCCCTTGGTCCTTTGCACTCCCTGTGCTGCCACTGGGAAAATCGGCATTGTCTACAAGAAGCTCAACAATGTATTGAGAACAAGGTGCCTGCATTGAGAAAGCGTGGGCATCAGGTGTACACTCAGCTGTGTAACACATTTTGAAGGGAAGGAACTGGACTTAGACTGGAATGGTAGGAAAATGAACGAGAATACATATTGAGTGGAGGATACAGTGTGAAAAGGTATCTTAGGTCGTGAAGACAAAAGTGAGTAGGAGAAACAGAATGAAGAAAACCCAAGATTTGGAAAATTAAATCATTCAGCACCGTCCTAGATATGCCTGTGCAGTTACAGAACACTGACCAGTGTATCTGGGAAGAAAATCACGGCTGGAGCCAGCCCAAGAAATTCTGCTGTCTGAGGGAAAAGCGCAAAAGGGCGCCCTTCCCCCATGTTGCATTTAGCAGCCGATAGGACTCAGAGATGCTCTTCAACCCCGGGATTGTGTCCTCAGCCAACCACGAGAGAGTGGCTGACTTGCTTATGAAGAAGCACTGTGTGGCCACCACCACCACCACCACCGTGGGAAAGAGCCCAAGAATTTAGAAGGAATGGCCGGTGGAAGGGCGGCCTCCTTCTGGATTAATGGCTGGGCTATCCTGATAAGGAGCATCACACCAGGTTTACTCCAGAACTAGCATTTTGAAAGTGCCAGAGCCTCTGATTCTGGACTCTCACTTGAACTCACTGAAACTTGGAGTTTTTCCTTTAGCTTGTGTTTGCCATTCCCCAGAGTGGCACTTGTTTGTCCCTTAATATTGGTACTGTATGCAGCACTTACTGTTTTCAATTGTAATTTTTTTTAACGACGTAAGCTGCTTGTTATACTCATTGTCTTTAGCTTTAAATATGTAAGCCACTTTGGGTCCTTTTTAAAGGAGAAGGGTGGGGTAAAGCTATTATTTAAACAAACAAACAAACAAACCAAAACAAGTTGGTTTTTTTTTTACAACGTGTTCATTCAGTCCCTGGTGTGTGTTTGTGAACACACCAGCTAATTTTACTGTTGATTGTTTTTAAAGGGGAGCGTGTGGCAAGTTTAGGATTCTTGTGGGTAGTGGGCTAAAAAGCAGGGCTTGTGATTCTCAAATACCATCCAGGCTACATGGAATTTTAGTCTTCTGGTAGATAAACTATAAAATAGAAAGTGAGACACAGGAGGAGATGATTGTTATTCAGTGAGCAGGAAATACCAAGTCTATTTATATCCCTAGTAAAAGTAAACTACCTGTACTAAGGGTCCATATGTCTCTCCTTGCCTCAGTAAGTACAGTATATATTTGGGATAAACCTCTCTCACTTCACCTCTGCCACTTGTCTTGATACAGGGAGGGAGGGGGAGGGAGGGGGGGGAGAGAGAGAGAGAGAGAGAGAGAGAGACTTTTTTCTGATATTTTTCTCGAACTCTGTTAGGATTTGTGGTCCAGTGCATTTTGAAGATATTGAGTAAGAAAAAAATCTGGTAGTATTTTTCACTGTATGCCGTGAGTGGGCCAATAATGATTACCTCAGATATATACCCATAGAAAATGGATCTCTGTGAGGCAAGGATAGTCAGGGACGAATATACATTTATTTCAGTTAGACTAAGCCCTTGAGTCAAGTGGCTGAATAGGGAATGAATTCCATAGGTTTCATGGAGACATTCTAAAATGACTCCTGGGTTCCTAGTGTAGTTATTAGTAAATAATTAGAGACAAACTAAACAGGATGCCAAATTCTCAAGGTGAGAGCTGTGTTAGCCTGTGCAACAAAAACACCAAAATATTTTGTGGCCTTATGAAAATGTAGGCAAAATGTGGGACTTGTGGGCATTTTGTGTGCTTGCATGCACACACACATAGTTCTCTCTGAGAGACTTAAAATGTTATTTAAAATAAAAATAAAAAATAAAGCTTTGGCCAGAATGTTTGATGATCTATTGAGGGAATAAGGGCAATACAGCCATATTTGGATGACCTTTCCCCTGGGGCATCTTAAATTTCACTTAAAATACTTTTTGGCCACAAGAGGGGATGAGTTTTTTTTTCCCAATTCAAAAAACATTTTTTAAAAAAATATCAGACTCATTTTCTAGTCAGAAAAACCCCTTTGAAGCAACCTTTGCAACAATAGCGACAGCAAGAGTTAATTAGAAAAAAACCAAAAGCAAAACAGGAACAAAGAAAGATGAGAGAAAAACCTTGTAGCACTTGAAAGACTATATATTAATGTGAGTTTTGGCGGATCAAGACCACTTCCTCAGAGGTTTTCAAGTGTTTTTAAAATGTCACCAGGTTTTTGTCTCCTGTTGCTTTTGTTTGTTTGTTTTGTTTTGTTTTTGTCTGATAGGCTTGCACAGAATGATAGGGCTGTTCCTTCCAAAACAACAGAAATGAAATATGCAGTATTATCTCTCCGCTCCTGCCCTGCCCTTTTTAACCCCCTCCCCTTTGGACATATAGCTGTTAGACTCCCAGCAAGTCCCCAAAATGGTCCTCCTCAGCCCTGACATAATCGATCCTTATATCTTAAAGAAGGTTCTGTTTTATTTACCCTACGTTTGGGTGGGTGGGGCTTTTTTAGGGCTGCAGTAGAGGAGGAAAGGATTAAGCCTTCACTTCCCGTGTGCTTCAGAATTTCTTTAAAAAAATCAAAGGGTCTGCCTATTTCTATTACTATCCTTATTTTTATTAACACTGATATATGACTCCAGGTAGCATGTTCAACGTCTTAATCTAGTTTAGCCCGCAGAGAGAGAGAAAGCTGACCGACTTGAATCGTGAATGGCAGCAAAGATGACGTTGTGTCTGCCAAAGATCTGCTCAAAATAGCTGCTCGGCCAAGGCATTACATAGCTTCGGCCCCCCGGCAGAGCGAGCGACATTCAGAAACATGTTACGTGAGGCAGGCATTGTTTGAATGAACCGCGTGAGATTCTTTGCTGCTTCGGGGTTATGTCTTTCCTTTTCTTTCCCCCCGAGTAACCTTTGGATTCTCTCTGCAACGTGTTCTTTTCCCCAAAGGCAGTGGCACATAGGCCACCGTGTCTTTCAGGGCAATCACAATAAGCCCCTTCCATGTACTATTGTCTGGGCTGTTAGCAGCGCGTTCAGAACAGGAGGGATTGATCTCTAGGCGAGAGACGTGGAAAAGGGGCTTGAGTCCAGCAGCAACCACGGCTTTCCTTGGAAGCGGCTCTGCCTTCGTTTTGTCAAGGTTTTGTTCATAAAATGAACCGGTAGCGATAGGATTAGAAAGGGAAAATGTCTTGGCCTTTGCTGCATATAATAAATAACAACCCTTTCTCTCCTCTCTTCAACCTTTTAATCAGCTTTTTTCATATCTGCGCTTGTCTTTAGCAGACGTTGGAATGCGACTGCAAAAAAAAAGCAATGAATTCCAGGATGACTGTCCCCTGCTGCCTCCTCTCTGACAAGACCACAGGTTGCTGTTTACTAGCGGAGACTTTTATTAAACTTTAACTCAAAAGGGGCTTGGCTCCATAAGTATATATTTGGATCAACCCTCAGCCCCCCGAAAATCCCTGTTTAGTCCCAACGTATTCTTCTGGACAACAGTTCTTAATGCTGGTTGGTCACTGGCAGGTGGGAAGAAGCTCCCTTCCTGTCCCCTAATTCCAGCACCCTCTGCAGGTGCACTAGGCAGGGGGTGCCACAGGAGGGGTCCTGGGTGGAGCCCGAGATTCGCCCTCGCAGCCTGGAAGGGTGTGCCATGCTCTGGCGCCGCTTTGGGTGCACCCAGTCTGCAAGGCTGCAGTGTCCCTCAGCATGAAAAGCCAGGTTGATGCAGCTGGTTCGCTCCGAGATGGACGCATGGGGAGACGGCTGGCCAGGGGGGTCTACACGGCAACTCCACAGAAGGTCTCTCCAGTCTAATAGTTGATCCTGCTGGATGATGCTGGCCCTGACCTCACTGCTGCCAATATCAGGCATCTCTCTGGTTCTCCAGCTGCCTGGCTTCCTATTGAGGCACCCCATCCATTCCATCCCAGGCTGCCTCTTCTGGAGGAGGTTGACTGACTCTCTAGTCCAGGAGCCTCAACTCCTTTGAGTCTCTGTCCAGGGGTTTTGGTTCAAGGTCACCTCCTTTGCCTGGAAGGTGTCCCAATCTACTGGGTTGATCCAGGCTCATCCCCACCACCATCACCCATCATTTGCAGAACCCTCTTTATTCAGTTTCCCCACCATTGCCATACCCGTGATGCCCCAGATTCTTGGTGCGGCTGAGTCACTCATGCATCACTCAATGGGCAAGCTCCCCATAATCAGGGTAGGGGCAGCCCAGGCAGGATGCCCAGATGCAGGTTGAACCACTGGGCTCCTACATACAGATGCAGATACCATATCATAAAGTAATTGATTGCTTGTTTAGTTATAATTTTCCTTGAAAGTAATTCTTTCCTGTTTTCCAAGAGAACTAATATACAGTGGTACATCTTAAGACGAATTTAATTCATTCTACAGGTCAATTAGGTTTTCTTTTTTTAAATAACAGGTTTTAGAAGTTGGAAGCAGTATAGAGACGGCAATTAGTAGTATAGCTAGCAACCTGGAGCAGGTAAATCCTGGGTAATGCAGTGGTTCAGCAACAGAGGTTGCTACTTGCTAGCCATTTTCCTAGGAATTTAACTGCAGTAAGTGGCCTAGGATGTTCAAATTTGTTTAATTCGTTTAAACAGAGGTTTTATTAATTGAGCTAGAGGCAGGGTTTTAATTGTATTTGATGCATGCAGTGAGTTATTTGTATGATTGCAATTATGTGTTGATGTGTTGTGAACTGTCCAGCAAGTGTTTGCACTGACAGGGCAGTAGAGAAGTCAAAATAATAAATAAATAAGAAATAAAAGTTTTAATCACAATAATAGGAGTCAACTACTATGTGGTCTTGCCATTCTTTACTTTTTTGGAGACGTAGTCAGTCTTTTATCCATAGGACATCTAATTCTTCCCCACTATTTAATGGTGCTCTACACTGCACAAGGACGAATTGCCACATCACAATTGTTGAGGAGCATAGCTTTCCCTCGATGACTGGGAAAATGCACTACTTACAAAGAACTAATCATCAGTAACTAGTTACATCTAAGTGCTAGTTTTCCATCACTATCTGTTTCACAGAGATCTCCAGAAGGTTGTGGTCGCAAGAACCATGGTAAATTAGCTTTGTAATCTACTCGTAGGAAACTTGCATAGTAGGGTTTTTTATGTCCTCCTACATAAATTAGTACTTAGGCTGCTCAAGAGGATAATTACTTTGAACAGAGTATTCCCTGTGAAGCCTGCCTGGAACAGGATCAAGCTTCACATGCCACACTGTCAGAATGCCTTCTGGAAGAGGCTCACAGCTGGATTCCTCGTCTTCCCTCTGTACTACAGAACTAAAAAGCTACGCGACTCACCTCTTGTCTCTTCTTGCTTAGCTTTGTCTATCATTCCACCACTGTTTCTATTTCAGAGAAGGAAAGGCCAAAAAAAAAAGTGATTCTCTTACCTTGCACTTGAACACATTTGCAGAATCCAAATTTTAAAGAATTTCTTGTATTTTCAGGCGATTCCTCTGTGGCCTCTCCAGGGCTGGCCCTCCTCTTTGACACGGACAGGCAAAGAGCAACAGGTTATTAGGTAGTCCATTTACTACCATTTTATTTAACTTACTTGTATGTTTGTTTAATAGGTTGCCTTCCTCTTGGGATTGGAACTCGCAGCAGGTGCCAGTGCTTTTGCATTTCTTCTGACAAGGACTTGTCCACCTTATATACCAAAATAAAATGGCTAGCTTTAACTATTGTGCCCCTTCACCTGGGGTCCCCCTGGGGGTGAGTGCCCCCAAATGCCTTGGGTCAGCCCTTGAACAACCCAATACCCTGTTTTCCCGAAAATAAGACCTCCCCAAAAAATAAGCCCTAGCAGAATTTCTATGCATTTGTTAAATATAAGCCATACCCTGATAAGACCTAGTGATGGGTGTGGCTATGGTTGTAAGAAATTCCCAGAAAATAAGCCCTAGTGTGTCTTCTTGAAAAAAAATAAATATAAGACACTGTCTTATTTTCAGGGAAACACGGTACAAGGAATGCGATGGAATGATGTTATGAGATGATTTCAGGTGCTGGTTATACAGGTCTTTGCCTAGACTTGTCCGCTTAGATGCTGATGCTTCTAAATGTCACAAGATATTTCCCAAGGGTGAAAAGCAGGGTCTGCTGGAACTGAGCACCCTCCTGACTGTCATTCTATTCTGTGAAGCTGCACACACCAGCCAAAAAGCCATTACCAAAGCGATGAATAACGACTAGCCCATAAAGCACACCCGAAGTAGCCATGTCTTCAGCTTGAAATTTCCTTGATAAAAGAGTAAAAATGTGCATGCTCTCCTTTAAACATTTATTTATGGAAAGACAAGATAATGCTAGCTCTCTAGACCACAACAAGCATTATCCTCAAGCTAACATAATCTGGTGTTTCAATATTACCAGCTTGTTATCTGTTTTGTTGCATATCAGTGTTCTGATTCCAGCAGTGGTGTCATTGATTAGCTTAAATATTCAGAATTGTCATGGTCACTCTCGGGTCCACTTACCCTCCATTTGTTCAATATTTAAGCAAGCACCACCTTACTCATAGCTGGGGTTCTCCTTTCCTTCTGTTTACTGGAATTAAATTCTCACTGCAGGTGATCGCTTAAAAGTGCAGGGTTCCCAGAAGGACAAATTGGTGGTAGCAAAAGGGGATGTTGGCATCTCTGGAACCCTGAACGGCTGCGCTCAGAAAAGTTACACGCTGGTTGGAGGAATTCTGGGTGTGATAGTCCAAGAAGTAACTTCTCCGAGATGTGTGTTAGCAAGGGTAGGTACCAGCCTCAGGAGATTTGTGCGACGAAGTGGTTCCCGTATCCAGTAACAGCTATGGCTATGCAGCCTTGCTGTGCAGGCTTGTGTTATGTTTCTGAATTGCAATTGCACTGGCGCATGTGGTTATTTTTGGGTTCCCAGGAACTGACGTTATCTGCATTTGGTTCTCAGTCTGAACTGTAAAAGCCACAGATTCTAGCACCAAGGGTGGGGAATGAGTGATGTTCTGGATGCTACTGGAGTTCTCATCATCATCATCATCATCATCACTCATTGCGGCCTTTGCCGCCTGGGGCTGATGGTGTTGAATTTAAAATATATTTAAACAGCAAGGCTACTCCCGCTGAGTTCTGCTGGAACCCACAGACCCAATAAAGAATCCAGCAGGAGAGAGATCCAGGAAAAATACTGCGTTTATTGAGCTCAATAAAGAACAGTAGGCGAACACCAGCTGAGACAGAGCTAAGATGTCCGGTCCCGAAGACAAAGAAAACCACATTTTTTATTAGTTACCCCCCTTCCCTCCCCCCAAGTGGCACCTCCCAGGGGTGGGCAGGGGCTGGTCTTCCAGGATGTCCAATCAGAGTAGATTGGAAAGTCAATGGGGGCCGGAGAGAGTCAATATGGGAATCAATAGTGAGGTTGGAAAGCTGATGAGATAAGCCTGGGGCTGCTAGACAGTCCTTGGTGAGTGTTGAAGGAAAACAATAGAGAGCTCCGGGCTGTAGCTTAATCTGGAAAACAGCTGCAGAAGGTGACATGTTGGAATTTTGATGAAGAATGGAGCCTTGCTTCTGGAAGATGTGACCTGCCTCGTGGAATCGCCATGATGTCTTTCTTCTCATGCCATAACCCCCTTGTCCCAGTTTGCAGGTATAGGAGCCATTAGGTAGAGTAGGAACACGTTCAAAGCACACCCAGGGAAGAAGGGTGGGAAGAAAGAGAAAGAGAAGAGAGAGAGCTAGAGGGAGAGGGAGAGAGAGAGAGAAAAGAAAGAGAGAGAGAGAGAGAAAGGGGAAAGGAAAAATGGGGAGAGCCACCTTTTGTCAAGGGTTTGGGTCCACTTAGGCAGAGGCAGGAGAAACAAGTTTCTGAAAGTAAGGAGGTCCCTGGTTCTTAGGAATGATTGTTCAGAATCATTCCCTTACAAGCCAAGAGCATGGAGGAAACAATTCATCCGTCCAGGAAGAATCTCCTGAGCTGTGTCTCTGGCTAAGTTTGCAGGGTTGGGGAATAATGGAAAAAGGGGCCAGGAAGGGGTTAATCAATTTACTAGTGAGGGGCCTTTCCTATTCCTCAGTGGGAACCCCTGGAACCAGGGGAAACGGATTTCCAGGGCTTTCCGCAAGAAGGGGAAGCCCTGTCTGGCTGGCTCTGAAGCGCAGGCCGGTCTACCGCAACAGAAAGACACAGCCAAGCAGGGAAAATGGAAGGGGGACCGGGCTACTGCTATAGAAATGAATGGCTGGGAGAAGGTATGATTTCTCTGGAACTGCAGCTCGGGTAGAAGGCAGTGACATGAGTCGCTGCCCTGTAGCTACCTTACCCGAGCCTCTGGAACTAAGAGTTGGGCAGGAGGAGTGGATTTGTACCGCTGGCACTGTTGGAGGTTTAGCCGCCTCTCTGGAACCCTGAACAGCTGGAGTTTTCGAATTTCCCCAGGAGGGGCTCTGGTTCTTTTTGGTTGGAGTGGTCTACTTAGTCAATTCAACGTAATCGGGTCCCCTGCCGCGCCCCCCCATCCGGCCATAATTAACAAAACATTGATTGATGGTGGGGGCGCTGATTGGTTAAGACACGCAGACGGGTTTATCTTTCTCACCCCTGCTGGTTTATGGAGTCTCCGCGGAAATGAACTGCCGCGGCTATCTGGATACAATGTAAACTAACAAATTAGGTGCGAATTGAAGCTTTCTGCCTGCCAAGCTCCTGCTCGCAAGGCCTCTCAGCCGGCAAAAGCGGCGGTTTTTGTATTCTTCCCAATATCTCGGGAACGGAGTAGAATTTGGGGACCAGGTAAAAAGTGTTGTGCTTGTGACGGTGTGGGGCGTATTTGGGCGGTTCGCTCTAATTATTATTTATTAAAATTTATTTTTCCATTATAACTCTTCAATGGAAGTTGCAGCCGGACTACATCTGGGAGGCCATGTGCTTTCCAACCTTGCCCGACACTCAGGGGCTTTGAACCAGCCTCTTCTGCTCGGCGGTAGAAACAGCTTGGCACAGGCAGCGGTACATGGGGCGCTCCAGGTTTGGAAAGCAGCTGAAAAGCACCACCAAGCCTGTTTCTTGTCACCTCTGACTTGTGAAATGGGACCTGGTCCATTCAAGCCCTTGTAGGTTTTAGGTGTAAGCCTTAAAAGCTTCTCTTTAGAGGTGAGCCAGAATCTAGAATCACCTTCTTCCAGGTCAGTTTAAGCATGAATTGATCCAAGCTCCACCTATGAAAATGCTTTCTGGTTCTGTTTGCAAACATGCTGTTGTTTTGGCACATTACAAAGGCCATGCTTAATATGTGAAGGAGAGACCTCAGAATGAAGGGTCCACAACTGGGACAAACCCTGGGATGTTTCTGTATTGCTGTTTTTTCAGTGTTTGTGAAGAGGGTGATGGTGAGGAGGAGGCCTCTCATCAGAGAAAACAGTAATTTATTTTATTTTTATTTATTTTAGAGTATTTTTACCCCACCTTTCTCCTTGGAAAAGGACCCAAGGTGGCTTACAGTAATGAGGGATAACATACAGTCCAATACAATTAACACATGTTCAAGTACTGAGAACAAGGAATTGAGGGACATCTTACAACATTAATAGACAACATTACATTAAAGTTACAAGGTTATAAGTAGTTATAAACACAAAGTCTATGTGAACCAATTGATTCGTATAAAAGACGTCTAATGGTAGTCCATCATTCAGGGAAAGCTTGCCTGAAGAGGAAGGTCTTTGCCTGTTTCCAGAAGGACAACAGAGACGAGGCAGTTCTGGCCTCTAGTGAGAGGGAGTTCCAGAGTCTGGGCGCAGCAACCAAAAAGGCCCTTTCATGGGTTCCCACTGGATGTACCTGTGAGGGTGGCGGGATGGAGAGAAAGACCTTTCCTGATGACCTTAACACCCGAGCCAGTTCATACTGTGAGGTTTGCTCTTTGAGGTGGCTTGGACCCAGGTCGTACAGTGCTTTGTAGGTCAAGGTCAGCACCTTGAATTGTGCCCAATAGCTGATTGGCAGCCAGTGGAGCTGCTTTAATAACAGCTAGCAAGACAATCCAATGCCCTCTTTTCTCCTTCTGAGGGAAACAGGGTTGTTGGGTCAGGGAACCCCAAATGCTGGGTCAGGGAACCTCAAATCATTGGGTCACAGAGCTAGTCTCCAGACAAACACCAGATTTAAGATCTGGCGAGAGTTCAAATAAATGGTTTGCTTATTGGCCAAAAAAGGAACTACAGACCCTGCCTTTGAGAGGCGAAAGACAGAGATCTGCTTGCCAGAACAGGATCAAAGGTGCTTTTATAGGAAACAGAGGAATACAAAAACAAACCAATTGGGTGAATCTTCCAGGATACAAATTGACGAATGGGATGGACGCTAGGTAAAACAGAATTAGCCAATGGTGTGAAATTTTAAAAATACAAACTGACAAATGGCGTGATTCCAGGCAAACAGAAGATAACCAATATTGTGAACTCTCAGGTACACAAAAAGTCCACAGTTGGTCAACAGTCCCCAAGGAAGATCTGGATGCAAATCCAGTGTTTGTGAAACAAATGCAAACAAACTTTATTGTAAGTCCTTTTGTTGTCTTGCCTGGTTCCCTGGTGAGGGGAGGAGAGAGGGGGGAAGGATTAGGAATGAGACAAATGGAGGAGGTAGACTTTTCCAGGTGCAAGAGATTCCCCCAGGCTGAGTCTGGGAGAAGAAAGGATTTCCTGATGGGCACTAGAAAAGCCCATCAGCCAGTCCAAACCAAGGGGAGTCCCATCTTGGGTGAGGAGCTTAGACAGAGGACAAAGAAGGGGAGATTGAGTCTAAGGAAGTGGCTTGGGGTATATGCAAAGGATTTCCTTAAACCATTTAATATACAAATGAATGATACCTGTTTACAGCAGGAAGGTTTTACAAGCACAAGGTATTATCTAGAATTCTAGATGCTCTTAGGGCATGGCTGATGCGAACTGGACAATTCCCTCCCCTTGCTGGTGAATGAGTCATCATTTTAAACATGGCTAAGACACTGCTTCTAATGGTGGTGGATTCTGTGCAACTGGACCCATCAGGGTAGGCCACCTACCTTCCCAACATGCTGGGCTTCACACTAGGTAGAACATCCCTTCAGCCCTTCCGCTTTCCTAGCAGGATCCGTATCAAAGGCTCAGAGCCCACAGGAGCCCAGTTATTTTTATAATCCGTCCTCCAGGGAGACAGCATACCGGGTGGGTCCATGGATCTTCCCAGAATATTTCAGTTTCAATCCCATGCAGTAGAGAATCTCCCACTGCAACTACTCTTCTTTTTGTAGAGCGCGGGTTCTAAGCTTCAGCCTCTCCCATGCCCTCCCGTAAGGTCCGTTGTATGTCTCCTTCTACATGCCATTTGCCAGATGCCTCATCAAGAACCTGAAAGTGGGTTTGCAATCACACCGGCAAAGAGAGTCTTTTCTTTCTTTCGCTCCTAACTATGAATCTTTTCCATAGTGCTTTGTCCACCATATTTGTTCTCTTCTGAGCACTCCCCTCCTTCTCACCGTCCTTCCACCTCTAGTGCTCTTCCTTGGCAGCTGGTGTTCGGGAGTTCATTCTATGTAATCTTCATCTTCTCCTCTAGCCTTAACTGCGGCCACTCACTGCAACCCGTTCTTTCACTTTTTCTTCCAACTGTGCAACCAGTTTGCATTGGCTACTCTGTACGGTGCTCAGTCACAGAAACATTGCATACACCTTGTAGGCCACCATCACTTGAGTGCCTCTTCCCTCCTTAATCCCTGTTACTTTTTTGTACTTTATTCTGTTTGTCTGTGAGGGCCTTTTCCTTTGTCTTGTCTGCCTTGAAGGACGCTGGGAAAGTTCACTGTCTGCACTGGTCTCTCCTTTTCTCTTTGGCGGTTACTTCACATCCGTTTTGTCTCTGTTAGTGTTGCGCTTAGGAGCGGTACAAAAATGTTACTTCACATCCATTGCGCAACAACTGAAATTTGTCTCAACTATGCCCCCGGAACGTCTGCTAAGCGCAACAATCCTGTACCTGGTGCTGGGGTCACACTTTGTTCCCACTTTCTGTTCTAAGACAAGACACTGTGTAGTAATGACTGTCACGCAACAAAACATTCGTTTCTCTCAGAAAACTGTGTCCGAGGTTTTTTAAAATTTATTTTGACTTTTCAGAAGCAAAATATCTAAAAAGAATTTTTAAGCCCCCCCAAAAGGAAAAAGGAAGCTAGACAAATCCAGTGTTTGCCACAGTATAAGACCGTGAGGTAACACTTGTCACGAGACAAGTTATCACGACCATGGGAACACTGAAACAGGGACAAAACTACGTGATCGTGATCAACGCTGTCACGGTACAAAACTAGTCGCGGAACAAAGGACATGAAGTAACTGCCTTTCTCTAGTTGGACTTCTCCTTTCGACCCAGGTCAAACTCCTGCTAGCTCTCGTTGGTCACTTGCTTGCCCCCTAGGGTCTGCCTCACTTTTTAGGGTCTGCTGTGCTCTGATAGCAGTTAGCAAACAGAAAGGCCCTCCCAGTACTTCCAGCTGCTACTTATGACTCTCAGGCCATGATGCTTTCCCTTTGACTGAGCAGATGGGCCTCTGAATGGGGATCTCGATGCGACTACTCCAGGTCACTTGCACTTGTTATTGTAAATCACTTGCTACCTTGCCTTGGTCTCCCCTTGTATTTTGCTTCTTTCTATAGTAGGCCCTTTCCTTACTACTTCTCCTCCATCCTCACACACATGTAGTACATATGTAGTCCACGGGGTATATATATACCCCATGCACATGGTTATGGGTTGAGGACAGAATGAAATGCAATACAGATGATACTAATATAATTAAGACAAGGGGAAGGCTTTCAAAATGATAACACTTATTAACATGGTTAACAAAAATTTCAAAGCATTCATTGAAGAAACATCACTGGTCATAGATAGAGTTGTCAGCCAATGCAGAGCACCAGAGCGCCTGCTGAGCTACCCTGACGCACCACAGCTATGCTTTTTGAAACCTGTACATTTTGTACAGGAAATAATTGGCACCAATGAGGTTCTTAGTGTACCTGGTGATGCCCATGGCAGACTGGGGTGGTGGATTTGAAAATACTTTATATTTTTGTACCTTAGTCCTTTAAACAGGTGTGGTAGTGTTTTATTGTCTGTTGTGAAACCACAGTGACATTAATGCCCCTTTGGCAGGCTGGGCTCTGTTTTCCCCATGTGACAAACTGGCTGTGATATCATTACTGAAGAACTATAGCAGGCCTGCCCAAAGTCCGGCCCGGGGGGGGGGGGCAAATCCGGCCCACCAGGCCATTCTGGGTGGCCCGCGGCTGCCTGCCCTGCCCCCTCCCCCGCCTTCACCCCATGTTTTAAAAAAAAAACTTCCGCCAACACTGACACCACCGGGAAGCTCAAGGGGCTGAGTGGGCCGGCCGGCCGGTGAGCAGAAGCTTGTGGGGCTGGGTAGGCAGGCGAGGGGGCGGGCCACCACCAACAACACCACCGGGAAGCTTGTGGAGCTGGGCGCACGTGCAGAGGTGGCACGCAGGTGGGCTGCCACCACCGGCATAACCGGGAACATTGTGAGGTTGGGCGCGCATGCGGGGCAGTGATCGGGCAGGCCGCACCACCGGCACCACTGGGAAGCTTGGGCAGATAGGCGGATGGGCGGTCTGCCGCCACCGGCACCGCAGGGGAATGTGTGGGGGTGGGCAGGCCAGCGGGACTCTGCCACCGCCAGAGAGCTTTGGGGTGGGCTGGCGGGCAAGCCATCACCACCACTGGGGAGCTTGGGGAGGGGTGCAAGGTTGCACAGATCGCCTCTTCCAAGGGGTGACCTGCGGCCATGGCTTCCTGTGCTTCCTTTGGTCCCCACCTTCCTTCTTTCCTCCCTCACTTCCTTGTTCCCCACCTTCCTCCCTCCCTCCCTTGGTCCCCACCTTCCTTCCTGCGGGTGGGGTTGCAAGGGGTCAGTGGGTGGGACTTGCAGTGATGTGGCAGGGTTGGGGAGCAACCAGCCCCTGACACATTCTCAGCCACCAAATCTGGTCCTCCTTACAAAAAGTTTGGGCACCCCTATGGTATCTGGTATTCATTACCAAAGAGAATTTACATTTTTATGCACACTAGAGTGACACGAAGCAGCTTACTTTTAAATTTGGGGGGGGGGGGCTACAGCATATGTTACATGTTAAAAATACTTTGTATGGATTTGTAGGATCAAACTTTTTGCTCCTTTGATGTTACCTATCCCAACTTGGTCTCTTTTTTTTAAAAAACACTGAACTACTTACGTGGAGGACTGCACTTTCTTTTCTCAGAGATGCACTTGGTACACTCTCTATGCCTTCTGTGTAATACAGTACTGCAATATAAAAAGCCGCCATGGAGATGCCTCTGTTGAAAGACAAAAGCAGAAAATGGGAAATGTAGGCAGAATAATTTTATCTCGAGTGTCTCCTGGAGTCATTGTTGCTTATTCTGTATTTACATTGGCCTGTGAATTACACCCACAAAGGTAATGCAAATGGCATAATTTGCAAATTGCCTCAACTTGAGAATTTACTATAGACATTCTCTTTTGCAACTCACCAAGGCAAGCAACAAATCATGTTTGCACACAGTGATTTCTTGAGGCAATTGGCCTCTAAAAGTTACACCGATTTGTTAGGAAGCAATAAAATCCCAGAAGGATTTTGGCCCTTATTTTTGTGTTATACGACAGATGAGCTGATTACTCTGAAGGAGACCTCCATAATTTGTTCCTGCAAACCACACAGTACCAATAAGCAGGGCTGGCCTGACCTTTAGGCAGACTGAAGTAGCTTCCTCACATGGTAGATATATTGACTGGAATCTCACTGCATAGTGTAGTAAGTTGCAGCCCCTGAATCAGTGGGGATTTGGTAGATCAACTCCTCTATGACCGATACTTCACGTATCTCTCGCTGTGCGTCACGGCCCCGTTTCTGTGCGGTTCGATGGAACGGAACCGCACGGCCTTGTGGGGTGGCTCCGAAGTCGCCCTGACCATGCCTCCTGAAGTGAGCTCCAAGCGGGCTGAGAGATTCCCTTCCTGGAGCTCGGGAATCTGTTCGATGCGCTTCTCAATCCGCACCCAAGGCGATGTGCGGTTCCTAAGAACCCGCATCGAGAATATGATTTGTATCTTTTTTTAAAAATGCTTCCACGATCGAAACACTGATGTTCCGATGCATCGAAATACCTGTTATGTTACTTCCTCAATTGCGGCACTTGCTTCACCCTTTTCCAACAGTAATTCCGTTGTTAACTTCACCCCGGGTAGTGTGTTTAAATTTCCGCCAGGTGGCTCTGTTTCTGTCCCCTAAAAAAGTTGATGACCTGTCTCCTTTTAAATACTCCATGCGGTGGCGATGTGGCACATGTAACTTCCTTTTAAATCTGCTTTACTCCCTTTTTTCCCGCCATCTGACGTTGCTTCCGCCAGTGCTGGGTTACAGAATGAAAATTACAACAGATGCATAAATGGCAGTCTCGTTCCGGCCGAGGCATGCAATAGTTTTCGATACAGTGCTCTGCTTTGTAAACCTTTGCCTTTGGCGAAGAAAACAAACCAGGCATGATGAACGATACATCGATATTGTGAAGGGGTTCCTGCTTGGCAGGGGGTTGGACTCGATGGCCCATGAGGTCTCTTCCAACTCTATAATTCTATGATTCTATGATTCTATGATACACCGTTGTCGTTCACGATCACGACAGCTGAGCCGCCCATCACGGCTCATAAACACCTCAATGGCAAACATTAACCCAGCCACACCTGGATTATGGGGCAGAGACTGGGTAATGTTGCCAGCCCCAGGACCACCCCCAAACCACGCCAGGACTGCCCTGGGAGACGCCCTGGACTGTCACCATTGGTGGCCTCCCTGAAGATCGCCACCTACCTATCCCAGGGATCTGTGTGCACTCTGTGGGAGGGGAGGGGGAAAGGTATAAAAGTTTGCAACCATTTTATTTCTAGGCGGAACATCTCAACACTGTCCTGGGTGGGGTGTTTGCCTACTGTTCTCTTTATTGGGCCCAATAAAAGCAGTATTTTTTCCTGGATCTCTCTCCTGCTGGACTCTTTATTGGGAATGATTCTGAGGCCCAGCAGCATACAGCAGGAATAGCCTGCTGCAGACTCAACAGCAATTTCTGCTAACTCTCTCTTCTCCTTGGAACCTGCAGTACCACCTTCCATGCTATTTCAGTTTCCCAGATATTTTCCAAAGGCACCTAAGGATGAAGAGAGAACTTCACAGAGATGCCACCCATCTTTCAAGTGGGAGTGTCCTGTGAATGAGTTCTGCTTAAGTGAATGTGGGATCCAGGTCATAATATACACACCACTGTGTGTATATTCTTGATTGTAAATGTGATTGTTGTAAACCGCCCACAGTTCCTCCAGAAGACGGGCGGTATAGAAATATATAAGTAAATAAATATAAATAATAACTGCTGTATAGCACAGGGGTTTAGGTGCAGAGGTTGGGGGTGTGATTCCCACTGTGCCTTCTTGACAAGTCTGCCGATTAAAATTATAAGATTATTCCTTGCTGAGGGTAAGGGAATCTTTGCTTTCTCTCTCTCTCTCTCTCTCATTACACATAAAATTCAAAGAATGTCTTCAATAACAACTGCCTTATATGAGAAAAATCCTATCATTGTGCATTGGGTTCCCGGAAATCTTCTCATGAAAACAGCATTTCATGAGCCATTTCTCTCAGTGACTCCAGTCTCTTCTGGAGGGATGCATCACAGAAGGCAGTGCTGGGTGCAGGGGAGTCTTCTTCAATCCCCTGGCTGTTGGCCTCTGGGACCCCTGAATCTAAACCATCCAGACTACTCAACATCTACACAAAACTCCTAGGATAGCTTGTTAGTAGTTTTGAGGTTCAGTGTCACCAGTATACTGAGGAGTGAGGACACATAACTCTGCCTGTCTTTTATATACGAATTTGGGAAAACTGTTTCTGGTGTAAACCAGAGTCTGGGTTAAGGTTCAAAATGATGGCAAATGGATCAAAGCTTTTTTGAGACAAGCAGAGGAGCTCCTAGTCAGTGATGGACTGGGTGAAGCTATTTTGAACTTCATCCGGATCTCCCAGATGCAAGTTTTAACCCAGAAGCTATAAATATCTGTTAAATATTGACATAGTGTGCAGTATATCACAGAAGTGAGTACACCCCCCCCTCACATGTTGTAAATATTTTAGTATATCTTTTCATGTCACAACACTGAAGAAATGATAGTTGACTACAATGTAAAGCAATGAGTATACAGCTTGTATAACAGTGTAAATGTGCTGTCCCCTGAAAATAACACAACACACAGCCATTCATGACTAAACTGCAGGCAATAAAAGCGAGTACACCCCTAAGTGGCGATGTCCAAATTGGCCACAAAGTGTCAATATTTTGTGTGGCCACCATTATTTTCCAGCACTGCCTTATAGAGTTCACCAGAGCTTCACGGGCTGCCCATGAAGTCCTTTCACTCCTCCATGACGACATCACGGAACTGGTGGATGTTAGAGACCTTGCGCACCAATACCTTCCCTTTCAGGATGCTCCACATATGCTCCTAGGGTTTAGGTCTGGAGAAATGCTTGACCAGCTTCTTTAGCAAGGCAGTGGTCATTTTGGAGGTGTGTTTGGGGTTGTTATCATGTTGGAATGCTGCTGTGTGGGCCAGTCTCTGAAGGGGGAGCATTATGCTCTGCTTCAGTATATCACAGTAGATGTTGGCATTCATGGTTCATTCCCTCAGTGAACAGTAGCCCCCCCAGTGCTGGCAGCACTCATATAGCCCCAGACCATGACACTCCCACCACCATGCTTGACTGTAGGCATGGCGCACTTGTGTTTGTACTCCTCACTTGGTTGCTGCCATACACGCTTGGCACCATCTGAACCAAATAAGTTGGTCTTGGTCTCGTTAGACAACAGGACATGGTTCCAGAAATCCATACCCTTAGTCTGCTTGTCTGCAGCGAACTGTATGTGGGCTTTCTTGTGCATCATCTTTAGAAGAGGCCTCCTTCTGGGACAACAGCTCTGCAGACCAGTTTGATGCAGTGTGTGGCATAGGGTCTGAACACTGACAGGCTGACCCCCCCGCTTCAACCTCTGAAGCAATGCTGGCAGCACTCATACGTCTATTTCTCAAAGCTAACCTCTGGATATGCTGAGCATGAGCACTCAACTTCTTTGGACAACTGTGGTGAGGCCTGTTCTGAGTGGAACCTGTCCTGTTAAATTGCTGTGTTATCTTGGCCACCATGCTGCAGCTCAGTTTCAGGGTCTTGGCAATCTGCTTGCACCCTAGGCCAGTGGTGGCGAACCTTCAGCATGCCAGATGTTTAGGATGACAACTCCCACTGTCCTTTGTAATCGGCAATACATGCTTGGGATTCTGGGAGTTGTGGTCCAAAACATCTGGAGTGCTGAAGGCTTACCACCACTGGCCTAGGCCATCTTTATGTAGAACAACAATTCATTTTTTTCAAATCCTCAGATATTTCATTACCATGAGGTGCCATGTGGAACTTAGAGTGACTATTATGAGAGAGTGAAAGTGATAATTCCAAATGTGAGAATGATAACACCTGCTCCCCCTTCACACTTGAGACATTGTGACACTAATGGGTCTCATGACAACAGGGAAGGGAAACGGCTACTTGGGCCCAATTAGGACATTGTCACCTAGGGGTGTACTCACTTTTGCTGCCCTCCGTTTAGACAGGTGTTAATGGCTGTGTGTTGCATTATTTTGAGGGGACAGCATATTTATACTGGTATACAAGCTGTATACTCATTGCTTTACATTGTAGTCAAGTGTCATTTCTTCAGTGTTGTCACATGAAAAGATATACTAAAATATTTACATAATGTGAAGTGGACTCATGTCTGTGATACTGTATACTATACATGCTGTTCTCAATACTGCTGGGTTTTGTAGCTCTGTTGTTATTATTTTTGAAATCTGCAACTGCTTATAATACGGTGTGAAATTTCTTGATATTATTCCCAAAGCCCCAACAACATTGGGGGACACTGAGGTATGTTTCATCCACAAGCAAGATGTTTTTATTGCTAGATTTTTCTATTTTGTTTAAAAAAAATCAGTTCTTTAGCTTCACCTTTGGCATCCCCTGAAATTGCAACATCAATGATCCAGACATTTCATTATTCTGTTACTACTATGTCTGGTGTGTTATGTTCAAAGTATCCATCAGTTTGCATCTGGAAATCCCACAAGATCTTGACTTCATCCTTTTCTGACACCTTCTCTACCCGATGTTCCCATGGGTTTTTGGAGGCTGGCAAGTTATATATTTTGCATAATGTTTGGTGCACTAATTTTGCCACTCTATCATGCCTTTGATTTTGTAATCTGTGTGTGCAATCTTTGGAAATTCATGGATGATATATGACAGTTTCATCTTTTTCTTGGCAGAGTCAACATTTGCTGTTAGCATTACAGTGGTGCCTCCCAAGACGAATTTAATTGGTTTCAGGGGTCCATTTATTTCATGACAAATTTGTCTTAAGAGGCATGATTTCCCATAGGAATGCATTGAAAACAAATTAATCTGTTCCAGAGGTTTTCAATGCATTGCTATGGGAATGCTGTCCCAAACCCCTTCAATCAACTGGCAGCCTTCCACTGCCAGTTGATTCAGGGGGTTTACCCCCAACTCAGCAAAGGGGGGAGCTTTCCCCCTTCTTTGCTGGGTTGGGGCAGGGGAAAAGCTTCCTCCCTTTTGATGGCTGCCCCAGCCCAGGAGGGGGGAGTGGGCGAGGAGTGACTCACCCACTTGTCCCCTTCCTGCATTGGAGCAGCCATTGCACTTTAAGAGCTATATGCACGGGTTGTGGGCGCTCAAAATTCAAATGCCTGCCCTGTAAGACAATTTTTTCACAATATATCCAGTAGGCCAACTGTCATCTTGCAAAAAATGCCTATACCCAGAAATTCCATTTGTCTTATGAAGAATTTGTCTTATGGGACATTCGTCTTACGAGGTACTACTGTAGTTCCTTGAATCTTAGCTTTCATCACATTAGTTTGAAGTGTTTATTCTTTGGCAGCAAAAGTCAAGCCTTTGGCTCCTTTCTTACCATTCCCCAATTGTAGCCATGCCCAGGGTGAATTATTGTAATGTCTTCCATCAGTATTTCTCAGATGTTGTCTGTGTGGTAGTTTTCCCCCCAATTGTGTAATTTATTTTCAAATTTTTGTTTCTTATACTGAGTTTAGGCTTCTTTTTTCCTCCTCCAAAACCTGATGTATTTGCCTAATTCAGGAAAGTGTATAGCACAGTAATCTTCCGCTTATTGCAGGGGTTAGGGACCTGACCTGACCCGTGATGATGGAAAATCCATGATATGCAGATGCTGGGTCAAGTCAGGATGGGGGGGGGGCTATCTGGGGCCTCCTACACTTACCTGAGGCCCGGTGCTGCCCTGAACGGGCTGGCAACAGGCTTCCCGGGTCTTTCAGAGACCCCAGAAGTAGTTTCCAGTGAACCAGAAGTGACTTCCTCAAAACCGGAAGTGACTTCTGGATCACCGGAAACCACTTCTGGGGCCTCTGACAGGCCCTGGAAGCCCGTCAGAGGACCTTTCAGGGCAGTGCCAGGCCTGGGGAAAGTACAGGAGGCCCCAAACGGCCCCATGCAGCTTGCCCCAGGAGCCCTTTGTTTCTTATACTGCAGACCCACAATATACTGGGACTGCAGCATATGAAACGCAAAATGGCGGGGGGCGACTGTAGATGGATGTCATGTGTATTATGCCGGTAACAATGAACCTCATCATCATTTTAATGGAGTGGGATTCATAATCCATGCAAACATCAATAAGACTGTCAGAAGATTTGTGCCAGTGTCAGACAGAGTCATTTTTCTCCAACTTTCTCCAACCTGTCTTGCTAAATCTTATCCAGGTGTATGCACCAACATGTGATGCATCAGATGATGATATAGAATAATTTTATACTCAATTAAAGACTGCTTTATCATTTACCGAATCAAATGAAGTTACAATAGTTATGAGTGATTTCAATGCAAAGATAGGACAAGGCCAATAGGCTGAAATAGTAGGTAATTATGGATTGTTGTTGTTCAGTTTTTCAGTCGTGTCTGACTCTTCGGTACCCCATGGACCAGAGCATGCCTTCTTGTCTTCCACTGCCTCCCAGAGTTTGGTCAAATCCATGTTGGTTGCATAGATAACACCATCCAACTATCTCATTATCTGCTGTCCCCTTTTCCTTTTGCCTTCAATCTTTCCCAACATCAGGGACTTTTCCAAGGACTCCTCTCTCCTCATGAGGTGGCCAAAGTACTGGAGCCTCAGCTTCAAAATTTGTCCTTCCAATGAACATCCAGGGTTGATTTCTTTCAGGATGGATAGGTTTGATCTCCTTGCAGTCCAGGGCACTCTCAAGACCCTCCTCCAGCACCACAGCTCAAAAGCATAGATTCTGCAGTGATCAGCTTTGTTTATAGTCCAACTCTCGCTTCCATACATCACTACTGGAAAAACCATAGCTTTGACTATTCAGACCTTTGTCTGCAAAGGTTGTTTAGAGAAGAACAATCCCTTTCACTACTTGTTGATTTATACAACAGCATCAATAGAAGTGCAACCATGCCACAGGGCTGGCTCAAATCCACTTTTATACCACTTCCAAATAAACCTGATGCAAAAAGTTGCAATAAATATCGGAGAATCAGTTTGATGAGTCATGAATTATTTTTAGAAGTCCTGCATTTAAGAATACAGTAGTGCAGCAGTACCTCTTAGGTCAGACATGTCCAAACTTCAGCCCTCCAGATGTTTTGGACCACAACTCCCACAGTTCTTTGTCACTGGCAATCCAAGCTTAGAATTCTGGGAGTTGTGGTCCAAAACATCAGGAGGGCCAAAGTTTGGACACGCCTGTCTTAGGTCAAAAGCCTCATAAGACAACTCGTAGGCAGAAAAAAAATTCTGGGAGTAGGCGTGCTTTGCATGACACAAAAAATCCCCATGGGATGCTTCACAAGACAAAAAATCATTCCACATGTACCCAAGAAAAAAACTGGTTATTTTTATCTTTATCCTAACCTCTGGAATGGATTAATCAGTTCCCAGTGCATTCCTATGGGAAACCATGTTTCATAAGACAATATTTTCATATAACGAAGCAACCCATAGCCTTCGGAATGGATTAATCCATTTTAAACGCATTCCTATGGGAAACCGCGTTCCATAAGACAAAATCTTCTTAAAACAAATTAACCTGTAGAATGAATTAAATTTGTTTTAAGAGGTACCCCATAAGACTAATGTCCCTTAATATGAAAAACTTGTGAAACGAATGAAATTTCCAGGATTAGGAAAACCTCGTAAGAGGAATTTTTCCTATGGGATGTCTCGCAAGATGAATTCAATGCATTCCTATAGGAGCCACGTTAAACTGCATTTTGTACGACAAATTTCTCGTTAAATGAATTACCCGTTGAACAAATTAAGTTCGTCTTAAGAGGCACCACTGTATATCAGATGTGTGAAGAGAGCATTGGAGATACCCAATTTGGATTCAGGAATGAATTTGGAACTTGGGAGGCATTATTTAGTCTCCAAAACTAGTTCAGCAATGTCTCTATGTCCAAATCAATATTTTTGTTTGCTTCATTGATTATGAAAAAACATTTGACTCAGTGAAACATGATCAACTTATTAATATTCTTAAAGAACTGGGCTTGGACAATCGTGATATCAGATTGATTGGGAATTTGTATTGGAATCAGTGTGCTGGTGTCTGGATAGATGGTCAGATATCAGAAGAGGCATCAATTACAAAAGGTGTTCATCTATGTTGTATTCTCTTTTTAATATCTATTCAGAAAGATTTTTTTGGGATGCTCTTGAAGGAAAAGTCAAGGTGTGAAGGCAAACAGAGTTCTTGTTAATAACATAAGATACACTGACAACACTGTCCTGTTTGCAATAAGTCTGGCAGGTTTGCAAGGATTGTGTTGCTGCAGAAAGCAGTGCCATGGGATTGTGACTTAATGTGAAGAAGACAAAATGGATGGTTATCAGTAAAAAAAACAAAATGGTTCATAGAACCATCTCAGGATTGGCATACTTGGGCTGCTTTGCCAAAGATAACTGGGATCCTTTATGTGAAATGTGTTGTAGAATTGAACAAGCTAGAAATTCCTTCCAGAAAATGAGGAAGGTCTTGACAAACCAGGATTTATCTGTCAGACCATACTCGAATACTTCGATCCTATGTATTCAGCCTGCTTCTCTATGGTGTTGAAACTTGGACCCTTACAGACACATTATGCAGGAAGCTGGAAGCATTCAAAATGTGGACATAACAGATAAATTCTGAAGATACCTTGGACAGCCAGAGTAGCTAATGTGGCTATATTACAGCGCATTAGGAAAAAGTTAGAAATCCTCAATACTGTAAAGAGAAGAAAATTGCAGTATTTCAAACACATAATGTGCAATAAGAAATACTATCTGCTGCAAGTTATCCTTCAAGGGAAAATAGACGGGAAATGTGGCCTGGGTTGTAAATGAAATTTCTGGCTTAAGAACGCAAGCCAATGGTCCCCAGTGAGCACAACTGCTCTGTTTAGGATAGCTTTAGATAGAAACCAGTTCAGGCTACTGATTGCCAACATTCTATGAGGACATGGTACATGAAGAAGAAGCTACATGTTCATTAATTTTTTTATCCAATTGTTCTAATCCATTTGGGTCCAATCTATATTCCACTTGGGTATCTAATTACTGGAACTACCCATGTGTTTGTGGCTTTGATTGTATTTCCATCATTGTTTGTTGTTCTTGTTGTTGTTCTTATTATTGTTGTTGTTTTCTTCCTCCAAAAGATAGCACTCAAGTACCTAATAACCTATAATAATGAACAAGAATGTGTTCACTACAGATCATGTACTTTAGATATCTGAAGCTTGGCATAGATGCTTAGGTTGTGTACCTATGTGAGACTTTGTTACTAGAACACATTTAATTAATTTAAGTTAATTAAAATCTGTCTATAGCCTAGAGCACCATCTTCAATCACCAGGTGTCAGACTTATTTAATCCTCTTTAACAATCAGAGAGAAAAATGCAACTAGGACTGGCCTGTTGTGTGTCTCTAAAGAGCCTCTGAGCACTTATACATGGTGATTCCCTAAAAGAGCAGAAATCCTGTGGTCTGGTGAGCAGAGGGAGAGGCTGAATGAGCATTAGCGTGTACGGAGAGAAACACCCATGAAAAAGGAAATGGAGAGAGAAGAGGAGAAATAGAAAAAGGACTGGGAGGGGGCAGCAAGAATGATCAGCTGATGAGGGAAGAGAAAGCATAACTAGTTTATTATTGAGGAGAAAGAGCATTTCATTCTATGGAAGAGAAAAAGTAATGGGGTAGTTGGCTGTGTAAGAGGTGAAACAAAATCATCCATTGAGTGAGTGGAAGGGAAGGATCCCTAGGAAGAGGTTGAAAAGGGGAAGGTCCTAATTCTTCCAAAGCTGGAAATTTCCACCACCCAAGCCATAAAACAAAATCTTTAAAACAGTGGGTTGGACTAGGACTGAGGGGACTTGGCTATGAAGCTTTATAGGTTGTTCTTTGCCTAACCGACCTCACCTATCTTCTTGTCAAGCCTAGAAATGATCAGGAGGGGTACCATCTGCTGCAGGTTATCCTTCAAAGAAAAACAGACAGGAAGTGTGGCCCCGGGGCGTAGAAGAACATTCTGGCTTAAGAACTCAAGCCAATAGTCCCCAGTGAGCACAGCTACTCTGTTTAGAATAGCTTTAGACAGAAACCCGTTCAGGCTACCGATCGCTAACGTTCTACCAGGACTTGGCACCAGAAGTAGAAGAAGGGGTATGTATGCTGCCTTGGGGCACCTTGGAGGAAAGATGAATAGTATATAATTCCACTGTCCATTGAAGTGCCTCATTTTAAAAACATGAGTTGTTGGAAGGGCCCAGAGTGACCTTGCTGCCAGATGGGCAGTATAAAAATCCAATAAATAAATAAATAAATAAATAATATTTGTATGCACTTCCTTTCACCAGCTGTGTGATCAGGTTCATTGCACGTACTGTACTGTACAGTATATGTGAAAGCACCCTTGAGGTAAGACCTTCTGGCTTTACCTTAATTGGTGTAATGCTGCAAGTTATTATGAGTACGGATGATGAGAAACATATGGAGGATGTAGACACGTGTCCACTATGTTTCATCTAGGACAGGCATGTCCAAAGTCAGGCCTGGGGGCCAAATGCAGCCCATTTTCAAATTCTGAGTGGCCTACAGCTTCTTCTCCCCACCGGCTCAGCCTGTCACGCATCCCCACCAGCTGGCCCCTCCCCATACCAGATGGAGGCGTTAGTTTGCAGTTTTATGCTTTGCCTGCCCTCCCTGCCTCTGTCCACCCCCCCCAGCCACCTGCCCAGCCTACCAACCCCCAGTTCCATTGCTGCAGCGTCCTCCCCGCCTCCTTGCATGTTATAGAGACTTGTCCAAAGTCTGTCCCGGGGGCCAAATGTGGCTGAATGGTTGGCCCCCACACATTTTCACCTCACCCAATCTGGCCCTCCTTCCAAAAAGTTTGGACACCCCTGATCTAGGACAATGCTTCCCAGCTTTGGGTGACCCAGGTTGTCTTGGACTGTAGCTCCCAGAAATCCTGGCCAACACAGCTAGTGGTAAAGGCTTCTGGGAGTTTTAGTCCAAGAACACCTGAGGACCCAAGGCTAGGAACCACTGATCTAGGACGTTGTATGTGAAGAACGTCTGCTTTGCAAGAATGTTCCTTGTGCATTTCCTGTATTGAACGACAGCCTAGCAGCATTATCCGTCCAGCCTCTCCCTGTTTAGAAGCTCCGAAGAGGGAGATGTCAAAAGCCGTCACAGCCCATTTGCTATTTCCCATCTTCGAGTCAATCAGCTGCTTTGACATGGCTCCATCACTCCCAGCAAGAACAGCGCCAAACAAATAGAAAATTATTTCCCACTGGCAAACATGCTGTTTACTTTCTTCAAAAAATTGCACTTTCCAGTCTGACAGCTGATCAAGGGCTCTCCCCACTGCTGTCAGCAGGAAGAAGTGTTTAAACACAGGGATGGGAGTTTAAACATTTTCTCATTATCAGAGATAAAAAAAATAAAAAAAAATAAAAAAATGCAAGCGTTGAGAGCCACAGACCACCCGCTGTGAGAGTAATGAAGCTGTGTCTCATGACCAGAACAGGAGGACTTTTATCTCTGTCCCTGGTATCATTACTGAGATGACACCTTCATATGATCCAAGCCACTCTTTTTATCTGTGCTTCCCAAATGCAGTCACAGGTTGGGGGGGGGGGAGAATATTGCCCGCCTTGTGCCATTATGGCTCCAGTTGTGTCAGCATTTCTACTGGAGAGGCACCATTTCGTTTCCCTTTTGGGTTTCTTAAATTGGCTCTGTGCTTTAAAAATGTTTTTAAAAGGTGGAAGGTGTAAAAAACAATCTGCAAAACGGTTTGGTTTTAAAAACAGGGCCAGAAAGAAAAACCTGTCCTGACTATGCCCCCTTTTGTCTTTGTCATAATTTTTGCTGTTGTCTTCTCCATTTTGAGACATTCGACAGACCAGATGGTCAATTCTGAAATAATTTGGGGATGTAATGAAGGACTCAGTTTACCAGGTCGCTGCCAAGAGTTCATTTGTTTGCAACTTCTACAAATGCATCAACTCCAAATAAAGTCATCTTTTCAGATTTTCTCTGAACTGTTATATTTTCTTCTTCTTTTTTTACTGAGTTTCACAAAAAAACATTCATAATGAGAAGAGGCTATAGTGGCACCAATGCCTGATCTTGGAAATACTTACTTATGAATCACTAATACTAATATCTGGAAGTTGAGTCATGACAACTGGACATCTTTTCTTGAGAGATTGAAACATTTTGCTGCTCCTCCAAACCGCTTCGTCAGTCTGAGTTTCAGACTGGCGAAGGTGTTGGGATGAGCAGCGAAACGTTTCACTCTCTCAAGAAAAGAAGTCCAGTTGCCACGACTCAACTTCCAGATAAACTCACCTGGATGACTAAGAATCTTCACAGACACTGATACTAATAGTTAGGTGCCACAAAGTTCATTCCAAAATATAGGGACTAGACATGGGCACTTCATGCTTTGTATAAACCATGAAGCACCATTGGCCAGCTCTGCCTAACTGTCTCTCCCCCCCCCTCCCCCTAACTGTCTGATCCACCAACTGGGCACCATACGCTGCCAAAGTCCTAGGGCTCTGGTGGCATGCAGGTCCACACTGACCCTCAGCTGGCCCTTCCCAACCATCCCAGGCAGCCAGCCACTCCAGTGAGGAGTGCTTGGCTGCATGCAAGAGTGGGACAAATCATCTGGGCTTCAGTGTGGATTGGGGTGTTGCTGCAGCCGAAGGACTCTGGCGGCATACAGAGCCCAGTAAGTGGATTGGGCAGCTGGAGGGAGAGGATGGGAAGGTGATTAGGCACAACTGACCAGCAGTGGTGCTTCATGCTTCGTACCGAACATGAGGTGACCTTTCTCAGGGTTTTCTAGATAAAGACCACTCAAAAGTAGATCGCCCATCCCTCCTTTTTTGGGGTTGTATAGTTTCCGAAGGCAGCACAAGCCGGCTCTTTTTCCTCCAAGGCATCTTAGGGAGTCAAACTGGTGCCGAAGGACGGATCCAGCCAGACAACTAGCAATCCGTTCCTTCTTATAATGAAGAGATAGTTATTCATTATTATTTCTTACTTTAATTTATATACCACTCCTGTTAGGGCTGAGGCACTACTCTGGGTGGTTCACAATGAAACAGATAATTATAATAAAAGAGAATAATAAAAAATAAAATTACATTTTAACAACATGAGGATAGAGGGCGCTAGAGCAATGATGTCACTAAGTGAAAGATAAAACATGAAAACAAAAATAAAAGTAGCAGTGATATGAGACCAACCTCAATTCAATTAGGGCTGGAGTGAAAGGCTACCCTTCCTTCAGTTGCCTCTTGAATGTCAACAGGGAGGGAGCCAGGCAAAAGTCCTCCAAGAGATGGTTCCAAAAAGACAGAGCCACCACAAAGATGGTCCCGGCTCTTGCAAAAGAGTTATAGGCTTTCCTTGGGGTAACTACCTCATCTGAGAGAGTCTGTTGGGTTGGGCAGTTGACGCTGGGGAGAGACACTTTGCCAAGTAACATGGGCCCAAACCGTGGAGAGCTTTGTACGTAAGCATCAAAACCTTGCACCTGATCCAGGACTCAATGGATAACCAGTAAAGGTGATCAGAACTGGGGTGATGAGATTGAATCTGCTCACTCCAACCACCAGCCTGGCTGGCACATTCTGGTTTGCTGAAGTCTATGGGTTAGTCTCACATAGAAAGCATAGTGGTATCGGGAAGATGAGTCATGGCAACTGGACTTCTTTCCCTAAGAGACTGAGGGCGCTTTTACACGACCCCTAAGATCTGCTGGCCACTTAAATTCGGACCAGAGATCTTAGGGGCTTGTCGCTCTTCCTGTGTCCCCACCCTGGCTGCTGGCTGCGTGAGGGGAGGGAGAAAAAAAAGGAAGAAAAGATCGTGGCTCACCTCCGTTCTGTAAGGACCTTGGTTAGTTTTAAAATACACAGACGCTAAGGAAATGTTTAAAAATACTGGCTTTGGAATTATAACTATTTATTACTTTTTAAAAATTACTTCCTGTATTCCGGTTACTGTAGCATGACTTTTACCTCCCAAGGGCTTTGTTTTCATAAATAATGTGAGAAGTTGCCTCCATTCCTTGTACAGTACTCATCAGCCCCTGTCTGCCTGTTCTTCAGTGCATCTATGTGGTCATTTATTAGCTCATCTCCCTGACTTGAATAAGGAATAATGAAGATAAATTTTGGGGAATTGTGGGCCAGCATCCCGCTGAGCAGAAAGTCTTACTGCTAGCACGACAGCAAACCATCACCCCCCATGAGCAAAACAATCTACACTGCAGAGGTAGAGGACAGGCGTTCTCCACAAAAAATCACTTCTTCCTTGGACCAGCATCTCATGCGATGTTGGCAGGACTTGCCACTCAGGAGACACTCAATAGTATCCGGGCCCTGATATTAGATTTCCTCAGTTTGCAGGAAGATGGCACGATTGAATGAAAACAGTCAGATCAGGTCTGGTTTTTCTTTTTTCCCTCTGGATGGAGTGTGATGCAAACTCCCATTAGACTGTGGCCTGTATGGAAGAACTAAAAAGGGATCTCCTCCCCAAACCTCAGAAACCTTTCTTATTGACGTTCTGTCATTCTGTCAAAAAGGCAGAGATCAAGCAGATGAAACGCACAGGCTGACTCCAGGTATATCACTGGGCTTGGCTGAGAACACACTGGATGAAGAATCCTTAGCCAGATTCATGCAAGTTTCTTTCCTCATCCCCCACCTCACAAAAAGGGGGCATGTATCTTGGACAGGACCGAAAGAGTTAGCTGTGTCTGTCAAAATCACTCCGTTGGCATGGAACTAGTAGAACGATAATACCTTTGGGTGATGGCAGACAGTCCGTGGAGAACATACATTAAACCATTCCTTTTGTTTACTTTATCCAGGGAACCATCTTCCCTGGAGCCTTTGCTCATCTTTAGATTAAACCCCCCCCCTTTCCCTCAGGAATCCTTTTGTTGGGAAAGATTAGAAACAACAGCCAGGAATGACAAGTCTGTCTCAGAAAGTCTTGGATCAGTGCCGACTCCTGAAAATTACCAGCCTACCCCCACACCCACCCCCTGCTCTGTTTGTCCATCCATGATGTGGTCTGGGGTCTCTCCATTAAGAGACAGTCGGATCCATCTTTAAAGTCCACTTATCAGATCTTCACTGTCCATACTTTGCTTGCCATGTCAATCTTCCTGACATAGTTTGCTAAACAAAAGATAATAGATGGTTCAGGACCTCTGTGTATTTTTATGTCTTTCCCTGACAAGCTGTGCAAAGAAGAGAGATTTGCCCCACGGCTAGATCCTTCTCACGTTGACATTAACACAAATGAGTCACTGGTCAACGTCTGTAAGCATTTGAAATTCACTAATTGCAAATCAAAGCAAACGTGAAAGCAGTGTGGGGGAAAAATCAAAAGTATATAGTGAAATTCAATTATTTTTGTAGCAGACAGATTGTTTGACAATGTGATTTTGTTTTTCTTCAACCTATATTAGGTGGCATCCCAATCCTCTCCCTGCTGTAGCTACTGTGGTTGTGCAATATGGTTTGTCTCACAACTATTTTTGCAGCATGCCATACTAATAAAGCACTTTTTCCCCCAAGGGGAAATTGTCTGTGTTGTGCCTTTTCTTTGCTACATGCAGTCAAGTTGCTTCTGACTGGCAGCAACCCTAATAGGGTTTTCATGGATTGTGAGCTATTTATGATTTTATCACTGCTACGAACTGGAGAGTTAACTTGGATCAGTGGAAATTTGAACTGCACCCTCCCTACTCCTAGTCTCTCACTAGGTCCACTAAACTACACTGGCTCTCCAATTATCCCTCTAGTCTTAATGAATGTTACACCCTGCTTCAGGATGCCTGGGGCTTCTAGAGAAGAGACCTACAGTGCTGCCATCCTGACAAAATAGCTTTTCCTTGGATTACTCAGCAATGGGAGAGCAACAGGGAAGGAGGAACAGGCTTTGAAAAAGTCACAGTTTGTAAGAGAGGAAGTTCAGATTCAGGTCCATAATCCAGGAAAAGTTTAGCCTAGTAGATTTTGAACCTCCCACAAGACTGGACTGGAGTAGGTGTCAATTGGCAATTTTCACAATGGAGAGAAGTGAGAAGCGGTGTGCAAAGTCTCGTGCGCTCTCGGAGACATTTTGGTGGGGCCACTGTGAGATACAGGAAGCTGGACTAGATGGGCCTTTGGCCTGATCCAGCATGGCTCTTCGTATGTTCTTATGGACCATTGGCTGTGATGTTTGGGACTTGGTGTGGGGTGGGTGTGGCATGGAAGTCTGAAGCATACGGAGGGCCCAAGTGCCCTTGTTGCTTCCATGGGCCTTCTTTCATGAAGCCTGCTATCCAACCTCAAGAAGGATTGAATGGCCCTGGAACCTTCTGCCTAAGATGGCATTCTGGAGCCCACCATCAGGAAACAGGTCAGAACGTGGAAGAAATAAGGAAAACAGAACTGAAGCACAGGTACTGACCTCACAAGAAAGGTTAAAAAAAATCTCTCTGGCATCATGATGCTGCACTGCCTATATATTTAGACAACTCAATATTGATAAAGTAGACTTGTGTATACTGTTGTCTTTTAGATCTGAATAAAGACAACTGACCTGCTTCTTCTACCTGTATTTACTGCTGCCTGATAAAGATGTATCCAGGCCCCTTAAACCACTGGGGTACCAGCGATGGCCACCAAGAGCCATGATGAGCAGCACTCCACCACAAGACTAGTAGGATTCTGTTTCGTTTTGTTTCCCCTTTCACCAAAACTTGCTTGAACTACTTGGATGTTGGCCTTTCTCGTGCGAAATGAAGAGATCACACATTTCAGGCTTCAGCTCCACTCCTGGGACCATGAAGATGGGCTGGGCTGTGAAAGAAACAAAAGCAAAAGTGATTGGTGGCTACTTGCCCACAGCCATAAACAGTGAACTGAAGCCCCCCACCCCCCGCCTGAAGCAGCCACCCCTTCTATTGCTTGGGAAGGTAACAGTGCTTTCTTGTTGTCACGCTACTTGGAAACAAGACTCATGCTCCGTGTCCTGCCTCAGGTGGCCTTGGAGAACTTCCACATGATGAGTGCAGGTTTTAATGAAGCCATCCTTTTGACAATATCTCTGGTACAATGAAGAAAAGCAAATGGCCGTCCCATATTCCTTTCTGTAGTGCTAAGCAAAAGCAAAGAGGAAGGTGAGTTTTATATAACTTATTCTCGCTTACAAAAACAACTCCCCAAAGGTCTGCAGTGCCTCTTTCAATGTGCCATACCTATATATTCTCACGGCACATTTTACAACACAATTATTGCCATCAGACACTGCCAAATTATGACAACCCCAAGAATTCACAATCTCCAGAATAGAATCATAGAATTATAGAGTTGGAAGAGACCTCATGGGCCA
>JAHTLZ010003542.1:9061465-9077624 GCA_023846285.1 Phrynocephalus versicolor | reverse complement strand
TGTGTGTGTGTGTGTGTGTGTGTGTGTGTGTGTTGGGAATAACATTGGGATTCTCTAACATTGGTTCCTGAATCCTGTCCTTATAGATTTCTTGTCTGGAAATTCTTGTTTCAAAAACGCCGGGAGCCACAGGGAAAAAAAAAAGAAATAATAACTTGGCATGGCAGTAGTGGGAATCCAGCCTGCTAATCAAAAGGATTCAAATCTTTCTATGTGCTGCCAAGTTCCCTTCTTTCCACCCAATGGAGGGGGAGAGAGTGAGAGAGAGACAAAAAAGGCAGAGAGAACTGAACGCATGGATTTCCCACTCTGTTCGGTCTCTCTCTCTTCTTCTCCTGCAATCTTAACAAACACAAATGCTTCCACTCCACTGACTCCTCATTAACTTACTGAATCTGACAGTCTAATTATTGCAGCTGCTCTGCGCTAGGAATAAATAAATATGAAAGTGGGTGTTTAAAGAAAAGGAGGAGAGGAATGCAGTCATCCAGGCAGTTGAGAGAGAGAGAGAGAGAGAGAGAGAGATTGTTTTAAACTTTTATATCCATACGTATATTTTGGGGGGGGGGAGGAAAATAAATCTTTGGGTATTTTTTCTTTTTTTTTTTTTGGACTACAGTAATTGAGTTCCTCAGTTGGCGGAGGCTTGCTTGTCACAATCTCCAGTGTTAACTTTTCAACTTCTCTCCCCGGATGAAATCTGTTTGCTGCCCCTCTTTCACCCCCCAAGAGCGGAAGAACGGATGGCGGCAGCAGGAGGAGCCTTCTCCTTGGCACAGCCGTTCTTCAGAAGCTTCCCCCTTAAAGGGGGTTTTAAGTCCAGTGGTCAGAGACTGGGAAAGGGGGGCTGTGAACCACAAGGGCCTCCAAGTCCACGCAGACCTTCCTGATGTCCTATGCTCAGGTGGAACCACACTTTCAGTGTAATTGAGGGATTGTTTTTAGGGCAGGCTGCTGCTTTCGATGCAGTAGACTTAAGTCCAGAAGGCAAGAGGTGGGTCTTCTTGGACCCTCTTTTTCCTTGGGTTTTGTTGCTGCTGCTGCTGAAATGGCCCTCCAGTCCAAATGCTTTCAGCAGCACTGGAGTAAAATGGAAGCGTACAAACCACTTGGGCGGCGCAAGAGCAGCGCAAGGACCAAGTGCCAAGAAGCACCTCTCCCGCCCTATTTATCTTCCCATTAAAACTGAAGCTTCAGATGCAGCCACTGCCTTTCTTTCATCAGGCTTCTCCATGGACAGGGAAAGAATTTGTAGTGCTTGAGGTGGGGGGGGGGACCATATAGAACACTCAAATCTTGAAATCACTGTCCATAAGGATAAAAGAGAATTTTCAGAAGTTAGTTTGGAGATTGTACTTAACTCCAGTGAAACTTAATCAAATAGATGGTAATTACTCTAAGGCCGTGGTCACACCTGGGTTTCGATCCTGATCTTCTGAAGGTCCGGCTTTTCCCCTTTGTCCCATCACGTGATTTAATATGTGGGACAGGAGTTCCCACGTCCAAAGCTGTTTTTTTATTTTAAAGTGCAGTTCAGCCCCCTTGGCCAGCAGGTGGCACTAGCATTTTAAAAAAAAACGGACCACTTGGCTGGGGGAAATTAATGCTTGTAGGACCTGATAGAGCTTCCTGTTACTCCGATGGTGCAGAGAAATTTAAAAAAACAGTGCCAGTCGGCCCCAGGAGCAGCCGGTCGGTGCTATGATAAAAAAAGAAAAAGAAACCTGGATCATCTGCGTGGTCCCACGGCGTCTGCTTCCTTAAAAGGTGGATTATCAAAGCGAGGCAAAAAATTCCTTACCTCTTGGGTAAGTCAAAAAAACCTCGCTTAAAGGGGCATTACTGGGTTTTCTTTTCTTTTCTTTTTTCAAAAAGCCCAGTGGCCGTGGGAACGGCATTTTTAGACACAGTTTATCTAGTAAACTGCTTTTAAAGGGATATGGGACCGGGGCCTAAGATGCGCTGGAGAGGATGCCGGGAATCAGGCCCATATTTTCATATGTGGCGGGAATGGGAGTAAACACAGAACTTTTTGGCAATTAGTTTTGCAGGAAGTAAATGAAATGAGCAATTTAAATATAGCTCCCAGAATAGCGCTTTTATCAGTAATTGAAAAGGAGGTAGGTAAATGTTCAATTTGTTAACAGCCGCACAACTGATTACAGCTAGGAACTGGAAAACGGTTCACAATGTTTTATCAAGTGATTGTTACAGGAAATCTGTGATGCAGGAATTAATAACAAATTTACATGTGATGTAAGAGTTAAGAGGTAATTGACAGAGGTGTGTTTGTAGACACACGGGAAGGATTTAATCATCTTCTATTCATAAAGGGGAAAGGACAAAACTTAGCTCAAAAGTTGATGCAGTTTCGGGAGGGGAAGGGCTCTCCAAGGGCAAAGGGTATTGGTACCTATCCCCCACCCCTATGGGCCCGACGGCATGCTGCACTTTGGGTGTGGATTTTCTTTTTTTCTTTATCAGATTTTTTAAAATGGAAGCTTTACACGATTTTATATGTGTTATTTGTACTTGTTTAATTTTTTTTAAAAATAAAAATTAATAAAAGAAACCTTGGAAGGCAGGGTTCAGTCACATGGAAGTCTTACTTGTGAAGTGGCATTGCACTGTATCAGAAAAACAACAACCAAGAATCATTCTTTGCTCTGGGCCTAATTTTCATTCCCATAAACATGAACATGCACCCAGTCAGAAATCAGGATGCTCTTTCTCAGACTGTTTTTTCTGCAATGGACTCGATATATACTCTGAGACTCAATATTCCACTAAGATACAAAACATGTATGGAAGATTTTTTTTCAAAAAAAAAATTGATTTCATGCAGAATGTTCTGTGCATGGCTACAGCCCCTTTTCTTACCCCTTTTCTTCCCATCCCCACTCAAGAGACCTTTATTTATATTTAGATATTTTAAAAGAAATCTTAATTTCTCACTAAACCTTTTCCCATATGAAAAACTGACCGTTACAAGGTTATTATTTATTTACATCCTCAGCATTTTTGACAAGGCCCCATCAGAATTTGGAAGTAATCTGTAAAACATCCATTTCTCGCTCTAATGTATTCAATTTTCAACAATAATTTAAATTTTATTTTGATTAATAAACTAAAACAATGTTACATTTTTGGATTATTTATTTGTTGCATCAGTTAATTTCAAAGAGTGGTGGGAGTTGACCGTCTTAACAAACTATTATACTTTTAATTGTATTTTATTTTAGAAAAACAGCTGGATTGCTCAGTGGTTTAGATGTTTGGCTGCAGAGCTGAAGTTTGGGAGTTTGATTCCTCACTGCACTTCTTTGCTAGGGGCTGGACTCCAAGTTCCATAAGGTCCCTTCCATCATCATCATCATCATCATCATCTAACAACAATCAATACAGCAGATCTATTTCATAATGGTTTCTTTTTAATATGAATAATTTAATTTTCTTTAAAGATTTAATATTTAGTTTGTTAGATAAATCTGCTTGAAGTTTTCTGCTGAAAAAAACACATTAAGAGATTTAAAACTCAAAGCCCTTCTTTTTCTTCAGGTGTTAGGCTGAAGGGAGGGTGTATGGACAGCTTAGGTACTTAGCTTCTTCCACCTCAACAATGGCAGCCTCGTGGCAATTCTTTTTGGAGGGGGCCTTTTGGAATACTGGATCTACCTGTAGTGTAACCTTAGCCTCTAATGATTGAATTTAGAATGTTTTAATCTACATTTTTACAAAGTAAAAGGTAAAGGTAAAGGTCCCCCACCACTGCACATGCATGCTAGTCGTATCTGACTCTAGGGGCGGTGCTCCTCTCCGTTTTCAAGCCAAAGAGCCAGTGTTGTGCAAGTCCTCTTGGCCATGTGGCCGGCATGGCTGAACACATTTTACAAAGTTGAGGAATATTTGCTCAACAAAGCTTCTCCCTTCCTCAAGCGTTTGTAGGAAGAATGGTCTCTTTTTAGTTGGCCATTGAAAAGTAACTCAAAAGCATAGCTTTTGAGGTTTGTCTCAAGGCCCACTTGACTTCCCTTGCAGAAGCCTCATATTTTCCGGAGATATGGGGGCCACACATGTTCTGTCCCAGGACTTGGAGAACTGCACCCACTCTCAAGACACCTCCCTCCCCCGGAATATGTACCGTAGTTCTCTTCACGTTTTTCCCCCTACTTAAAAAGCCCCCTTGTGCCCTCTAGTGGCACCTGTGAAAGCTTCTAGTACAGGCAACAATTGGGGGGTGGAGTAAGTCCAAAGATGGTGGAGGGGGCCAACAGGGGCAAATTGGCCACAAACCTGTCTAGAGCACCGAAGAGGACTTTCTCCCCCCACCCCCACCCCGAGGACAAACCGTTTGCTCAAATGCAGCCCTTGAGTCACATTTTGCCCACTTCTGTTCTAACCAACCGCTAGCTGGCGGTCAGAATTCTGCATACTTCTGCTGATATCAGGGGATCGATGTTGTTGGCAGGGGCAGCTTGCCTTGAGTTAAGAAGTTCCTGCTTTAAACAGTCGTCTAAAATTACATATTCTGACAGCAGTGAGGAATGTAGGGGCACAACACTGGAAAAATTAAGAAATACCAACTCTCTCTCTCTCTCTCTCTCTCTCTGTGTGTGTGTGTGTGTGTGTGAGAGAGAGAGAGAGAGAGAGAGAGAGATTTTGACAGTTCTTTGTTTAGAGAGCTGAATGGAGAATTTCAGCCCATCATTACCAGAGATGAATCTGGACAGACATGCCAGAGGTGAAGTTTCAAACCAACCACACCACCAGAGGGTGGTCTCCTGCCTGAGTTCGAAATCATCCTCAGAAGGACACCTGACAGACTTCTTGGATGATTTGGGGGGATTCCCATAATTTTCATGCAATATCAGTCCATAGCTTAAAGAAGTGGATTTGAACCACAAAAGCTTGCAAATCAAATTGTTTGATGGGGGGTTAGGGTTAGCGGTCTCCACTAAATTTTCTTTCCAAGGACTCTTTTAAGCTTGAAGCCACAATTGAATGAATTTCCTCTTCTCAATCTTGAGGAAATTTCACATCAAAGTCAGCTTCTCCAGGGAACAGATCATTTGAGGTCAGCTTTGTTTCTGACAGGGCGAGGCATTAATTACAGATGGGGGGGAGGGAAATGAGACAGAGAGAAGGAGGAGAGCCTTACTACCTCTGAACTATTACATACCAACGCCAGTGTGGTCTAGCGCCACACAACATGGGGCTGGATTAAGAGTTCTCTGATTGTAGTGACTTTATCTGGGCTTTTCTACTGTTTTTCTATGCTTCTTATATTTCCAACACAGGGTGCAAGAACATGCAGTGAATGAAGCTGGTGTGCAACTCAGTGCATCTTGGCCTCTTTCTCCATTGGCAGACAGAAGGGTAAAGCAAAATTGGTTGGTCAGTTGCCCTACCTTTCTCCATAAAAGCACCCAAGGCAGCTAAGGCAGTTACTTCATGTCCTTCTTTGTTCCACGACTAGTTTTATACCGTGACAGCATTGGTCGCGATCACGTGGTTCTGTCCCTGTTTCAGTGTTCCCATGGTCGTGATAACTTGTCTCACAACAAGTGTTACCTCACGGTCTTGTACCGTGACAAACACTGAATTTGTCTAGCTTCCTTTTTCCTTTTTGTTGGGGGGGGGGACTTAAAAATTCTTTTTCGATATTTCGCTTCTGAAAATTCAAGATTAAAAAAAAGGACACTGTTTTCTGAGAGAAACGAATGTTTTGTTGTGTGGCAGTTGTTACTACACGGTATCTTGAGTCAGAACAGAAAGCAGGAACAAAGAGTGACAAGGGAAAACCCTACCCCAGCAGCAGGTACAGTGAAGTAACTGCCTAAGGCAGGACTGGGAGACAGTATCAGTGATGTCAGAGGTCGGAGTTCAGGGCAGGCCATGCTACTGTACTACAATATATCTGTCCTGACACCACAACCAAAGAGGCCCCACCCCACCCCTTCCAGGTAGACCCTCCTCTTGTTGGTCAGCTTCTGTGGGACCAGAGTGCAGACTGCAAAGTGGGATCTGACCCATTCCAGCATCCTCAAACTCAGATGGTGAAGCAAACTCCAGCAACACCCTGGGTCTAAACGTTGCGCAGGAACCTGTGAGCAGAAACTCCACAGGCTGGAAATTATCCTGACAGGGCGGCGGCATGGTCATTATTAATTATGAATTACAGCTCTTCCCGTAAGGAAGCGCGTACGGAGAGGAACATGCTGAATCAGAAAATGTAACTGATTCTGTATAAAAAGACATCGATCTGCTTCCTGGCACACGCCGGTTGCCATGATAACGGCATGTAAGCTTCCTGCCCACTGAGGCCCCACTAGCTGTAAGAGGAGCAATATCGCAGCCATCGTAAAAACACACTCGTGTATCAGCCCAGGGGACCAAGAACACATTCCTCATGTGGAAATGATCAGTCTGGTCCCAGAACCTGAGGTGTTGTGTGCCAATCTGTTGCCTCTCCCTCCATTCACTCCTTCCCCACCTTTCTCCTCCTACCTTTCTACCACCCGTACCTATATACTATACGTATATATATTTTCCACACTCCATCTCCCCCCCTCCTCTCTGGCACCAGCACTTTCATCTCCTCCCTCGGGGATTCGAGATGTCACTGCAGGAAGTGCTTGTCTGCCTCTCAGGCAGTAGTAGAGCCCTGTGGCTTTGACAAACCTCATTTAATTGGGAGGAAGCCAGGAGGGTTTGAAAGAACTGAAACATCCACGAAAACTCCTTTTATCAGGCATAATTTAAACTCTGCATGGGGAAAAAAAAACCCCTATATGTATAAAGAAAAGTCAACTTCCGCCCCTGCTGCGAATCCTCCCCATCCCCCAGCCAAGGCAGGCTCCGGCGAGATTCCCCCTTCGTTTCACTTTTCAAAAAGTGTCAGGCTTGATTTGTGCTCTGTGGCTTGGTTGGACAGAAAAGGAATGCAGATCTCTCTCTCCCTCTCTCTCTCTCTCTCTCTCTCTCTCTGTGTGTGTGTGTGTTTCTCACGGTCACACACACACACACACACACACACACACACACACACGTATGACATGTGCATGCAGAAGGCCACACTAGGTTGGAAGAGCAGAAAATCTCTGTGTTTAACAATCTGGATTCTGCCCTCAGCGCACTGAAGCCAGGGGGGAATGGGGTGAAGGTGTTGGCGGGGCACATTTAAGGAGCAAAAGGGGACCGTGGATGACAAGCACACACCCCTAAATTCTGACTTGAGATGTCCTGCTTCTCATGGGAATCGAGGGTGGCTTTAACATACAAAAGGGGCATCTCATAAATCTGTACTTTGAGCCCTGGGCAGTGTGTCGAGGGACAGGCACTTTAGGGCCACCCCTGAAAAACAACTGCTCTCTCTCTCCCCCTACCAGACGGCTCACAAGGGGAGCCATTGTAAGCCCTGCATCTCGTTGAAGGCTGTACAATCCTGCAGAGGGGACTGCAGCACGGGCCAGGTACCTGCCTGGGTATCCGCACGGGCTATCCGTTTTCGCAACATATTTTGAGGGTAAGAGGCTATTTGAAAACCTTGCTTCAACAGCAGCAGCTGTGCTGCTGGCATTTAAAATGGGAAACGGCTGGAAGTGGCCCTTACGTCAACATCTTAATGACCAAAGCTTGCAGCCCAAAGGGAGGTTCAAGTGGACACTGTTAGTGACTTCTTGAGGTGCACATTCGTGTGTGTGTGTGTTCATATTTAGTGTAGTGTATAGGGTATTGGGTACTGGGTATTTTAAGAGCAAGGCATACTGCAGTTGAAGACAGGTGGACCTTGTAATGAGGTAACGCCTAGTGGGGGGAACTGGGGGGTGGAGCTATGGGTATTTATGGAATGTGTGTGTTGTGTTATGCATATCCGGTACCAGTGGTTAAGGGTTAGTCATCTCCTGGCATCATTAAATGGAGGGAAGTTCTTTGCCAAGCTCGATTTGGCACAGGCATATCAACAGTTGCCAGTGGGTAACGCCACAGCAGAGGCACAGACGATTGTAACTCATAGGGCGGCATTTAAAGTAAAACGTCTACAGTTTGGCATTTGTGTTGCCCCGGGGGTATTTCAATGCATCACGGAAGATCTCCTGCGAGGGTTGCCAGGAGTCATACCATATTTTGATGACATCTTAGTGGCGGGGGGTTGTGAGAGTGAGTTAACTGAGAGACTCCGTATGGTACTGGGCAAATTGCAAGGGGCAGGGTTAAAATTCAATAAGGAGAAGTGCTAGTTTGGAGTTCCCCAGGTGGACTTTTTGGGATTTCGGATTGATGCTTCTGGAATACACTACATTTAGCATGACACAAATCACTTGCAACCCCCTGCAGGCACCCATGCCAACAGGCTCCAGGGTTCTTCACACAACCATCCCTCATTTTCCCCAGACTGTTCAACTGACTGCTTGAGACATTTCCATTCAGTTGGCCACCCTAAGAACTGTTGCCCAAACATACTGCCTCCTTCCTCACTCCGTCCCTTTCCCCCCTTTGTGTACCACAACATCAGTTTAAATTGCAGCGGGGGGGTGGGGGTGGGGGTGGGGGTGGCGGGCTACGGGATATGAAGTCACAAATATTTGTAAGCCACTCTGGGAGGCTTTTGAGTAAAAAAATGGAATATACATGATTTCAAACAATACAAAATCAGTCTGTAAATTTTCTCTTGCAGGAGGAACTGGGACCGACACTTACCATCAGAAAGCTGGTACAACTGTGAAGGCAAGGGAGTGAAGAACTGGTGAACAAGTGCTTCCTGGGCAGAGATCCTGTCTTGGGGACACACCTTTAACATCCCTGCTGCCAGGTCTTCAGCCTCAGGCACCCTGCCCAACCTAGACAACAAAGAGCAAGGCCTTGCATTCTACACTCAGGAAAAAAATGGCATCTGTTAACATCTGACCCCAGGACTGAGCTAATGACAGAAATACCAGAGGGCCGGGAGATTTTCCACCTCCAAATTCTCCACCTTTGGGGTGATGCCAGAAATAAGATTAATTTCCATTGCCTCCCTCCTGAACATTTAATTTAATATAATTTAATTTAACATTTAATTTTTTATACTGAAAAACATGCTTTCTTTTTTTAAAAAAAACTATTTTAATCATTACTTTGCAAACAAAGGGCTTAGATGTGCAGCAAAGAGTAATTTGCAAACAAATGTAATCTTTCTCTTATTAAAATCAAACTTCAGTTTGAATATCTGAGACCAGTATCATACCATGAACTGCTGTTGTTTGCCTTTCCTCTCCCCCTTTACTGCTCACGGTAAATATATATGTTGGATTGAACAGGTGTGCTTCTTTCCAGGTTCCACACATACACTGGGTTTCTCGTAAATTTCTGGATAGGAACCAGGAGTGCTGTCTATACCAGACAAGACCTCAGCCAATGCTGGTGCCTGGTAGAGTGCTGTGTGTAGCAAGGAATATACTGTATGAGCTCAAGTCGCCTGAATGTGAAGACAGACGAATGACAGGTGAGCAGCACCCCTCGTCTGGATGCAGAGTTTTGCTTGGCTAACAGGAGCCATCTTTCAAGAGGGCTGTTTGTTTTCCTTTGAGGCAGTTCTCAGAAGCTAGGAAAATGATTACGTCACTAGAACCACGGTGGCATATCGGGTATGTAGGTGGACAGTCAGTATGGGAAAGCAGGCCTTAAAACTGTGTTCCAGTCGAATCTGTATATTAAAGTAACTACACACAATTGTAAGAGCTTCTGCTGCTTATTCAATGGACAGTACCAGCTGTTTATAATAAAATTAGCTGAAAACCTGACGGATTCACTATAAAACATCTTCCTCCTCACTTTGTGTAATAGTAAGATCTGATGTGGTCAGTTGGATTAGCCAAGAATCCCATTAGAAAATGGAGAAATAAATGCTGGTAGGTGCTAAGGTTCCACCCCCACCCCCTAAGGGGAGTTAAGGAATTCCAGTTTGGGGGAAATCACCATGAGTTGATCTGGGTAGGGACTGTTGAGCAGATGAGAGAATCACTTCTCCAAACAAAAAGAAAATTCTTTCTATGAAGGTGGAATAACAACATTCTTCGTAAGCACCCCTCAAATATAAATGGGCAGAATTGACGGTCCGCTGATAGCCCTGATGTCAGTGTTGTTTCTTTGTCGCAATGATTTTTAGGCTGCCTTGAATGGTAAAAATCTTCCAAGTTTTGAAAAACTAAATGCCGTGGTACAAATGGCCCATCAGGCATCTTCCTCTCCCTGGCAAAACCTCATGCCAAGTGGTTGACGCCTCAGAAAGATGGCAGGTTAGAAACAGAGGAAGTGAAACTGAAGAACCATAAACAGGCATCTAAACCAAAATAGTGCTTGAGTTTTATGGCTTTTTAATTTGCTTGTTTGCTCAAAGTGTCAGGTAGCCCATTAGGAGCCCAATCTGCTGCTTCTCCCCCCCCCCCCATGCCAGCTGGAAATTCCTTTCCAAATATATGGTGTGGCCGGGATCTGCTCACTTTCATTCTTCACAATCAGTCCCAGGAAAAAAATATATACCTATGAAATGAACAAGGCTTGCACAACAAGCTGCTGTGAGATCCATGCCCAGAAACAAGGTTCTGCGATAGATAACATCATTTTGTTTTTAAACACCCACTTTACTCAAAATTCAATTAGATTACCTTCAGTGTGGCCACAGAATGTTGCGAGCTATTGAACAAATCTATTCTACCCAAAATACCAGGATTGTAGTGAACGGTCACCTCACAGATAAAGTTAATATACACAAAGGTACCAGGCAAGGATGTCCCCTCTCCCCTCTTTTGTTTATATCCACCCTGGAAATTCTTCTTCATGTAATAAGGGAAAACTCAGACATTCAAGGCTTACAAAATAAGGGAGAAGTTTACAAGGTACAAGCCTTTGCAGATGACCTGATGGTTATCATGGAGAACCCTCAGACCTGCTCCGTAGAACTTCTAAAGACCCTGGAGGCATACTCTAAAATCTCCGGATTAAAGGTGAATAGAGAAAAAACATTGGTTCTAACTAAAAATATGACCCCACCCATGATCGAAAAACTGGTAAATCAATCTGGTTTTCAACATTCTAATAGGGTAAAATACTTGGGTATTACTGTATCTAACCGATGTAACTCTTTACTCAAAGACAATTATGTTAATGTTATTAAAACAATCAAAGCTGATCTCGAAACTTGGTCAAGACTTCAGCTATCCTTAATGGGTAGAATTGCTGCAGTCAAAATGAATGTCTTACCTAAACTGCTTTTCCTATTTCAATCTCTGCCTATATTACCAAACTTTAAGATCATTTCAGATCTGGAAAAAAGTATACGTATATTTATATGGCAAAAGAAAAAAGCAAGGATTAAAAATATTTATTTGCAGGATAGAACCAAATTTGGAGGCTTTGCCCTTCCCAATTTGGTACTATACTACAAGGCTGCCGCCATGACTTGGATTAAAGACTGGATCTTGATGACAAATAAAAGAATATTACAGCTCGAGAGTTATGGCCTTGATAAGGGCTGGCATCACTATATGTGGTATAAGGGAAATTTACCTACCCTCTTTAAAAAGCACTGGATAAGGAATGCCTTAATCAAAATATGGTCATTGATTCAAAAACAATTTTATCTCAAAGCACCTATGTGGTTATCCCCACTGGGAGCAATTCATAGCTCCCAGGCAAGTGAAATCTCAAAAGTTATAACTTACAGACACCTTCTGAATGCTGACCTCTCATTGAAACCATTAGGGAAATTAGTATCAGAAGGTTACAATCTGGATTGGTGGAAATATCAACAAATACATTCACACTTCAAAGAGCTTTCCAAAGAGGGTGGCTTTATGACTACTGATACCCCATTTGATAAAATACTTTCTTCTGGTGATTCAAAGCTTCTTAGCAAATTTTATAATATACTGTTAAATGAAAAAATGATTGATATATTGGTCAAAGACTCTATGATTAGATGGGCTGAAAACTTTGGTTATACTATTCATTTAAATAAATGGGACTCTCTGTGGAATACAGTTAAAATCTTCAAATCTATTTCGTTTAGGGAAAATTGTTATAAAATGTTTTATAGATGGCATTTTGCACCTCATCGTTTATCCAAGATGTATAATTGTTCACCTAAATGTTGGAAATGTAACTATGACTGTGGAACTTTTTATCATATGTGGTGGACTTGTAAAGAAGCAAAGGCGTATTGGAACATGGTAAAACTTTTCTTAGAAAGATCTTTGAAAATTAAGATAGAGCTTAGACCAGAACTATTCTTGTTAAATATAGTAGATATAAATATTTCCTATGACCAGCGATATGTACTTCACCATGTAATTGTTGCTGCAAGAATACTGTATGCGAAACTCTGGAAACAACCAAACACGCCAACAGAGAAGGATTTCCACGGAAAGATAAGAGAATGTATCGAAATTGATAAACTCTCTGGTTATCTAAAGGGAGACTACGACGAGATCTTTCGGGAAAGATGGCAAGAAGTAACAAATTTATTAGTATTGTGATAATATTTGGCAATCTTAGTAATATGTTAAATTACTATTTCTATTTTGCTTGATATACTCAATGTAATTTTAAAAATTGTACCCCCCCCCTTTTTCCCCCTCACCCATACTCTTTTTCCCTGTTCCCCCCTTAAAAATCCAATAAAAATCTTTAAAAATAAATAAACACCCACTAAAGAATTACAAATCAGACGAGCTTTTGAGTAGCCCAGAACTTTTCCCTCTAGCCCAAATGCTGGTATTACCCAACCCAGAACTTGGTAACTGAGCTTGGAGTATTAGGAGTCAATCCTATAAGCTTCTAATGCCCCCTTTCTTGGTAGAGACTAAAAGGAAAGGAGAAAAGTGAAACCACTTAAATAGCTATAACAGTGTCCCGGATTTTAACCACAGAAATACATACAGTATTAACTACATATTAATGTAGAGCTCTGAATTAGGCAAACCAGAGATTGCGCTATGCCCAATCAGGCCATTGGTCCATTTAGTTCTCTGTACTGTCCTTATTGACAGGTTGCAGTTCTCTAGGGCTACAGACAGAGTTTTTCCCAACTCTGTCTGGTGATGTCCAGAATTGAACCTGGGAGCTTCTGGAGTAAACACATGGGCTTTGTTTCTGAGCTATGAGCTTTCTATAATGTACTGTTCATGCACTGAGAATCAAGATCTTCATTCACGTGGCACATCGCAACGGTTTTGTAACCGGGCAGCAAAAGTTAAAAAGGTCACGTAACCAGTTTTGACAAACACTTGCCTGCAAACATGCTGAACGTGGATGAGTGGGCAAAAGGAAAGGCAATTTGGCCCTTGGTCTGAAGGGTCTTTGATCAAGTGGTGTGAACCATATGGAGCAGTGAAGCATCCCTGTACCCAGCTAGACATAAGGGGTGACAAAGGTCTGCAATCCTCAGGGGAGGGGCACAGGGAAGTCTGAATACTGGGCTCACGGTAGTTCTTCCCTGCCATGTTTCTCGTTTCTCACTCAGTGCCAATGGAAATAATGAAACCATCCTAAAAGATAAAATTAATAGGCACATAGAAGAGAAGGTGCTGCTGAAGGACAGCCAACCTGGCTTTTGCAAGGGCAAATCATGCCTCAATAATCTGTTGGAATTCTTTGAGAGTGTCAACAAGCATGTGGATAAGGGAGATCCAGTTGACATTTGTTTATCTGGACTTTCAGAAGGCTTTTGACAAAGTACCACACCAAAGGCTCTTGAATAAACTTGCCAGGCATGGAATCAAGGGACAGGTCTTGTCATGGATCAGCAACTGACTAATGGACAGGAAACAGAGAGTAGCACTAAATGGACACCTCTCTAAGTGGTGGGAGGTAAAGAGTGGGGTCCCCCAAGGTTCTGTACTGGGACTCCTGCTTTTCAGCCTCTTCATAAATGATCTAGAAGTAGGAGTAAATAGCACGGTAGCCAAATTTGCCAAAGACACTAAATTATACAGGGTTTTAAAACCCAATGAGAGAGATTGTGAGTTGCTCCAGAGGGCAACCTCCAGGTTGGAGAGAGAGGTAGGATATCTCTCAATGCCATTTGCAGTGAATCGTAAGTAGGTGAAGACATCTGCTTGGGAATACCCTGAAGCAAATGGTGAGCCACAGTGTGAGACAGAATGCTGGACTGGATGGGATGTGGCCTGTTCCAGCAGGGCTGTTCTTATACTGAAGGCTTGAAATCAACTAATGAGTTGATGCTGGTTGGGGAGTTGTGGCCCTCCAGATCTTGCTGGACTGTATCTCCCACCAACCAATCCAGCAGAGGTATTTGCCAGGGAGGATGGAAATTGCAATCTGGCAAGATCTGGAAACCCGATCTGTCCCTATTCTAGATCTTAGGAAGCTACAGCTTTCTAAAGTCCAGCAGTCAGTGTTGTCTCAAGCAGGGCTCCCCATAACTGATGCTCAGTTAGGATTTGGCCAAGCAACTGCCTCATAGTTCAGTCCAAGAACAGAGGAGATCCTGCTTCTAGAATATTACCGATTGAGTGATTGATCTACTGTATAACTACCGGCTCATGCAAACACAGTATTCTGATGAGAACAATTAGTTCAGGAAGCTGAGATGCAATCCCTGCATAGTTGTGTCTTGCTTTTAATTAGGTTTAAAATAGTCCCATTGCACAGTAGGTAATACTCTTTAGTCTTAAACAAACTGAGCTCGAAGGAAACAAACCTACAGTAGCACATAATGTTTACATATAAAGCAAATCCTAAAGGGGAAATTTACAATTCTTTACAAAAAGTAGGTGGCTTACCTGTCACAGATAATTCCAAGCTTCTGAGGTCTACTGGAGAAAAAGCTCCCTGGAAAGTTAATATACAATCACTCGATTAAATAAAATTAAAAAAAAATACAAAAGAACAATTTCAACCACTTCCTTGGAATTTTCAGTAGAAGGGATGGACAGCTCAGAGGTTTAGAGTATGATTCATCACTGTTCCTTCTTTGAGTAGAACCAGCCTGTGTTGACTTGGGCAAACTGCACAGTCCCATCCACCAGAAGAAGAGAATGGACAACCACACCTAAGCATTCTCTCCCTGAAAAACCACGGAAAGGATCATCCTAAATCAGAACTGACTTGAAGGCACATGGTCATTATATTCATTACTGAAGGTGTTACTGCTCTTTTTATAAGTATTCCTTACTCCTGAAGAGCATGATGGCTGGCATTGATAAGACACAATACTGGTGAGCTGCTTTGCCATTTGAGGATATAGGCAAAAATTCTCAAAACTGACTTTGAACACAAACATCAGAATCCTGCAACCAAACGGTCAAATCCCACAACTGAAACAGATTGTGCAAACGCTACGGGCATGGGCACGTATGGCAGTCTGGGAAAAGAAGAGTAGGTGGAGTGTTGAAACAAGGTGGGCCAACAGGGAGATGTAATGAGAGCCATTAAGACTAGCTGATACATAGACCATGGGTGAAAACAGTTGTTGTTGTTATTGTTGTTTGCCATGACCCACCACAGTTGTGCATGATACGATATAGCCTTCATTCTGCAATCTGTTAATTTCCTGACGGTCTTACCTTACCCAATAAAAAGTTTTCCCCTGTGACTTGAGCCACACAGAAATCTTACACTGGTCTTAAACTGTTCATTGTTCAGCTCTTCCTCTTGAATAACTGAGCCTTTCCTTCATCTCTTCTTGTTCTGGTTGTTATTGTACTGGCACCACACCTATGAAGCTATTCACTCACAGCTAGGTATCATATTCTCCTAAACTAAATAATACTCTTGGCATTTGCAGAATGAGTCTCTCTGTGTGTGTCTCACACACAAAGACAGCATTAAGATGTATCTGACAAATGGAACATGCAAAGGATAAATACACAGCACTAGAGAGCTGAGCTTCCCTGCCAGCAATCCATGTCATTAGAAATCCTCGAAATAATGAAAGAAATTGACAGCACATAACAAAGCCAACAATGGGGCTGGTGGCACCTTAAAAGGCCCATGAGGTTTACGTGGTATGAGCTTTCCTGGGTTGAAGCCTACTTCTTCAGATGGAAGTCAGCTGCTGTTCACAAAATAATAGTTATGTTAGGTGGTTAATAAGTACTAAATAAATAAATAAATAAATAAATAAATAAATAAATAAATAAATAAATAAATAAATAAA